>CM062288.1:204395968-205595968 GCA_031216915.1 Pictodentalium vernedei | reverse complement strand
ACTCTTATAATAATAATAATAATAATAATAATAATAATAATAATAATAATAATAATAATTATAATGATAATAATAATAATAGTGATGCACAACCCAAAAGCTGTAGTGCGCCTTTATCTTCTACATAAAGAAGGTGGTCGGGTGCATCTTTCGTTGGAGTATTCATTCAAAGTAGCTTCTGTTGGTCTGGATACATATCTCTTCACAACTCGTGAGGAACTCTCAATGCTCGTATATGCACACCACCAAAACAGAAGCAAGTATTCGGTTTTCAAATTGGCTGAGAGATACAGAGCAGAGTTAGGCGTTCAAAAAGAACAGAATTTATCAGGGAAGTCAACTGAGAACGCAAAACAGACATAAACCATATTTAAAGAACATACCATAATTGAGCTTGAGAAAACGATTGAATCCAAACCACTCCATGGTCGATATCAGAAATCCTTGGATCAATCATCTATCGACAAGTACAGGACAAATAATTGGCTCAGGAGTTCTAGACTTCAATCTGAAACCGAGGAATAATTGCAGTCCAAGATCAGTGTCTGCCAGCATGCTATTATCACGCGAAAATTCTTAAATACAACACTAATACCAGATGTAGACTATGCAATCAGTTTGATGATAATACAGATTATCATGATAATGCGCATGCCCTGTGATTTGCATCAGATTCGAGGTGGTGTCCAGAATGGGATCTCAACGAGTCGGCTTTGCCGACGAGTTGTGATCCCATTTTTGGACACCACCGAGAATCTGAAGTAACTCACAGGACATGCACATTATCGTGATAATTTATGTATCTAACAATTCTGTCACATAAACAGATGAAATATTAAATTATTAATACAGTCTGGGGACATAATATTGGGAGAGAAAAAGTTTTAAAAAACATACAGTACGTGGAGAGTGGATTGTAAGTAAATCACCCGCGGAGTGGGGTTATCACCCAAGCTTTAACTTTCAAATTTTGTTCATATCGACAAAAAACACAGGCAATGTTTCAGCCAATGGACCTCCGGGTTTAACCCGGAGGTTCATTGGCTGAAACATTACTGGTGCTGGTTGTGCTTTGCAACAAATTCGCAATTATTGTTTGGGTGGAATCTCCACTCTGCGGGTGATTTAGTGATAATACACTCTCCACGTACTGTATTTTATGGAACTATATTGCACTCTAACAAACAATGGGTAACGCGGTCACCGCAATTTTCAAAATTGTGTTGTCAAATTATTCACGCACAGTGTCACTTCCTATGATGATCCGCTTGAATTTACCAGTGTACGGCATCTGCGCATCCTTAGGAACCAGGTAGTGTTGAATTGTACAGTTTCTATTTATTGTGGGTGTGGGGGGTCATTGGCTATTAATAGTTCTGTCGCTAACTGTAAGAAATTTTGTTTGTCTTGTAAGCGATCAGCTGAGTCGATCACTGAAACATACATAGAATGTATTCATTCACATTCCTGTTATGATACAGAATCAGAATGAGTCGTCTATATGATACGGAATCAGAACACAACATGTGATAGTACCGTTTCTCGTGGTTTTTAGGCCAAAATCCACATGACTGTTAGATAAAACTGAACACATCATCTCCGGTTGTCCGGTCCAGACTGAGAAAGAATTCTTAGAACGTCACAATAAAGTGGCACAATAAATACACTAACATATATCTTGGCACTTCGCTTTGAAACATGAAAGCCAGCGGTATGACCATAAATCACTCGCGGTCACAGAAAACAACTCGGTAACTCTGCTGTGGGATTTCTCTATACACACAGACAGAGAAATTAAAGCAAACAGGCGAGACATTACCATCAAAAATCATCTTGACAAAACCTGTTAACTAATTGACGTCTTCATCCCATCTGAAAGGAACGTTGCTCTGACAAAAACTGAAAAGCTCTCAAAATATAATGATCTTGAAATGGTGATCGACAGAATGTGGCACACGAGAGCGACCTAACTTAGCTTGTGCAAATGCCACGGTGTAACCCTGTCAGTTGGAGCGAAAACAGAAATAACAATGTTGCACTTGTATGTCATTTTCTTCTTCGTGTTTCTTTCCGTCATTCTGAAGTTTTCTCTTTTCTATCAGAGGGAAAGACGGGAAGTCAGCCAATCTGGCTATTTCTTTCCCCACCGGTATACAAAAATTTGTTATATCCAATTATCTATGTGTATCTGAAAAAATATTACTGTGTACGTGAATCCTGTTATGATGTAACCATTACGTATATATTTATCATCTTCTATTTTTGTATACTGGTAAATAAACAAATCATATCACAACAATACCCGTCATTATTGGTGCTTTGGGCCTCACCAAGAAGGGCATGGAGAGAAATATCAGTCTGTTGCCCGGTAGATGATCTATCTCAGAAATCCAGAAAATTACTCTCCTTGGCACATCACACATATCGTCCCCTGAGTTTTAATGTGTTCTATGTCTCAGAAATCCAGAAAATTACTCTCCTTGGCACATCACACATATCGTCCCCTGAGTTTTAATGTGTTCTATGTGCCAATAGGCACATAGAACACATTGGAACTCAGGAGACGATATTACGCCGAGTACTGTCAATTACATAAATGTACTCAAATAACCTTAGAACCCTGGGCGGGTTGCAGTTTCATAATGCAATGAAATAAAATGAAACAACAACAACAATAATAATAATAATAATAATTCTAATAAATAATAATAATAATAATAATAATAATAATTCTTTGGCTTTCCACTGCTTGTCGCGGCCTCTAACGAGGAAGCCTTCTACGTCAACCCTATCACCCGTCTAGTCACCCCTTCCTCACTGTCCCTCCTAATCTTCAAGCATTCTGACACAAACTGTTTTATTTTCCACTTTGGCGCTTTCTTAATTCCCCTAACTATGATATTGACTGTTTCCCTCATATCATTCCTCATCTACTTATCTCTCTTACTTTCATCCCAATCTTCCATTAGTTTTTCAAGGAATCTTATTCTTCTAGGCAAATTTTCAGGGCATTCTAAAATGAAATGTTTCAGGGTCTCCGTTAGCATTAAACTGCACAGTTGGCGCCCTCTTTACCTCACCTTTCTCGATTTTCTACCTAAACTCGAGTGACTTAGATCTCAGTTTGAACAAGATGACGCAATAGAAAATCAACCTTCACGTTAAATGAAGTTGAAAAGCACGAAGAAGAATGGTTTCAGCGCGCCAAAGTCGCGCAGGGACGGTTTTGGGTAATGCAACCCCTTTCGACCCTGTTGGTGGTGAACTGTGTGTTTGAAGTGTATCTGATGCGGCCATGGTGACGAGGACATCCAGGGAGGCAAAGACGACAAAGCTTAGAAGACGGTGGCGTTTTATCTGCGCTGTTTGGTTGTTTTCTTTGTGTTATGCTGTTTTTTCTTGGCCGGTGGCTTTCGTGGGCTGGCAATTGGCGATATTGGAGACATAGGGTTCAGCCGGACTTCACGAAGGGCTTCAGCAAACTTCATCTCTTGTTCTCTGGCATTTCTGGCCGATTCTTTCAAGTGTCTCTGGGAAGCTTCAATAGCTGCTTCGGCTTTAGCGAGCGAGACGTCAATCCGTGCATGCAGATCTGGAAGGTGGGAAGAGATTCGAGGAGGCTCTGAAAAAATAGTTTCCATCTCCGCCTCCACCTGACTTATAACATCGCCATCCTCTAGGTTGTCCTCCGGAGGAGAGGTAACAGGGGGTGTGGATGGGACTTGTAGGAGTTGGAGGTGGGGAAATGGTAGTGGCTTCCTCGTCTTCTTCTCCGCCTTCTTCCTTTTCAGGAAATCATCCAGCGGCCGGGCATCTCGGCGCCTGGTTGATAGGCTCTCTTCTTTTTCTTCATCCTCTTCTCAGGGCCAAGTCCAGACTCCATCGGGGGGAGGACCAGTGTGAGAGGGGTTCCTCTCACTAAAGGTACTACCTCTCCCCCAAGGAGGTATGGTGGTGTCCTCCTCTGTGACAAACTCCAGCGTCAGATGGACGCTCTTGCCTCTCGTCTGGAAAGTCCAATTGAGAGGAGAACAGACGCCAAGAGCTGACAAAGCTTTCTGTAATTTAATTGGAATATCCAAATTAGCCATGGTGATTAATCAGATGGTGTTCACACTCTGAAGTCAGAGGTGCGAAAAAATGTACACGGACGGAATGGTTTCGCGCGCCGTAGGCGCGCAGGGCGCTTTAGGGCAAGGCCCTTTCGACCCTCTGTGACAGTTTGTGATCTGGTAGCTTCATGTCAAGGCGTGTTAAAGGAGGAACAGGTTCGGGTACTCGGTAGTTGTCCCTGGTAGGGGTAGCAGCAGTGTTGAGTTGATTTCGTTGACTCACCCCTCGGGTGAGGACCAGTGTGAGAGGTTGGGTGCTCTCATAAAGGTACTACCTCTCCCCGAGGGTGCTGTGATGTTTTGTTTTTCGGGCAAGTATAGTCTGCCACTTCGGAGATGGATGAATAATCGGCGGCGGGCCGTCATTGTCAAGTATAGTCTGCTTCAGACTGTCTTGGTCGGTTTTCAGGATTGCAATAGGACGTCTTGGTTAGATGACAACAACAACAACGACCCCTTTCGGGGACCACCAGTAAGAAGACCCGAACTTCCCTGGTTCGGGGGCAGGCCTGCATTGTAACCTATTTGGCTGGGTCAAAAAATGCACTCTTTAGACGCTTATAAAAAGGGGCAGAAGCGGGACGCAGGACCAACGCGCTCCTCCCATTGGTGGCCACTTCTAAGGATAGAGCGGGGGATGTTTCTCGATCCATAGAGGTGACTGTTTCCAAAGCGGTTGTTGGGGTGCTGGTCATTAAAAGAAAGCATCTCTGTGTATGTGCTAAAAGAAGAAGGCAGAATTAGTTTAACATATGGAATATAACAAATGAGTTAGAGAATTGCCATTTACCTCTTACCAGTATTGCATTTTTGATTATTAGTGGTTTTTCGATGAGTTGACGAGGACAGCCCTTCTTGGTAGAAGGTCACAGCTTGCGCCGTTTTGACTGCCAATTAGTTCACCTTCCCTTTATCGTTATTCTGGGTACATGGTTACTGTATCTTGCTGACATTCATACTTTTTAGACAATTAATTTTTTAATTTTTAGTGTGATTCGTAGAGTTGGTGAAGACAGCCCTTCCTGGTAGAAGGTCACGGCTTATGCCGTTTTCACTGCCTGTTATTTCACCTCTCAACATCGCCGGTTCACGAGTATTGGATCTTGACTTTCATATTTTCAGGTGTTTGATTTTTAATTTTTCGTTGGTTGGTGAAGACAGCCCTTCCAGGTAGAAGGTCACAGCTTTCGCCGTTTTCACTGCCTGTTGGTTCAACTTCCACTCTACCAATTTGGTAGTTTCGCGGGTTTTATAAATGGCCTATTTTGTTAATTTGAGGTAGCGAAGAACAGGCTTACATACAGAGCCACACCCGGAGCTGTTACTTTCCTGTCTTGCCCTCAGTTATAAGTCCTAATTAGTATCTCCCCTAAGTTGTGGCGTTTTGGAGTTTTTGTCTATTTTCGCAAATTACCTGTAGTTCGGATATTAGTTGGCTATCGGCTTATCGGTCGTGGTTCTTCGCGGCTAGAGAGACAAGGCGGTCTTTTATGGTGAGGATATCGGCTCTGTCGTGGAGTGTTTTGATAGGTGTATCCCAAAGGGCACGGAGGACGATCCTAAGCACGTGATTTTGGACCTTCTGAAGTTTCTCCATATTTGTTTGATTGAGCTCAGTTAGGATGATTGCCCCATACTCTAGTACTGGGCACACAAAGGCTTTGTATAGAATCAGTTCACAAACTGTCCGCAAGAGACTCGCTGAACACGGCATCCGAAGTAGGCGCCCATAACACGAACGAATCCTTACCCAACGTCATCGTACCGTCAGAATGGAATGGGTACGTCAGCGTGTTCGCTGGACACAGCAGCGTTGGAGCACAGTTCTTTTTAGTGATGAATCGCGATTTTGTCTACGGCACTGATGGTAGGGCGAGAGTATCGCCGACGAGGAGAACGGTTTTCTGATGCTTGCGCCCGGGACCGTTTCGGCGGGGGTAGTGTAATGGTTTGGGCAGGAATTTCCTTGCACCATCAAACGCAGTTGCTCTTCATTGATGGTAATCTGAATGGACAGCGATATAGGGGCGAAATTCTTAACGCTGTTGTCCAGTTGTTCAACGCTAACGTCGGATTGCAGTTATTCCAGCAAGACAATGCCCGATGTCACGTGGCGCGTTTCTGTCGTGACTTTCGTGAGGAGAAGAGCATCGAACTTCCCTGGCCCACACTTTCGCCAGATTTGTTGCAATTGAGCATCTTTGGGATCAATTGGACCGTCGGGTACGACTTCATGATTTTCAGACGTTTGGCGATTTACGTAATGTTCTAAGGCAGGAGTGGAACGCAATATCACAGGTGACATCCAGAGACTTATCAGGTCGATGCCCCGTCGATGTCTTGCCATCCATGAGGCAAACGGTGGACATACGCGCTATTGACTATATGTGTGTGAACTTTTCATTTAACCTCTGAATAGCGACGACCTGACGTGACCCTGGCAACAGTAAGAACATGAAATTATGCAAATTGATACAGCTAGACTCGAAATATGAATTTACAATAAATAATCTGTTTGGGATTAAAGTCGATAATACCAAAACAATTGCTCCTCAAAGTTTATTATACTTTCTTTTTTGACTCAGAATATTTGGTTGAATATTTATTAATTATACTCTTCATCAGAGCGGGTACGGTTGGGAATTGAACGCGTTGACTGAAGTTTGATTGAGAACATGTATACACGAAGACAAGTTACCTCAGTATTCCGAGCTCTGTCGACGAGACAGAATCCTCCCGATGCCTAATAACAGAAGCGAGGATAACAAGTAAGAGTAATGGAGAGGGCTTTGAATGGAAGGTTTTCGACGAGTCACCACTGTATAATAAACTATTAACCCTTTACCCAACGTAACGGCCAAAACCAGAAAGCGCCATTCACAAAATTTACTATTCAATTTTTATTACTTTTTTAATTTTTTGTCACAAAAACATAACTTATGACCCCTTATTGGAACGAGCTCAACGAGCTCGTTCCAATGAGGGGTCATAAGCTATGTTTTTGACACAAAAAATAAAAATTAGTGCTTCAAGAATTTTATTTGCAAGTATCGTCTGCTTTTCGTGTTAGGTAGAGGGTTAAATACGAGTGAATATCCAAAGGCTGAATGCCAGAACAATAATACGCAAGCGGCTGAGTAGAAGTTTTCAGTTCAATGGGTTTTCTTATTCTTGATCAGAATCACAAATTATTTCTTTTTTCCTGCATTGCATGCATTCATTGTGCTCACTCACTCCACAACTAGTGACCCCCACATGCAATGAACCGAACAACCTCAGAGAGCTTGACGAGCTCGCTCCAATGGGGGTCACAAGACATGGCTGGGAAAGAGCAAACAAAAATATCAAGTCGGAATTCGAAACAATTACATGGAGCAATGGGAATGGAAGCTCCAAAATTATTCTATCTTTAACGCAAGCCAGTTGCATGCTCAATAATCCTTTGCATTCTGATGTCCAGATTATAAGTTAACAAGATCAATTGTCTCCAAGCCAACAAATCGTTTCTCGTTTAACCCTTTACCTAACTTGAAAAGCAGACGACACTTGCAAACAAAATTCTTGAATAACTCATTTTTTTGTCTCAAAAACATAGGTTATGACCCCTCCTTGGAATGAGCTCGACGAGCTCGTTCCAATGAGGGGTCATAACCTATGTTTACGAGACAAAAAATGAAAAAATAATTAAAATTAATTTGCGATTTTTGAGAATAGCGCTGGCCGGTTTTGGCCGTTACGTTGGGTAAAGGGTTAACATGACTCAGAAAGCTCCGAGCTGCAAAGATCGAGAAACAAATCGTCCTGTGTTTAACAACTCAAGCGGAGATAACAAGTAAAAATAATGAACTTTTAGAAAACTGCACACCAAGATGTCTAAGCTTTAGAAAAACAGTATTTCAAAAGATACCTCTTCTTCAACAACGACACGGCGATTTGGATGTGACTGGAAACCCCCAAATTTTCTTATTTTTGACATGAGTCAAATGCTTACTCATCCAGTTTTTATATTCTAATGCCGCTATTCTAATTTTCGAAACCAATTATCACCTCTCGTGGCGTTACCCACATTGCTAATCGTATCTCTTTTCAGAACCCAACAGGTCACTTTGGGTTGACAATCAACAGGTCACTTTGGGCTGATAACCTGCCACTTATTCTTTCTCTACTCGGCTGGTAAATCTGATTGAACTCAGCTTAAGTCTTTGAACCCGAGCGGCCGTTTTCCGATCAAGAACATGACACGTCATTAAATAGGATGGTGTTCAGTAAAAATGTAGGGTAGACCAATCAATATTTTCAACGTGCAGCCCCTTGGTTGCACGTTTAAGATATTGATTGGTCTACCCCCAAAAATGAATATGGACTCTTCCAATTGCTGCCATTGAACTGGCATGGAAGATACCACAGAGTTCAAAGAGTTAATTACGTGCCACGTATTCTCTATCGAATCGGGCTGTCAGTTCTGATTAAACTTCTCTATCGTCGAAATATTTAAAACACATTTCCCTCTTAATATTTTTAATATTAAAATACAAAATAAATACTTAAAATATTTACTCTATGACAGTTCAGTTGGATGGATTTTGAAATCGACCATAGAATCGCTAGGAAGGTTAAAATGTTGTGCTATTGGGGCATCAGATTTATGTTTTATATCGTTTTGACGTTGACCTACATACTGTTTCCTATATCCTGTTTGTGTCGAGAAGCACGCATTTGGAAAGGATTTTGACGTTGACCTACATACTGTTTCCTACATCGTTTACAAGTGATAAGGTAAATGATATTGGGTGAATCACAATGTGGTGAGTTTCGGATCTGATAATAATTTTTTCGTTCATTCAGAGGAAAATTGCTCTTTCTGATCAAGCATAAAATTATGCAATCTACAACGAGGCTTTTTGCAATTCAATACTGCGCCATTACAATTCTGCAACGACCTGTTCTGTTCAATTTTGAGTGGTTCGAAATCAGTAATTCCTGCAGGACTTTCCAGCATTTTCAAAGTTTGAAATTTCCGGCTACGCAAAAAGCACAGTGAGTACCCCTCCGTCTGAGTGCGATAAAAAGGACAGAACAAAGCCTCTTTGAAATTTACCTGATCACTCGAATTGCGGTGGAAACGAATGGACTGTGATTTAATTATACCTTATATCTATTATTATTATTAATTTATTGGGGTTTAAGGTCATATACTTATGAACAATGGCTAATCATAACCGTGACAGTTTTACGGGTGGAGGAAGCTGGAGTACCCGCAGAGAACCACCGAGCAACGACGAGAAGCTGCCAGCTCCCCATCATCGTAACGCCGCACTGCAGCACAGACAATGTTAGATTGGTTGAAGACATGTGCACCATCGACGTACAGTACGCCTTAGTACACGGTGTCATCGTGCCCCCAAGTGGACAATGGGGGTTAAGTGCCTTGCCCAAGGACACAACGCGGGAGTCCGAATCCATCGCTCAGACGGTCACCCATCCGAGGACTAACCGGGCTCGATGTTGCTTAACTTCGGTGATCTGACGAGAACCGGTTACCGCAACGCCACCGCGCCCTCTTTAATTATATCTTTAAATGTATGCGGTGGGTGAAATGATATTGAGTGTAACAATTGATGTGAATCAGTTGGTTTAAATTACATCTTATAATCTAAATGACCTGGTGCCTGGAATTGTTTGCCTTTATATACGGTCACATCGAGAAACTCAAAAGTATCGTTAATTATGGTCGCGTTCAATTCCATGGGTGGATTATGATTGTTTAAAATTTATATAAAAAAATTCATCAAAATCTTTTTTTGAATGTTCCCAAATGATAATAATGTTATCTAAGTATCTGAGGTATACGAGAGAATGCTTTGCACATTTGCTTAAGGCATTTTTCTCCCAAATGTTCCGCTACATGAAGGCTTGAAAAATTAGGACGGAATCTTTTGCCCATAGGACAACCCATTATTTGTAAATAATTTGCTCCATTGAATCGAAAGTCATTACCTTTTAAGCTCATTTCTAAAAGATCCAAATTTGTTCATCCAGGCGTTTAGCATCAGAATAATTTTTGAATGCATTTTAACAGATTTTTGACAGGAAATCCTGTGTATTTTTGCATTAGCTCGAATGTCTCTTAGCTAAGTGTTTCAGATGATAATCATTGAGTTCCTAGACGGCACAAGATTCCTAGTTACAATCTGAGGCAATTGGATACTGGGTGGTGTTAAATCATCCGTCCGTGAAGAACGGGCCTTGTGGATTTTTGATGGGTTATAAAATTGTCTTGCTTGAGCAACGAACTTTTCAATTGTTCTTCGTCAAGGGAATATTTTAGGATCTTATTGAATTTTTCGATATTACTAGGCCAAATAAGTGAATATATTTTCTAAAAATGTTTAGTATTGTTGTTGTCTCGTGGCTTCCTTTATACAATTATCCCGAGATATAACGACAACCGACCCACCTGTGTTAAACCGCAAATTGGGGCATTCATTTGATACTATAGTCTCTCACTTTTGGCATCCGAGCGGAGTTAATTTTTGACAAAAGGAGCGGCGCCTCTCCTATGTGTTTAATAACATCCTTATGATTGGTAGCTCAACTTCAGGATGCATTGATCGTGATCCTAACCGGAACATCCAGGTGGAGTATTACCCTGGCGTAAAGTTCAACCACTTTCGCTCTATGTTCAAAATATTGCTAAATATTGGCGTGAACTCACGAAGCGAAAAATCAATGCTGATCTCGTAATTAAGCAGTTGCGGTATATGCTCAGCGATATCAGTGTCAGGATTAGGAATGGAAACATTTATTTCGCTGAAGTAAACTTTTCTCAAAAACTCCCAGAGGAGAACGTTGGACGCCATTAATCAATTGATTCGGACAGGTATTAATGAGGTATCAAAATTTGATGATACTAAGTTTCAGGTTGTTCGCGATTTAATTCACTGGACTACGAGTACCGCCAATATCATGCACCATCAAGTGACGTGACAACCGTTACTTATTCCAAGTTCCTTATTCGACATTCGTTATCAATCGATTCTATCGCTTTTTTTGCCGAACTACCGACGAAGCTGATACAAAACTGCCATTGACAGAAAGCAGAGTTCTTTCAGTTCGAAAACTCAAATTTTCCCCGGGATCTCCCCTGGAGCATTTTCCAGTAACTTTTGTTAGCCCAGTCCGCCCGTGTCGGGGACTCTCTGGCGAATAAATTAGTTGACTATGATTTCCTAAAGGATGGAGTACGTAACTATTTCTATGAAAACAAGAGTTTCGAATATTTCTGATCAGCTTTTGGGTCTACGGATTGGTTATAATTAACCTTTTACCTAACGTGAAAAGCAGACGACACTTGCCAAAAAATTTCTTGAATAACTAATTTTTTTCATTTTTTGTCCCAAAAACATAGGTTATGACCCCTCATTGGAACTAGCTCGACGAGCTCGTTCCAATGAGGGGTCATAACCTATGTTTTTGAGACAAAAAATGAAAATATAATGAAAATTAATAGTCGATTTTTGAGAATAGCGCTGGCCGGTTTTGGCCGTTACGTTGGGTAATGGGTTAACCTTGATGACTTGCTTATGTTCAAAAACATAAATTACATGAAACAGATGACATATTCTTGTTCTGTGTAATCTGTTTATTAGATCAACATTCATGTCTTCATTAACTTATCTATTCGCTTTGGGGGTATTTGGGTAAAATGAAAAGAACAACCCATGGAAACAAGCACGAGTGCAGAGAGCGCGTGGTAAGGGGGAAGGCAACAGCCTCGGGGTTAATAGTTTATTTTCCAGTGGTGACTCGTCGAAAACTTTCCATTCAAAGCCCTCTCCATTACTCTTACTTGTTATCCTCGCTTCTGTTATTTGGTATCGGGAGGATTCTGTCTCGTCGACAGAGCTCGGCAACAGCCTCGGGGCCCGGGCCACGTTAGGGGCCCGGGCCACGTTAGGGGCCCGAAATCTTTGGTATTTAAAAAAAAATGTAGGTTGACCAATCGATACGTCTGAGCTGAGAATCATGGGAAGGCTTTTGGTACGACGGTGGTGGAGGTGGCAAGAGTACGCCGTTCCATTACTGACCAGGTTCCATTCATATAAAAATACCCCACTTGTTCCTGTTTGTTGGTTTTCCGACGGTCTTTCCTGCCTCGTGATGGTCACGATTATCTTTAGAGAAAAAAATGCACCTTACACAGAAATACAGATAATAAATTACCCAAATTGTAAGGAAATAATTGAGTATATATTTCCAAGAAAATGCAGGAGAATGCTTTTCCTAGCACCAAAGATAAGCCCGTAAAGCCCGTTATGCACACTGCCCCAAGGCCCGGCCTCGCTCTCGGCGGCCCTGGAAACAAGTTTTCTTATTCGGCTCCTTTAAAGCCCACGTAGCGTTTTCTAACTGTATGAGGGAGTGTGATCGAGAGTCCAGACGAAAAATTAATTCAGCGGAATACGACCTTGAGAATGGCGATTTTCGAATCTGTCTTCTGGTTCGAGGGAGATCGATATTGAACTCATGTGTGGACAATTTCGTGATGCAAATACCTGGTAAACAGTTACTGGTAAGGAATCATTCGTCTGGCACAGGTCGTGTTTTTGTCCTCTTCAATAATTACTCGTCTGGCCTCTTTGATTAACCGTCAATCTGATTTCGATTCAGTCTGATGCATTCTCTGACAAAAAATGAGCTGAAGTGACAACCGTTACTTATTCCCATTTCCTTATTCTACATTTGTTATCAACCGATTATATCATAATCATCATATCATAATAAACAACGCTTGCCTCGTCCTCCAAAATGAAATTAATCTATTTCAGAAGATAGAGTGGACGTGGACAATTAACTGTTATTCATGGCCATGTCCCTTGTTGATTTCCAGGAACAGTTTAAAGTATGTGGAGAATGAGTAACTCTACTCCGAAAAAGGAGTGTCATAAAACCACTTATGATGGGAGAGGCGGGGGTGGGGGGGGGGGGGGTGGGGGGGTCAGTGGTTGCGGTATTGGATCTCAAACTTGAAGGTCCACGGCCCGATCCCTACCAGAGGCAACTGTGTTATATCCATGGGCAAGCAATTAATCCCGATTGCCCACGCGGGGGCACGGTGGCGTTGTGTACTACGGCGTAGTGCACGTGGATGGTGCACTTGCCTTCAACCAATGCTAATCCTCTTGTGAAGAGTAGGTACATTGAGGAGTCTGACATTACTCGCCGCTGCTGGGCGGTTCTCTTCGGGTACTCCGGCTTTCCCCACCTGTAGAACTGTCCTACACGAGGTGACATTGACTGTCGAAAGTGTAGGTGAACTCCAATAAGCAAATAAATAAATTGTCGAGAGAAATGTGCACATCGTCAACATATTCATTTAACCCTTTACCCAAGGCAGACGATATCAATTTTTTTTATTTTAAAGTTCATTTTTTTTTTAAGTTTTCCAAAAGTTTCAACAAAACCATATCATGTGATCCCTCATTGGAAAGAGCTCGACGAGCTCGTTCCAAAGAGGTGTCACATGATATGGTTGTGTTGACAATTTTTTTAAATATAGCATTTTTTCAGCTGTTGAATTTGCATATTACGCGGGAGGATATGGCCGATTCGTTGGGTGAAGGGTTAAATAAATGAACCACTTTTGGAATGAAATGTATACCCTGGGAAAAGCACTGAAAGGAAATTCTATGGGAGAACAAAAACAATGTTTCAGTCAAGCCACCTCCGGGTTAAACCCGAAGGTCCACTGGATGAAAGTTTGATTGTGCTTCTTGCTTTTTGTAAAAATTAAGTCACCGACAAGGTACAAATTTCACTCAACACGTGCTTTAGTGATGGTTTACTTTCGAGATATTATACGAGTTTTTTACACTTGATATATGTGAATAGCCCTAACGTAATTTCTCTGGTATTATCCAACAATCATGTAGATTCTGGCCCGAAAACCACGAGAAACGGTACGTATCACATAATGTGTTCCGATTCCGTATCATATAGATGACTCATTCTGATTCCGTATCATATAGACGACTCGTTTCCGGTAGCGCGACGGGCTATCATAACAGGTGCATGAATACATTCTATGTGCGTTTCAGTGATCGACTCAGCCGATCGCTAACAAAACAAAATTCCTTACTGTTAGCGACAGAACTATTAATAGCCAATGACCCCCCCCCCCCCACACCACCACACACACACACACACACAGTCTTGTTTTCCCTACATACCGAGGTACCCCATTGTCTGTCCTTTGTGTGGACTAACGGTTTCAACCTCGTTTTGCCGGTACAGTTCTGGGAAAACAACCGAGGTAAAGGGTTTCTTTTGTCTTTTGTACCTCGGTAAGGCGAAACACGCAAACTCTTTTGTCTAGTTACCTCGTCAAGTTGGTAAAACAAACGCACACACACACACACACACACACACACACACACACACACACACACACACACACACAGAGAGAGACACACACACACACACACACACACACACACACACACACAATAAATAGAAAGAGTGCAAAGTTCAATATTACACCTATCCAGTTCCTGAGGATGTGCCCACACTCGTAAATTCAAGCGGATCATCATAGGAAGTGACATTGAGAGTGAATAATTTGACAACGCAACTTTGAAAATTGCGGTGACTGCGTTATTCATTGTTTGTTAGAGTCCACAACAATGTAGTTCCTTAAAATATGGGGGGGGGGGTAACTTTTGCTCTCCCCACATTATGTCCCAAAACTGTATTAATAATTAAAGATTTAATCTGTTTATGTGACAGAATTGTTAGATAAACGAATTATCATGCTAATGTGCATGTCCTGTGATTTGCATCAGATTCTCGGTGGTGTCCAAACATTGGATCACAACTCGCCAGCAAAGCCGGCTCGTTGAGATCCCATTATGGACACCATCTCGAATCAGAAACAAATCACAGGACATGCACATTATAATGATAATCTGTATTTATAGGCGTCTTAGACTGTTCTTGCAATCTGGAAATGTACTCATCACATCCAGAATAGATATTCATTCGGCAACTATTCCGGTCGCCATTTGGCTTCACCTGGCATCATACGGTGGTCATGTTTGCTTTTTAAAAATTTCCTGATCGTGATAAATTCTTAAACTAAACGTCTAAGGATTCTGTAACTTTTATAAGAGCCTCGTTTAAAGTAGTGACTCAACTACATTGTTTCTGTCTCATGAGCATTGCTAGTGTTGGAGTGGCACTGGAGACACTTGTGTTTGGTACACTGCCGTGTCATTTTTCAGACAGTTATAGCTATGCCTACTTTTGGAGCACTGTACACCAATAATCTATTAAGCGTGACAATAACTTTATTGGTGGACCCATAATTAGGGTTGAATTCCGGGAACGGGGATTCTCGGGTTCCCAGTTCCTAACGCCGGCCTCGATACCCGTCAAATCTACAACATGGACCCGGGAATGAAGCGTGGAGCTGTTTGTGTATTGAACTGATAATTTCAGGCGTGGATAGTTTGTAAGATTTCGTCAGACATTCCACGCCTGAAATTTTTACTGTCCTGATTCCTGACGAACAATTTTCAACAAAATCGCTGTAGCTCTCAACCAGTTCTGGAGGACACCCACCTACAGATATCCCTCCCCCACCTCCACACCCACCCTTTCAACAGCAAGGTCTTCTTCGCCTGTTTCAATGTGTCAAGGTGATAGCTAAAAGTGGCGATTTTCTTGTTTAAAAGTGTAAATATTTTCGATAATCTTCCTGAATGGGTTAAACACAAAACGTAAAGATAGGTATATGGCGGACACCGAAAACAGATCGGCAGTAATTCAGACGCTGCTAATTTAGTATGAAAGTTTAATGTCCATTATAGCGCACTTGTTGAACGCCACATGGGCTATCTAATAACAGATCAGTGCTAAGAGAGACAATATTCTCTCCGGTTATCATTATCTGGGTAATTAAAGCCATTTAAAATCTAATTGTTGGAAACCAGTGCATCACACATGTTCTGGACACACACCCATATTACACGTCTATCCTGCCTCCGAAATGTCAAAATAGTTTACCTCAAACAAAATTCGCATTAATATGTCTATCCATATCGAATTACAAAGCACTCGTTAAATTAGAATTAATATGTTTAAACTTTGCGTTTCCACTGTATAAAGAGGGAAGCAGAATTCTGAGGTAGGCAGTTGGCCTGAGGGCACTAAGAGAAGGTCCAAATTTAGCCTTGGCCGTCGAGGGTCATAGGCACCGAGATTGAAAGTCCGCGTATTGTCGTAACCATGTGAGGGTTGTAAGGAACCGATAGTAGTTTGTTAACGGTTGCGAACCGTAGTGGCATAGTAGCCAAAGAAGTAAAATCTGTAACGTTGAGGTCTAGAAACCGTATTAAGAGCTTGAGTAAGCGCTTGAATAGCTTGCGAGATAAGATAGTTTTAAGCGGTGCGAGAATTGGTGATGTTGAGAACACTTTGCAGAATATTTTCATGTAAGGTTTGTAAGCATATATCTGAAGGCGAAGAATAACTTAACCCCGTAGGAGCCAGGCAAGGCGCAAAGTGATCGTGAACTGTGGTAGACGCCGATTGAATTGTGATTGAACCGTGAGAACGCTAATAGAATCACACAAGCAAAACATTATATGTGTTAATCCCGAATGACTGTGAAGTTAACAATGTGAGGAGGAAGCAACGAGGAGTGAACAGACACTTTGTATGTATCACAAACCGTGAGGAAATAAAGATGACGTGAGGTTGACCCAGCGGACACAGCTAGCTGTGGGAGACGATGAGGGCCCTACAGAATAAACTTTTGTCCGCGTAATTAGTGTAATCTAATGGATAATTTTGTGAGTAATTTGTTTCATATTATATTTCTTCGTACATGTAAATAAATAATCTTTTCAGTGAATTATCGTTGGTCACCCTTTGGCATTGTAAGCCACAGGCACCTTCAGGAATCCTAAGATCCCCAAGCGGACAGGGCATTGATAAGGTGGCAAGGTTTGCGTTCGAACCGGGGTTCAGACGACAGTCTCTGGCTGTCCACTGAGCACTGATAAGAACATAAATTTTCCACCATCATTCGAACATCAAGGTGAAGATCAACGATCCATTCAAAGATAATTTATTTCATGGAGCATGCTTTTTGAAGTTTACATATGAGTATTTTGCAAATTGTTATCAACACGCTCTAGATAAATAGTGAAGAGCCGTAAAGGGTTAAAATTTTGCATTTTTTAAATTTAAGTGGGTTCAGAAGTAAATGACGCGGTAGCTAAATAATTATCCGCCGTAGAAGGGTTAAGCGCGACGATAGGCGCGAGGAATTGTTATTTACCGTAACTGTGTAGATTTAAAGTCATTGCTCGAACGACTCGAAGTCCATCAAGCAAAAGAGCTTTAGAGCAATTGCTCGTTCAAGTGGCTCGCACATACGACTCTTAGCCTCATTTCAGAAAAAGGGGCGCTGAAGGCCGTATGTTTTCCAAAAAGGGATTCCACAAATGGGATTCCAAAAAGGGGATTCCATAAGCGGGATTCCATCTTACGTCGAGTGACTCGCACGTACTGCTCGAACGACTCAAATCCCGTCTTACTCCAGGACAAACGTACATGGTCGGGTAGACGAAAACTATTGCATAGATAGAAGCAGAGAATTATGAAAGAATTCGAAATAGTACAACTTGTCGGGTTGTTTGTGGTAATTCTACGAATCGGGATTTTACTCCTATTCAATCGAACATACCCTCCGAATATACCCCTGTCCTATAAGAAGGTTTTAGGTCACATAGCAACCACGTGCTACCACAGAAACCAAGATGGCGTCCTCCAGTATACAAAATGAACGACGGAAACATGTATCACCCGAACAACACGCGCTGCGCATGCGCACTAACACCACATATCACTATGGGGATGACGTCACAACACGGCCGCTCACGTGGGTTACCGTGACAACACGACATGGCGCCACTGGGCCACGTGACATGACGTCACTTCCGGGTCATCCACCGGGGTCATCCAACCTGTACCTGCCCGGGTACATGACATTCTACTTGCATACGTTGTATTGTAAATACGTCGTATAAGTTCAGTGTCATCAAATCAAAAGGTAACTGCTTTTAACTGGAATGTATTAGCATGTAGAATATTGTTATAGACACAAATAAATTGCAATTATCATGGAAGCCTTCTGATCTGAGACATCCAATTCAAACTTTCCTAACAAATTCACCATCAACTGCCAATCGAAGAGCATTCAGATAGTGCAAAACAGAATTCCCAACGACAAGATGAACTTTTGTTTTACCAATCCATGTCGCTGATTTAGTTGAAACTTAGATGCGATACGCGACGATCGTTTTTTCTCATCACGTTCACATGGCAGATCATTTTCACTGACTGAATTTTCTAAAATGTCAAATCTGTTGGATGTTTTAACATTGGTAATAATATTTTCAACTACGAATGACTCACTATAGTTTGGGCATACGTGTGAAGCATCGTTGTTCTGACTGACATCACGATTGAGTGGGTTGTGCTTGAAACGATGAGACTGCGTAATTTTTTTCTTTTTCCAGGAACTAACATTATTCTTCGTTTTGCACTAAGTTCACTTCTTAAAAATTGCGGTGAATTTAAATCTTTCATTTTAAGTTCAACATTTTCTTTCCTCAACGCTTCAACTGCAACTTCAAATATGTGTTAACCCTTTACCCAACGTAACGGCCAAAACCGGCCAGCGCTATTCTCAAAAATCGCCAATTAATTTTCATTATTTTTTCATTTTTTGTCTCAAAAACATAGGTTATGACCCCTCGTTGGAACGAGCTCGACGAGCTCGTTCCAACGAGGGGTCATAACCTATGTTTTTGAGACAAAAAATGAAAAAATATAGTTATTCAAGAATTTTTTTTGCAAGTGTCGTCTGCTTTTCATGTTAGGTAAAGGGTTAAAATTAACTTTCATGGGAAGTATCAATTGTAATATTCTGTGTTGAAAACAAAACTCTAGGTAAGGCATAAAAAGTTAAAAATCTGCTTCTCATGCTCTCCCGCGTGGTCCTTTTGGCCGCTGCATGCTCTCTTTTATAAAAATTTCAAACTTTAAAAAAATAAAAATTAAATGGTTTATGTCTGATATTTTACCCAAGTTAATAAAATTGATAAATTTGCCCCTTGAGAGAAATTAGAACGAGCGGGAACACGTACGTTTCGTCCAACAGCCGAATCGTCCGCTTGCAATTTTACCCACATCGTCCGCCAAGGGTTTGAAAATATCAAAACATGGATGGAAAATAACTTTAAGGATATTTATTCAGTATCAAATAGCACAAGATAGCACATAGCGTAACATTTTTAAATGTACATCATAGCCTAACAGATCTCCATTCACGATACACCCCCCCCCCCGCCCCCACCCCGTTTTTTTAATTGTCCACATAGGAGTCATAACCATGGTGCTCCCCACCCCCAAGTTCCGGGCTCCCAGTGTCACAATCTCTGCTCCTGCTATTATCAAAGGTTAAATTTGAATTGGATATCTCGACAAAATGTCATATTCGGTTTTGTTTTATAAACGTATCAATTACAAGTTTTTATTTGATGCAAATTTATATACTCCAAAATAATCTTCCAATAATCAGTGTATGCATTGTTATGTTTGTACAATGAAAACCGAAACCGTAAACCGAAGTTTAAAAAAAACCGAACCGAGACCGAAACCGACCTGAGTTTTCAAAACCGCACAGCTCTAATAGGCAGTCAATGAAAGGTGTGAACAAAACCATGATTATTTCGGTTAACCCTTTACCCAATGCAGACGATATCAAAATTTATTATTTAAAATATCATTTTTTCAAATTTTTCAAAAAATTTCAACAAAACCCTATCATGTGACCCCTCGTTGGAACAAGCTCGACGATTTCAGCTACTGAATTTGCATATTACGCGGGCGGGTGCGGGCGATTCGTTGGGTAAAGGGTTAAAGCGCTTTGTCAAATTTAAACATTTATTTACATTTAGCGACGGAATAACCACCAACCGTACTTCTTTCACAACCGGTAAAGCCAGACTGTTGAATTAAAATCAAATGGTTTTTGCGCACCGAGGGCGTGTAGGGACGGTGTGGGGCAAGTCCCTTTCGGCCCTCTTTAGCTGTGGAATTGTGTAATGTCTGACCGTGGTAAAGGAGGAGAGGTTGTGGGTAATCAGCGGCGCTTGTGTCTCCTTTGCTTCTTTTTTATAGGTGGTGATCTGGATGGAGAGACAGTGGCAGTCGGCGTTGTTGGTGGACTGCCTGATGGTGACTGATGAGGATTATACGGACTGGTCCTGGCCGAGTCTGGAATGGTCATGATAGATGGCTGAGGATCCTGCTGCGGTTGGGCCTCTATCAGTTTCTTTGTCTCTTCTATTCTCTAGAGGAACTGTTCATACTTCCAGTCCATTTCTTTTCTGTGTAAGTCCCCTTTTATCTTGTTATCCTCTGTGATTCTCTCAAGCCAATTGTCCGAGTCCTGGCATTTTGGCTCCGAAGGAAGAGGAGAGTGGGGATCAGGAAGAGGCGAGAGGGCCGCTTCCATTTTCACCTCGGTCTCCACAGACTCTTCCACATCCGACAACACCGGCTGGGGAGTCGGCAGTAGGATAGGACTGTCTGTGGGAGTTGGGAGGGAAGTGGTGGCCGCCTCTGGCTCTTTCTTTTCCTCACCGTTCTCTTTCTTTTTCTCCAAAAATGCCTCCAAGCGTAGGGCATCCCTCCGCTTGGTGGACGGGCTCTTTCTTCTATGTTTTCTTCTCTTACACTTTTCAGGGCCTCCAGACCCCCTTGGGTGAGGACCAGTGTGAAAGGGGGTCCTCTCACTAAAGGTACTGAATTCCAGGATCAGATAGACGCTCTCGCCCTTCTCCTGGATAGTCCAGGCGATGGGACGAGAGACGCTTAGAGCTGATATGGTGTTCTGTAATCTTGCCGGTAAGTCCAGTGCTCCCATGTTGTCTTAGCTCAGGTGTTCACACTCTGAAGTCAGAGGTGCGAATGCATGTAACCCTGTTGAATTCACAAAGTAATGGTTTCGCGCGCCGAAGGCGCGCAGGGGCGGTCAAGGGAACAAGCCCCTTTCGACCCTCGGTGACAGTATAATTTTTGGTTGACACATGTCTAGGCGTGTTGAAGGAGGAAAAGGAAGGAGGGAAAAGGTTTAAACCTTCTGGCCTTTTCGCTGCTCTTCTTCTTTGGTGGAGGTTGGCATGGTGATGGTGATGGTGATGGGGCTGATGGGGGTGATGAAGTGCGCGCGTAATGATCTTTTAGGTACTCTCTTGCTTTTGCCCGTTCTGCTCTTGACAACTCTATTTTTCTCATTATGGTCTCAAGAGAGACTGGTGGATGTACCGCTCCCGGGCTTTCCGGTAGTGAAGGAAGGGGGGAGTGAGGGGTGGGAGGCGGTGAAAAAGCAACTTCCAGTTCCTCCTCAGTCTCCACTGGATGTTTCTCATCCAACTGTACCGGCTCAGCAGCCGGCAGTTGATTGGGTGTACCAGTGGGACTAGGACGGGAACTGGCGGCTGCCTCCAGAGCCTCCACCCCCTCACTCAACTCTTTCTTCTTTTCCGGAATGCCTCCAAGCGCCGGACGTCCCTGCGCTTGGTTGACGGACTCTTCTTCTTTTTTCTCTTTTCTGGGCCTCCGTGCCTCTTCTGGTGAGGACCAGTGGGAGAGGGGATCCTCTCGCCAAGGGTACTACCTTTCCCCGAAGAGGGTGATGTTTTGGTGTTCTCTTCTTCTACTCTAAATTCCAGGTTCAGATTGAAGCTCTTGCCCATTTCCTGGATAGTCCAAGAGATGGGACAAGAGACGCCCAGAGCTGAGATGGCTTTCCTAAGACGATCCGACAATTCCAGGTTTTCCATTGTTGTAAACAAGGTGTTCACGCTCTGAGATCAGAAGTGTGAATGGTGAGGAATGCCCCTGATGAATTCAGTAAATACATACATTTTATAGTAAAACAGTTACTCATAACAACGGTTACTTATTAACATAAATCCTGAACAACAATTAAACCCTTTTGGAGAACAGGACTTGTTATCAAGCAGCTTGTACTATTATAGAAGGACAATTGCTGATTACCAGCTTATGTATACATTCTAATATACTCAACAACAATACAAACACTGAAATTACTGCTTATTCACCAAAACAATTAGCACCTGGATTTTCATCATAATTTTTGAAAGACGCCTTGAAAATTTGTCCTTTTAAATTTCACCCCAAAACCAGCCTGTGACAATGTAACGATGTTCCCAAATTTCATTGCAGATGGACATCTAACAGCGTTGTTGTTCTCTTAATTTGAAATCTTTTCGATATCTAACAAACATGGAAATGGAAACCGGAAGTTCTGTGATAAACATAGTTCGGCCTTCAGACACATGATATATGTTCGTACAAACACAATTATGACGATTATCATTGATATTTGTGTTGATATATAGAGAGTAATCGCTTGACTGGACTGGTTACATGAAATAATGCATGAGAGGTGAAGGACGTTGTAAAAACACGAGTGCTAGTCCCTCGCCTCGAATGAATTATTTCAGGTAACCAGTCCAGTCAAGCGATTACTCTGTTTATTACTTTTCATTGTTAACGATAATTACATTATTAAACCCTTTACCTTGCGTAACGGCCAAAAACGGCCAGCGCTATTCTCAAAAATCGTCAATTAATTTTCATTATTTTTTCATTTTTTGTCTCTAAAACATAGGTTATGATCCCTCGTTGGAACGCGCTCGTCGAGCTCGTTCCAATGAGGGGTCATAACCTATGTTTTTGAGGCAAAAAAATGAAAATAATAGTTATTCAAGAATTTTTTTGCAAGTGTCGTCTACTTTTCATGTTAGGTAAAGGGTAAAAAAAAAACAAACAAAAAAACAATGAAGTCCCCTTTTTATCCACGGAAAAGCGCCTTCGTTTGCGCGCACGGATACATGACCCAATTTTTAATTGCATAATTCACTTGTTAAGTTATCGTTTATAATCAAACCCGGAAATCCTAGTAAATCACACTTTGGAAAGTAATAAATATTTGTTTTGAAACCTATTTATCCAGTTTTATATTTTATGTATCGGCAACAACCAAATTACACAATATTACGAAACTGAGGCGTAGTGATCCATTTCTAAACTTGGCATTCCTGGATGGATAAAGACATCGAAACGCTGTGCAGCAATTTCGACTTTATTTTGCTGTAATTGCATTGTCAATGCAACTTTCCCACGTGAATATATTGAGGGTCTTCAATTCCATCTCCTTGCCGATTTGAGAAAAGTGCTGTCGTTTCTGCAGTTATTAGATCTTGGAAAATAATATTATGCCCAAGTTCACGATTTGCTTTATATTTTCAGATTACAACAACAGTCAATTGATCTGTGTTGTTGTATTTCGTCGAGTTGACGAGATTAGGCCTGTCACAATTTTTAAATTTAGGAATCGATTAATCGTCGCAAATAATCGATAATAATCGATTAATTGTACCTAGATGACCCCCATCCCTCTCCCTCTCTTTGAAGTCGATAAAAATGAAGTTCAAGTCAGCTGACCTACCTCAAGTAAACAACCAAGACGATCAACTTTTAGGTACATTCAAAGCTTTGATGTTCTGAACTTTTGAACCGTCAGTGTAATACTCAAGACCGGTCGGCAGTTGCGATCTTTGCAACTGCCGACCGGTCTTGATTATTACACTGACGGTTCAAAGATTCAGAACATCAAAGCTTTGATGAATGTACCTGGAAGACAAATGCTTTCAACGGCTTCTTGGGGTTTAACATCGATGTTCTTAACTCAATATCTTTAGAAACAATAGTTTTTTTCATCAAATTTTCTTTTAATTATTAAACATCTAAAACGGGATACAATTTACCGATTATTCGACAACGAAAAATACTAATCGATTTCGCCGTGACCAATCAACAATCGATTAATCGATTGATCGTGACAGCCCTAGACGAGATGAGATCGGCCAGATCAAACGGAGCGCCGCAGGAGAAAGTTTCAAACATTTTCCCAAAGTTTTGTTGGACGACCCTAAAAGACTTGGAAAGATATTTACGTTTATTATTCAGGTTTATTGATTTTTGTTCGACTGCTCATATCCAGAGAGAGACATGATTGTATTTTGTGACATTTTCATTTCCTTTGACTTCGCCACTGTTGATTTCTTATTTAGTACCGACGAAAAGGATTGTGTTCATTCCAGACAATGATTTCAAATTGAAACTGTAACTATGTTATCGCATTCAAACTAGAATACCTAATTCCCGTGTGGGTGATTCTGTCAGTCGCAGAGCAGATGTAACAATGATCTTCTTTGGACACGGGAGATGTAGTTGAATGAGGTGTTCATCACAGGCGTCTGGAAACGTATAATATATATCATTACCACATAACAGGGCATTCTCTAGTTTAGTAAGGCGATCAAATTATATAACGCACGGCAAGATACTTGACGTATTTTCATTATCAGCCCGCGGCCCGATACGTCACTTGACAGACTTACGTTCCGTTCCTGATCTTCTGTTTCCGCTTTGTAAGTTCGGATACTGCGAGAGAAAAACAAACCTCACAGCAGTCATCTTGGTGATTACGCCAATAAAAAGAGTTCAGGGTTCGTACACCCTTCAGAAATAAAAATTCCAGAACTTTCAAGGACTTTTTCCAAGCATATTCCAGGACCTTTCCAGGACCTTCTGATAAAATAATGCCGACCCTATTTCATACTTGCGTACCTGTTTATAACATAATAATACCTGATGCATGATTAACCCTTTACCCAACGTAACGACCAAAACCGGTCAGCGCTATTCACACAAATCGCCACTGATTAATTTTCTTTTTTTTTTCATTTTTTGTCTCAAAGAGGGGGCTCGTTCCAAAGAGGGGTCATAACCTATGTTTTTGAGACAAAAAATGAAAAAAAATAGTTATTCAAGAATTTGGTTTGCATGTGTCATTTACTTCGCGTGTTAGGTAAAGGGTAATTTATGTTTTTGAACATAAGCAAGGCATCAAGGTTAACCCCTTACCCAACGTAACGTTCAAAACCGGCCAGCGCTATTCTCAAAAATCGCCTATTAATTTTCATAATATTTTCATTTTTTGTCTCAAAAACGTAGGTTATGACCCCTCATTGGAACGAGCTCGTCGAGCTCGTTCCAAAGAGGGGTCATAACCTATGTTTTTGAGACAAAAAATGAAAAAAATAGTTATTCAAGAATTTGGTTTGCATGTGTCGTCTACTTCTCGTGTTAGGTAAATGGTTAAGGCGACACGCTCTGTTTTGTTTTTGTTTTTTTTATAAAAATCTGACTGTCAATCTATGCAACTGTACAAGTTATTACAGCAATTTTTGTCACGCTAGATTATTGACATTACATATTTTTCAAGCACTTTCCAGGACTTTACAACTGGAGATATGATTTTCAAGCACTTTTCGGGGCCTGGAATTTCGATTTATTAATTCAAGCACTTTCAAGCACCTTCAATGATCTGTACGAACCCTGAGAATATAAACCTCTCTCTACTGGAACACGAGGAGCCAAAATAATGATATAAGGTCAGTACAGATATGTATTGCTCTGTTTTCTGAATCAGCCAAACTCCGATACTGGATTTTTGCTTCAATTATTTCGTACTTGGTTTTTCAAAAACTTTAAACAGTAAATGCCGACATCTCATGAATACAGGGACGTGGCGACAGGCCAACATTTCCTATAGTTGGAAATTCGGATGGCAAGTCATGAGTAGAAGGAAATTCCACCTATCCAGATTTTAGAGCTTCTTTGGTGATGCTGATGTCTCCTTCACTTCCCAAAATTCCAACTCGGTTTCAAATCGGCAAAATTCCAACTGTTAGTATTTACAACTACAGTGGACGCAATATCGAGCTTCACAAGTATGCCTGATGTCAGTCGGTACGAGATTTCTATAGTACGTTTACTTATCATAATAAAAAAAATATCCTCGAAGTGCACTTCAAGAAAATCGCATCATGTAAAAGCGTTTGCCTGAGTTAATTCCATCATTCACAGTAACAAAATGATGAAACATCGAAAACTGATCATTCCTGCATAAGATCTGATTCAATGTTAAGAGAGTGTGAATTGCTCAAAGTTCTCAGCTTGAGCATTTGTTAAACACATATTTAATTCCCAGAATAATACCAACTAATCATAACAACCTGATAATTCTATCATAAATGTGTTGCATTTTAGTTACTAAAATCAATTTTATGCCTCCTTTCATTGCTTCATTTTCAAAACTTTTCTCGGTGGTGAATTTCCAACTAAGGGGAGGACATCAGTCAGGTGCAAGTGCAAGTGAAAAAAGGCAATTATACAACGTATGACACTGACATGTTTATAAATTTGACAATAGAATAAACAATGTATAAGATCCAAGTGTGAGATTGGGTTGCTGTGAGGTAGGAATAATCTGTTATTATACTTCGTGTAGTAGTCTTGATATTTGATTAGTCAACTCGTATAAGAATAAGTTGTTCTTGTATCATTCTACCACAGCGCTAAAAGTTCCACTTCCAATGACCTCAACAGTGGCATTCTTTTACGAAAACAAATCATATCTGCAGTAATTGTGTTACTTGTTCTAAGCACATCTTAACTTTTAAAGCCATAATTCCGGTGTATGCAACCTCAGAGCATGTGCCCTGACCATGCCATCTTCAAGAGGTTCCGCTGAACATAGACAAAGTACCTGGGCAGTGATTTCTAGCAAGTCTTGGCAGCCTGTTAAGGAAGCCAAGATTTGGCTAGAAATCACTGCTGAGCAGCTGGACATGTACAGCTTGTAGTCTAGTGAGAATTTAGAGCAATTACCCAGACCCCTAAGGGACCCTAAGGGTTAACAAAACTGGAAAGAAAATCAGTCACTTCTTTCATCAAAATGAACCCTTCAATTTCTGTGAAGTCTCAACAGGATCTCATAAATTGTGAATGCAGGAAACATTTAAAATTCAGACAGTTTCGGCATTCAATGATTGGTTCGGTTGGGTTTTTCGGTATACCCATGATATCGGTATCGGTTTTTTCGGTATATTGCCCATCTCTGTTGTGTGCTAGTGCACAATGTGCGCACAACATATGCAGCACATGGTCAATTGCGTCCTAGAACACCTCGGGGTTCTTGGTCCCTCTACCTATGACTAATCATCGTTACTTCGAATTTCTCATATGTGTTACGACTTTTCAAACTCAGTTGCGCAATATCAGAAATTATAATACCTTTAACAATAATTTGTGTGAAATAAGAAACTTGATTTTTTACAATACAATCACCACAATTTTAAAATGGTGTTGTCGCTACGTTGACTTTGCACTTCAGCTCTTTTGTTTTCCTCACCGATTACTTCTGCTTTTCCTACCAAACGCATTTTCATTCAACGCGTGTTCTTTTGTACAAAGTATCCGATACAGCTATCTACGGAAGCCCATTGCAGCCAACATGTGTAGTGATCACATTGCGAATATTCGTATTCACATTGCGAATATTCGCATTCAACATTGCGGATATTAGCATTCAACATTGCTGACATTCGCATTCATTTGCGAATATTCGCAGTGCATTGCGAATATTCGCATTCAGCATTTAGCATTCGCATGCGAATATTCGCATTCATTTGCGAATATTCGCAATGCATTGCGAATACTCTCTTTCAAAATTGCGAATATTCGCAATGCATTGCGAACATTCGCAATTGAATGCGAATATTCGCAATGTTTAATGCGCATATTCGCAATGCTTTGTGAATATTCGCAATGCTTCGGGAATATTCGAAATGCTCGACCCCCCGCTACACATGTTGGCTCAAGTGGGCTTTCGTAGCTATCTGTCAAATTTCTCTGAATAAACTTCGCAATGTATTTTTACTGCTGTAGGACTTTCACTAGTTTTTCACCCACTTCTATTGTGCAAGAATTGAGTCAATGATATGTTCTATGTACTCGCGCACCAATGTGGGGGTGGCATTCAGTGTTTCACTATGGCTTTCCGACCATCGGTCCGGACGTTGATTCGTAGAAAACATAAGCCCCCTTTAGTGGAATGTTTTCAAACTGAACAGGTGCACTAGTGGCCGTGGTCTTAAGGTCAAGTTCGATTTTCAGAATTTGTATACAAGTGGACTCTTAAATCAGCTGAGTCAAAAATCAACCCAAATCTTCGGGCTTGAGAGAATATGAACCCAAGAGTCGTTTTGGGTTAATTTTAACCCAACTGATTTTAGAGTGGTACTTTCAGAATTTTGACTATTGTTTGTACAAAGCTTTGCTGTTTTTTTTTTTAATTTCCGTGTGATTTTTCTTTATTGGATTATGTTAGAGTTTCCGCATGGTAGGTTTGATTTCATTAAGTGAACTGATTTGAAATTACATTTTATAATCATATAGCTGAGTTCAATTTTCAGATTTTTAATGCACATAATTCCAAAATAATGACTTTTGATTGTCCGGAAGCGTATTTATATTTGGGTCTAACCATAACTTTAATATCCTGTGGCGAAATAAAAGCTATATTTCACTTAATCCCGACTGCTGATGTGGGGGCACAGTGGCACTGTGTACAAAGGCGTATTGCACGTCGATGGTGCACCTATCTTCAACCAACTCTAACCCTTCTTGTGTGAAGTTAGTACGTTGGGGAGGCTGACAGTAGCTCCCCGTTGCTCAATGCTTTTCCGCTTCCTCCACCCGTAAAACTGTCCGACAAGAAGTGACCCTGGCTGTCGAAAGTGTCGTTAAAACTCAAATAAATAACAAATAAATAAAAGCTATATTCAATTTTCAAATAACTAGTTGACATAATTCTATAGTTAATTGTGCAAAAACGTTATTTTTTAAAAACATTTCCGCCACTTATCTCTTTGCTGGAACGCCCATTGGTCACATATAGAAAAGTGTCACCACCGCCGCCATTTTGGAAGGGGCAGAAATAAAGAAATACTCAACAACTCGACGCCTCGCAAACGTTTTTCGCTTACGTTCCAGAAATCCAGTTGAAAAGATATATATACATTATCATGACCATGTGCATGTCCTGTAATTTGTATCTGATTCGAGATCGTGCTTACAATCGGATCACAACGAGCCCGTTAGGGCTCGTTGCGATCCGATTGTAAACACGACTGACAATTTAATACAAATTATAGGACATCCAAAGTCGAACTGGCCGAATGGTCCACCGGGAAATTTTCCGGTGAACCTCTCTATAGGAGTCCTCTGCGGCCCCCAAAATTGATGCAGCCCAACACCTGGGCGTACATGAAATTTCGCTAAATTGACAAAAAGGCGTGAACATGATTCTTGTCTAATCGGAAACAGTCCCAGTACTGTAAAAGATATAAATATTTCTCATGTCGGCAACGAGCATAATGAAAAGTCTATAAAATTCTTTGTCTGCTCTAAAATGTCACGAGCCATTTATGCAATTAACAGGGTTAAGAGACTCTCCCCAAAGAGTGCCTAAGGACACTCTATTTTTTCTTAGTACATAACGAATTGTTATATGGTATTCATTCATATGGAGGGGGTCGACTAACACCAAGTCGATATTTGATCTACACAATAAAACTATCCGTGTTATTGCTGATAAAAATCACAACGCGCATTCTGACCCCTTGTTTAAAATCCTACGAATCTTGAAATTCAATGATTTACACACAATGCACGTTCTACTGTTTATGCATGATTGGCTCAACAAAAATTACCTGTTAGCTTCGATAACACTTTTAAAATTTATTCACATCTTTCGGGAATGAACGCAAGACAATCGGGCAATCTATACTTGAATAAACCCAGAATACACTTCAGTGCAAAACTTCCCCTACAATTTTTTTTGAGGATCTGCAATGGAATTGAACCACAAATTCAAACTCAGAGCAGGCACCTGTTTAAAAAGACATTAACAGAGAATGTTTTAACACTTAGAAACCGGGAGTTGAGTATTCTTGCCTGTGATGTAATACGGCAGGTAATCTGGCTCTGACGGTTCGGCTATCTTTGGGCTGGGGGAGAATTAAACACCGAGCAGGTGCTTCTAGACTAGAAGCACCTGCATTACTGTAAGGTTTTCGCGGTATGTCATGTTCAATAAATTCATTACGATTCCCCGGCTTCTAAGAGTTAAACTCGTACGCCCCAAACATCAGCTGTAATAATCCCATATAAAATAACTCTGAATTCTCTTCAACTGTCTGAACCCTTTGCGACTTTCAATCGTCTCTTTATGTATTTTATGTTTACCTACCTGCAACCCTCTTCATGTATTGTGTTCCAAATTTAGTCTGTGTCTGCGTAAATTGGCACCTAACAAGGGAAAGACAAAACTGTGAACACGTTTCTTAATTAAAGCATGCCACGTTAATTTTCATTATTTCCACATGAAAAAATACTGCGTTTTGATTGGCTGAGAGGTACGGTGTAACTTGCAATCCACAGCTGTTTTTTTTACTCAGTGGTTAACCACAGTGTAGAAACAAGAGTACAAAATAGTAGGCTATATGGCTAAAAAAAGTACCCATTTTTAATTATTAATTCATTCCTTCTGCTTGGTTATGTTTGAACAAAAATAAAAATACAGGAAATGTAGTATTTATGTGTAATAAAACATTACAGATACTGGTGTCATTGGAACTGGCTCATTGAGCCAGTTTCAATGACATCCATATTTGTCTGGTTTTATTAAGAAACTTACAAAGTACAAATTTTCTGTCAGTTTTTCCCCACAATTTAGGTTAAAGTATTAAGTACACCAAAATTCTTGGAAATAAATCCGTTATCCTTGTGTTTTCCAGGGTGTGTGTGAGTTTACACCTGTCTGGGAACTAATAAACCCTTCGGCTTCGCCTCAGGGTGTATGAGTTCCCAAACCTGTGTAAATTTACGTACACCCTGGAAAACACAAGGATAACTAATATTATCACGACAACCAATTGCCTGTCCTGGTTCCATGCTCTGATAGCGCCAAACTAGAGCATGATTTCTTAGAAGGTTCTTCCGGGAGTTCCACGGTAAGTGGTGCCTTGCTCCGGCGCTATCAAGCTTGTAAACTACGATATAATTTTACTATGGCTGTCCCATAAGGTATGTTAACTTGTAATTAGACTTAAAGGTATACTTCCCGCCATATTAAAGAAAATGCCTGTCAAATCAAATAGTTTCTAGTTGACAAATTATCACACACTGTGGAATGGACCATCATTCTAAAAAAGTATTCGATATCTGTTAAAAACTGACTGTTTACTAAACCAGCAACTCGTCCCCTGAGTTCCCAAGTGTTCTATGTGCCTACTGTCCCCGTGGGAACCCCGGGAAGTAAGCAGCGCTTGTTTACTGTGGTAAACCAGTTCCGCTTTACTAGTAAAATAGGACCCAGTCACCAATGCTTGGGGTGAAAGTCCTCTAAAATGGGCAACATGTTGATCAACGATTGACTAAACTTGACTTCATCTCCATGTTGTGTCACGATTAGCCATAGTGCATAAATATGTGGCGTTCACCACCACCAACATGTGCCTACTGGCACATAGAACACATTGGAACTCAGGGGACGAACTGTAAATAAGTACTTTCAGATGTGCGGTTACAAACTAATATTTGGGTATGGCAGAAAGACAGCCTCATGGCTATCCCATTACCCTGCAGTATCACACTTACTGTCTCATTGTTTCATCTTTTTCAATCATGTATTATACTGCAAAATTAATTCATTCATTCATTCATTCATTCATTCATTCATTAAATAATTAATTAAATTCATTCATTCATTCATTCATTCATTCTCATTCATTCATTCATGCTGTGAAGTAGTTGCTTCTAATTAGCTTGACATAAAAGCCAAATTTTCCTTTGTCACTTTTAATAAACGAAAACAACAGACAGCTGCGAAAGCTGTCTGTTGCTTTCGGTTATTAAAGGTAACAAATGGAAACTAAACATTTTTCTACTGATGTCGTCGGTGTTTTCTCAACAATTACTTGCTTCTTAACTGGACCTTCCTCCCTCGTCAAATAATTTCAAGGGAGATAACTTTTGTAGAGAATCGATTTTTATGAGCCAGGAATGGGGGCGGACATCGACATAGTTAAGGGGTCGTCCAATAAAACTTTGGTCAAACTTCAGATAATCTTTTCCAAACTCCAAAAATGGCCAGAAAGAAATAACCCAATAAAAACATACACCAAAATGTCTGAAATGATCTGTCCTCCTCGAAAAAAGTGATTCGTCCGCGAGATATATTCGACCCGCCTTAGCGTTAAAAAGTTTTTAATTGGTCAAGTAGTTTCCCAAAATAAAGCCTAATGTCCCGATACCAACCGTAATACCTTGCAGTGATTGGTCAATGCCTCGTTGATTTTATTTTATGTCGCCGGGCACGCGCATATGTCTACTGTCAGCGATTCTTATGTCCACTGTCAAGGAAAGCGTCTCGTTGCCATGAGCAACGGTTCATTGCAATGTCTTTTTTCACTTGAAATCAACGGAGACAAATACATTTAACTGAAGTAAAATACACACAAAAGTACCGTTATTACGTACAAAAAGATTAGTTATGTAAACATGGGTAATTATTTATAAAACCGATTAGATTGTAAGGTCTCTTTTCATTAATTTACTGTAACATAAACTAAAACTGAAACGGCGGTGTTTTTTTGTTATTTAAGATTACAATAAAATAAAAGATTTTTTTTCCAATTCAATTTTACTTGTGTAAGAACGGGACATGTACGTTATTCTGTTTGTTGACAGGGGACATGGTCTCACGTTCCCTGCAAGAAACATATATTCAACCTCGGCTGACGCCTCGGTTGAATATAAGTTTCATGCAGGAAACGTGAGACCATGTCCCCTGTCAACAAACAGAATAACTACTTATAATGTCTTAACTATCGAATGACATCAAAATCTCGACTACAAATTCAAGCGTTTGGTTTTCCCGTGAGTTTGAATAATGCGGGTAGGTATCGTAGAAATCTTCCAAGCCAGCAAGTTCAACACCTTGTCTATCTTTTAATATTGAATCATGGGAAAATACATAAAATGTAAAAAAAAACTTCAAATACACCATTTGTCGTGATCTTTGGCATTTGTCGAGCACTTGTGTTAAGAACATAAAATGAATAACACTTTAGGCTCCTTCACGTGGAAAAAATCTCCAATAGTTTCTACGACATCGTTTGCCACAAAAAAGCTATGTCTTTAAATATGACCACTGGGTTCTCTTTGATCACTCTTAGGGATTCTAGAGGATCACTTACTAAGCCTATTCAGTCAGAAAAAAACATACATTAGGGAAACAAATGAATAAAGTCCATCCAATGTATGTTATGTTCTCACTGTCAAATTTTCTACCTGAGTCAATAAGGGGGGCGGGGGGGGGGGGGGATATGACAAGAACGCGACGTTTTCGTCTCTTTGTCGGAAAGACTGAGTGATGAGAGATCATATGGGTCACTAGTCCAGTTCCCTCCCAGTAATATAGTTTCATCATTTTATGCACAAACGCAGAAAACCCTTTGGGTCGGCTTTTTGCTGGGTCTTGCGGTTCGACAAACCAGTGGCGTAGCAGAGGGGGAGGGGGGGGCTGAGGGGGGCATATACCTCCCCCAAAAGTTTCATCATGCCACACCACCCCCCACCCCCAATTATTGATGCTTTTCACAACTTATAAATTATGGAGACAAACGGACTGAGTCACGAAAATCGCGTTTTTTTTTGTCTCGAATTTCGATTTTTTCTTGCGGGAGCCCACCCCCCTCCAGCGAGAGGGGCGTCCCCTCTTGTGCTTGCCCACATCCTATTCTGTATGCCCCTAGTAGTTCAGCGATCTGAACGTAGCGGCTCCCCCCCCCACCTTCGTAAGGGGTAGCCGCTACATTCAAATCGCGAACTAGCCCCCCCCCCCCACCCCCGATATTACTCTTGCCCCCCCCCCCCCCCCCCCAAACGTTGATATCCTGGCTACGCGTCTGGACCGAACTGGAAAACTACAAAACCGCTCAGCTCTAAAGATGAGACTTGTGCACCAAAAATGAAAATGGAATGGATGGATTGGAATGGAATGGAATGGAATGGAATGGAATGGAATAGAATAAAATAGAATGGAATAGAATAGAATAGAAGATAGAATAGAATAGAATAGAATAGAATAGAACAGAAAATAGAATAGACTTGAATATAGAACAGAATAGAAAAGAATAGACTTGAATACAGAATAGAACAGAATAGAAAATAGAATAGAATAGACTTGAATATAGAATAGAATAGAAAAGAAAATAGAATAGAATAGAATAGAAAAAAGAAACACAAGTTCAGTTTTGGTAATATAATTTGTTTACGCGTATACCAAATGTAGTCAAATTTGACACACAGCTACCTCAGTGTACTGTCTGAAGCGTCTTTGGTTAAAATTCAGTCAACCATGACCCCGTGCGACGCTGCATGCTTTCAACAGATTTTTTTTCGACAAAGCGTGTATCCGGGGCACTTCCACGTGCTATGGGCTTGAAACCATACCAAATCGAAGTTTTGAACAGTACACATCAATTGCACAACATTTCATTTCAGCTCGATTGAAAAGCAAAATGCCTCGAATGTCCGAAGTTGATAGGGGTAAGGCTATTGCTCTAATATTGCAGGGCCTGTAGTGTAAGTTACACTTAGTTGCATATGTCTTCAATCCTTGAGTCTGAGATGTTATAACTCATAAAAAATATATTAGACAGCCAGTATTTCCTCTGTACAGAGTTTGAGTCATATAGTCGTAATAAACACACATGGACTGGAGTTCTGTCTTTCTTAACCTGTTGCCCAATACAGTTATTGTCACAAGATATTAAAACGAGATGGTGTCAGAAGTTGGATCACAGCTAAGAGCTTGGACGGCTCTGTCGTGGGACTGTGTTATTAACCCTATCATAGTGTTGTACACAAAAACAACAGGTATGAGTAATGCTTATCAGATTGCACCTCCAGAACTGTTCGGTTTCCATCAACCAAAGGAATGGCCCAAGTGGATACGTCGGTTTGAGAGATTCAGGGAAGCCTCGGGCTTGGCTAAGGAGTCTGAGCAACGTCAAATTAGTACTTTAGTGTACACGATGGGCGACTGTGCGGATGATATCCTATCTTCTTTCGTGTTCGGTGACGATGAGGATAAAACTCGGTATGAGACTATCAAAGCTAAATTTGAAAGTCACTTCATAATTCGAAGGAATGTCATATTTGAACGAGCAAAATTTAATACTCGTAAACAAGAGGAGGGTGAATCTGTTGACACATTTATAACGGCACTGTACACATTGATTGAACACTGTGAATACGGAGCATTAAAAGACGAAATGTTGCGGGATAGAATAGTGGTTGGCCTGCGAGATAGCAGACTATCAGAAAAATTGCAGCTTAATTCTAATTTAACCCTTTCCAAAGCTATGGAAACTGTTCGCCATCAGGAAGTTGTTAAAAAGGAAGCAGCTCAAATGCAACAGAATTTTGAAACTGTTGGTTCAAAAGTAGATGCAGTGAGGAATAAAATGACAAAAAAGTCAAATAATTCCTATAATTCAGGAAATCAGTTTTATTAGTGTAAATGGTGTGGAAAGCGGACACAACATACGAAAGCCAATTGTCCTGCTAAGGATGTGCAGATTGTTATAATTGTGAATTACGTGGTCATTTTTCGTCCATGTGCCACAAGTCGCAAAAACAAGCTTGGGAGAATAACACTATTAGCTTCAATAGAAAGAATCAGCATGGATATAGAGACCCAAGAAATGTGCGAAAAGTCACACAAGAGGAGTATAAACATTGGAATGACGAGTCTAAAAATTTGAATTTTCTTTTGGGTGAAATTGCAAAAGACAGGTTTGGTAAGGGCTGGACAGCCGATGTGCAGATAAATACCAAAACTGTTACGTTCAAGTTGAACAGATGTCACCTGTATTCCCTAGAGTGTTGCAGATAAATGTAACACTGCAATTAGTAACTGTGGGCACAATTTGTTTGGTCCGTGTAAAAGCAGTTCAGTTGTAGACGATATGCATGTTATTGAAGGTTTACATACACCACTTTGAGGTAGACCGGCTATTGAAAAATCTAAAATACTTGGTTGTAGTTTCATTGATACAGCATTGAATGCAGCAAACACTGGAGATAATCTGATACCTTCAGAGGATTATCCCCATTTGTTTGAAGATTTGGGGTTAATGAAAATTCAACCATATTGTGTAACTTTGAAGCAAAATACACAACCTTTTTCTGTAAGTTCTCCAAGTAGAATTCCACTACCACTAATGAATACAGTGAAAGAGGAACTCGAGAGAATGGAAAAGTTTGGCGTGATATCAAAAGTTGATAGCCCAACAGAGTGGTGTTCTCCAATTGTTGTGGTACCAAAAAGTACCGACAGCAGTGGTAAAACTAACAAAGTGCGTGCGTAGATTATACCAAACTGAATGAAAATAATTGGGGAGAAAGGTTTGTTTTACCGTCAGTAGACGAAACCATCGGTAAGCTCTCAGAAGCCAAATTTTTACGAAATTAGATGCAAATTCTGGTTTTTGTCAAATGCCACTTGCTGAGCAATCTAAGTACTTGACAACATTTATAACACCGTTTGGGCGATGGTGTTTTAACAGAGTCCCGTTTGGAATTTAGAATTTAATCTGGTCCGAAATTGTTTCAGAAGTATATTTCTAATCTTCTAAAAGGTGAAAAGGGTGTCGTAGCCCATATGGATGATATTTTGGTATTTGGATCTACAGTTGAGCAACACAATAATCATTTAAATGCTGTGCTATAAAAATTGTATGGAAAAGGCATTAGTAGGTATAAAAGGAGAGTTTACTACCACTTGTACATGTACGTGTACAAAACACACACACGATGCATTCACCGTGGAATTCAGTGTTAAATCACACGCTTGTTCACAAAAACTGTACATGGGCTTGAACTCTCCTATGTACAGTCAGTGACTCCTAGATCACGCTTTTAGCGTTCAAATACTCGTGGTGAACGCATCGTGTGCGTGTGTTGTACATCTTCGGTTGTATCGTGTACGTGATTTTTGGTCTACGTTCGCATCGCAGATCAGACCCACAGATCCATCATCGGCAAACGTGATCGAAAGCAAAAGATTCTGGGTCGTCATCAAAAAACAACAATTGCGGTTCAAGACCAGCGGTCCAGAACCCTCAATTGCATCGGTACAGATGGTCCAGAACTCTCCCTCGTTTTTGAGGCGGTCACGTTTTTGATTGATATAAATATAGGAGAGAAAAAAAAATATAAATAAATAGTTATTTAGAAAATTAAATATATCAAATCGAATAGATAATAAAAAAAAATAAAAATACGTAAATCATGAGCGCTTCCCAGATGATTAGAGCGAGGTTTCTTTTAAACATGCTGATGAGAGCATACGCAATCTGCGTGAATGAACAACTACGTCCCATCTTGTTAGAACGATGCGTCGGATGTCAGGATCATCTAGACTTCGATCACGAGGATCATTCGTGTCTGACGATGGAAAGGGAAGATATGGTCGTCAAGTATTTCGAACCAGCGTTTGAACGCGTTAGATTCGACGATGTGATCACGTTTTGGAAGAGATTAGTCTTCTGTAAGAATCGACACAGGCCCACAGATTCGGAAGAACTGAAATTGGCGCATAGAAGTTTGACTTTAGAAGACAAGGGATGCATCAAGAAATTATTGCTGAACGAAGCATACGTCTAAGTTTTGTTTTTCGTTGATATAAAAATAAGGGAGAGTAGAAAATAAAAAAAAAAATAAATACACACATAAATTTTTTTTATCTAATATTAGAAAAGAAAGAAAAAAAAAACAGAAAATGAGAACCAGAAATAAATTGTATCCGACATTAGTGGACGACGAGGACGAGAAGCCGAATGGCGTCTTGCCGACGGCACCATCGCTAGAAGAAAGAGAAAGAGGAGAGAGGTATCGCATTGATCAAATCAATAGAATCCAAGAGTATCTGACTCGAGAGAGAGATTCTCGTCGTTCCCTCAAGAAGAAGTATTCGCGTTTCGTGAAATTCGTCAATGGGATCGACACGACACTCATCACGATTTCCATGGGTTTACACGCAGCCGGCATTGGATTGTTGTCGACCGTGGTCGCCATTCCGATCGTGTTGACCGTGGAAGGAGTGGCTCTCGCCACCGGATTGTTCAGCACGGTCGGAAACTTTTTGAGTAGGAAATTATATCTGAAGGCTAGGAAACACGACAAGATTTGCGTCTTGGTCGACTCCAAGATCGACACGATATCCGAAATGATCTCTATGGCGTTGAAAGATGATAGGATATCGGACGGAGAATACTTCGTGATATTGAGCGAGAAAACGAAATACGATGCCATGAAAGAAGCCATGAGAATCAAGACTCGTCAGATCATCAAGGAAGAGTTGAAGGATTCTCTCGTGGAAAAGGGGAGGAAAGAGGCCAGGGAGGAATTCAGTAAGATGATAGAACTCAAGAGCAGCTATTGAAAAAAAAAAAATATATATATATATAATAAGAACAGAATTTTAAAAATAAAAATATTAAATTTATATATAAAATAAAAAAAAACGAAATTAATTTAGATAACTCTTCAAAAAAATGTATTGCGTAAAGTGTAAGAGAGTTACCGAGACGAGTAATTCTAGAGAAGTGCGAACTAAAAACGACAGACGGATGCTTCACAGAATTTGCGACGTGTGTGGTTCTATAAAGACTAGATTCGTCAAACAAAAGAACGCGAGCAAAGGTAAAGGCATCGTGAATAAAATGATCAACAATCTACCTTTCGAAATGCATCTGCCCGGTCACAGTTTCACGGGACCCGGAACGAAATTGAACAAGAGACTCAACGCCGATCTGACTCCCAAATCTTGGAGCAAACCCGTGAATAGGGTGGACGCGGCCGCGTACGATCACGATCTGTGCTACGCCGGACATTCCGACACCAAGACTCGCAACAACATCTGCGACAAAAACATGTTGGCGAGATTGAGAGGCATATCGAATCCGACCAGGAGAGAGAAGACGGAACGTTCGCTGGTCGGCAATCTGATCGGTGCGAAACGTCGATTTGGATGGGGCGTTCAAAAAAAAAAAGCGCATCTGAAAAAGAGAAGAAGAAGAAACGATTATTGATGAGCGAATTGGCCGAGGAGTTACACAAACCCATAGTGCATAAATTTCGAAAGAGAAGGGTGTTCGTGAAGGGTCTGGACGACAAATGGTCTGCCGACTTGGTCGACATGAGATCGTTTTCGAGGTGGAACGAGGGCATCAAATATCTATTGACGGTCATCGACGTGTTTTCCAAATACGGTTGGATCAGAGCTTTGAAGAATAAATCGGGACCTTGCGTCACCGAAGCTCTGAAGAGCGTGTTCGACTCGTATTCTCGAAAACCGATTAAATTGTGGGTGGACAAGGGAAAGGAATTCTACAACAAGGACGTTCGTCGATTGGTAGACCTCTACTCGATCGAAAACGAAGAGAAAGCCAGCGTGGTGGAACGTTGGAATCGAACGATGAAGGAGAAGATGCACAGATACTTCACGGCGAATTCGACCAAGAAATACATATACTCTCTGAACGGTCTGGTGAAAGATTACAACAACACGCGACACAGATCGATCAAGATGACTCCCGCGGAAGCTAGCGATCCTCAAAACGAAAAACGGGTCTACGCGAATCTATATCCCGAGAGATCTAAGATCGGGAAGAAGTCTAGAACGCTGAAATTTGCGGTCGGCGATCGAGTGAGAATCTACGCTTATAAGAAGCACTTCGAAAAGGGTTATACTCCTCAATGGACCTCGGAAATCTTCGTGATCATCAAAATATTTCACACCGATCCGGTGACTTACGAAATCGAAGCTTTGGATGGAGAAGAGATCATCGGAAAGTTTTACGAACAACAATTGCAGAAGACGAAGTTTTGATGAAGAACACAAAAAAAAAATTTTTTTTTTTATTTACTCTCTTTGACATTTTCTTGTTTACACACACATATATATAAGAGAGAAAAAAAAATAAATAATAATAAAAAATAATTGAAAACTATTTTTTTTAGATAAAGAAAGCAAGTGAATTAATAAACAAAAAAAAACAAACTAAAAATCCTTTAAAATGACAAATATACAAGATATAGCACAAAGCATAGTGAAAGATGAAAGTATTCAAGAATATGAGGTTCACGAATACGAAGCGGTAACCGGGACGAGTTTGAACAATGCGGGAGAGATAAGAATCAACGTCGAAACTCAAGATCTATTCGTACATCCTAGCGAGAGTTACATAGTGGTGCAGGGACGTCTCACCAAGGAAGATGGGAGCGACTACGCCGACGACGACACGGTCACTCTTGCCAATAATGGCATCATGCATCTATTCAGTAACATAAAATACATGCTATCCGGACAAGAGATAGAATCTGTTTTTCATCCCGGTTAGGCCACTACGATGTTTGGACTCTTGACGTATCCTGATGATTTTTCGAAATCCAGAGGACTTAATCAGTTGTGGGTGAAAGACACCGTAGGTCCTGCTAGCGCCGGCGCCGCCGCGATATTCAACTACGTTGTCAAGACGTCCAGACCTAAAAGAACGTTTTCATTCAGGATACCTTTGAAACACATCTTCGGATTCGCGGACGATTACAACAAGATCATGTACGGATTCAAACACAATCTGACGTTGATTCGAAAAGGAATCGACGACGCAATAGTGAGACTCACCGCGACCGATGCGGGTAAGATAACTCTACACAAGATATCGTGGTTCGTTCCGCACGTGGAGCCTTCGGTCAATGAGAAAATGCATCTCTACAAGATCATACAATCCAAGAGTAAATTACCCGTGGGATTTAGAATGAGACAGTGCGACACAGCTAGCATTCCTCCCTCCATGAATCACTTCGATTGGAGATTGATGGTGAAATCCGCTTCCGAGAGACCGCGTTTCATCGTGGTCGCGTTTCAGACCGATAGGGATGGGTCTCAGGAAAAGAATGTGTCGCTGTTCGATCACTGCAATTTGAGAAACATGCAAGTGTTTCTGAACGCTACGAGATATCTGCAGGCCTGGCATTCTGAAAAATGCAGGAGGGCAAAAAATCGCTCTCCTCAATCAGCTTAGGAGAGCAATTAGCTTTACACAGCATTTTAAGTATCCAGTTGAACAAACTCCTTGAAACTGAAACCAACAGACTACATCAGTGATTTTATTAACTTTTCTAAGGTAAAGCAAAATCTCTTAGACATCTAGATGTCTCACTCAACAACCGAACACACATTTGACAAGACCAGTGTGTGTACCCAGACCTGTTGTCCAAGAAAGTCATACGCCTACCACTACCACCTTCAACCCCCAAGGGGGGTTGAAGGTGGTAGTGGTAGGCGTATGACTTTGAAGGTGGTAGTTGTAGGGTTGAAGGTGGTAGTGGTAGGCGTATGACTTTCTTGGACAACAGGTCTGCTTGAATCTACAGTCACATCCTGGTGCAAGTGCTTCAAGTGACAGGATAGTAGTAATGGTAGTATATTATAGAGTCAATATTCCTTGAATAATTACCCCTCAAACTGTGATGTCAGTTGTTGAACTTGAAAATGACAGAAAAAAAAATATTGCTGTGACCCATTTTGCTTCAAATGATAGCAACTGTGTTTGGGTATGGTTGCAGCCATTACCTTTTACCACTAAACCACTTTCAAAATGAAATTACGTGATGTTATGTGACTTCAAAGTTAAATTACATTTTTGCTTTACAACAAAAATTTAATGTGAGCATAATACATGTAATCTCAATCATCCCAGACCAAAATATTTAGGAGGGCAATTTTTCGCTCTCCTTAATTCTTTCAGGAGGGCAGTAAGGAGAGCTAAAAAATCGCTCTCCTGAAATTGCCAAGCCTGTATCTGGCAATCGATTACAACGCGTCGTTCGACAAGAACGATTTCTGCAGGCTGTACGGCGACGCCGCTGATTTTAGAAAGAAGTATCACGGTCTAGACGAATTGATGAGCAATCCCAACATATCTCCCGGCAAATACAAGTCGATGTATCCCATGTTCGTGTTCGACGTCAGTAAACAGAGTGAACGACTCAAGAGTAGCGTGTTAGACATTCAGATCAAGATGCAATTCGATAGGAACGTGCCGAGAAAAACCGAAGCCTTCACCCTGGTCCTGTCGGACAGAGAATTACAATTCGAATCGGATGGAAATAAGATGTCGATCATTCGATGAGAGACGAGTGTGTGAAAAAAAAAAAATTAATAAACGTTAAAAATGTGAGATGTAAGATTAATTAAAAAAACTAAAATCTCGAAAACAAAATGAATGTTTCTGACACGAAAACAACACATCATCTGTTCACTTCAGATTACTACGACGTTAAAATGAAATACTTGGAAAAATGGATTCAAATTGAATATGAAGAACGTAACACAAAAAAAGGATGGAATAATTGTGATTTTGACGAATATCGTTTAAAAGAAAAAGAAGAGTTTGATCTCATAAGATCTAACGAAGAAATTATAAAAAATACGATTTTAAAATGTCGCAAATGTAAGAAACGTCAAATAAAAATTGAATCTCAACAAACTGGATCTGGTGATGAACCAACAACCGTATTCGCAAAGTGTATAAAGTGTAGAAAATTGAGAAAAAAAAAAAAAAAACTAATGAGATATAGAGAACATCTCTCTATATCTCATTAGTTTTTTTGTTTTTTTTTTGTTTTTAATAATCATACATTATTTTTTTTTAATTCACTATTTTTCCACGCGTTCACTGTTTGTTCAAAGGATCCAGTTCGGAAGTGGCGGCTTCGGGATTATTGGTTTTCGTGACGAAATTAATCCTGTCTCCGGCGTTCACTTTGAGAGGCGTGCTGAACGTGCTAACATTCGCGTGTTGATTCTCAGTCTTTTCGACGCTGTATCTCTTATCGCTCTCCACACCATTCACCATGAGATTGACGACCGCTCTGTTATTCAAATCCGAGGAAGCCAGACTCATTCGAAGGATTTCACCTCCCAACGGCATGGGATATCCCACCTGACCGTGTTTCGATCCGCTACCTCCATTTCCAAAAGACCACTTGGCTAGACATTATTTGGAGTCATCCTACCAAGTTACAATGAAATCCCTTCATAAATATGACCTGTAGACTGTGCTAAAGGTTTTCGGGGTTCGGGCCCCTGTAGCCGTCACAGTTGCCCAATCACGTCCAAAAGGGGACTTTCTCAACTAGACATTATATGAAGTCAACCCACCAAGTTACAATGAAATTCCTCAATAAATATGACCTGTAGACTGTGCTAAATGTTTTCGGGTTTTGGGCTCAGACAGTCGTCACGGTTGACAGATCGCGCCTGAATGGGGAAATTCTCATCTAGACATCATAAGGAGTCATCCTACCAAGTTACAATGAAATCTCTCCATATTAAACATGACCTGCAGAATTGTGCTAAAAGTTTTTGGGTTTCGGAGCTAAATCACGGTTGACAGATCATGCCCAAAAGGGGACGTTCTCATCTAGGCATTATACAGAGGCATCCTACCAAGTTACAATGAAATCCCTTAAAAATACGACCTGTAGACTGTGCTAATGGTTTTCGGGTTTTGGGCTCGGGCAGCCATACCGGTTGACCGATCGCGACCACAAGGGGACGTTCTCATCTAGACATGACTCCAAATCTGCATATGAAATTTCGTGACAATCAGATAAGAACTGCGGGATGTAGCCCGTGCTAAAGGAAAATGTGAACAGACTCACAGACTAACAGACTTCCGCACGCGTGATGGCAATAGCTTATCTTGACTTTGTCAAGTTAAGCTAAAAATGATATGTTACCAAAAAATTCACGAAAGTCACCAGGGAATAGTCAAATGCCAAGAAAGAGCTAAATTATCTGTATATTGGCCGGGGTTAAACAGAGATTTGGAAAAATTGATCCAAAATTGTGTACGATGTGTCCCAGAACAAGTTAACAGATCAGAACCACTGATCTCACTGGGGTTGCCCAATTTTCCGTGGGAGAAATTAGGTACAGATTTATTTTATTTGAATGGGCAGACATATCTAATAGTAACTGACTATTTTTCAAGGTTTATAGAAGTTTTTAATTTACACACGAAAACTTCACAAGCAGTGATTGGTAAATTAAAAATTCTATTCGCCCGTCATGGCATATAAGTATCGTTGTATCTGACAATGGACCTCAGTACAGTTGTTTTGAATTCAAAAAGTTTGCCAACGAATATGGATTTAGCCATATTACCTCCAGTCCCTTATTTCCACAGAGTAATGGACTGGTTGAAAAGGCAGTAGGTACAATGAAAAGAATGCTAAGAAAATGTCATGACCCTTGTCAAGGTCTTTTAGACTATAATAACATCCCTTTGCACCATGGTTATAGCCCAGCTGAAATGCTGTTCAACAGAAAATTAAGAACCACATTGCCTAGTGTGCCTCATACACAGATCCCCAAATGGGAAAGTATAAAGAATTTCAGAAAACTATACAAAAACGGAATTTTGATAAAAGGCATGCTGCTAGGGAGTTAAAGGAGCAAAATGTGGAAAATAGAGTCTATATTAAAGACCAGAAGAAATTTGGCAAAATTGTGAGATCACATGTCGCTCCACGCTCATATCAGGTGCAGACTGGTGATAATGATACCCTTCAAATGAACAGAAAAATGTTGGTTCCCTCGAGTGATGATATCATTATACAAGAGGAAGTAGAAATTCCAGAGGAATTAGTAGACACTTGTCATCAAACTGGAAGTAATAAAACAACACCTACATCCAACAGCTCAGTGATCTTATCAGAACAGGAGACTGGGGTTAGAACCAGATGTGGGAGACCAAGTAAACCACCTGATCGTTTTGGATATTAAAATATTTGTTTATCTAGAAGGAGAGATGTAGTGTAAGTTACACTTAGTTACATATGTCTTCAACCCTTGAGTCTGAGATGTTATAACTGATAAGAAATATATTAGACAGCCAGTATTTCCTCTGTACTCAGTTTGAGTCATAGAGTCGTAATAAACACACATGGAATGGAGTTCTGTCTTTCTTAATCTGTTGCCCAACACAGTTAATGTCACAAGATAATAACACGACGGGGCCAATCGCAAGGTCTCATCGCCCAGCTATTTGGGGTCCGTGAGGCAACGATAGCTCGTTTAGTTAGGGGTCTCAGAGCCACAGGCAGATTAGCTGACGGTCCCAGGAGAGGACGTCCGCGCGTTACGTCTCCACGTCAAGATAGAGACGTGTCTCTCACACCTCCATAACCGATTTCAGACAGCGACGGAGACGGCGAGTCAGGTTGTAGGCACTCATGGTCGCCGAGTGTTTGAGACAGTGAAGGAGTCGCGAGTCAGTTTGCAGACACTCAGTCGCCAACCAAGTGTGTCCAAGAACAGTTAGGTTGCGAGAGGTCAATTTCATTTCACGGCGTCCCTACGTTGGTCTGCAACTTACACCCAGGCGACGTCAACGTCGATTGCAATGGCTGCGGGCACATGTGCCAAATCGGTTTCATTTGCCCCCACTGGAGACGTGTGTTATTCACTGACGAGTCCTGGTTCACGTTTTACAGGTCAGATGGACAACAACGTTGCTATCGACGTCGAGGTGAGCGATATTCTGACTCGTGCGTGCGTTAAGGAAAACGACAGATTCGGGAGAGGGTCTGTCATGGTTTTTGGTTTGTTTTTTTTTTTTTTTGGCGGGGGGCAGTTCTCATGGCGCGCAAACACCCCTCGTGGTCATCCAGGGCAATCCTACAATCCTACAGCCGTACGATATCGGGATCAGGTCCTCATGCCTCACGTCCTTCCACTTATCCATGCGCATAACCTTACGTTGCAGCAGGATAATGCAGGGCCGCACTTGCTAGAGTTTGTCGTGACTTTCTCAACCAAAACAATGTCCCATTTCTCGATTGGCCACCCAATACCGTCCAGATTTGTCCCCGACCGAGCATTTGTGGGACGAGCTGGACAGGGGGGGGGGGGGGATGGGGGCAGAAAGCGTGTCAACGTTCCAAACAACATCGCTCAGCTCATGCAGGCCCTTCTTCAGGAATGGAATAACATCCCACAAAGGACCGTAAACAACAAGCTGAGGTCAATGGTAAGGAGAGGTAGAGCAGCAACTGAAGCCTGGGGTGGGCACACCCGCTATTGATTTTGATCAGGAAATGGCGTAGGGTACCCACGTTTGAACGTTATCCATGCAAACGCCGTCTGTGTAAAGACAAGACCTCGTCAAAAAAAATTGCTCAATGCAAGTTTCACACAACAAAGAGGCACACACTTAGAGCACTAAATTTTTTTCTAAAGTTTTTTTCTTTGTGGTCAAATGCAGGGCTGGGAGCAGTTAACGTTTCGAACGTTAACGTGTTAAATTATTTTAACAACGGTAAAAAAACATTTACCAAGTTAATAACGTTTAACTTTGAACATTATAATTGTATAATATGTAGCATTGCGTCGTTATCTTGTGTTTACTCAAGCTGGGTCGCGCGTGCCGATGACGTCGAATTTTGCGCCATTTGACGAAATTGAAGAACACGAATAATTTAGACGACCCATTGATTTGGTGGAGAGACCATGAACGCTGGCGAAGTTGGCCCGCCGAATTTTGACGATACAGCAATATCATCTTCATCAGAACGCCTATTTTCCAGGTAAGGACTGGTATTCGACCAACGGCGGATGTCTCTTTCTAAGGATACGGCCGCAGCGAGTGTATTCTTAAATGAAAAGATCGCCGAATGTTAGAATTTACGATAACCTGAGAGAACTATATTAACTACTGGTCCCATGAGTGCCAGTGGGCACATAGAACACATTGGAACTCAAGAGACTGACTGTACGCAAGTTCAATCATATTCAAATTCAAATCAATAAAGATGGCCGAAGTTATTAAAATTTTGTTCATTTTAACTTTTAACGTAATTTAACTCGTTAACGCAAAATTATTTAACACGTTAACGTTTTAAAGAAAATTTTAACTCCTCCCAGCCCTGGCACTGAAAAGGCTAGTACTAACTAGGACCCACCACCTGTCGCACGTTATCCATGCAAACGCCGTCTGTGTTAAGACAACAAACCTTGTCAAAATTGCACAATGCAAATTTCACACAACAGGGAGGCAAAAAATGGTCGCCAATAAAGGGGCTACACACGCTACAGATTCACTCTTTGAGCACTAAATTTTTCTAAAAATTTTCGGGGTGTGGTGAAAGGGCTATTACTAACTAGGACCTTCCCGTCGCCCCCCCCCCCCCCCCCCTGCCACTTTCTATCAGAAGGATCCCAATTAGAACTAGGTGAGGCCTCCGAAACTCCACACAACTGCTTTTTGAATATCCTTTTTTACCCCCCGCCCCAAAATGGCTAGGATTATAGAAGCCTGGCTACGCGCCTGGTATAACAATCATTCACATGTTGTCATAACATAATAAAATGAATGTTTGCTTTTATAGAAAAAAACATACATCATTCTAGATGATTTAAGAAATAATTGGCATTGAACCCCCATGACATGTGTCAGTTAAACAAGACCTAAGTTTGATCAAATAAGGTATCAGGGAACTATATATTTTCCCATGGGCGTAGGGTTGCACGGTATATCGATAAACCGATATATACCGGTATTCTAACCAATATCGATTGAATGCCGGTCTAAATACAAAAATATCGGTTTATCGTCATTATTTATTTACCCACAATTTAATTTTCAGGATGTCTTGAGCTTTTTAACTGTAGCCCTGAATGAATAATATTATCCCTTTATCCAAAAAATCATTTGCTTGTGCCATCGTAATTTCCAAATTCAGCAGTTGAAAAAATAATGTTCAAAAATTTCAACAAAACTATATCATGTGACCCCTCGTTGGAACGAGCTCCTTGAGCTCGTTCCAATGAGGGGGTCACGTGATATAGTTTTGTTGAAATTTTTTTTTATTATACCAACAATAATGCAAGATGTCAATATTCAAACGTTTATTGAAACAATATATTTTCCCAAAGCAGCTTATCTTTTAGAGATTGCATCATTTCAGAGTGCAACATTTCAAGGTGGGTAACTCTAATTCAAATATTTATTTCAGTGATAACATAAGCACTGTCGAGAGATTTTATCTCTTATAAATAATGGAACTTCGTAAGAGAGAAACATCCAGACGAATTTGTTTTCATTTGCACCTTGGACTACGAGGCAGACCTTTAGATCAGTCAAATTTGGGCACAACGGCAAATATGGATGTGGCCTGCACGGTTGGACAAAAAGCACCGGTATTTTCTTCTTCTTGGTGTCTGTTTTGGGTATTAGGTCCCCCGTCTTAAAATGATAGTTTACAACCTCTTGTTATAGGTCTTCACCATTATCACTGGTTCCCACCACCCTTTGACGTAAGTTTACTCGACTAACTCGAGAAGGCTTCTTAGTTTCCCAGTGCCGAGTCAAAGTCCTACTTGAGTGTAAATTACGCATGGCGTTTACCGAGAAATGCCACAAACATGAATATAATAGATCTCAAGCTTTAAGTGCATGATCATATAGAATTCGCCACAGAAAAGCAATCGCCGTCGACAGTGTCGTATACGAACTCTGCGGGGTTTTTTTTTAAATATTTATCTGTCGCATTGTTTGATTCGAAGGTAAGCTCTAAGCTATATTGCAAGCATCAGGGAAACCTGGCCAAACTATTTATTGCCGAAACACTGCAGGCCTTTAAATTCATTTATTTTGGGCACACCCTTTTGCGCTAATTTGGACACATTAAATCCAGAAATAACAGCCTTATCCTGTTATGCTTTATTGTCATGCCTTTCTTTGTGTTTCTATAGACATATTATGAAGGAAATTATTCGTAAATATACAAGAGGCAGAGAGAATTTTAAAATTTTTCTTCTTGTCTTCACACCTTCTCTAATTTAGGCACACCTGTAAATGGTGTGAAATTGGGGTAATCTAAAGGCCTGCACTGCAAAACTTTGGAAAAAGTTTCAAACTCCGCATAATTTGGGCTCAATTATCTTATTTGGGCACAGCGTTTACCGTTATTAGTTGGGAAGAATTTAACACTTTACCCAATATAACGGCCAAAACCGGCCAGCGCTATTCTCAAAAATCGCCAATTAATTTACATTATTTTTTCCTTTTTTGTCTCAGAAACATAGTTTATGACCCCTCGTTGCAACGAGCTCGTCGAGCTCGTTCCAACAAGAGGTCATAACCACCGTTTTTGAGACAAAAAGTGAAAAAAAAATAGTTATTCAAGACTTTTTTGCAAGTGTCGTCTGCTTTTCCTGTTAGGTAAAGGGTTAAAGGCCTGCTCCGAGGTGTGAACATCTAGTGTTCAGATGGAATTACCGACTGAAATCCAAAAGACACTGATAGATCTGAAGGGTGCCTTTGCCACCACATGGAGTATCCAAGTGCACAAAGGCAAAATTCAACTATCAGTGAATTTTGAGAGAACTCCTGAACCAGCGTCCTTGGAAAGGTGTAGCATCTTTCGTGGGGGGATTCCCTCCCACACTGGTCAACCTCCAAGTGACTCGGGTTTGCTGAACGAAAATTTATCCACCGGAATCCGGGAACAAAGGAAGAAGAGGAGGAGGAAGGACCAGACATCGAGATGCACGTCGACTGTCGGAGTTTCTGGAGACGATGACGGAAAGGGAAGAGAAGGGAGCAGGGACGGACATCAGAAGGGCCACACCTAGTACCCCTGATCGATCAAAATCCAGTCTGACACACTCCTCACAAGGGGTGCAGCCGGGTGACGCTGGATCACCAGAAGATAGATCAATCTCCAGCACAACTTATCGTTCTTCGGAAAATGAGATGGAGGATGGAGATCTATCTTTGGTACAGGACACGGTTCCGGATGAGATCCCTCAACCACTTCCGTCTTCTCCTGAACCGACTTCTCCGCTCTAGAAGTAGAACCCTGTTCAGGCTACGGGGTGTCCGGATACTCAGGCTCTCATGGCGGCATGTGTGGGGAGACAGAGAACAATGAAGGAGCAACAAGGGAGCAAGAAGAAGCCGTCAAAGGGGTCAGTGATATTGCTGTGACGGTACTGGCAGTGGCGTCGGTCGCAACTGTACTCATCTCCGGACGATTTGTTCGAACCACGACAATAGGATACATATCACAAATTACAATAATTATCATAAATAATCAATTAATTGTTCTACTTACCGATTGAGTTTAGCCACAGTGTAACGCAAGTAGCCTGTTTTCACCCATTACAGAATGTTTGGAGAAGTAGTTTTGACATTCGACCCACTTTCTCGCTGTAAACATTTCGACATGTGAACCATTTTTAGTCAGAATTCCAGGCCGACTCGGTCAACTTCAGTCGCTTGAAATTTAATATTCGCAACTTGCCATACGCTTAAATTGCTGTATTTCGATTCGGAGAATGTATATTTCCGACGCACGATAACCCTTCTTGCTTGTGGTGTGTTTGAAATATACTTATCCACCAAATTCAATCCTTTCTCACTTGCGAAATGTTCAGCGAGAACGTCTCCATTGTAAATATTCTTTGAATTGTGTGCGCTCTTCAGTGACGTATCTTAAACGATTCTGATTGGTCAACTTGCTCTTTTGGCCAAAAAAGGCTTTTTGCCATTTTGACAGTACACGTTTTGCTGGAATGAGAAATTTGATAGAATTTCAAACTCCAGATCTGGAAGGGAAATAATATGAATAACTACCCAAAATCAGAAGTAGGGATGGTAGGTTCTGTTGTATAGATACATACATATACAAAAGTAGAACACAAACAAAATCAATCTTCTCAATAAATATATCATCAATATCAAGCTGCAATATATCTGGTTGTTGAAGTCCAGAATGGCACGCTGCTGAAAGAAACTTGGGTTTAAAAGCTGTTCGGAACATGACCTAATTGTAGGGATCTGCGAATCACAAATTTCTTTTCGAATCGAATCTCGAATCGAATCGTGTCTCTGATATCAACATCGAATCGAATCCCGAATCGAATCTTAAAAGACAAGTTATTTCATATTGCATCAAACGGAAGTTACGGAACACTGTGATGACCCTTACGCGACGGAGTGAACACCTTAAACACCAATAACTAAATATTCTCTGTAGCACCGTCGCTGAAACAGTTAGGCCTATTGTCCATAGTTTTAGTTTTTGAAGGCCTAACTTGTTACTATTCACGTTCTTAAGAACGTGAATAGTAACAAGTTAAGCCTTCAAAAACCAAAACTGTGGATAATGTTCTGGGCCACATTCACACCTTACCTATCAATTAAACATAGTCAACTACTCAAATAAATAGGAATTGAGCCTTCATGAATGAATTTTCTAATGACAGTTTTATCCTATTTTTGTTGGAAATGTAACAAACTGAAGTTAGTACGAGAGATTCGAAAAAATCGAATCCTGAGGCTGATTCGGGATCGATCTCGAAGCATACGTATGGTATCGATATCGAATCGAATCTCGAATATTCGCAGGACCCTACCTAATTGGTTGGCCAGTTCCGAACAGCGGTGCGGAGTACTGAGAACGACTTCACCACATTCCCCCCGATTTTTAAAATCCATCCGCTAATTTCAAATGATTTATGACCCGCCCTTAGGAAAATAATACAAATATGAGAACAGAAATAAAAAGAAGACCGTTTCCCCCTATGAGGGGTACTGTATTTTTCAAGGTTTATGGGTGGGGCAGCTGGTACAGTAACTGCAAGTTGTCAGATGGGAAAGGGAGGCTGTAACAACCAGTAGTGTAATAATCAACCAGTAGTGTAATATTAACCAGTAGTGTAATAAAAATTAACCAGTAGAGTAATAATCAACCAGTAGTGTAATACAAATCAACCAGTAGTGTAGTAACCAGTAGTGTAATAAACTTAACCAGTAGTGTAATAATCATCCATGAAAACCAACAATTTTTCAACAAAATTTTAAAAAATTTTGAGGTGGCTCAAATCATAGTTTGGGTACATCTTATCGATTTTTAATCATTTTATCGTACATTTAAAGGCGTATTGCAGATCAAACATCATTTCGTGGGTTCAATACGGCGAGGAAAGGTATTTTTTATGATTTTTATGTGATGTGCGTATTTTCTGGTGTTTAATGTCACTTTCTGCATTTGTGGCTTTATGTAAATTCAAAGTTGGCCAATTATTTATAGTAATGCTGTGCTTTTGAGAGACTGCTTACCCCAGGCATAAGTTGTCAGGTTCTATAATACCAGAAAACTTATGGGTGATAAAATGTGGTATTCAAGGGCTAGAATTGTGTGATCTCCTGCGTTGTCTACAATTATAATATTTAATAGGGCCCCGGCGAACACAGAACGTCTCTCTCATATCCACCCATTTCAGTCGCTGTATCATTACGCGTGGCTTTTTCCGTCTAGATGACCGTTTTGAATTCTAAATTTCGTTTTTCTTCTGGGAGTGGTGCTCATCATATTCCTTGAGCATAGATATTCTACCATATTTTACGAAGGTGCGGTGGGGCTGGGGGGGGGGGGGGATTACCTAAAATGAAAATGGGAAGAATGGCGCAAGGGATGTCATCAAGCAGTTCGTCTCCGAGTGTTGGGAGGAGAGGAGAAGCGTTGGAATAGGGAGGCAGTTGGGAATTCAGGGGTAACCATGGCCTTCTCGTCCGAGAACCGCGACAAAACAGCGGCTGGCCAAAGTGTTATTATTATTACTACAGACTCGCATTTTTATGACACACACTCTGGTGTGTTTTGATGTTGGAATGTAATACCACCAACACAAATTTTGGATGTTCCGGATGTGGCCATATTTCAATGATGTTTATTCTGGTCATGTGATTACAATGTGGTTCTTGCAGGAATACTCATTTTGGGCGATCGTAAGAATGAAAGGACGTGATCACGCCCTTTATTTGCTCGAGACAATGCATGAGCGGATTTGCAAACAGGTTACAGCAAATACTTGAGCTGTTAATGTCATAACTGCAAAATATGGTTTGAAATTCCCTCCAGTGATATGCAGTATTTACAGGCCCTCTGAACTTTTTTGTTGACAAAAAATCTGAATTATTGCGCACTAAAAAGGCAAAATGAACCACTTGTAAAAAAATAACCGAGTGCATAAAATCGGGACGATACACATAAAATAAGGTAATATTCATAAAAAAAAGTAAGCTGAATGCTTCAGAAATCACTTTTTTCTCTAAGTTATAATAATAACACTTTGGCCAGCCGCTGATTTGTAGCGGGTCTCGAACGAGAAGGCCTTGGTTACCCCTGTATTCCCAACTGCCTCCCTATTCCCATGCTTCTCCTCTGCTCCCAACACTCGTAGACGAACTGTTTGATGACATCCCTTGCCCCATTCTTCCCAATCTCTCCGATTAGCATATTAACCCTCTCCTTTGAGTCTCCCCCTAAGTATATTTCAAGTGACCTGGAACTATATTGAGCGTGTTGATTTCCCCCGATGTTGTGAAGTTATTTACTTCCTAGTAATCTTTGCCACGACTGTGTTGATGTCCGCAAATGACCGACTGAAGATGGGTTGAAAATGATACATTTGCGCTCGTAAATAAGGTGCAATTGGACGACGATGTGAATTTAGTTTTTTCTTGCAATCAACCACGCCAACACAAGCGTCGATCAGTGTCTTTTGTCATCGTTTTACACTGACAAAAGTGACAAATCTTCTTTACCGGAAGCTATCTCCCAGTTTTCATATCATAATGAACATAACCGCTGTCAGCGTGACCGTGATGGTCAAAACCCAAACGAATTAACTAATCCACGGTCAGAATTAGACGCATTTGGCATTTAAACAAATGAAATACACGAAATATTCACAATTTCTTCATTATCCGTGCCGATTTAGTTTTTAACCTGACACACCAGACCACATGCGTTCAGTTTCGTCTGTCAGCATCACACTGCCTGCAGATGTTTGTGGTGATAGTACGAGAGGGCGAAAGAAGCCAAATATTTTCCCATCATCTATAAATTAATTAAAATTGATAATTCTGGTTATTTTACTGAAATTATGAATTGATAAGGTGGGCGTGTTGTGATTATTATGCCCCGGACTTGAAAGTTGGAAAGTCAAAGGCGCATCTGGTGCCGTGAATACCTTTATCCTCTAACCCATACCAACATTCTCTCATGTTTCTCAACCACTGCTACTCCAATTTGAAGGATATTTGGTGTTGTGATCGAGCGATGCGTGTGTAGCTGCTGTAGCATGTTTTTCTTCCACACATTTTTTCCAGAGTTATGGTCCTTTTCCACTCTTTCGAGTTAGAAAATTCTGTTTATAACTAGTTGATTTGTTACAATTTGTTGGAAAGTGCCTGCTGACACCCTCAAATTAATTGCAACAAAATATTTTTGTGAATATTTTGTTCCTATTACTTAACAAACTAATGAATATTCTGTAAAGCCACCAATCTGATGTTTGACACTTTTATCGGAGCTGTTATGGAGGCTTCTGGAACTCAACATGTTGATCATGGCAGGGTTTTTCTATTCACCCATTAATCGATAAATTAAGTGTTATAGTTGGAAGTAAGAAGCATGAAAGATCCAGAACTTAAAGTCTAAAAAGAATGTTTAGCAATGTTGTATGATTTTTGCAGATACACTTATTTGGAGGGTTACCTGTCTGATAGTGTTTGGAACATGTGTGTCGCCAGAGTCTTCAAAAAGAAAAAAGAGTTAAACTTTGATGAAAAAGGCATATGCCATGAGTGCCGGAGGTAGAGACATACAAGGAAGTGAGCAGCTCCCCCCCCCCCCCCCCCCCCCCCCCGGGGAAATTTTTTATCAAATGGAGCTCACTTGTCACAGTTTGGGGATTACTTTACGTACTTTGTTCTTGAAAAAATATGTGCACACCTATGAATGTGAGACCTACTGGATGTGCTCTCCTGATCTCAATATGCCAATAAGCCTCTTTTGGAAAAGTACATGCAATAATGGTTATGTAGGGTTGATTTGATGTGTTTTGAATAACAATGTACTTTTATGTACATTTGATGGTTTATTGCAGTGACAGGTTACAGTTACTCTTATTTCTTCTCCAACAGATATCATGAGTGTATTGGTGTCCAAGAGTAAATGAAGCTATGTTACTTATTGATAAACCAGACAAATTTAACAATTTAATCACTATCAAATTGATACATGGGATAAAAGGGGTTACAGTGCAAGGGGTTTGTAAATATATTTATTCATCTACAATGTATGACTTTGCAGTGCATTCTACATAGGAGAATATCATAGTTTCTTTCCAAACCACCACAGTGACACATACATCTTTATATTGGGAGACACTCTTTTGTCCTTCCATACTTCTTCTGGTGGACTCCTTCAAGTTGACCTTTGTTGAACTCCCCAAATCAAAACATAAACAAAAGAAAATGTCTGCCTTCAATAGTGAGCACACCGCTTATAACATTTGGTCTCAATCTGTATTACTTTCAAGAATTAGGAAAAGATTTCTTCGAGAATGTACTTCAATGTTTATAGAATACAGCTGTTATTTTATTTTGAGGTATTTTATTGTAAAACTTTTGTTCTGTTACTTATGCCATAGCAGACTTTCAGGCGGTGCTATCTGCACATGGCAGCAGTTCCATGGCAAATTCCAGTTTCCACATGTTCTATGTTTAATTTCAAGCATTTTAGGAAAAAAATTTATTGGGATTATTCAGTTTGGGTATTTTTTTTTTAGACTTGGAAGAAAATTATATGACATTTGACCAAAGTTAGGTTGGACGTCCCCTTAAATACTAAATGATAAAACATGTACCAATCAAACAACTAGATCAAATCGCCGTCGAGGACGGGGAGTCTGCCTCAAATTCTGCTGTCGAAAGATTTTATCCCTCATAAAAATGTTGTTTTTTTATGACCGGGGGGAAAATGTCCTAAATGAGTGGATTTTTTATGAGGGGGGAAATGTCCGAACTAATTTTATTTATTCATGTCCAAAAACCAAAAGGTGCATGGTAACTAAACCATGCAATTTACCTGCAAAAATGGCCGCTAAAGCATCCTTTGAATCTCTAAACCTAAAATCGGAAACGTTTCTTATAATAACAGCCTAAAGAGGGTGGGAGGGTTATCAAAATATGTTTTCAACGTCTGACCTGTTCAACAATATCTCAATACTGAACAGTTAATTGAAAATTCACTTCAGGTCAATGGAGATTTATCTCCCATTAAAATTTATTACTCTGCCAGGGGAATGATTCCAAACTTGACAGGTAATTTCAAAGGAATAAGCCTCAAAGGAAACTTCTCGTTCATCCTGCATCTGTAAGTTTGATAATCCGCTATATCAAAGGTTTGCCGACTATAGTTTTTTTCTTATTAGTTGGACTACTTGGTAGGACTTTCGGAGACTGAAAAAATTGTATTCGATACTTTGATTATATATCAAATAATACATTAAAACATACATTATTATGTATTATTAAGTATGTATTAAAACTTAACAATAAGAAGAATAGTTTATCAATTCTGACAAAGAAAAATGAAATAAATATTTGTACACATGTATGCATCAATGCTTTACAATATTTGCCACTGAGTCCACATATAGCTCAATAAATTAAGTCTATTTTCTGCCAGGTCAGATTTTAGCTTCTCCAGAATTCCGTCAACTTTTCTAAAAAAAATTCTACGTGGATCAACTTTGCCTCCGTTTGTGAGCTGAATGATTGTGCCCTCATGATAAGACTGTTCTTGTTTTAGAAAGTCAATAAACTTAAAATGTTCGGATGAGATCCTGGCAACACTTGCTGGAGTTTCCGATGCCACCCCTCGATGTGGTTTGTTGTTCGTGTCCCAATGGTCTGGTAGTGACACATTTTGCCTTCGACGAATGCGTGAATAGTGTATAACTGGAAAAAAATTGCTGGACTTTTGTCGAATGCCAGTAGCAATTCAAGAGAAAAGAAAATTTAGAAAAGCAAATAAATAGTCCAAATTACTTGCAATTTCTTCCCGACAGCGAGATGGGATTGGTGTCGATGTTGCCTTAATTTTCTTTTTTAAATCTGTAATGACGGCACTGGCGCAAACTCTGTCAATATCTGGCTCATGGTTGTGCTTGCCACTGTTGGTTGTTAGCATGTCATCTAGTGTATTAGCTGTGGCCCTGCAATCCCGGTCGACGCATTTCCAATACACACGCTCATTTCGTCGAGACTTGATACAAAATTTGTACCCATTGTAATTTAAATATCTGCCTCCTCTACCGTTTGGAATAAAATGGAAATTTACTTGAGAACTTGCCATTTTTGATCTGCTGTTGGTCGCTCTTGGCCATCAATTTATAATAAAATGCGGGTTATTACTCATCAGTGATAAAAAACATAAGACAAACTACTTGATCAGTCATCAGTAATAAAAAAAAAAAACAACTGAGACAAACAAAATCATATGCCTCAAAGTCGGCAAATTCTTACGTGAGTGATAATCAATAATACAGATACAGACTATAACATGCTGGAGCAGGTTAATTAATTTGAGGATGCAGGATGAACGGGAATAAACCATTTCAAATTCACTCCAAATCAGTGGCGAGTTATCTCCCCTTAAAATTGATTACTCCACCGGGGGACTGATTCCAAAGCAACTGAAGGAAAATATCTGCAAAATGAACTTGGGGACCTGGTCGATCATTACCTCACCTGCAATTATTGTGTTCCCCAACGAAGTTGGAATGACTTGTAGCGATCGTTAACCCTTTACCTAAAACGGCAGACAACCCATTCAAACCAAATTCTCCATTATCTAATTTTTTTTCATTTTTGCGTCAAAAACATAGCTTATGGCCCTTCATTGGCTATGTTTTTGAGACAAAAAATGAAAATGTAATGAAAATCGAATGCTGATTTTTGTGAATAGCGCTGGTCGGTTTTTTCCGTTGCGTTGGATAAAGGGTTAATCTATTTTTTCTTTCTCAGACAAATCTTGGCCACAATTTTTAACCTACACTCATGAAATTCGACACAAATGTTAACGATAATTAAGGCTACAAAATGCCGGGCAGATTTTTAATTTTCGCCTTTATCCAAAATAATTCCCAATTTATGCGTTTTTCTTGATCTTTTAATACCAATGCCTGTATCAGTCCTCCCACGTTCAACTTCTGTAAATCTCATCTCTGACAAAATCATATCTAAAAATGTTGTTCCGACCTTGGAAATTCCCAACCGGTTATGGCCGAATTTTCAGTGACGTAATTGGCGTCAACGTCACAAAAACATTAAATTACGTCTGAATTTCATGAAATTTTAGTATGTTGTAGAGCTCGAAAAATAAAAATATAAGTGTTTAGAATTTTTTCATTTGACGTATTATTGGTGGTTTTACGTCAATTCCCGTTTTTACACCCCTTCCTATTTTGTGAGCACCCTTCAGCTCAAACCACAGCAGATACCCTATAATATTTTCGCATATCCCAAGAGGAATAGTTGAAGTGATGTCTCGTGGCATTTGTATTCATATTGTAGCACAAACGTTAACCCAACCACTGAACCACGAAATTTCCAACAACATTCGGGAAACGACAAATTTACATTTTAATGCACCAATGCACGGATTTGAAATCTTAGAACATGTCAGTACTCGTGAAATGGTTTGAAAATTAGAGCTGAAACGGTTAAGGGGTTTTCTTGATCGATTAATCACTTCAATTAAATATGGTTAACCGATTAATCACTTGTCCAAATAGATTTCTGAATAACTGCCACACCGTTGATGATTTTCAGCACGAACCCTTTACCCAACAACACCGACTAGGCCTATATACAAAAATCTCCAAATTTATTATGTTTTCAATTTTTGTCTCAAAACCGTAGCTTATGACCCCTCATTGGAACGAGCTCAACGAGCTCGTTCCAAAGAGGGTCATAAGCTATGTTTTTGAGACAAAAATTGAACATTTTTAGTAATTCATGAATTTATTTTGCAAGTATCGTCTTCTACCCGAAATGGGTAAAGGGTTAAGAATGACCATTTCCAGCTACTGATGCAGTACGATGATCATGCAAGTAAACAAGTATGTCAGCAAGTAACTTGCATGCTTTACTCTGTCTCATATAATTGACGTGGGTCAGTGTGACAATGTTTGCCTGTTTTGGAGCAAGTTTGTTCCTTTGTTAACCCATATAATACAGTAGTTCAAAAGTAACGTTTTATCGATCAGTTACTTTTTGGATCGACCAAGATGTTCATCATTGATTAATCAATTAATCGGTTAATCGTTCCTGCTCTATTGAAATCAGACTCCAAATACCGGATATATGACATAAGCAACGTCGGAGTATACCCTCCGATTTTGTGAGCACCCCTACAGCATAAACTTCAATTGATACTCTCTCTATTTTTCCATATTCCTCGAGAAATGGGTGAAGTGACATCTCGTCGCATTTGCATTCACAGTGTCGGACAGTACTTTAGGTCTCTGATATTCCTATCTACAGCAACATTAAACCATGCGGGAAATGAAAATCCGTTCCACACACACGTGCCGAAAGGAAATCGTTGACGGACTATTTTTGGACGAGCACGTCATCTATCAAAACTTAACATAACCCGCCTACTTGGAATTTCCTTTTGACCAACGATCACGGAAGCCGCGCAGTTTAAAAGAAGCGATTGCGTTCTAATAAGCTATCGCAAAGACAATAAACTAAATCAAAACATCTGTGTATAGAATTATTTCTGAAGTTCAGAAGGCAGAGTCCAAACCAATCATTATTAGCTGTGCAATGATAACAAACTGAATAAAACGAGAAATATGCACGTACTGCGATAGTAAAAACATACTTACGCCACATGTTTGGCCTATTTATAAATCTGCCCACGGGAATTCCCCAAAATCGCACATGTGTTTGTAAACATTACCAGACGATTGATCATCCAAAACTGAACCGATTGCGAAATAACTTGTTGATAGTTCTCAAATGAATTGCTGAGTGTCCTTCTAATAATTGTTTTTTATAGACGTGAAGGCGTGTAATAAACACAGAATGACACGTGCGATTAACTCATTCACACGCGCGTGTCGTTCTGTGTATTAATACTACAACAAAATCCCCATCGACGGTAGGAAATCGTCAAAATTAAATTCCATGGCACGAAGTTGAGACTATCGGACATAATACAACGCGAGGTCCTAAATTTAAATTGAAAATCCGGCGTCAGGAACCGGAGGTAAGACGTAAACAGCGTTGGGGGTATACCACTCTCATTTGCTTACAGCCCTACCCATCAAACAACAAACATAGCACTATATGTTTATCACACGTGGCTAAAGGAATAATTGGAAGGCGCGCATTACCCAATTATGTCCACATTGCCGGGGGAAAAAATGTTGGTGGTATCACGTAAATGCCTTTCGAGGGTCGGAAACTGTCAAAATCAAATTTCACTCAACGCAGTTGAATGAAATTTTAGGGTATTTTTGGAGTTTTAGAACTCGTGGTCTCAAATGCAAAAGTTAAAAACTTTTGAGAATCGAATTTCAAACACCTGAGATATGAAGTTAACTCTTAGAAGCCAGGAGTCGAGTTTTCTTGCCTGTGATCTAATACGGCAGGTAATCTGGCTGTGACGGTTCGGCTATCTTTGGACTGGGGGAGAATTAAACACTGAGCAGGTGCGTCTAGTCAAGTGTCGTCTGCCTGAATAGGCAGACGACACTTGACTAGAAGCACCTACTTTACTGTAAGTTTTTTGAGGTATGTCATGTTCAATAAATTCATTCTGATTCCCGGCTTTTCAAGAGTTAAGGAGACGTCCAACTTAATTTTGTGCATATTTCAGGTAATTATCTCCAAAATCCAGAAAAAGTCAGAAAGGAATAACCCCAATAAATTATATATCAATTTCTTGGGAATGAAACATAGATTTTGTGGAAACCAATATTTGCCATGGAACGGTACCATGTGGCAGAAGACACTGCCTGAAAGTCTGCTACGGCATAAGTAAGAGACCAGATTTTATACAATAAAATACCTTAAATTCACTCAATAGTTAAATTCTGCAATTCTTCTAGTACAGACTCGGAGAAATCTTTTTCTCATTCTTACAGGCAACGGACAGAAAGACTCATTGTAATTTAGGATGTCTGCATTTCACAAGGGCTGCCATTTTTCTTGTGTTTGTTTACTTTTTATGAAGTACACCAAGGGGCAAATCCGTGAACAAGTATGGAGTCATGAGAGAGTGCATCAATGTAAAAAGAAGATTGTCCAATCTGACTTTTGTCAGATTGCTGTGACCATACCCGCCCCCCCCCCCCCCTAATTCTGTGCCATTTTGCATGAGATCTGTGTCAAATTGGTAAAAAAAGATGAGATTGATACGCCAAAAAAGGAAAAACTACCAAACGTCCTCATTTGGTATTATCTGTGAGCATTTCTGGGGTTGCAAAAGCAATGACAGCTGCCAAGTGTGCCATGTGAATGCTCAAATATGGACCAAGCAACAAAAATGACCGGCCCTACATGCAGAATACTTACATCAATCGGCTTATTTAAGTCAGAAATCATAGCTTCTAATTCATTTGTATACATGGTTTGGTATGCCGCTTCATTTGTTTGGAAACTATAGACCTTCTGTAGTTACTGTTTGGGAAGGCTTTACTGTTCCTTACCAGTGGTGGCGCCAAGGGGGGTCGGGGGGGGGGCTGTAAAGGTCCAGCACCCCCCCCCCCCCCACCCCCATCGGAGATTTTTAGTCAGTCCGTCGGAGAGTCTCGTAAACCTGACTTCACGAGAAATTTCCGACAATCGAATGTAGATATCTCGTTTTGTCAGTCTCGAACCCGTGTAGCGCTGGAACTTTGATAGAGAATAGTGATTCTCACGAAATTTCTTAATGTCGTTCGTCAAACTGGCTTTATAGATGAAATATTTCCCGACCTTATTATAATATGTTTACTTTAACCCTTTACCTAAGGTAACGGCCAAAATCGGCCGGCGCTATTCTCAAAAATCGCCAATTAATTTTCATTATTTTTTTCATTTTTTGTCTCAAAAATATAGGTTATGACCCCTCGTTGGAACGAGCTCGTCGAGCTCGTTCCAACGAGGGGTCATAACCTATGTTTTTGAGACAACAAATTAGTTATTCAAGAATTATTTTTGCAAGTGTCGTCTGCTTTTCAGGTTAGGTAAAGTGTTAAATAATCAATAAACATACTCAATTTGCTTCTCTTTTGGTTCTCCAATTTACCAATTTTCACTCATTTTCCTTCGTTTGGGAGGTCAAATGTTATAGCCCCTGTGTCGGAGAGGTCAGCTCCCCTGTCGAGAAATCCCTGGCGCAACCTCTGTTCCTTACTCGTGGGATTTAAGAACATTAATAACTGATTTGCTTTCCAATACTAATTATAGAGGCAGTGAATTACCGGCCTAAACAATATCGCAATTATGTTGGTTATTAAATTCATTTATAAAAAAAAATTATGAGACGTTGTGGTCTCATTTCGCAAATTCGTGTGATGTCCACCAGGTGGCTTCATGCTATTTCTGTCAACAGACTGTCATACACATAGATTATTGCAACCTTTTGGTGCCAATAGCGATCAAAATCGACGTTGATCCATCTTACACACAATGCGGGTGTCCGAGGAAGAAATTTAAATTTACGATGGTACTAAACTTCGCTATATTTGGTGAACAGTAAAATAACTTTCTGAAGATTCTCCTTGACATTGGTCTTCTTTTTCGATTAGCAGACTTCACCAAACCTCCTTCATGTCACAAATCCAGTTCGGCTGCAGTCAAATTATTTTTTCGCGAATATTTGATTGTGAGGACTGCAATGTACGTTGATGTGAATATATTTTGGTTCTCAAATATAATTTTCCAGTTTTATGTTAGTCGTTAGAGATGCACGAATCGATACGGATTGGCCGGAGGAGGTTCGGTAAAGGTTGAACCTCCCCCGGGTAGGGGAGTCGAAGGAGGTTATGGGGTTGAAGGAGGTAAGAGTGCGGTCATATTTTTAAAAAAGTAATTTCTTTAAATAATTTTAATTCCTATGACGTAATCCCCCAACAATTAAAATGAGTTTGCAGATAATTTTAATTGCTTTTACGTAGTCCCCCAAACAATTACATGACGTATGATCATTTAAATGAAATTTTAAATTTAAATGGCGTAACAAGCTAGGCTTCAATAATTTTCGTTAAAGAATCTATCAAATGGACAATTAAGTTTAAATTAATTTTAAATGGTGTAACAAGCTGGTCTTCAGTTATTTTCCTTAACCCTTTACCCAACGAATCGCCCGCATCCGCCCGCGTAATATGTAAGTTCAGCAGTTGAAAAAATATTATTTTTCAAAAAAATTCAACAAAACCATATCATGTGACCCCTCGTTGGAACGAGCTCATTCCAATGAGGGGTCACATGATATGGTTTTGTTGAAATTTTTAGAAAATTTTAAAAAAATGTTATTTAAAATAATAAATTTGGATATCGTCTGCGTTGGATAAAGGGTTAAAGAATCTATCAAATGGATAATTAATTTTAAATGGCGTAACATGTATAAATACCAACAATTGAAAAGCTGTTGGTCTTTAATCATTTTCGTTACAGTATCTATAATTAATTTTAAAGTATTTAAATTTATTTATAAAAACTTCTCGAAATTTCTTGAAAAACAATATGGCGCAGCACTTTATGTGAAATACCCTCCAGTTACCCAGTATACATGTATATGAAATGCTTCGATAAAGCAACTGTCAGAGTGAGTATAGAAATTGACAAAATCATGTAAAAATAATGTCCAGCCACCACTTTCCTCAAAGGTGATGACAATAATTGCTTTTAATTGTTAAACTCAAGTTAAAAAGGAAAGTTGCTAATATTGAGGTGATAGTCCCTGTGACTTGCTTATCGATGAAAATGTTTCATAGAAAACATCCATGATAGTGTTGACGAGCAAATAGAAAGCCACGCCCCATTGTGATTCTTACAGCCAATCAGAGTGCAGGAAATTGTAACGTGAGTAGTATGTCTCGTATGTTTCAGGGGCAGGTTGGGGGACCCCGGAAGTGACGTCATGTCACATGACGTAGTGGCGCCATGTTGTGTTGTCATGGTAACCTGCGTGAGCGGCCATGTTGTGACGTCATCCCCATAGTGATACGTGGTGTGAGTGCGCATGCGCAGCGCGCGTTGTTAGGGTGATACGTGTTTCCGTCGTACATTTTGTATACTGGAGGCCACCATCTTGGTTTCTATGGTAGCACGTGGTTGCTATGTTACCCAATTGTTCTGCAATAAGACGGGGTATGTTTTGAGGGTGTGTTCCTTTGTAGAAGAGTAAATCTAATTACCACAAACAACCCGACAATCCTTCCAAATCACCAAAATCCACCCGAACTTTTACTATTTCGAATTCTTCCAGAATTCTCTGCTTCTATCTATATATGCAATAGTTTTCCTCTACCTAGGCATGTTCCTTTATTCTAGAGTATACTCTAGTAACGTAGAAGAGCCTATTAGTTGGAACAGTTTACCTTATTATTACTATATTTAGCAATTTCTGGTCTATTCTTGTTAGTTCTGACCCTATTCCAAGTACTCTTGTTGTTTCATTTATCTAGATCCTATTTATAGAACATAACTAACCAATCAGATTGCTTGGTTTCCCACAATCTGTATGCAGAGTTATCTCCCTTCTGTATAATGAAAGACTATATCCAATGGCCATATCCCATGGAATCCCATTTTGGAAAACGCCCGTGGCTATGGGATGCCTTTTTTGTCGTATGAGGCCATGAGGGCTATGTAAAAGCCCTCAATGAGTCCTCATTTATTATCCCTCATACCCTCATTGAATTTTGAGGTTATGAGGACCATTAAAAATCCCTCAATGAGGAAGAATTTACTACGACTCTTATCCTCATTTCAGTATTTAACAGGTATATCCTATGGAATCCCATTTTGGAAAACGCCTGTGACTGTGGAATCCCTTTTTGTCGTATGAGGCCATGAGGGCTATGTAAAAGCCCTCAATGAGTCCTCATTTATTATCCCTCATACCCTCATTGAATTTTGAGGTTATGAGGACCATTAAAAATCCCTCAATGAGGCATAATTTACTACGACTCTTAGCCTCATCTCGGTATTCGAGGATACCTGGAATTATATTATTTGAGGATACTAGTTGGAATTTACATCCGGGTACTTCTGTTGGGAAAGGTATAAAAAGGGTGTTGGCACGAAAATAAATTCATTTGTGTCCTGACCGTCGTCGAGTGAAGACATGTTACCAGTTCGATGCAGATACTGTTCCAAGTTATTTTCAAGATCGGATATTGCCAGAAGACGCCAGAAGAACCATCATCGGCTCCACTGCAGATATTGTACGAAGATGTTTACCAGATCATTCAGTGCTCGTAGGCATGAAGAACATAACTGTCCAAGAAGAACAGAAGAGGAGAGAGATACTGGACTGACTGACCAGAATAAAGCACTTTTCGAATTTTTACGGGATGCTGACAAGGTGGAAATCGATGCCGTTCTACGTGCTGCTGATGAAGATTTGATTACCTGTTTAAGTAAATGTGCTACCAACATTCTCGAAGATAAGATACCACTGAATTTAGCTGAATTTGATGACCTGCGAAAATACGAACATGTATTGAAGCTGCTAACAGATGATGGAATTTCTCCAGATATCAAAAGATGTATACTGCGAAAGAGTTGCTTTCTCTCGGCGCTTATCAACCCAGTCCTAGCTCTGAAAAAAAGGTATAAAAGGAGTGTTGGTGTGAAAATAAATTCATTTGTTCTACGACCACGAAAGAGTGAAGTCATGAAAGTCCATTGCTGCAGATATTGCGAAAAGGCCTTTTCCAGATCAGACAACATGCACAGACACGAGAATGCTTACTGCCTTATGAGGAAATCGGAAACATCGAGCAACACTACAAGATTAGAAAGAAATTTAGATACACTGCGAATCCTCTCTGATGCGGATCGATATGAAGCCAAGACTATGCTGAAGATGGCTAGTGATGATTTGATACAATGTTTATGTGATTGTGCCTCTAACATCTTGACGGGCGCAGTACCTATAACCAAATCTGAGAGAGCAAAGCTGATTCCACATAAGTACGAAATAAGGAGAATTGCCTCACCAAAGACAGAACTATCTTATCGGAAAAGAAGACGGATCATACAGAAAGGAGGATTTTTATGAAAGTTGATCAAACCCGTCATCAATGCACTGTCCGATATCCTATAAAAGGTTCGTGCTCATAAGAAATTTGTTATTTGTAATCTGACCTTCGAAGGGAGCGGACACAATGCAATCCAGCTGTGCACCAAAACACTGGTCAAGAGATTCGGACTCTGATGAATCGTCGGAACTATCAGAAGATATGGAATATGAAGAAGAAGAAGACGAAGAAGAGGAAGAAGACGTTTCTATGATGGGAGGTATCGTTCAAAGTGCCTTTGACAAATACCAAAACGATTTTGACAACCTCATGAACAAATATATCGAAGATGGAATGGATAGTGAAGATGCAGTTGAAACAGCAAACAGAGCACTTCAAAAGAATGTTAGAGAAGCCATTAGTGAGAAATACATTCATACCCTTGTGTACATTCGAAATTTTTGCAACGACGCAATTCACAAGAAAATTCAAGAAACTGCCAAGCGTCTTCGTGAAGAAGAGGACTTTGACTTTGAAGAATCCCAGAAATATGCCTTGGAAAAGCGAAGATTTCTGTTCGACAACCTTATGACAAACTACTCATTCCGAGTAGATGATGAAGAAGAAGAAGACGATTAGAAAAAAGTATAAAAGGAGTGTTGGTATAAAAATAAATTCATTTCCGTTTTGAACGTCGAAGAGTGAAGATGTCTGTGTCAACAACAGTGCTCAGATTCAAAGATGACTTACATATACAGATCTTCAAGAATAATGCTGGATTAAAGCTGACTTCCCAGGAACTGACCCAAGTGAATCGTGTGGTAAATGCAGCCAAGAGAAAAAATCTAGACATGGATGCTGGTGGAAAGAAACAAAAATGTGTGGATACTGGCCGATCAGTAAACAAAAGAATAAAGACAGAAGAACTGACTCCCAATACAAACAGGAACGAAGTTACTACTGCGAACAAAGTTTCTACAGAAACAAAGAAAGATGTTTCCATTAAGAACGAAGCTTCTACTGAAGACAAGAAAAAGATGCCAGCTCCCACAAAGAAAGAAGTTACCACTACGAATGAAGTTACTACTGAAGTCAAGAAAAAGATGCCAGCTCCCATAAAGAAAGAAGTTACCACCGAGAACGAAGTTTCTACTGAAGTCAAGAAAAAGATGCCAGCTCCCATAAAGAATGAAGTTACCACTCAAACCACGAATGAAGTTACTACTGAAGCTAAGAAAGATGTTTCCACTCAAACCACAAATGAAGTTACTACTAAGAAGACTGAAGTTACTACTATGAAACAGCTATAGAAAGAGGAACCCAAAGATGCCAGACAGGAAATTAAAGCAACCAACAAAGCCAAGTTATCAAATGAGAGAATGTGTTTTATCAAGAACCTAGCCATGCGATGGGAAGAAGCTCCAACCCACAAGAAGATGAAATGGTTAGCCCATGCAAGAAGAACTACAAAGAGAAATGCCTTGAGACATTGAATTGTATACATGAATAAAAATGAAATGTTATATATATTGTTGTTTTTTTTATCTACTTCCCCAACAGAAGTACCCGGATGTAAATTCCAACTAGTATCCTCAAATAATATAATGTCAGGTATCCTCGAATACCGAGATGAGGCTAAGAGTCGTAGTAAATTATGCCTCATTGAGGGATTTTTAATGGTCCTCATAACCTCAAAATTCAATGAGGGTATGAGGGATAATAAATGAGGACTCATTGAGGGCTTTTACATAGCCCTCATGGCCTCATACGACAAAAAGGGATTCCACAGTCACAGGCGTTTTCCAAAATGGGATTCCATAGGATATACCTGTTAAATACTGAAATGAGGATAAGAGTTGTAGTAAATTCTTCCTCATTGAGGGATTTTTAATGGTCCTCATAACCTCAAAATTCAATGAGGGTATGAGGGATAATAAATGAGGACTCATTGAGGGCTTTTACATAGCCCTCATGGCCTCATACGACAAAAAAGGCATCCCATAGCCACGGGCGTTTTCCAAAATGGGATTCCATGGGATATGGCCATTGGATACAGTCTTTCATTATACAGAAGGGAGATAACTCTGCATACAGATTATGGGAAACCAAGCAATCTGATTGGTTAGTTATGTTCTATAAATAGGATCTAGATAAATGAAACAACAAGAGTACTTGGAATAGGGTCAGAACTAACAATAATAGACCAGAAATTGCTAAATATAGTAATAATAAGGTAAACTGTTCCAACTAATAGGCTCTTCTACGTTACTGGAGTATACTCTAGAATAAAGGAACATGCCTAGGTAGAGGAAAACTATTGCATATATAGATAGAAGCAGAGAATTCTGGAAGAATTCGAAATAGTAAAAGTTCGGGTGGATTTTGGTGATTTGGAAGGATTGCCGGGTTGTTTGTGGTAATTAGATTTACTCTTCTACAAAGGAACACACCCTCAAAACATACCCCGTCATATTGCAGAACAATTGGGTAACATAGCAACCACGTGCTACCATAGAAACCAAGATGGCGGCCTCCAGTATACAAAATGGACGACGGAAACACGTATCACCCTAACAACACGCGCTGCGCATGCGCACTCACACCACGTATCACTATGGGGATGACGTCACAACATGGCCGCTCACGCGGGTTACCATGACAACACAACATGGCGCCACTACGTCACGTGACATGACGTCACTTCCGGGGTCACCCACCGGGGTCCCCCAACCTGCCCCTGAAACATACGAGACATACTACTAACGTGTACCCGTCAAATTTCATTTAGTGTTTCCCATCAAGATTGAAAGTAAATATGAAGAGAATTTCATGTTTGTGACAAGACCTTTTTGGCAGTCTCTGCGCATTTACATATTAAACGAAATGGATAATTAATGTTAAAGTGTTTGATCAAAAAGCCTATTAGAAAATATGCGAGACGTGCTCTTCCCATAATAAAAGTTTTGATAAAAAATCCCACCTTTATCCAAAAAAGCTCACAAAAACATGAAAGAACTACCATTCTATCGTAAATGTTTTGACCTGACATACATTAGATGTATTCATGTAGAAGCATCTGGTTTACAGTTTTTTAACTTGTATAAACCTGTATAAATTTGTTTTAATTTCGTGTTCAGTTGAGTAAAAACCGGGATTTGATACTTAATGGTAGACATGTCTGAAAACCAGCAAACAATTCATCATGGTATTTACTGTGACAGAATTTATTTCTGAATTTGAAAGCTCTCCTAGTTGAGCCCTTTTAGACCCTCTTACAAAGAAAGACCTATTCCAACTTGCTCAGTATCTTAAAACCCTTTACCCAACGCAGACGATATCAAAATTTATTATTTTAAATATCATTTTTTTTAAATTTTTCAAAAAAATTCAAATAAAATCATATCATGTGACACCTCGTTGGAACGAGATCGAAGAGGGGTGACATATATGGTTTTGTTGAAATTTTTTTTAAAATATTTTTTTCAGTTGCTGAATTTGCATATTACGCGGGCGTTTGTGGCCGATTCGTTGGATAAAGGGTTAACTTACCTGCTACTCCCGGTCTGAACAAACACGAACTTAAACAGCTCATTATTAATCATTATATGGAAGAAGGTCTTTTGCCTCAGTCTGAGACTCCCCCCCCCCCCCCCCTCCCGAACTACAACCTACTGATGCCCTTGAACTCAAAAAGGTAGAATCGGAATTAAAGAGATTAGAAATGCAACAAGAAATGAAAAGACAGGAAAGTTAACAGAAATTAAAAGAATTAGAAGCTCGACAAAAAGAAAAAGAATTATAAGCTCAAAAAGAAAGGGAACAAATTCAGGCTCAAAAAGAAAAGAGAGAAAGCGAAAATGAAATCAAATTGAAAGAAATAGAAGCTCAAAAAGAAAGGGAACTAATCAGCTCAAGAGGAAATACAGTTAAAGAATTAGAAATTCAGACTCAAACGGAAATCAAAATATCAGGGTCAAAGCTCAAATGTAATTTCACCAAATTGACTTCATGCAACCAAACATGTCAAACTTGTTCCCCCATTTCAAGAAAAAGAAGTTGATAAATAGTTGCCTTATTTTGAAAAAAAGTAGCAGCAAGTTTAGAATGGCCAAGGGATGTTGGACTTTGTTGTTGCTATGTGTTTTAAAAGGGAAGGCCCAAAAAATCTATTCCGCTCTATCTTCTGAGCAAAGCAGTAATTATGACACTGTTAAATAGGCTATACGTAAGGCATATTATCCTATTCCAGAGGCCTATAGGCAGAAATTCAAAAATTATAGTAAAAATGAAAATCAAACTCAAGTGGAATTTGTCAGAGAAAAGCAACAATTATTTGACAGATGGTGTCATTCCAATAGGGAAGGATTTCTCAAAATTAAAAGAAATGAAGCTAATTGAAGAGTTTAAACGAAAGATACATTCGGATATAACGGCCCAACTGGATGAACAAAAAGTTGAAACCTTAAACAAAGAAATGAAATTTGTTTTATATTTTTGTCAGTACAGTCCTTTATTTCAGGTTGCAATCGTTTCAGTTAACGCTAACCCCTCGGCCTTTATTTTGGTGTGCATTCTCTCTAACATCCAGATAATGGTGATGACTTGCGATGGCCGCATCCGTACGATAAGGACACAACACTCAACACTCCACTGTTTTTTGTTGTTTTTTTTTTTTTTTTGCTTTTGTATCTTTTGATCCTATACCTGCATGTCGTGTTCTTTACTTCTCTTTAGCTATTTTCAATTAGTTTCCTGTTACCTTATTTGAAACATGTTTATTGTATTGTAGATATAAAATTTGTTTTTTTGTATATTTTTGTTAGCTGCCATTGAATGTTTTAGGAGAGGAACTTATATAAGTTTAATAACTTGTATTCCAATACTTTTGTCAATTTTCAATCTAATGACAATAAAATATGTTTAAACTAAACAGAGGCAATGTAAGCAGATGACTACGCCTTAACGCATACAATGAGTCGTAATTCCTCAAACTTTTGGACCCACAACAATGCTTTCCAAAGTGGAACCATGCCAAATTTAGATAAAAGTCATCCTTCCAATCCTCCAAACTTTTCACAGCCCAAATTTAACGAAAAATCTAGTGAGAATACGTCCTCTAATGCCAGCCATACAGTATTAAGGCCAAACAGTTCAACTAAAACTTGTAATTATTGTAAGAAACCAGCGCATTTACTTTCTGATTCCTGGTTGTCAAAAAGGAAAAAAGTCCTCTACTTCACAGAATCCCCTAATATGTGCTCCATGTCATGAAAACAATGTAATAAAGCAAGATGCTTTAGGAAATTATAAGCCATTTATTTCTGAAGGCTTTGTTTCCCTTGAGGAGGATAAGCACTGTTCTTTACTGATAAAAATACCGGGAGACACAGTGGCTACTCAGTCTTTAATGTTAGATGGTATTTTGTCATTTTCTGGAAAAAAAAGTGCTACGGGGGCACAAGGTCTAGTTCCGGAATTGCGTCAGGCTCTTTAAATGTCTCACCTCATAAAATAAATTTAAGAAGTAGTTTAGTAAATTCCTGTCACAATAGGAATCAGACCTACTCTACCTACAAAGGGTGTTTCTTTATTACTGGGAATTGACTCAGCTGGTGACAAAGTTGAAAATATTAGTAAATTGAAGGAATGTTTTCCTCTTGCCTTTCCAGCATGTGCTGTAACTCAGTGCATGGCAACGAAAGCTGAGGTCGATAACAACCTCAATTGTGTCGATTTGAACGGTAAAGCTGATGGTAATAACTAATAACAATCTGAGAATTATTGATTCTGAAGACATTGATTTGTCTCAGACGCTTTGAGTTAATGTGATGACTCCTCCAAATATTGCAAAGAGGCCACTACACTTGAGAGTGACTGGGGACCTCCTTCAATGTCATTTCCAGGACTTCTTTAACTCTTTACCCAACGTAACGGCCAAAACCGTCCAGCGCTATTCACAAAAATCACCATCCAATTTTCATTATTTTTTTCAGTTTTTGTCTCAAAAACATAGCCTATGACCCCTCATTGGAACGAGCTCAACGAGCTCGTTCCAATGAGAGGTCATAAGCTATGTTTTTCACGCAAAAAAGGAAAACATTAGTTATTCAAGAATTTTATTTGCAAGTGTCGTCTACCTTTCGTGTTAGGTTAAGGATTAGTTCAGAAACCGGAAAGTGATCCTGACGTTGCGGAGCCACTTGAACAGGCTCTAATGGAGGCTACAGCCAAAACTCCCCTGTTTGTTATTTTAAAAAATATGGTGTTCCCATGAGGAAATGGCGATCACCAGAAGTACCCCCAAATAGTGAGTGGGAAGCCATTTATCAAATAAATAGTTGTTCCCACTAAATACCGGAGAGAAATAATAAGCTTGGCACATGAAAATCCTATAGCTAGACATTTAGGAGTTAGAAGACCCACTCGCGTGTTCAGCAGTGTTTTTACTGGCCCAAGCTTCGACAGGATATTGTGGAATTTTGTAAAACCGGTCACACCTGTCAAATTGTAGGGGAACCCAACCAGAAGATTCCTCTTGCCCCCCTTCAACCAATCCCTGATTTTGAAGAGCCATTCAGTAGAATTATTATTGACTGTGTTGGTCCATTGCCCAGAACAAGGTCTGGAAATGAATATCTACTTACCATCAAGTGTGCTTCTACACGATTTCCAGAGGCCATTATTCCTCTAAGAAATATTAAAACTAAGATTATAGTTCAGGCCTTGACAAAATTTCGGTCTACTTTCGGTCAACTCAGGTCTGTGAAATCAGACCAAGGCTCAAATTTTATGTCAAACAATTTCCAGCAGGTAATGTATGAGCTCAAAATAAATAAAACATTACACATCAAGTGCCTACCACCCCGAAAGTCAAGGAGTACTAGAATGTTTCCATCAAACATTGAAGACCATGATAAAGGCCTACGGGGAGGATAATAAGAAGGACTGGGATAAAGGAGTATATCCCCTTTTACTTGCAGTCCGTGAGACTTACGGGAATCTCTGGGGTTTAGCTCCTTTGAATTAGTGTTTGGACACTCAATGAGGGGTTCACTCGCTGTTTTGAAAGAGAAATGGCTCGAGGAAGAGCCACCTGAAATTTCTCTCCTGGACTCCGAGTCGATGTTTAAGGAAAAGTTGAACAGAGCCAGAGAAATGGCAAATAAACATTTACAGAAAGACCAGAGTCACATGAAGACCTGGTATGATAAGAAAGGCGAAATTTCGCACTTTTAAACCTGGGGATAAGGTGCTTGTGTTATTTCCTGTAAAGGGCGATACTGTATAAGCAAGATATTCAAGCCCTTATATTATTGAGCACAAGATCAGTGATACTGATTATGTTGGTGAGACTCCTGACAGACTTAAAGGCACTCAGCTGTGCCATACAAATATGTTAAAAACATATTTTAAGAGAGAACTAAACTCTCTACCATTCTTAACAGTCACCAGCATGGATGAGGTGGAAAATCCTGTGGAGGATATAAATGAAAAAGGCGAAAGTATACCTCTGAAGTTGCAGAACTCTGATGTTTTGAAAGATCTACATGAAAAAATGGATTATTTACTGCCTGACCATAGAAAGGATTTAGGTCATTCAATTTTAAAATATCAACACTTATTTCCTGATGTGACAAGTGCGACATCTGTTATTTTTCACGATGTTGATGTGGTAGTGGCTAACCCCATCAAACAACATCCATACTGATTGACAAAGCTGAGATCATGCGAAAGGAAATACAGTATATGCTGGACAATGATATCAATGAACCTAGCCATAGTAACTGGAGTTCGCCTTGGAAACCTGTCCCAAAGCTCAATGAGAATTACAGATTTTATACGGTTTACCGAAAAGTGAACAGCCTCACCAAAACAAACAATTACCCAATTCTAAGAATTGATGACAGTATTAATAAATTTGGCCATGCTAAATTTGTGACAAAATTGACTTGTTAAATGGTTATTGACGATTTCCTTTAACAGAAAGAGCAAAAGAAATGTCTACTTTTGTTACCCCTTTTGGGTTGTATCAGTATAACGTTACCCCTTTCGGCATAAAAAAATCTTCTGCATCGTGACCCCCTTTTATAATATCAGAACTGATATGTCCTTGGTTAATAATTATACACAATTAATATTATCTACAATTATTTTTTTAATTAGAATAAGCAGACTCTGGCTTGTGTCATCACTTATTTGCAGAGTGACCTTTGAATGTACCTATCAACATGTTTACAGATACTATTACACAGAATCTATTTTTGGCTCATTGGTTGTTTAATTGGGTCACATTTCTTACTTGAAATTAAACAAAATCATCTAGAAGCTTAATGAGGTGACTTTATTCAGCCAATAGCAATTAATGGAATAACGAACATTGGAGACATTTCTTATTCTCGAACTTTCTATTTGAAGACTATATAAATAACCTCTGTCAGCAGAATTCACTCATTCTATTCATGAACAGAGCATTGAGATGCCATTTGTTTAAATATTCGGCATTAATTGAACATTGGAGATTATTATTACAGGACAGTGCATTATTATAGAAGAAGATGAGAATTTATTATATATTCTACAGAATATTTAGGAGATCTGTGCATCTGTGTGTATTGGAAAAAGCGTTTCCAAAATTTGAAGAAATTTATTCTTCTTGTGAACGAGAATTTACTTTTGTGAAAAGCCAGGTACCAACTGGATTATTTTAAAACTACCTGTTGCGCCAATACGTATTGGATATTAATTTCATTGAAGTTTTCTGAGTGCTTTATTGGAATTTATTGGTGACTGCTGAAATTTTGAATGAACATTTCATCACAGCTGATTGGATACTGTTTCTGCAGACACATTCTTGGACATTACACTTCTTCATTACTGGATTACTGAATTCTATTAAACTTTATTTTGAACTAAGTGATAAGTATGTCTGTTTTACTTTTCTGTAAACCATACAGTGTAAACGATATTGCATCATTTTCTTTTTATATTATTTTTTTATTACTTTTCGGAATAGTTGAATTGGAGTTATTGTTGTTGATCCTCAGATTTCTTTCTGTTACCATTATCATTATTTTTACAGCGCAACCAGTGCTTTTGCTCCTAAAATTACTAATTGCACTTCTGTTTCTACGTGTATCACTTCTATTAACACTTCTAGTACTCCCACATCTACCGCTGTTGTAATTACCGCAACTGCTACTTGTACCACTTCTGCTGGTACCCATGGGCGTGGCGACAGGGATGAGGAAGGTGTGTGTCACACCCACCCCACCCCCACCCCCAATCCTGGCCAAAATTTCCTAAAGTTGGAAATTCGGAAGGCAAGTCATGAGAAGTTGGAAATTCCAGCTATCTGGATTTTGAGCTTCTTTGGCGATGTTGATGTCTCCTTTACTTCCCAAAATTCCAACTCGGTTTCAAATCGGCAAAAATTCTAACATTTACTATTTACAACTACAGTGTACGCAATATCGAGTTTCATAAGTATGCATCATGATGTCAATCGGTACGAGATTTCTATAGTACGTTACTTATCGTAATAAACAAAAATCCTCGAAGTGCACTTCAAGAAAATCACATCATGTAAAATCGTTATCCTGAGTTAATTCCATCATTCACAGTTACAAAACGATGAAGCATCGAAAATTCACAATTCCTGCATAAGATCTGATATAATGTTAGGACAGTTTGAATTGTTCAAAGTTCTAAGCTTGAGCATTTGTTCAGCACATAATCAATTCCAAGAAGAATACCAAATAATAATAATCTGATAATTCTATCATAAATGTGTTAGCATTTTAGTTACTAGAATCAATATTATGTCCCCTTTCATGGCTTCATTTTCAAAACTTTCTTGGTAGTGAATTTCCAACTACGGGGAGGGACCGGGAGGGGGTTCACCCTCCCGGTCCCTCCCCCTAGTTGGAAATGCACTACCCTACACTCTCCCAATCGGAAACCTCCAGCCATGTCCCCGCTGGTACCTCTTCTGTAACTATCACTATAATTGCCATCACTATTAGTACTGATACTGCTGTGTCTTATGCTATTATTATTACTTCACTGCTGCTACGGTCAGTGTTACTGCTTCTGCTGCTGTAATTACCACCATCATTATTACTTCTAATAATACTGCTACCAGGCATGTCATGATTAATCAAAACGTCGACTAATCATTGGAAACACACATAATCGATTGCAAATTAAAAGTTGACAATTATGGGTTTAATGATGAATTATTAGTTACTACTCTCCTCTCCATCGAGCTCGTAAAAAGAGTCAAAGGCTGTAGAATATCAAAATACATTGTAATTGATACGGGAAATGTGTATAAAGATACAACACAGTCATGGCAACAGGTCTGGCGTTCTAGAAAGTATGGAAGTACAAATAATTGCCCTTCTCAGTTTGTCAAGGAGTGCAATTGCCTTCTTAAATCTCAATGCCGCTATTATTAGACTCTTGGCCACCTCAGGTCCAAACCTGAGCCTAGGCTCAGGTTTGGGCCTGAGGTAGTCAGGAGTCCAAATGTTCCACTGGGAGCAGTAGGCGTGCAGCATGCCTAAAGAATATCCGGCCCAAGGAACTGATGATCAAAAAAATTGTTTTCTATATAGTTGGTTCTGGAGGTCACAGGGTACGATTAAAGTCGGCTTTAATCGATTATTCTTCTTCAAAAGTCGATCATGAAATTTCATAATCGTGCCAGCCCTAACTGCTACTACTATTACGACTACTACTGCTGCTTCTATTACTATACTACCCCTTCTAGAATACTACTACTGCTGCGGCAATTATTTATTTATTTATTTATTTATTTATTTATTTATTTATTTATTTATTTATTTATTTATTTATTTATTTATTGTTTAAGGTCACATATTTCTGCACAATCGCTAATCGAGACGACAATATGGATATAAAGTCAAGCCCAGACTGTTGCTGCGGTTGATCTGCTATTACCACCATTACTACCAGCTTCTGCGGCTACTACTGTTGCTGTTACCCCAAACGCGAGTGCTGCCGCTGCTACTACTACTATACAATCAGTTGGGTTAAAAGTCAACCCAAATCAACTGGGTTGAGTGAATATGAACCCAATTGGGTTCATATTCACTCAACCCAGTTGATTTAGATTGATTTTTAAACCAACTCATTTTAGAGTGTATGTCCACTGCAACTGCTACTACCATGGACAAGGCGATGTTGCATATCACCTTCTTTGACCAGAGATTGGGGAAGTTTTCAACTGATTCTCTCGGGCCACATTAATTTTATGTGCCACAGAAATCACCATTGCTCGTCCCATATGCCTACTGTGACGCATTTTGTTTTTTCACTGGTAGGGTGCAAGACTTATTTGCTTAGTCAAAATCCATCATCCCTCGTTGTGCTGGTTCCATTAGAGGATCGTGCGTTATGTTTATGGGCAAAAGAATATATAAGCTCTCCAAGTTTAGCCCTGTTAGACCCTCTTACAATGAACGATTTATTCCTTGCCCAGTATCTTAAAATCCTTTACCCAACGCAGACGATATCAAAATGTATTATTTTAAATATCATTTTTTTTTAATTTTTCAACAAACTTCAGCAAAACCATATCATGTGACCCCTCGCTGGAACGAGCTCGAAAAGCTCGTTCCAAAGAGGGGTCACATGATATGTTTTTTTTTTAAATTTTTTGATCAGTCAAAATCTATCATTCATCGTTGTGCTGGTTCCATTGGAGGATCATTCATCGTTGTGCTGGTTCCATTGGAGGATCGTGCGTTATGTTTAGGGGCAAAATAGTTGTTGAATTTAAATTGTAAGTGCAGTCTTCTAGTAGTTTTAGATAAAGAGGCAAAATCCTAGGGCTGCACGATATTCAAAACTGAATACCGGTATCGGTATTCAAAAATATACCGCGGTATACCGCTATATCGAAAACTGCTCCGATATATGAACATAGGTATAACATAGGTACCACAATCGAGACTTAAGGCATATCAGTCGGAACGAATCAGCAACATTTACCCAACGCAGACGATATCAAAATTTATTATTTTAAAAATCAGATTATCAGACACCCCCCCCCCCCCCCCCCCAAACTTGTACAAAACAATATCATGTGACCCCTCATTGGAACGAGCTCGTGATATAGTTTTGTTGACATTTTTGAACATTATTTTTTCAACTGGGGAATTTGTATATTACGTGGGCACATGCAGACGATTCCTTGGGTAAAGGGACAATATTATTCATTCGGGGCTACAGTTAAAAAAACTCTTTGGGGGCGCGGTGGCGTTGCAGTAGCCGGTTCTCGTCAGATCACCCAAGTTAAGAAACGTCGAGCCCGGTTAGTCCTCGAATGGGTGACTGTCTGAGCGATCGATTCGGACTCCCGCGTTGTGTCCTTGGGTAAGGCACTTAACCCCGATTGTCCACATGGGGACACGATGACGCCGTGTACTAATGCGTACTGCACGTCGATGGTGTGCATGTCTTCAACCAATCTAACCCTGCCTTTGCTGCAGTGCGGAGTTATGATGTTGGGGAGTTGGCAGCTGCTCGTCGTTGCACGGTGGTTCTCTCCGGGTACTCCGGCTTCCTCCACCCGTAAAACTGTCACGGTCATGATTAGCCATTGTGCATAAGTATGTGACCTTAAAAACCAATAAATAAATATAAATAAGATAAAAAAACTCAAGTCATCTTGAAAAATAAATTGTGGGTAAATAAATAATGACGATAAACCGATATTTTTAAAATTACACCGGTACTCAATCGATATTGGTTTGAATACCGGTATATATCGGTTTATCGATATACCATGCAGCCCTACAAAATCCATTTGAATAATCAACAATAGCTCCACCGACTTTCTGCCGACTCTCTCTGTGTAGCTCTCTTTTTTGTTTTACAAGGCGCTAATTTTGTTTGATATTTGGGTTACTTTTCGCGGGGAAGGGGTCGCACGGCCTCACCGTGACCCCAGGCTGAATACGTCCTTTAAATAGTAAAATATTCACTTTACACGTGACTGAGTTGCTATCAAGTCCTCCTGGGCATCCCTTCCCCTGAATTCCTCCAATTAATACTCTTCCTGTTTATGTGTTCTCCTTTCTCCAACAACGCATCGGAAGTTGAAATTGTTCGAATCTATTGCAGGGTGAAACTATAAATTATAATTATATAATATCTTTTACCTAACCTGAAAAGCAGACGACACTTGCAAAAATAATTCTCGAATAACTAATTTTTTTCATTTTTTTGTCTCAAAAACATAGGTTATGGCCCCTCGTTGGAACGAGCTCGTTCCAACGAGGGGTCGTAAACTATGTTTTTGAGACAAAAAAAATGAAAAAAAAATGAAAATTAATTGGCGATTTTTGAGAATAGCGCTGGCCGGTTTTGGCAGTTACGTTAGGTAAAGGGATATACATAAATCAACCCCCTCGTCCTGACTATCAGTGATAGCAAATTGTGACCCGGAGACGGCTTACAAAAGCAAATATGCTTGCTACCATCTTGTGTCTAGTCTGTATGACATTATTGTTACTGTTACTCATTGCACCATTGTTTTTGTATTCATACTTCTTTTCACAAATAAAGATTGTTTAAACTAAATAGTTCTTGCCTTCCATTAGCTCCTAGGCCATATAGTAAAAACCTCAGTGACTTTTCTGAGAGAATTTGTTGGAGATGGTGGCTGCGGAAGGAGAAGTAAAGGTAACTCTCAACAAGAAGATTAATTTTAGAACCGGCTGTTCTAATTTTACTACCCAGTTCCACGAAATTACTCAACAAAATGCACCCAAAGCTGGAAGAATATGTACCGATACGAATGTCGCCCGCTGCTCCATTGAATGCAGAGCAACCAGGGTAGCCTTCCCAACTTCCTCCCTGAACCGAACCAAAACTAAATGATATGCTCAATCACCGCTGGTCTCTATTAAACTTAATAGCTGTAGCCCCCCCCCCCCCCCCCCTCCCTCGGGCCCAGCGAATCACACATTTCAATTCGTATCGAATAGGGTCTATTATTCGAAATCGAATTATTTTATTTTATTTTATTTTATTTTTATTTACTTCTTTATTTATTTATTTATTTATTTATTTATTTATTTATTTATTTATTTTATTTTATTTTATTTTATTTTATTTATTTATTTATATTTATTGGAGTTTAAGGTCACATATTTCTGCACAATGGCTAATCATGACCACGACAGTTTTACGGGCGGAGGAAGCCGGAGTACCCGGAGAGAACCACCGAGCAACAGCGAGCAATTGTCAGCCCCCAACATACCAACTCCACACAAGCAGGGCTAGCATTGGTTGAATACAGGTGCACCATCGACGTGCAGCAACGTAACCATGCCCACACGTGGCCAATGGGGTGAAGTTTCTTGCCCAAGGACACAACACGGTTGCCGCAGGTGGGATTCGAACAGAGGACCTCTATGATTGCAGCCTTCACCTGCAGCCTGCACCTCTACCAACTGAGCCACCACCCCCACACCCTTCGAAATCGAATCGCGAATCGAATTCTTGGCGTCTAGAAGATGACCGATAATGGGAGGTGGACGGTAAACCTGAGTGTTCCGACTGTGACGGTTCAAGTCCGGACTGATAAAATATTCCAGCTACATCATCAAGGGATGCCTTCCTGGAAGGCATGCCTTGATGATGTAGTTGGTATATTACCCAGGAACGGGTTCAAGACTTACCAGCAATAAGCACCGCTGGCAACAGCTCGTCGTTCACATTGTTTGGAACCTTTAACTTTGATTTCAACAGTACTAGTGAGACTGGAATTAGCATGAGAGGTGGCATGTGTCAGACGCTATTTATGTTAATGTAGATGAAATTACACTGTGTCTTTATTTTTATCATTATTTACATACACAATCCATCTGAACATTACGTTTTGTGAGACGAGGACAATGACTAATATCAAGCTATATTCCAGTGTAAAGATTCGAAAGAAAACGAATCGGACAGATGATTTCGAATCGAATAGAATATCGAAATCGAATAGAATCTCGAAGATTCGCCGGGCTCTACCCCCCCCCCCCCCCCCTCCCCCACCCACCACCACCGAGATGGCGTCAAGTCAAACAACGCGGTACCTCCCTACAATCGCGATAACGTTTGATGACGTGAAAGCTATTAGGCTGTGACTGTTGTCACAGCGTAACAGCTTACACTTCATGAAACGTCATGGTGTTTACGTAGCAAGAAAACCTCCAACACGATCTCAACATTCCAATTTCTTAATGGTATTAACCTCACTGCAGCAGTATAATCTAAATTGCCCCTGTACTTCATGAGGAATAAAGTGCTTTTACCCACATTGTGATTCAGTACTATACTCATTACTGACGTACAATTGATTGTAATTCCCGTGGATTGTAGGAAGTGACTTGGAAAATTTAAGGTAGTATACAAGTGGTTTGATGTATGGTGTGAGCTCGGCTCGATGGCGTGTTGTTTCCGTCAAATGTTATATATTTTTTTCAATTTTGAGGTGTTCAAAACTGCGACGCATTGTTCGTGGATACGAATGGACAGCAAAAATAGCAAAAAGTTATTCTTCTGGAATTTTTGCCGACATTTTCAGGATGAATGTTCATTACTTATATATCGCCTGGGGGAAGTATTCTTGATATTTTCTACAAGGTATGGTTTTAACATAAAATTCGAAAAACACTCGTTCGTAGATAAATGATGTATGTGATCATATCTATGTTCACGGTCTTGTATCGTTTGGTTGATAAGAAGGCAAAACCTAATACGCGAGTATTTGTAATTAACTCTTTCAACAGGAGAGGCCATTTTCCGGTCCTGGAACACGATACGTCATAATTTCATTAAGTAGGATGGCTATTTAGTGAACGTGTGTGGTAGAACAATTAATATTTTCAACGTGCAGCCTGAAAGCTGCACGTTAAAAATATTAATTGCTCTACCCCCAAATAATGGATATGTGCTCTTCCAATTTCTGCCATTTAACTGGCATGGAAGATACCACCACTGTTAAAGGGGTTAAGGTCCGCTTATAGTGATTCCTATAGTCTTTTGCTGACGCACGTCTGTATTTGTAGAGAGAGTTCAGTAATGATTAATCTGGCAGCCTTGACGAGGCTGATCATTTCAACCTTTGCAGAATCCTCCAACAACCACCACCAACACCACCCTAAAAGCCTTCTGCACACAGTCATCAGTTCGTCGAGTTACAAACTCCAGGTGAGCTGAACACCGCATCTGCAAAGAGGCCTAATGCACTTGATATTTTTGGTAACAATTCGTCGAGTTATAAACTCCGGCTGAGCTGAACACCGCATGTCTGGAAAGGGGCATAATGCACTTGATATCTTTGGTAACATACAGCCATCCTACTGACTATTGTTCCGCCTCTGTCCTCGTTTGTGATACTAGAATTTTCAGTTCCATTTCATCGCAACCGTATAATCGAGCTTCATTTGAGTCTTAAAGAAGGAACAACGTAATCCTACCTGACAGCCTGGGGTAATTCCTTCTTTCATGATACATTGATACTTGAAGCATTAAACGTTTCCAAAAAGGGCATCGGGAAGGTGACCGCGCCACGTGCATGTCTTTGCGGTGGTTACTCACGTCGATGAGAAGGGTTTACACTATAATCGAATACCAAAGTGATAAGTGTAGTGATGTCCAAACTCCTCATATAAACGTTGGATCTTTTGCATTGACCAAACACTCATAGTACTCCCTGATAATTCCCTGAAAAACACAAACACCAGTTTTGAAACGGTTTAACTCTTTACACAACGTTACGGTCAAAACCAGCCAGTGCTATTCTCAAAAATCACCAATTAATTTTCATTATTGTTTCATTTTTTTTGTCTCAAAAACATAGGTTATGACCCCTTGATAGAACAAGCTCGTCGAGCTCGTTACAATAAGGAGTCATAACCTATGTTTTTTGAGACAAAAAACGAAAAAAATTGGTTATTCAAGAACTTTTTTTTTTGCAAGTGTCGTCTGCTTTTCATGTTAGGTAAAGGGTTAATAGAGAGTTAGTAACCAACAATCGGTAACCAGGATTTTTGCCCAGTCGACTGCACCTACTGTCTACTTCATATGGGTCGTGCTTTTAGACTATGCCACGTATCTCCCGTTCTGTTTATTATTCAATTATAAACAACCACTCAAATTGAAGATTAGGTTAACGAGGCAATTTTCGCATTTCTACCTTATCGGTGGGTCTTCAGTTTCCCTTCCTTTCTCCCAAAAGCTCTCCGCTGTTGTCATTTATTGCCAGCAGCCGACATGTTTGTTTCCCAATGACGTAAAGGATAGCACAATCTATTTTCACGTGAGAGTTTCGAGGTTGTTACGAGGAGTTGTGTTTTGATGGATTTGGATACAGTTCAAACATAAATCTGAACCGTTCCACAACAACGGTATGTTTGTTACGAAATCCGAACCCAAGTAAAACTTACGATCACAAGGTGATGATCGTTTCTGTAAAACAAATTTATTATTTATATTTATTTATTGCTGTTTAAAGTCACATACTTATGCACAATGGCTAATCTTGACCGTAGCAGTTTTACGGGTGGTGGAAACCGGAGTACCCGGAGAGAACCACCGAGCAGCGACGAGCAACTGTCAGCTCCTCAACATTCTAACTCTGTTCAAGCTCAGCTCAAGCAGGGTTACAACGGGTGAAGACATGTGCACCATCGACGTGCAGTTCGCTTTAGTACACGGCGTCATCGTGCCCCCAAGTAGGCAACCGGGATAAGGTGCCTTTCCTAAGGACACAATGCAGGTCGTCCCGGACGGGGATCGAACTTGTAAAATAAATAAAATACGACGAAAAATAACTGTATTGGCTTTCTAAATAAAATTTTGAAGCCCACACTGATAAATTTTGTAACAGCATTGTACACGAAAGAAGAACTCTGAATGATTTAGGCCTAATAATGTTTTTCTTTTTTCTGCCTAAAATTCCTTTTCCGAGAAAAATTCTTTAGTAGGGTCGAAGTTTATTGTCGCTGGGAGTGCGGATAAACCCATATATTTCACCAGACCAAAACACGGATTTTGACAGATTTCTGATTGAACAACCAAATCATGTAGGCCTACCCTTTTCAGTTAGTTAATTACTGGTGTTTAAGGCCACATGTTTCAAATCACGTAGGCCTACCGTTTTTAGTTAGTTAATTACTGGTGTTTAAGGCCACATGTTTCTGCACAATGGCTAATAATGACCACGACAGTTTTACGGATGGAGGAAGTCGGAGCACCCGGAGAGAACCAACGAGCAACGGTGAGCAACTGTCAACTCCCCAACATTCTAACTTCACATATGCAGGGTTAGTATTGGTTGAAGGCAAGTGCACCATCAACGAGCAGTACGCCTTATGTCTTTGTACACAACGCCACTGTGGCCCCATTTGGGCAATGGGGGTGAAGTGTCTTGCCCAAGGACATGCACAACGCGGTTGTGTCCTTGGGCAAGACACTTCACCCCCATTTCCCACCTGGGACACAACGCGGTTGTGTCCTTGGGCAAGACATTTCACCCCTATTGCCCACGTGGGGGCAAGCCGGGATTCGAACCGAGGACCTCTCGACTTGCAGCTTGCACCTCTACCTACTGAGCCACCACGACTCCGTGTACCGTTTTTGCATCCAAAGCGGATTACTTATCGAAAAATCAAGCTCTAAAGTATGTTTCAACCAGAATACCAGATTTTACTTCATCTCGCCAAATTTACCAACAAGAGACCTAAATCAAAATTCCCCTAGAGCCAAGAGCCAAAACTTCTCTCAGAAAACTATGAGGGGACTTTGGGTGATGTCCCCCTCCCCCCACCACCACCACTCGAAGTCCACTTCGCCACTGTCCTGCCATTGAACTTGGTAGAATATAATAATAATTTAGTCAAACGAATCGCATTGAAATCAAGTTTGGGGAAATGGGCCAACCATATTTGGTTTGTCGCATTTATGTTTTGCAAGGAAACAGATGCAAGACAGTCTGGGATTGGGATAGCTGGCGGCAGGTCCTCGATCGAGCGTCACTGACTGTCTACACGATACTCCGGAAAAATGCACTCCACGTCTCCATGTGACACATAGACACACGTTCCAATTTTTCACTGTCAGTGAATTTATAGCCCATATACTCTTGGAAATCTGGGCGGAGTACACGTATAACTTGAAATAAGTTTTAAAAGATTAACCTGGCTATTCAAGACGTGGCATGTTTCGACCAACCGAGAAAGTTAAACGGTTACATCGGAACTAATACATATCATTAATTGACGGGAGGTCATTTGAATTTGTTCTAAAAACCATTGGCGTATGAGACGAGGAGGGAGCTGTTGTCACCCCTTTAGGTCCAGGCAATTCAGCGAAAATCATAGAATACCTGAATTAGATTAAGTATGCTCACGTCTTGTTATGTCGTAGAAAGGTCACGTTCCTCAATGACATGCGCGTTCGTTGTCGCGAGGGTGGGGCTCCACGGAAGGGAGACCGCCCCCCCCCCCCCCAAAAAAAATCAACGTCTACAAATTTAAAAATTCGAACCACAATTTGAGTAACGGCAAGAAACTTCACACCCTGTGGTAGATTTTGTGAAATACTTCTTGGAATATAACGCAAACAATAAAAATTATATCGTGTTCTGGCGGTGAGGGGTACATTTAGGAGGAGCAAAATTTGGATCGCAGGTAGGGGTTGTCTAAAAAAAGTTTTTTTCCAGCCTAGTTTCTATATTTTTTATTTGCGACCCCACCCCTTCCCCGGTCAAAGTTGAGTTTTAAAACTTATTTCAATGTGAGCACCAGTCTTTCTGAAATTAATTTAATCAGCGCCGGATGACTTCCACTATGTCTGCATACGAGTGGATGAGGAGGCAAATATTCCAATTTATTTTACTAGTATACCATCAACTCACAGTGGATAAGCAGTCATAAAATAGAGAAACAAGAAGTTGGATCTCGTGAGGCGTAGAATATTTTGCCCCACCCACTAGGAATGGTCTGGAGTGGGTTTTCTTGGGTTTTTGGTCACTTCGACTTTATGAACGATTATAAAAAATATAAACTACATCACGTAGGACGCTAATTTTAATTGTATTTCCGGAAGTCTACCCGATTTATAAGCTATAATATCGTTGAAAAAGGCCAACTGACCGTGTGCTACAGTTACGGGCTAATTTTATTATATAAAAACTCACACTATCTACCTACCCGAAAAATGTGGGCAGGCTGAATGCGAACATATAGTTTATTAAGTGGCCGAAAGCCCTCGGGGATTGATTTTTAACAATTTTCCCGGGATGCCCCCCGCCCGCCACCAATTGCAGGGCGACACTCCCTCCTATAATTCTATTAGCATCCCACCTCAGGTCTTCGGATGTGCCTTCGGCATATATGGGACCCCTTGCTTAAGTATATCGCGTGGGGGGGGGGGGGGGGCACACACTCTTGAGCCTCCACTGCACCCAGTGGAAAAAAGGCAGGTATGTTGCAATATTAGACAGTCGAGATGGTAATTCATAGCTTAGGGTTCTTGAAAATATAGTTGTAATTAACGGCAGTGTAGGTAGAAGTTTGAAGGGAACTATCCAAAAGATATGTCGAACTTAGAAGTAATAATAATAATAACAATAATTTAGTTTACAGCCGTGAATCCACCTAGGTGCTCTCAGGCTTTGGTGCTCTCAGGCTTTACACTGATAAATAAACAAATGTGTTGTGTAAGCTGTCGATTAGTTATACACAGGAGATCGCGTAAAGAGGTGGGTCTTTAGTGACGATTTAAATTTCGTAAGAGATTTAGGTGCCTTCATGAAGGTGATCAGGGAGACGGTTCCATAAAAATGGTGCCGCAACCGAGAAGGCCCGTTTGCCTACTGCCGTGGCATTTCGAAAAGTGTGAGTCAAGTTGTTGGACGCACATGACCTTAAAGATCTTGCAGGTGTGTATCCCGTGATAAGAGTTGTTACATAGGACGGTACCATGCCATAAAGAGCTTGAGACGATAAGGATTTTGAATTCCACCCTCCTCTCTTCTACAGGGAGTCAGTGCAATTCAAGCAGCACGGGGGTTATGTGACAGAATTTTTTTCGTCGTGTGACTATCATTGCTGCGCAATTCTGAATAAGTTGCGGACGCTCAATAGTGACCGTTTACATCTGAAAAGTAGGGAGTTGCAATAATCCAAACGACTGGTTACAAAAGCATGGACTAGTTGTTTAGCCGTCCCCTCGTCGATCACTGGACGCACCCTGCTGATATTTCTAAGATGGAAGAACGCAGATTTACAGATCATATTGACATGTTTTTCCGCCGACAACTGTTCGTCCATGAGATATCCCAAGTTACGAACAGTGACGGACGGGGAAACGGTGTTTGAGGCAATGCTAAGAGAGTGTTTAGATGTTTTTGATAATTGTTGGGGTAAGCCAAAGTAAATGATTTCCGTTTTTCAGCATTCATTTTGAGGCAATTTTCAGTCATCCAGGATTTAATGTCCTCTACACAACGCTCAAGCTGCTCCTTTGCACATATTTCAAAGCTCGGGCCGAAATGAACGTAGAGCTGAGTGTCAGCATAGCAGTGAGTAGAGACAATCCAAGGTAAAAACAAAAGTCAGAGTAAAAGTCACGGTGACTGTGATCGAAATTGGCGAGAGGCGGTCAAAAGAAATAGGTCTTTGTATGGCCTGCATGCGTGACAAAGAGCAGACAGGTTTTGAAGAGTACCTAGACGAAGGCAACTTTGGGGGGGGGGGGGGGGGGCACTCTTGTTCAATCTGAGGTAGCGATCACTGGAGATTATACGGGGAAACTGGGAAAGACGCTGGAATGGAGAGCCAAATGTGTAACTTGGGCGTAGTGGTGACCTTGGAATACTTTTTATTAGGATGTCCAAAGTCCCAGTCTACCAGAATAAGATTCACTGAGCGCAGTATAATGTGGAAGTGAGATGGGACAATGAAGGACATGTGGTTACTGGTTAACACAAAGGCGATGGTTAGTAGGCTTATCGGATGGATTGTGAAGAATGGAGGTACAGAGTGTCTTCAGGCAGTTCGTCTCAGTATTGGGAGGAAAGATGCATGGGAATCGGGAGGCAGTTGGAAGCACATGGGTAACATACGCCTTCTCATCTGAAAACCACAGCAAATCAGCGGCCAGCCAAACTGTTATTAACAGTATATCGACCTACGTATATAGTCTCAAAGCCTCATCCATCTATAGTGTTCGATCCTCTGATGCCATGGACACACAGGCCTAACATTACAAGTATTTACTCCCGCTGAGTCCTGAGAATCATATAAACCTCTTTTATTCCAGTTGATTGATACCTGACGAGACTGTTCGAATACATTCAGCCAGGCACCTCTACAAAAGCGATTTTCTTTTCTTTCAATTACAAGGTCCGAAAGGAAGTCCGGGTGCTCTAGAAACCCTCTCAGTGGATCAGATTGTTTAAACCTTTCCCGGGGAGGGTTCCCCTGGGCCGCATCAGTAGGAGGAGACACGCCCATTAACACCCACCCCAGGGCTACACACCAAGCTGATGCTGTGGCACCATTTTTCGGGCAAAATAAATTTTCCAGACCCCCTCCCCCATGGAAAAAGTTGGCCCATTGGCCTGCATACGCATGTTGGGTATAATCAGAGAATTCGAAAAATGAATAATATTATCTAAATTCTCTGATCAACTTTGCCGAATGATTTCTCCCTCGAAAGATTTATCAGATGCTTGCTGAGGGAGGAGGAGTGACCACATGATCACGTAGTGACGTATTCGGGACGCCCCCCCCCCCCCCCCCCTACAATTTTTCAATAAACTTTCTAGTGATTATATATTCGTCAGGATTTGATTCGAAGCTATCAATTCTCTCCTGCTATTAGTTATATCCTTTCTTAATCCTTTACCCAACGCAGACGATATCAAAATTTATTATTTCAAATATCATTTTTTTCAATTTTTAAAAACAAATTTCAACAAAGCCATATCATGTGACCCCTCGTTGCAACGAGCTCGAAGAGCTCGTTCCAACGAGGGGTCACATGGTATGGTTTTGTTAAAAAATTTTGAAAAATAGTATTTTTTCAACTGCAGAATTTGCATATTACGCGGGCGGATGCAGGCGATTCGTTGGGTAAAGGGTTAAAAGTAGATTTGACTTGTTGGGTTATCGCGAAAATGGCACTTGGAGTAAACGGCACCAAGTGAGAAAAAACGGCACGAAATGCTGGTGGCGAGAACGGTGCCAATTACGCTGGCAAACGGCATCATGGGTTGGCGAAAACGGCACAGGTTCGGATGGCGAAAACGGCACCAGTATTTAATTCATTTCATTCTGCCTTTTTCTGTGTTTTGTTTTGAAACTGAGTATTTAGCCTAAGTTTGCGGATGCATTTTAGGTTCTCTAGTATATAAATTTGTTGAAAATTGAGCAGTTAAAAATGAGAGGATATATCGCCCATCCCAACTTTCTTAAATGGATTTCTTGTTGTTTAGCAATGGCGTCTAAACATTAAAAGCAAGAACACCCCTCCCCAATCAGGCCCCACCCTGTCGGAAACCGGGCTTTGTCGTTGCTGGGGGAAATAGATTCACGCCGCGTAATCAGCCAAAACTGAAGGAGTGTTGTCTGAACCCGTGCGTGAACGTATGTCTCGCCGTAACGAACCCACCCGTTTCACTTTTGTTGGGGTGGTTCTTGTCCTGAAGGGGTTAATAACTTTTCCTCGAAAAGCATAAATCAACAGGGTTCACTGGAAACAACAATTTTAATACATATACAAATGAATAAATATGATAATTTGTGATTTACATGGAATCCAAAAGAAAAAGAAAACAAAACGTCAATCACCCCTACTCACAGAGTTTTTGAGTCACTGGAGGGCCCGCATTCTCTGTTGTCGCTGGTTCTTCCTCCTTTTCGCTGGTATTTGTTCCTTGATCGCCTCTTCACTCCCCCTTACATTTGTCTCAGAAAATAATATTCATACAGGCAAAACCTACTCTGCCTACGTATGGCTTGACTTCTAAAACAGGTAATGCCGTTTACCTAAATGCAAATTAGCTCCCTGAGCTTGTACTTCGGGTCTCTGATCGTATTCTCATATATGGCCACCGACTTGGCCCGCGACTGCTCCAGTTCTAAATATGAGCTCTGTGGCTCCCCTACACCACAACGTGCCTACACTTTCGTACCGATGCGGCACCTCCTCTAACCTATAGCATGGGGCACCCCCATCTACACACAACGACCCACAGCCTTACACACCTTCAGACTGGAATTGGCTGGAATGAATTTTTCGAGAAACTCCCCGATTTTTATTTAGACAGCCAGAACATTAATTCTCAGTTTAATAGCTTCTCTTGAACTCGGCCGCTTAGATCCATCTTAATTTAATACTCGCTTTAAAGTTCCTTTGAAAGACTCGAATTTTGGTATCTCCGTGCCATTCGGTGACAGGATAGATGCGTAATATGGGTGTGTTTCCCGAACATGTGTGGTGCACTGTTTTCCAACAATTACATATTAACTGGCCACAATTACCCAGATAATGACTACAGGAGAATACTCCTTTGATCAGTTATCAGATAGCCCATGTGGCGTTCAACAAATGCGCCACAATGGACATTAAATTTCACGCCTTATTACCACCGCTCGAATTATTGCTGGTCTGTTTGAATGACAAATCGGTTTTCGGGGTCCGTCATATACCTGTCTTTGCGTTTTATGTTTATCCCATTCAGAAAGATTATCGAAAATATTTACATTTTTAAACAAGAAAATCGCAACTTTTAGCTATCACCTTGACACACCCTCTCCCTGGCCCTGGAATCTATCCAACCCGGATTCACGATACAGCCACCCCCTTCTTTATTACTGGCTCAGAAATCAGAATCTTGGTGGGGGTTCCGTATTCAAAGGACGTGCCAATGCAAATAATTAAAAAGCGGTCTTTTAGGCCATGTTTGGGCTGGGGCAGTCCAAACTCAAGAAATCCGGACTCCTGGGCCTAACCGAAAGTAACGGATTGGGGTTACTCTTAATCAATTGCTCCCTCCACGCGTACTTTCATCAGGTTTATGCCGACTCTGTATATGTGTGTTAATGTTGTAGTTATATATTGTATTAACGAGAATAACTCGAGGTTAAATGTGTAATATCTTGCGTATATTGTGTTCATATTCGATACTATTGTATATATGTGAGAAAAGATAATAAAAAAAAACTTGTAAAAGAGAGACAAAATCAAAACGACGATCTGAGGAAAATTGAATACTTGATCATGTTACACAGTGTAGTTTTTCTTTCGCAAAGTTTTGGTTTGGTTCCGTTTTCGTCAGACGCAAGTTTGGTGCCGTTTTCGCCTGTACTCGTGTCACACAAACAATCGTAGCCTATATGGAGGTCTGTAGCACCCGATTGCTGAGGGCTGTTGTCGGCAAAGCATGACAAATATGGTATACTGGTACTGTATTAAATAATTTGCGTCACACCTACAATACATATATATTTTATTTATACACTAACGAGTTTTGAACAAGACTTGAGTTTTATTTCGAGCCATAATCATGACTAACTGATATTCCAACTTCGTCAAAACACGCCTTCTGCAAAGGCAAGCCGTGAATATTTAAATCTAACCTGTTCTCAAATGGACCGTCCCAGTTACGTCACTTGTGCATTGTTGCAAAATGGACGCGCTTCCGAAAATACACACAAATTCCCATAGAGAATTAAAAAATCCGTTCATTTAATTTTCGAGTGAGCTGCAGTCACAGAAACGTAACGACGGTGAAGTTAAGTATATTACAAGTAATCGGGATCTGAAAACCAAAAGATATGTTCTCGATTTTGTATTATTCGCGTGTTTACTTACCCCTAGGGGGTTATGGAAAAGCCAGTAGCGAAAATAGCTTCACCTTTACCACCCCTATATATGTGCAGTGCCCCGCCGCAGTGCATGTATTTGTACTTCGGCTTGTTTACACCTTTGTATCTTTTTACTTTCTCTCTTTACAGAAGATTCACATATCTATTTAACACTTTTCATAACAAAACGACTCATTCAATCAAAAGTTCCATCTAGTACATTGGCCTCAAAGTAATTGCCTTTAACTGAGATCATGGCCAACATCATCAATATTGGCGAGATACAGAACCGGAAAAATGTGAATTTATAAATACATATAACATAATTGCAAGTAATACAGACACGGACCCAAACCTAATTCTTTCCACGGATGACCATAAGTGTGAATACTACTCACCAGAATATTTTCATAACACAGTCTCCAAAGTAAACAAATCCTTCTCCCTATTTAATCTAAATTGTCGAAGATAGAATTCCAACTGGGAAAAATTGAAAAACCTTCTTTGTGATCTTCAACATGATTCCAGTTTCTTTGATATAATAGGATTAACAGAATTTGTTTAAATGAAGGAAAATATCAATTACGAACTTGAAGGTTACCATCCTTTAATTACCAGACAACGCCCCAACTCTGATGACGGTAGAGGAGGTGTAGGGATGTTCATTACCGAAGACATTCCATACAAAGTGCGCCACGACCTAACCACCACGTCTATTCCACGTGGACTTGAGTCTCTATTCACAGAAATAACCGCCAAAGAAAAATGCATTATTGGTATCATATATAGGCCTAATACAGCACCTAAATCAGACATAAAAGGCTTACATAATGGGCGATTTCACTATTGACTTACTCAACTTTGGTAATCACCCCAAAACAAACTCGTTCATAGACTCTGTGTTCAGTGCCAGGTTCTCGCCTTTTATCACGAAACCGACTAGAGTTACCGACCATTCTGCAACATATCTTTTGCAAATAGTTGTAGAATCGGTCATGGGGTTTCGATCGGATCGCGACCACGTCCTGACCCGGTCGAAATCTCATCTCCGTCTTTCTTTCATTCTATTTCTATTGTGCTTTGGTGATGTCGCCACATACTTATTTTTGTATCGTACCAGTTTACTAAGGCAATCCTAACTTATATAGAGCATTTCATTAATATTGACCCCACCCCACCCCCTCCCCTCCCCACCACACACACACACACACACACACACACACACACACACACACACACACCCACACACACACACACACACACACACACACACACACACACACACAGACACACACACACACACACACACACATGATTGGGCACTACAATGAAGATTGACCTCACCACCCCCATATGTTGTGTGCTTGCAAAATTCAGATAGCGAAGATGTAGACTCGACTCACTGACCCGTTGGAAAGTTATCCGGGTCCTGATTGAATTCTGAGCGAGAGGAAGTACCCACTTTCTTTCTATCCCTATCTAACCGATATCTAATGCTACAGTTGTAAAATAGGACATAGAGTATCGATCGGATCGTGACTATATCACGATCCGATTGAGACTTTATCTCCTCATTTCACTTTCAAATGTTGTTAATATGTTCCGATCACAGCCTCGCATTACATGTATTTGCCGGGTATGGCCAATTGGAAAGTTATCTCCTCATTTCACTTTCAAATGTTGCTAATATGTTCCGATCACAGCCTCGCATTACATGTATTTGCCGGGTATGGCCAATTATGTTAATCTCATTCTAAACTCCATTACAAGTTTGCCCACGTTCCACACACTCCCACCAATATCTAGTGTCATAGTTGTAGAATCGGTCATGGGGTTTCGATCGGATCGCGACCGCGTCGTGACCCGGTCTAAATCTCATCTCCGTTTTTCTTCCATTCTATTACTATTGTGCTTTGGTGATGTCGCCACATACTTATTTTTGTATCGTACTAGGTTACTAAGGTAATCCCAACTTATATAGAGCAATTTCATTAATATTGACCCCCCCCCCGTCCCACACATGATAGGGCACTATAACGAAGACTCACCTCACCTCCCCCCCCCCCCCCTCAATATGTTGTGTGCTTGCAAAGTTCAGATAGCGAAGATGTAGACTCGACTCACTGACCCGTTGGAAAGTTATCCAGGTCCTGATTGAATTCTGAGCGAGAGAAGTGCCCACTTTCTTTCTATCCTTTTCTAGTCGATATCCAGTGCTACAGCTGTAAAATAGGACATAGAGTCTCGATCGGATCGTGACTATATCACGATCCGATTGAAACTTTATCTCCTCATTTCACTTTCAAATGTTGCTAATATGTTCCGATCACAGCCTCGCAATACTACCTTATATTTTCTCGTGAAGATAGTTTCTCGAGTATTGTCAAATAAAGTGATCGTTTTTGGGGACACTTATTGAACAGGGATAATGTCTGCTGAATCGCATTTGAGTGTTCCTGCACGTTTGCGTCAGATCCATCAACTACAGTTGGGACGCCCTTGATTCCTTTTTGCGAACGCCTATTTTCTCTGTTCCCATCCTTATCCATTTAGCACATCTGTTGCAAGATGGAACTTAATGTCAGGGGTGGGGGCCCACTTCTCCGTACCATTAAATTACAAAATACAAATGTAGCAGCACATCCTTCTTGCCAACTTTCGACCCTTTCGTGGAAGGAAGGATAAGGTTGTTGTCCTCTTATTGACACGGTTTTGTATTAATGGTACACATTCCTTGACGAATCTAGCGCAACGCACTCTTTCCGTACACATTCTACTTGTGTCTCATCAGATATCATTGGTTCAATGAAAAAATGCCGGGTTTTGTCTTCCCCCAAATATTGGCTTATCGAGTCCCCTTGAAGTAATATACTGTATATACACACTACTTGAGGAATAGTGCATGGCTTGGAGTTGACTAAGCCCATATAGTGCCCAGTGACGTGGTGTAGTTCCCGCCGCGAAGCGGAGGGAACTACACCACCTCACTGGGCACTATATGGGCGTAGTCAACGACAAGACATGCACTAATCCTTATATTATATCGAACACCCGTCAAGAAAAACATCTGTCCGATTTGTTAATCTATTACCCAGGTAGCAGCCCTACCAACCAGCGTTATATAGAAAAAAAATACCATGTAGTTTTTAAAAAACATGTTCTTCTTCTAAAACACGGCTAACTTGGATTATTGATATGAGCAGAAGACAGATTTTGAATCGGTCGGCAAGGGCAAACAAAACATTTCCCCCAAACGGAACTGTGTATTCTGGAATCGCACAACTCGTGAATGAAAACTAACATTTTCGAAATTTGACAACGCAGTTTGATAATTTCCACACATTTGTCACACACATACATTACCGAAAGGGACAGTACGGGATACAAACTCCGAAGATTCAACTGAATTCCATTATTTATTCGTTTACTGCCGAATAATATGAGCAGCGAAAACAAACGATTTTTCATATCCGGACGCGTTTTCATGAAAGTTGTACCCAGGTGTGGATCATTCTCTTCGAAACGAGATATGGATCATCTTCTTCAGGAATAAAATGAACGCCTCGGAAAATGTGACTTCAACAATGGAAAAGCGAAACATTTTTCCACAATGATTTCTTTCCGGGTCATTCTGTGGATGTTGTGCCTCTGTGAATCAATATTTAAATTTAGCCTGATTAGTTTTATTCGCCCAGTATGAAAAGAAAACTGATATAGTAGTGTGCTAAAAATAGAAAACGTGTAGTGCCTGGGTGTAGTGCCTGGTCAGTTCTGTGGATGCAAACTACACGAAATAGGAGTGCAGCATTCGTCCAATCAGGAGCCCAGAAAGTCACGTGCGATATAATATATGTAAACAGGTAACGTTTGACTTTGTTAAAAGCAGACCATACACTCTACCGATATATAAACACAAAACAGTTATTTTGTACATATTTAACTACCTTCATCTCATTTTAGTGTCTTATTTATCTTTTACTCTCTTGTCTATATTTCAACACTCTTTTCTCTACACTGCGTCATTTCTTCTGAATCCAGTTTGAATACATTTTACTTCCGTAACTAAATTTAAACTCAAATGTGCTCTCTTGAATTATATCGTGCCCGGAGACGCAATTTTAACTTTATTGTTCATTCCAGCAGCTTACACCTTTGCTTGCCAAAAGATGGATGTACTTTTATTTTACTCTACTTGTTCCTGCGCCTCGGTGGTGTTGAGCTGCATACAAGTTTTACTGCTATGTTTTCTCTGTTCATTCTGTTTATCAGTCAGTCCGGCGTCCCTATTATCTCCCACCCAGTAAATTCTATTGAAGTAATTGTCCATCAGTACAGATCTTTGCATGTCTTGCAGGGTGCATTAAAATTGATAGTATTAACTACATCTCTTCCATTAGCGCTATTTTCCTTTTTTGGCTATAAGCTTATTGTTATTGTCAGGTGATACTGACACTAATCCTGGTCCAAATTTTCTAAATTCAGATCATAACCAGAACACTCTAAAACTTGTTCATCTTAACATTCAAAGCCTCGAACCCAAACTGGATATTGTACAATGTGGATTTCCATCATCTGATATCTTGGCTTTGAGTGAGACATGGCTACATAGTAATGATCCGACATCCGATGTCCACACCCATGGGTTCCATGAACCATTGAGATTAGATCGCCCGTCAAGGGGAGGTGGGGGTTGCCATTTACATTAAAGACGGTATCTCGTTTCGTCACAGACCGGATCTTGATACACCAAGTACTGAGTGCATATGGGCTGAAATATTTACCAAACGAAGCAGATCGTTATTATTAGGAGTATTCAACCGCCCACCCAATAGTCCCACAGATACATGGGATGCCATATCAGCATCCATCGAAAAAGCCAGAGATACGTCAACTGGTGACCTACTTGTCACAGGTGATTTTAACGATAATCAAATGGTTTCTTCAAGAAATAGCTTTTCTGAAATAGTCAACTACTTTAACCTTCGACAGCTTATCAGCGAACCAACCTGTTTTACTGAGACATCCACTTCACCGTTAGATCTCTTTGCTGTTAGTGATACAATCAACGTGAAAGCATGTGAAGTCCTTGAACCAATTATCCCAGACATGACCCACTGCCACTGCCCAATTTCAATCGATGTCGAATTTTTGAAACCAAACCCCCATTCCTTCAAGAGGAGGATATGGCTTTATTCTCAGGGCAACTATGACGTATTAAACGAGGCCTTTTCGAACACCGACTGGAACTCTATTTTTGATTCTCCATGTCTCGATACTACAGTTTCCAATTTCTCCGACAAAATACTCGATATTCCATCCAGACATATCTCTAATAAAATTATTACTTCGAGAGTGGACCAACCTAAGTTGATGCATAACGAAATACGATTACTAATTAGACAGAGAAAACGTTTGTATCGAATTGCTAAGCGCACTAATTTCCCGCACGCCTGGGCTAAATATAAACTTAAACGTAATGAGGTTGTATCAGCTATTAGGAAGGCCAAAGCCCTTTATCTTTCTAAAATCCAGGACACATTGAGAAGTAACATAACCCCCGCATCACTGTGGTGGAAGACACTAAAAACACTAATCGGTAGCAGTAATGTCACAGAAATTCCTGCCCTGATTCACTTAACAAAATATATTCTTCAAGTGTCGAGAAAGCTGGAGTCTTCAATGAATACTTTTGTTCCATATCTACAGTTAACGGTTCAAATGCGTCTCTACCAGATCCACCACCCCGTGTTTCGCAATGCATTGATAGTATCACTGTACACTGCAGCGAAGTATACGTAGCTATGAAGTCGATAAAGATGTCCAAGGCGAGCGGTCCAGATGAGATGAGCCCGCGCCTCCTAAAAGAATGTAAATCATCTCTCTGTGAACCACTCTCAATTTTATTCAATATACTACTGAATAATTCGTACTTTCCTTTATTATGGAAAAAAGCAAATGTCTCCCCAATCCTAAAAAAACAACCCTCAAACTTAGTCACTAACTATCACCCGATATCGCTGATCCGCTGTGTTGGTAAAATACTCGAAAAATGTGTTTTCAAACGCTTGTGGCAATTTTTGAGTGAAAACAATGTTCTTAGTCAATTTCAGTCAGGCTTTACAGCCAGATATTCCACTGTCCTCCAACGGACTGACATATATGATGAATTCTGTCGCACACTTGACGAAGGCAAGGAAGTTAGAGTAGTCTTCTGTGACGTCAGTAAGGCTTTTGATAAAGTATGGCATGCTGGTCTTATCCAGTATTGGCGTTTCAGGGGAGCTACTCATGTTTTTAAAATCGTATCTTACGGATAGGTCACAGCGAGTTGTGATAGCCCCAGAGTCATCTCCATGGAGGCCCATCAATGCCAGTGTGCCTCAGGGGTCTATACTCGGGCCGCTCTTGTTTCTGATATATATAAACGATATAACCAGCGACTTAGTCAGTAGTATACGCCTCTTTGCAGATGACACTTCCTTATATTTAATTATTGAAAACCCCGAGCAAGCCTCGACCATAATCAACCACGATCTGGCAACAATTGAGCACTGGGCCAAAACATGGTTGGTCGAGTTCAGTCCCAACAAAACAGAAAGTATGTGTATATCACGTAAAAACAATCCCAACCCCCACCCACCCTTATATTTAGGTGGCTCATAGATATCGGAAGTTTCTAACCATAAACACTTAGGAGTCATACTAAATAGCACATGTACATGGAATGACCACATTGACCATATCTGGTCCAAAGCCTAGACTCGGTGAGGAGGCAAAAATTTAATCTCGATCGCAGTGTCCCAGAAAAATTATATTTCGCTTTTATTAGGCCTCTTCCTGAATACGCGGATACTGTCTGGGATAATTGTTCCATGACCAATATTGCGGAACTTGAAAAAATACAGATTGCACCAGCAAGAATCATTACTGGAGCAACAGTGAGTGCCAGTAAGTCCTTACTATATTCGGAGACACGATGGGACTCCCTGCAAGATAGACGCCGTAAACATAAACTAATTCAGTTTTTCAAAATGTATCATCAGATATCACCTCCATACATCTCAAACAAAGTCCCCCAATTATCTCTTTGTCGAGTTCATCACTTAGTCTCCGATCTGGTCAAAACCACCGAGTTCCCTTTTGCCAAACGCAATTGTATCAGTCTTCTTTTATCCCCAGCGTTACCGACCAGTGGAATAAGTTGCCCATATCTGTCCGTGAGAACCCATCATTGATACATTTTAAAACATTTCTGAACGATGGTAACCAAAAACCCCCAAAGTTCTATAGTAACGCGAAATCTCGTAGAGCTCAAATATACCATTGTAGGCTGCGGTTGCATTGTAGTAACCTTAATTCTCACCTATACGACAATTACCTGTCACCCAGTGCGACCTGTCACTGTCAGTGTGGTGAGTGCGAAATTACTGATCACTTTTTCTTTCGTTGTCCATTGTTCTCCGACGCACGTAATTATACGATTAACTTACTCCCATTTGTAGTGGGCATATCCACACTTCTCTTTGGCGCAGAAGTTTTGAACAACGAGGACAACCGCCTTATTTTCGAAGTGGTGCATGACTTCATTCTTTTAAGTAACCGATTCCAATGAGCCGAAACTCAATACTATGCCCTCGCCCCAACTCCTCGTGGGGAACGCGATACTGAATTAGTGATGGTTCACGGTGGTAAACATCTTCTGCTTAGCTGATATAATTGGACCCTGTGACAAATGCCTCAAGTGGAATACCCCTTCACGCCTACCAACGCTCAACACCACTTATACTTCCGATTGTTTCGATTTTTTTCGATATTTTAATTTTAATTTATTTGTGCCTTACCTCTTTTCAAAACAAAATACAGGAAATAAAATTATTTTGGGTGTTAAGTCAATGTACGATGTACTCAAGCTAATCAAATTAATTTCTTTCTTTTTTCTACTTATCCGTGCTGCAGTTCTTCCTTCTTTTTCCTTTCTCTTCTAATTCATGTTGAAGTTTAAACAATCTCGCATATCGTTGCTTGGCGGTCGAGGTTGTTTTCCTGCACTTCGTATTCGAACTCTACTAAGTATAAGGCCAGACTATTCTATGAGGGGGTGGAGAGGGGCGAGGTTTGATATCCTTTGCCAAACGTAGCGATCGTATGTATTTATATGTTTGTCTCAATGACATAGCTTTTGACCCTACATTGGAATGAGCTGGTTGAGCTTGTTCCAATGAGGGGCCATGGGCTGTGTTTTTGAGGCATAAAATGAGGAACTCTGTTTGGAAGTGACGCCTATTATCTCCGTTGGTAAAACAGTTCAAATACTGGGGAAATGACCAAAGGTCTTCCACTTTGCACACAAACCCTAGCAAAAAAGGAACCAAATTGGCCGTACCTCCCCCCCCCCCCCCCTACCCGGCATCCCGGCTGGCGTCGGGCCCGAATGAAATTGACATCTCCCGCTTCTTTGTGCTGTGTTAGGTCTGGGGGCTGCGTCCTTGCGATTGAGTCTGATTGTTTCGGGGTAAATGTGTAGTAAATGGTGAGAGGAGGTCTGTGAGAGAGAGAGTTGTGCGTGTGTGATAGAGATATATTGTGTGGTGGGTCGTCCGTGTGTTGTTGTTGTTGTCAGCCTTTCTGATGTGTCGCTTAACTTAATGGCCACTTGATCAACTTATATAAAATGGGAAGGGTCTCGGCCTCCAAGCGACGACATGCAGGCTTCTCTGCTGTATTGTACCACCTAAAAGGAGTAATCTTATAAACTGCTCGGGAGACGACTCACATATAAGCTTAAAGCTTTCTTGTGAATCCCTCCTTTAAACAGTAACAAATTTCCCTGTCTTTATATTTATTTATTTATTTATTTATTTATTGATGTTTAAGGTCACATATTTATGCACAATGGCTAATCATGACCGTGACAGTTTTACGGGTGGAGGAAGCCGGAGTACCCGGAGAGAACCACCGAGCAACGACGAGCAGCTGCCAGCTCCCCAACATCGTAACTCCGCACTGCAGCACAGGCAGGGTTAGATTGGTTGAAGACATGCGTACCATCGACGTGCAGTACGCCTTAGTACACGGCGTCATCGTGCCCCCTCCCTGTCTTTAGTTGTTTCATTATAATACTGTATCTTTGTTGTTCATTTTTTTTTTTTGTTACTCAACGATTGTTATATGCATTTATCAATTATTGAATAAATATTGTATAAACTATATCTTTTGCAACGACAGCAACCCAAAAATATCTGGAACTGTTTTTGCAGACGAAAGTGATCATTTGCCACATTATGCACTTACGTGTGTAGCAAAAAACTTTTGCAGACTACCAAAACTTTAAAAAGATCATTTAACGCACGAAATATCAATACTTTTAAAAACTTGTTTAATTGCATCTTCTTACGTGCCTGTAATACTACCGACCCGGATGATGCATATAATACGTTTTGGGATTGCCTCCAAAACTCATTTGAGCAGGCTTTCCCCTCTAGAATTACTCCAGTTCCAAAAAACATTATAAAACGTGAACCCTGGATGACGAATGGTCTGTTGAAATTTTTTTTTATAAACAATAATTTATTTCACTTAAATGAAATAGGCTTCGGCGAACAGGCAAGGCCTATATCCACGCCTCCGCCTTATAGGTAGTAATCAACAGTCAGGAACAAGTGCAAATCAACAAATGGAAATTATACAACTTGTGACACAAACACGTTTATAAATTTGACAGAAGAATAAACGAAATATAAGATCCAAGTTTGAGATTGGGTTGTTTTGAGGTAGGAATAATCTATTATTATTCGTCATATTGTAGTCTAGATATCTGATTTGTCAAATAATATTTGAACAACACGAAATTGAAATCGTCAATCAACAAAAATAAATTATAAACAAATAAACTGAAATTCCTTTCTACCCAGAATACTCAGCGTTACAAAGCCTTCTATGCTATATTTAATAGAGTTAAACGAGCCTGCAAAAAGGAGTACCACTTTCTCAATCTTGCAGAAACAAATATAATGTTAAAAAATCATGGGAAATTTCTACATCGCCTGTTTCGACCAGTTTTATAGAAAGTAACAATGAACTGACTGTTCCTAAACAAATTGCAGATGGTTTCAATAACCTTTTCGTAAACATCGGACGAAATCTAAGTGAGCGAGTTCATGACTCGCCCCAAACCTTTCGGGATAATCTAAATTGCAATAACACTGAATCCATGTTTATTTCGCCAACCACCCCACAAGCCTCAGCAACATGTGTCAAGAATCTAAACACAAAATCTAGTAGGGATTGTGATGAATTATCTACTAAACTTCCAAAAGAAGTAATTTTGTAAATTGCCGAGCCTTTAACCCACATAATCAACTTGTCGTTTTTTACTGGGGCAGTTCCACTGAAAATGAAAATTGCCAGAGTGATCCTCATTTTCAAGACACTGGCGATCCCCAGTTGTTCAACAATTACCGACCCATAAGCAGTTTACCAGCTTTATCGAAAGTTTCAGAGAAAATAATGTATAGCAGGATCTCAAAGTTTTTAAATGAAAACAATGTCATCTGTCAGTATCAATTCGGATTTACAAAGGTCCACTCCACAGTGCACCCAATACTGAACCTTCTAAATAACGTTGCCCTAACAAACGATAAATCAACAAAGACTGCTCCTTGGCGGCATTTCTGGACTTTTCTAAAGCCTTTGACACTATAAATCACCACATCCTGTTAATTGCATTAGGGGACACGCTAATTCCTGGTTCAAAAGTTATCTGAATGGAAGAAATCAATATGTATCGTTCGCAAACACCAACTCTGATTCTTCACCCATAACAACAGGCGTACCACAAGGATCAATTCTCGGCCCAATGCTCTTTACACTATAGATAAGTGACATCGGCCAATCGACATCACTTAACATATTGTCTTTTGTAGATGACACTACAGCCTTCGCCTCTGATAATAATCTAGATAATTCGACTCAAAAGGCAAACAACTAGCTCACCAACATAAGCGGATGGTGGTCTGCCAACAAACTGGTACTCAATCCCACTAAAACAAAATGTTTTCTTCTTCTTCTTCCATGTGATTTTTATCACATAGAGAACAGGATTATCTCCATAAACAATACAAATATTAAATGCGTTGGAAACTCTAATCATAATGAGACAGTTGTTAGGTTTCTAGAGGTTAACATGGACGAAAATTTGACCTTCAAACAACATATATATGTTGTTTGTTCCAAAATGTCAAGAGCTATATTCTGCATTAACAAAGCCCAAAATATTCTTCCGAGGGATGCTCTAAAAACTTTTTACCTTTCTTTGGTACACTGTCATATTCTTTACGACATCCAAGTTTGGGGTTACTCACCTTCAGCGTCCAAAATCCTTAATTTGCAGAAAAAAGCAATACTCATTATAGACAACAAAAATACAATTCACACACCGACCCCCTGTTCAGAAAATTTAAAACTTTGAAATTGAAAGATCTATACAAACTTAACGTCCTTCTCTTGATGTATGACTGGTTCCATAATAGACTGCCTGTGAGTTTCGAAAGTACCTTCAAACTTATACAAATCCATCAGGAATGGACACGAGGCAAACAGGGAAGATATACGTTCTCAAACCTCGTACTCAGTTTACAGCCAATCTTCCATTCCACTCTTTACCTTGAATGTGGAATGAAATTGAACAACTGGTTCAAAATTCTAATAGATCTTGAATTCAAAAGAATTCTTACGGACAGAATGCTTATCTCATACTCCCTTAATGTCACATGTAGTAACCCTGCATGCCCGGATTGTAGTAATGGTCGAAGTAATCATCGTGCTAGGAATTAATGTTCTATTATCTTGCCCAGTGTAAAATTGAGATACCTCAATAGTAGGTAACACGGTGGCCCATGGTGCTGCCCCGGGGCACTCTGCCCTTATGTGTTACAGCGTGGACGAGGGGATGTGTTCGGTGTACGCTACCAACCAGAAACATCATGTTTCACTAGATGAAATGCACTGCAAGACATAGCAATCATTAAAGCATAATAATCAGTAACAGCAGCTTCACTGTCATGAAACATTTCAGGGGGTGCTTAATTAAGCTCCAGATGTGTAGATGCTGGTTGACATAGGTATGTTTCAGTGAATCAAAATGTAAGCGAAATTTTCTGTGAGGGTTACATTTCGCCATTATGCGGGGACGACAGGAAGACAGTCCTTGTAACTATGTTTTCTCCTCACAGTATAATAGAGTTCACTTTGTATTAATACTTGTAGGCCTATACTGTTATATTATTATGCTGCGAAATACAGCGTTCATTCAATATTAGAAGTATGTCTGGTATTTTTCACCCCTCATCAGCCGGACCTCGGTGCCGGACCTCGGAAGTGACGTCATGTCACGTGACCTAGTGGCGCCAAGTTGTGTTGTCATGGTAACCAGCGTGAGTGGCCTTGTTGTGACGTCATCCCCATAGTGATACGTGGTGTTAGTATGCGCAGCGCGTGTTAGGGTGACGTGTTTCCGTCGTCCATTCTGTATACTGGAGGCCGCCATCTTGGTTTCTATGGTAGCACGTGGTTGCTATGTGACCTAAAACCTTCTTATAGGACAGGGGTATTTTCGGAGGGTATGTTCCTTTGTACAGGAGTAATTTCCCGATTCGTAGAATTACCACAAACAACCCGACAATCCCCCAAATCACCCAAAACGACTTTATTTGATACGTATTCCCCCAGAATCCATTTAGGACTGCCATACCATGGAACCGAGACCCCCCCCCCCCCTCCCCCCCCCTGTACCGAGAAGGCCCCCAGAGGTAAGTTCGATTAAACTAGAGTAGTTTTTCTGGTTCAGATTTCCCCCAGAATCCCTTTTTAGAATATACCATGACGTTTCTCCCCCAATAAAAGACACGTTCCTTTGTATAAGAGTCATTACCCAGAATCCCCTGCTTCTGTCTGGAACTTTATTTTTTATAAATTCCTACGCTCTATTTCTGTAGGAATCCCACTTACGGAATTCCTTATATAGCCTGTCATTTTATATTGAACGTTGTATGAAATGGTACATGTTGTGGGGAGGTGTGAAGCAATCTGATTGAAAATTTTGAAGGCCTGAGCGCTGGTATAGCGGGGAAGTAGTGTTACAAGTCAATATTAATGGATGGTAGAATAGCCAATAGTACTGGTACAAGGCCGCAATGGCACAAGACTGCTGTAGAAGCTAATGATAGGACAGATAGACCATAAACAAGTAGTGACCTTGGCACTTTGGAAATGAGATGGAAGCCGTTGGTAAGACTACCTTTATAGGAGCCATATAGGAGCTGGGAAATAGGTGTCCTTAAATACCGAAATGAGGCTGAGAGGAATAGTAAATTAGACCTCACTGAGGGATTTTGCCGTGGCCCTCACGGCCTCAAACGAAATGAGGCTAAGAGGGATAGTAAATTAGACCTCAATGAGGGCTTTTGTCATAGCCTTCATGGCCTCATACGACTAAAAAGGGGTGCCGAAGGCCAGACGTTTTCCAAAAAGGGGTGCTGAAATTGGGGTGCCACGGGATATGGCCCTCATGGCCTCAATCGAAATGAGGCTAAGAGGGATAGTAAATTAGACCCCATTGAGGGATTTTCCCATGGCCATCATTGCCTCATACGACAAAAAGGGATTCTCCAGAAGGTATCCTCGATAGGTATCCTCACATAATACAATACCTGGTCATAGGTATACTCAAATACCGAAATGAGGCTAAGAGGGATAGTAAATTAGACCCCAGTGAGGGATTTTCTGATGCCCCTCATGGCCTCATACGACTAAAAAGGGGTGCCGAAGGCCAGACGTCTTCCAAAAAGGGTTGCCGAAATTGGGGTACCACGGGATATGGCTATTAAATACCGAGATGAAGCTAAGAGGGATAGTAAATTAGACGCCACTGAGGGATTTTTTCATGGCCCTCATGGTCTCAAACGAAATGAGGCTAAGAGGGATAGTAAATTAGACCTCACTGGGGGATTTTCTCATGGCCTCCTACGACAAAAAGGGATTCTCCAGAAGGTATCCTCGATAGGTATCCTCAAATAATGCAATACCAAGTCATAGGTATCCTCAAATACGGAAATGAGGCTGAGAGGGATAGTAAATTAGACCTTATTGGGGGATTTTCTCATGGCCCTAATGACCCTCATGGCCTCATACGACAAAAAAGGGATTCTCCAGAAGGTATCCTCGATAGGTATCCTCAAATAATACAATACCAGGTCATGGGTATCTTCAAATACCGAAATGAGGCTAAGAGGGATAGTAAATTAGACCTCATTGAGGGATTTTCTCATGGCCTCATACAACAAAAAAGGGATTCTCCAGAAGTTATCCTCAATAGATATCCTCAAATAATACAATACCAAGTCATATGTATCCTCAAATACCGAAATGAGGCTAAGAGGGATAGTAAATTAGACGTCATTGAGGGATTTTTTCATGGCCCCCATGGCCTCATACGACAAAAAGGATTCTCCAGAAGGCATCCTCGATAGGTATCCTCAAATAATACCATACCAAGTCATAGGTATCCTCAAATACCGAAATGAGGCTAAGAGTCGCTCGTTCGAGTAAATACTCTATGGCTTATTTGCTCGATGGGATTCGAGTCGCTCGAGCAATGGCTTATCGGTAACTACTCGATAGATTCTTGGCTTTAGGAATAATATAGGCATTCATGGAGGTTGTCTATCATTTGGCTATAATCCAAAGGTGCCCCCTCGGTACTACAACACTACGTGCTACTATTAAAGTCTAAGGTATGGCGGTCCCAAAAAAGGATTCTGGGAAGAATCCGTATCAAATAAAGTCGTTTTTGGTGATTTGGGGGGATTGTCGGGTTGTTTGTGGTAATTCTACGAATCGGGAAATTACTCCCATACAAAGGAACATATCCTCCAAACATACCCCTGTCCTATAAGAAGGTTTTATGTCACATAGAAACCACGTGCTCCCATAGAAACCAAGATGGCGGCCTCCAGTATACAAATTGGACGATGGAAACACGTATTACTCTAACAACACGCGCTGTGCATGCGCACTAACACCACGTATCACTATGGGGATGACGTCACAACAAGGCCGCTCGCGCGGGTTACTATGACAACACAACATAGCGCCACTAGGTCACGTGATATGACGTCACTTCTGAGGTCTGGCAACGAGGTCCGGCTGATGAGGGGTGAAACATACGAGACACACTAATATCGGTACTTGGTTTTTACCAATCATAACTAAAATAACTTGTAAATATTCAATTTGAATTGCCACGAAAATGTTCACATTATCAACATATTCAAAGAGAATAAAGTATATTCCTTAACCCTTACCTAACACGAAAAGCAGACGACACTTAGAAACAAAATTCTTGAATAACTAAATATTTTCATTTTTGTCTCGAAAACATAGCTTATGACCCCCACATTGGGAGGTCATAAGCTATGTTTTTGAGACAAAAAATAAAAAAAATAATGAAAATTGAACGGTGATTTTTGTGAATAGCGCTGGTCGGTTTTGGCCTTTACTTTGGATAAAGGGTTAAAAAGTAATCTGGGATTGCGAGAGATCAAAAAATTGAAAACCTTCTATAATTTTTTTGTTTTTGAGAATTGTTTATTTATAGCAGCATCCGCCCTGCTCAGTGGCGGAGTCGGGGTGGGGGTGGGGGGATACCCCCGTAAAAATTACAGTGGCTACTCAAAATGGGAAAATTAAAGCACCAATGGGCCTCAGATTCACGCCAAGGGCATTGAATTTTCTCGGAGGAGCCCCACTCCCGAACGCCACAAATGAAAGGGAATACTGTGTAAGCTTGAGGAGGTGTAGGTGTGGCCCTCCCATTGGTGGGGGTTCGGGGAGCTCCTCGAACCCCCACCAATGGGAGGGCCATACCCACCCCCACCTCAGGACTACGCTCTTCGGATACGCCTGTGGCATATAATTATCGATCTCCCCACCCCCCCCCCCCCTCCAATAGGAAATCCTAGCTATGCCCCTGGCCCTGCTCTCTCCCACGAGATAGCAGCCGTCGAGACACTTCTCAAAATGTGACCAATAGGCGTTCAAGCAATCCAGTTGAAAAGCGATCAGTGTCAGCCACTCAAAGATTCACAATGAAACGCCGTACTGTGAGTGAAAGTTGAGTATTTTCTGTTAGCGTGTGTCCTTGAAATATCAGAATCATCATCAACAGAAAATCAGCTCTTTCGATCGATAACCTTGTAAGGCATCTTTTTCCTCGGCCCACTTTCATTTGTTTGTTAGTTGGACTTGGAAAACAGTCTACCGAGTGTGCAGGCAGAGTTGACACGCGTGTTGTGATTACTAGAAACAAGATGAACTTGAAAGCTCTTTATTTTTTACTGGTGTTTCGTTTGTACTGAATACACTGCAGGGTAATTTCAAAATCTACAAGAGATAACAGGACTGGTGAGAAATTCGGGTATGTATATCGTTTGTATTTGTGTTTGAAAGGTATGCGGGAGTAGGATCTCAAACAATCGCCACTTTTTTATTTGTTATAATAATAATAATAATTTTAAAGCCTAGAATCCACACTCGGTGCTCAATGGCGGCACAATAATTGCATAAATACATACACGTACATTCTCTCACAGATATATTGATTTATTTATTTGTGTTTAAGGTCACATATTTCTGCACAATGGCTAATCATGACCGTGACAGTTTTACGGGTGGAGGAAGCCGGAGTACCCGGAGAGAACCACCGAGCAACGGCGAGCAACTGTCTGTCAGCTCCCCAACATACTAACTCCACACAAGCAGGATTAACTTTGGTTGAAGGCAAGTGCACCATCGACGTGCAGTACGCCTTAGTACACAACGCCACCGTGCCCCCACGTGGGCAATGGGGGTGAAGTGTCTTGCCCAAGGACACAACGCGGTTGCCGTAGGTGGGATTCGAACCGATGGCCTCTCGGCTTGCAGCCTGCACCTCTACCTACTGAGCCACCGAGCCCCAGATACATTGATACATGGATCACTATTATCATTTATTGGTGCCGAACGCCAAACCAGCAACCAAGGCTATATCGTGGCGATAAAAGTGACAGAACCTAAAAGAAAACAAAGGGGTATTGAATAAAAACAATATAAAAACAAACTACAACTTTACTCAAAACAAGTATGTGAGTGTGACTTGATGAGTAACGAGGCAATTCTCACTGACTCCGTCACACTCACACACCTGGTAATGTCAGTTTATGACCAAACTTAATAGACTACTGAAGGAAATACCTTAAGAAAAAGGTAGGTTTTAGTACCAGACTTAAATGATTCAAGTGATTTACTATTTTTTATGTCGATTGGAAGAGAATTCCAAAGCCTTGGGCCAGCAACCGCAAAGGCCCTATCACCGGCACTAGTAAATTTAGATGCGGGCTGAACCAGATTGAGTTGACCTGATAACCTAAGAGACCTCGGTCGTCTGTGGATGGTAAGCAGATCGGACAGGTTGGATGGTGCAGATTCCGAGAGACACCTAAACACCAAAAGGACAATTTATTTTAAATTGAAGCCTTTGCTTAACGGGTAGCCAATGTAACTCAGAGAGTACTGATGTTATATGGCAGTACTTTTGAGTTCCGGTTATGGCCCGTGCAGCACAGGTTTGGATGTGTTGTAGCTTTTCAAGCCTTTCGAGAATAGATGTTTAGGGCAATCAGAAGAGAGTTGCAGTACTCGAGGCGACTGGTAATAAAAACGATGTCAAGCTGTTGTAAAGTCTGTGTATCAATGAAGGGTCGAATTTTGCTAATATTGCTAAGATGAAAAAATGCACTGCGACAGACATGTTTGATATGTTCATCAGCGGCCAAATTTTCATGCATGAAATAACCTAAGTTTCGAACACAGTGTCGGACGACGGGCTTTGTCGCTGCTGTGGGGAACAGATTCACGTCGCGTATTCAGCCAAAACTCAAGGAGTGTTGCCTGAAACCGTGCGTGAACGTATGTCTCACTGTAACAAACCCACCCGCTTTCGTTTTTGTTGGGGTGGTTCTTATCCTGAAGGGCTCATTGAGTATTCTTGAAAAGCATAAATCATCAGGGGTTCCCTGGAAACAACAATTTTAATGAATATGGTAATTTGTGATTTACAGTAAATCCAATGAATTAGAAAACAAAACATCAATCGACTCCTACCCACACAGTTTTTGAGTCACTTGCGAGCCCGCATTCTCTGTTGTGGCTGGTTTTTCCTCCTTCTCGCTTGTGTTTGTTCTTTGGTCGCCTCTTCACTTCACTCTTTCACTGCCGTCGCAAGGCCACTAGCGTATTGTCACTTCACCGGACACCTTTTCTCTAACATGTGACGGAATGTCACTGTACCATTGCCGTCGCACGGCCACAAACGCATTGTCACTTGACTATATCGCTTTCCCTTTAACAAGTGACGGAATATCACTCTACTACTGACGTCGCACGGCAACTAGCTGTCACTTTACTGGACGTTTTTCACTCAAGCATTCGCCACCAATGGGGTTAAACGCTCCCCTCCGTTTATCTCAGAATAATGTTCATACAGACAAAGCCTACTCATCCTACGTATGGCTTGCCTCCTACAACATGTAGTGCCGTTTACCTAAATGCAATTAGCTCCTTGAGCTCGTACTTCGTGTTTCTGATCCTATTCTCATTTTTGGCCCGTGACTGCCCCATTCTAAATATGAGTTCTGTGGCTCCCCTACATTACAACGTACCTTTACTACTCTCACTCCGATGCGGCACCTCCTCTAACCTATAGTATGGGACATCTCCGTATCCACTCCCGTGACCCACAGCCTTACATGCCTTCAGACTGGAATGAAATTTTCGAGAAACCCCCCGATTTTTATTTCGATGGCCAGAACATCAATTCTCAGTTGAATGTCTTCTCTTGAACTTGGCCGCTTAGATCTATCTTAATTTAATATTCACTTTTAAGTTCCTTTGAAAGTCTCGCATTTTGGTATATCCTAACATTCGATGACAGGCTAAATGTGTGATATGGGTGTGTGTCCAGAACATGTACGATGTACTGTTTTTACAGCAGTTACCTATTAACTGGCCATAATTACACAGATAATGACTGCAGGAGAACACTGGTCTCTCTTACTTCTTTAATCAGTTACTAGATAGCTCCTAAATGGGTTCACTAGACCCGCGATAATGGACATAAAATTCCATGTTTAATTAGCAGCGCTTGAATTATTGCTGGTCTGTTTATGTGCAAATCGGTTTTCGGGGTCCGTCATATAACTATCTCTACGCTTTATATTTAGCCCACTGAGAAAGATTATCGAAAATATATGCACTTTTAAACAAATGAAAGTGTCAATGACACTGTAGCTCAACTTGTTTAAGGCAGGTACATGTATAGTATGTGACACAGCAATGCCACACATCTAGTTAATGACCTGATAACAAAGGTACATGTAAAGTATTGCAACGGTCTGTACATAAATACTGACCGTTGCCTGTAACAGATGTACAGGTAAAGTATTGTAAAGGTGGGTGACAGTTAGATGCCTCTAGTCAGAGCCGTATTGAAATGTGCACTTACTGTGTATAAGTAGCACTGCATAAATCAAAGTCTGTCTAATTGGTCGCCGGCTGCCATCTTGAAATTTCGAACCGCATCCAACATCATTCGTTCTCGTCCCAAGGTGATAACAAAGGTACCCAAGAAGTTTCATGAAGATCGGTTCATAAATACAGCCTCTAGCCCAAGTCGTATTAACATGTGCACTTACTGTGTATAAGTAGCACTGAATAATCGAAGTTCATCTAATTTGCATAATTTCTGCACGAGAAAAAAAACCGCATTATATGTGATGTATTTCATGTTACTAAACATTCATTCAAAAATTTATTCAAATCAGAACCTTCATATAGAAGTTCTGTACAAAAAACTGATTATACCTAATTTCGGTACAGAATGGCCACCGGCAACCATCTTGAATTTCGGACCGCACACAAAAACACTCGTTCTCGTTCCAAGGTGATAACCGATCTTCACGGTACACAAGAAGTTTCATGAAGATTGGTTCATAAATACAGCCCTTAGCCCGAGCCGTATTGACGTGTGTACTTACTGTGTATAAGTAGCGTTGAATAAATCAAAGTTCATCTAATTTGCATAATTTCTGCACGAGAAAAAAACTCGTATTATATGTGATGTATTCCATGTTACTAAACATTCATACAAAAATTTGTTCAAATCAGAACTTTCATACAGAAGTTCTGTACAAAAAACTGATTGCACTAATTTCGGTACAAAATGGTTGTCGGTGGCCATCTTGAATTTCGGACCGCACCCCAAAACACTCGTTCTCGTCCTACAGTGATAACAAAGGTACCCAAGAAGTTTCATAAAGATCGGTTCATAAATACGGCCTCTAGGCCGAGCCGTATTGTATTGTTGACGGACGGACGGACGACGGGCCATGACATAACCGCAATCTGACTACGTCAAAGTTGAGCTAAAAATCGCAACTTAAAGCTATCACCTTGACACACAGCTACTGGGTTTTATCATAGAACCTCCAATATTGAGGGACAGTTTGGATATTTTTGAAAGTTGATGGAGTAGACCAATATATATTACTTCTGTCTTGTCATCGTTCAATTTAAATTATCTATTTATTGAGGTTTAACGACACTTTCGACAGCCAGGCTCACCTCGTACCGGAAAGTTTTACGGGTGGAGGTAGCCGGAGTGCCCGTATAGAACCATCGAGCAGAGCCGAGCAAATGTCAGACTCCACACAAGTAGGATTATCATTGGTTGAAGGCAAGGGATCCATTCACGTTCAGTGCGCCTTAGAACACAGCGCCACCCACGTGGGCAATCGGGATTAGGTTCCTTGTCCATGGACACAACGCACTTACCGCTGGTTAGGATCGAACCGTGGACTTTTCGGTTTGAAGTTCAATGCTCAAACCACTGAGCCACCGCCCTCCCAAACAACCGACAGTAGTATAGCATGTACCCGAACATCCCCCATTGGGTGGATCTCATGCTGGATCTCATGTTACGTCATAGTCACGTGACCCGGTGGCGGCATGTTTGGTTGTCATAGTAACCCGCGTGAGCGGCCATCTTGTGACGTCATCCCCATAGTGATGCGTGGTGTGAGTGCGCATGCGCATCGCGTGTTATTAGTGGTACCCAAAACCTTCTAACAAGACAGGGGTATGTTCGGAGGGTATGTTCCTTTGTACGAGAGTAATTTCCCGATTCGTAGAATTACCACAAACAACCCAACAAGTTTTACTATTTCGAATTCTTTCAGAATTCTCTGCTACTATCTATATATACAATAGTTTTCGTCTAGCTGTCCATGTTCCTTTGTTCTAGAGTACACTCCAGTGGCGCAGAAGAGCCTATTAGTTGGAACAGCCTTGCTTATTATTACTATTTTTAGCTATTCTGGTCTATTCTTGTTAGTTCTGACCCTATTCCAAGTACTCTTGTTGTTTCATTTATCTAGATCATTTATATAAATTATAACTAACCAATCAGATTGCTTGATTTCCCATAAACTGTACTCAATCGTACAGAGTTATCTCCCCTTATTACAACGAAGTTGTATCCGATTCTCATCGCCTTTATATCCAATGGCAATATCCCCGGGCACCCCAATTTCGGCACCCCTTTTTTGAAAAACATATGACCTTCGGCACCCCTTTTTGTCATATGTGCTTATGTGAAAAGGCACAATGTGACACAATGTGCCCTAGCACATAGGCACATGCTTTATGTACTTATGTAGCGGTTGAAGACATGTGCACTATCGACGTGCAGGACGCCTTAGTACGCGGTGTCATCGTGCCCCCATGTAGGCAACCGGGATAAAGTGCCTTGCCCCAAGGACACAAAGCAGATCGTCCCGGACGGGGATCGAACTTGGGACCTCTAGCATAGAAGTCCAACAGTCTACCACTGAGCCACCGCGCTTCCTGTTTTCAACGGTGGTAGAGACTAGTGAGGTTGGAATTAGCGTGGGAGGTGGCATGGGTCAGATGCTATTTATGTTAATTTTGATGAAATTACACTGTCTTTATTTTCGGCATTATTTAAGTACAAATTCCATCTGAACTATACGTTTTGTGAGACGACGACAATGACTAATACCAAGATATATTACAGTATATAGATTCGAAAGAAACGAATCGGGCAGCTGATTTCAAATCGAATCGAATATCAACTTAAGGATCGAATCGAATATCTAAGCTTCCCGGGGCTCTACAAAAAAGTTGTCGTTTCTCGATCGGATCGCGATATGGTTGCGACACACTTTCAGATTCAATGTTGTTGCATCTATCAGAGTACGTTTGAACTAGCCTGCCGACCAAGTATGGCCACTGTCACAGTAAAGCTGTCGGGAAAGTAAGAACGGGCATACATATATACAAACAGTATAAGGAAGAAATGGGACAAGGCCTTGGCCTTTGGCATATTCTCCACTCAGACCAGAGCACCTTGGGTTTTGTTTGTGCCAAGTTTGACCACCCTGGTATGGGGTGGTTCCCAGAAATCGTGTGGGCAGCCAGCCAGCCAGACAGCCATCGTCCAAAGGATGTTTCTTGGACAATATTTTTGGCTTACAATCACTCAAACCACTTCAAAACACATTTTCATGCAGAGAGAAAAAACTCACTCAGTGGTCTCCCTTCAACTTCCCACTCCTGACAGGGTGAAAGTTCATATTGTTGCATAAAATCACTCCAAATCCTCCAAATCTTCTTTTCAAGCAAAATAAAAAATGTTAATCAACGGACCCTCCATCCCCAAGGCCTCAAGTGGTCCTCATTTGAGCAAACGTATGTTAATCTTATGTACTCACATTTATCTAACTAAAGTTTACCACAATTCACTTGAAGAAATAGTAAATTCTGTATTGGGTTCTGTGTTAAATTTCAAACCTCTTTGGTACCCACCCAAATCAATAGAGTGTAATACTTTGAATAAACTTGGAGTCAATAGTAATGCTATATATCAAACATCAAAATATTCTGCCTGGTGGGTTTGAAGAAGATCTTGAAGAATATTTCTCAAACTGCACTAAGTTATGAAAGTGTCAATGACATTGCAGCTCAACTTGTCAAAGAAAAGACTGAACTAAATAGAAAGCTCCAGCAATGCCAAGTCATTTAATCAAGATTCTACAGAAAAGACACCCACCAAAGCTACATATGGAATCTGAAAAAAGATCAGGCGAGGGATGCGACCTGTAGGGTTAATCAGAAAATTTTGATAGCTCCCATATAGACATTACACCAACGGTACACATGAAATTCGAAAAAAATGGATGAGATATGTAGCTTATAGGGTGTATAATGGTATTATTGACAATTTATATGCCAAAACCAAGATGGCTACTGGCGGCATTGTTTTTCAATAAAATTTAGAAAAATTTGATAGCTCCCATCTAGATATGACACCAAAGCTACATATGAAATTTGAAAAAGATCAGATGAGAAATGTGGCTTGTAACAGTGTGCTAATGGAAGTGTTGACAATTTATGTGTCAAAGCTAAGATGGCTGTTGGCGGCCATGGTTTTTCAACGAAATTCGGAACAATTTAATAGCTTCCATCTTGACGTTGCCCCAAAACCACGAATGAAATTTGGAACTGATCGGAAAAGAGGTGCGGCCTGTACGGTGTGTCAATGGAATTGTTGACAATTTATGTGCCAAATCGAAGACCATGTTTTTGAACAAAATTTAGAAAAAGTCTATAGCTCCTATCTAGACATCACACCAAAGCCACATATGAAATTTGGAACCGATCGGGCGAGAAGTGCGGCCTGTAGGGTGTGTTAATGGAATTGTTGACAATTTATCTGCCAAAGTTAAACAAAATTCAGAAATATTCAATAGCACCCATCTGGATATTTCCCCAAAGCTACGTATGAAATTTGGAACTGATCGGGCGAGAGCTGCGGCCTGTATGGGTGTGCTAAATGAATTGTGGACGGACAGATGAACGTGCGGACGTACAGATACACGGACTGACGATGGATCGCATCCCATCCCAAAAGCTCATACTTTACGTTTGTCGAGTTGAGCTATATATTAGACCCAGGGATTTAATTTGGACAAAGCTGAATCTCCCCACGCTAAAGATTTCAGTATTAAGTGACAAAAGAATCCTATTCGTGGATGTGAAGAAGATTTTTTAAAGAATAGTCTTCATATTGCAGTAAGTTAAACTTTGGGATTCCACAGTGAGCCCAAATTATGAAATAACTTCAAATAAGATCAAGACGACGTGCTTTGAACAAACGAAAATCTGAACCTTCTAAGGTTACTGCATATGAAATGTCAAAAGATTCTGACCGATGGATATGAAGAAACTTTTTGAAGGAATTTTATCATATTGCACTAAGCTGAAATGTAGGTTGCCATAGGGGACTTGATTTGAAGAAACTGGAATCCGACCACACTAAGGATGCTGCAAACAAAATATCAAAATATTCTGACAAATGGATCCGACGAGGGTTTTTAGAGAACATTCCTCATACTGCACGAAGTTAAAATTCGTTCTCCTCTAGGGAGCCCTATAAGACCCTGGGGACTTGATTAGAACAAACTTAAATCTGAATCCTCTATAGATGCTGCATATAAAATATCAAATGATTCTGGTTGATATATTTTGCAGAAGAAGATTTTAAAAGAATATTCCTCATATTGCACACTGGTTTTGTTGTAATTTTTGGACGAGCTAAAAAAATTGAAATCGAGTGTGCTGAGCAAAGGGTTAACTCGCATTTGCAGAGAAATATGACATGTGTGACGGATTTGAGTTTGGTGATTTCACGCCTCGGTTCACGGAAGTATTAAATTGATATTAAATATACATCTCCCACTGGCACTTGTCGTATTATCAGAATGTAACATATTCATTAAAATGTAATATTATACCATCAACACTAAAACAAGGGGCAGCCTTCGCTTGGTATTACCTGCCCTATAGCAAATGAAGAAATGTAAACCTTGAAGTGGAAACACAATTAGACCCTATTAGGGCGTCGGTAGTATGTAATGTTGTTTTCGGGTCTGATAAGGGGGAACTTGGTTCTCTAAAGTGACGTCATGTCACGTGACTCAGTTGCGTCATGTGGGGGTTATCATGAGTAGTATGTCAGGGGCAGGATGTGCCTCAGACGTCGGAAGTGACGTCATGTCACGTGACCCAGTTGCGCCATGTTTATTTGCTCGATATTGTCTGGTTGTTTATGGTAATTGGATGCACTTCCATTTAATCAAACACACCCTACGAACATACCACCTTCCTTTTAGAGGGTTTTGAATCACATAGCAACCACGTGCTGCCATAGAAATCAAGATGGCGGCCTCAGTATACAAAATCGACGACGGAAACGCGTATCACCCTAACAACACGCACTGCGCATGCGCACTAATGTCACGTATCATTATGAGAATAACGTCACAACATGGCCGCTCAGGCGGGATACCATGAAAACCAAACGTGGCGTAACTGGGTCCGAGGTCCGGGGCAAGGTCTGGCAAATATGACACACCCAACCCCGATTTACTACTACCATGGTGGCTCACGTAAGCGGCCATGTTGTGAGGTCATTACCATAGTGACATGTTGTGTAAGTGCGCATGCGCAGCGCCTGTCGTTAGAGTGACACGTGTTTGTGTTGTCCGTTTTGTATATTGGAGGCCGCCATTTTTGTTTTCATAGTGGCACGTGGATGCTATGTTATACAAAATCCACTAACAGTACAGGTGTGTGTTCGGAGAGTATTCTCGATTAGAATGGTATTAAATCTAATTACCACGAACAACCCGACAATTTCTCCTAAAATCCCGAATCCTCGTTTTTGACCTATCCCGGACGGCACCGTTGATGGTTACTTGCTAGCCTGACAGGCTTCTAATATAATGGCCTGTGTTCTTATGTGTGTTCACAAACCACTCAACAACCACCTAAAATCACCCAGAACGACTTTATTTTGCACGGATTCTGTCGATGTCTGCCTATTTCTGCATATTTCAAACAAACACCTGTCTGTTTATCTAGCTCAGAATCCTTGTTTTTTATTCCTGCCCTGACTAGTACGTAGTGTTATAGGACTTTGTTGCCTACAAAAGATCTGTTCGGTTTGCCAGTGGGGTGCTCTGGTATAGAAGATGAACCCCAAATTTTGAGTAGAATGGGCGTCTTGTTACTATTTTAAGCTTTTGGTCCAAACTGACTAGTTCTGAACATGGTTTTGCTTCGGATTTTATGGTTTTGGAGTACTCTGGTAGTGTGGAATACTCTACCACTCGGAACATTTTACATTCAAACCTTGTCTACCCCTAGCCTATTATTACCACTGATATACACCAACAGTAGTACTACAACAAAGGTTCGTTATCATTCTACTTCTAAACCTACTACTCGGTTCTAACATTACTATCGTCAACATTAGCTTCTACTACCCTTGCTCCTATCCACTACAGTACCAACGGCAACTGGTACACATCCCAGGTTTAATCATTATCGGTGATGAGGTTGGCTTAGCCGAGAACCGATGAGGGTTAAATAGCAATGGGAGCGATAGGCCCATTTGCTCCTGGGAGCTCTCACTCATGAGGGTATTTTAGGATAACCACGACATGTCTCCTATGCAGCTCCTAGCGCCTATACAGCTACCACTACTACAGCTCCTTTGACAATCTGTGTCTTCTGTCTCTGCTATCGACTCTAGATGACAGTGCGACCCTACCTTTCATTACTACTGCTGATGGCCCCACCACAATTAACCTACTATTTGCTAAGCTACTACCACTACTGCCACCACCTTTTCTTCCTATTTTATCATCAGCTTGTGGTACGTCTGGCTCCACTACTAATAGTCCTGTCACCCCGATCTACAGGTGCACTAATACTATCAGCTAACCTCCTCATGGTCTCCTAGTAGTGGTACTGGTAATAACTACTACACCTGCTAATACTTTCTACTCAACTACACTATCCATGATGACCACCATAAAGAAAGGATAGTCGTGAGAACATCAAATATTTCAGTTAACTCCAACAATTCAACTTGTTCACTTGAATATCTGAGTTCTGTGGCACACGCCGTGACCTAAGATAAACATCACTAAATCATTACATAAAACACAAAACTCCGCCAAATTTGGTATCCCCTAAGACAATTATACTAATGCAATAAAAACCCGTCGCTACATTACTGGACACTAGTAATATTAAACTGAATAACAATAATATTAAAACACCTATGTAGGAATACACAACAATACATGTTAGGACTTGAAAGTATGAAGGATTAATGCCAACTCAAATTGTCCGCCACTGTATTATGGGATCCTTTTATTGCTTCTATCCTGCAATTGTAATTCTGAGGGAGTAATGCTCATCTCAGTAGTCTACAATTTTGAGTCTTTGAATCTCTTATACCTTGGTCCCACATACACGATTTTTAGCCCCGGATTGGGAAATCCGGGACCAATTCGGGACCAATTCGGGACCACTCCAACTCGGCAGTATTCGGGTAAAATTCGGATGGGTTCGGTACCCAAAAAAGGTGCTGAATTCGTGTCTAATTTTAAAAATTGCAATCTTCCCGAATACTGCCGAATACTCCCGAATGCTCCAGAATTCTCCCGAATTATCAGCCGAATTTAGCTTTATGCTTCAGAATTGGCCAGATTTCTACCGAATGCTACCGAATTGGTACCGAATTACTCCCGAATACCCCGAATCGCTACCGAATACCTTCCAGACTAGTCCCGATTCTGGGACCAAACTGAGCCAAATTGAGTAGAAAAACAGCCAAATTTTAGTATCTCCATCATTTTCTGGCTGACATTCGAGCTGCGCACATCTCATAATTGGGTGAAACAACCTACATGTCCACATCCAGACTTCAACAGATCCACGTTGATAGTTAATGCTAACAGCTTTACGCCTAGATGAGGACATCCTTCTGAACGACGTTGCAATTGACCACCTTGGACGAAGACGTCCAAGATGGTGGGTCCGGCCTTGGATTGCCAAAAAACCTCTTTTCGGCCAGTATGAACAACTGATGACAGAACTTGAAGCTCGCGACATGGCATCCTTTGCCAATTCTGTTTGAGTCAATCCTGCAATGTTCTGGGAGCTGCTGCTTCGTCTTGGACCCAGACTGGCTAAGAAAGATACATTGTACAGGAGGGCGTTGGATGCTGGACTGAAGTTGGCTATAACACTACGTCATTTCGCTACAGGAGATTCCTACAAGTCCTTGGTGTTTGCTTTCCGTGTATGCAAGCCATCCATTGTCCACTTTATCCCAGAAGTTTGTGATGCCACGGAGAAGAGTATGGAGAAGTCATGAACTGCCCGACAACACCTGAAGGATGGCGTCAAATTGCTCAGCAATTTGAAGACCGGTGGCAGCTGCACCACTGCATTGAAGCTCTTGATGGCAAGCATGTCGCAATAAGGCACCCAAAGAAATCAGGTTCAGTCTTCTACAACTACAAAGGTTTCTACTCGGTCGTGCTGTTTGCCCTGGTCGGCGCGAAGTACAAGTTCACTTGGGTAGATGTTGGTGTAAATGGTGCAGCTTCAGGTGCCCAGATATTCAACTCATCAGACTTGAGAGTAGCCATCGAGGATGAAACCCTGAGACTGCCTGATCCAGAACATCTACCTGGTGGTGATCTTGACATGCACCACTTACTAGTCGGTGATGATTCCTTCCTACTATGCACATGGTTGACGAAGCCCTTCTCGAGAAGAAATTTAACAGAAGAAGAGCTGATCTTCGAGTACTGAATATCCAGAGGTAGACGTGTGGTGGAGAACGCTTTCGGCATTCTGGCAAACAGGTTTCAAGTATTTCTGACGACCATGCGCCAGCAACCAGAAACGACGATGAAGATAATCATGGACTGTATTTGTCTGCATAACCTCATGCGTCTGCGGTATCCCCGTCTACAGAACCAAGACCTCGACCATGAAGATCAGCATCACAACTTGATATCAGGGGCACAGAGGTATAAATTAGCCATGCGTGAGTTTCAAGAGTTGCAAAATGTCACCGGCAACGTCAGCACAAAGGCTGCCAAGCGACAGAGGTTGTACTCGAAGTTCTACTACAACTCAGAGGTGGGAGCTGTTGAGTGGCAGTAGGACAAGATTCGGGTGTATTTATTTTTTAAAAACAACTATGCATTTTCTTTTCACTGTTCTGGTGACGGTGACCACTTGCAACTGAAATGAATAAAAATGAAACTTAAAAGAAGAAATAAAAGAAGGATGAACTTAAAAGCAAACAGAAAATAAAGAAACGACGATGTCTTCTTTAACTGGTAGAGTGCTGAATTTTTTTGATCACCAAAATTTGTTCACATGTCTTTGCCCTGTTATAATTTATGGGAGAGTGCCTATGGGCACTCTCCCATAAATTATAACAAGGGAAATCCATACATATAAAATAATTTCACTTAAAAGATAATATGCTGTACTTCGACTGAATATGTAGCCTTTAAGTTATGGTACCTACACTTCAGATTAAAGCCCAAATATGGGCTTCCAGCACTGTACCAGTTAAAGGAAAATCTTGCATCTGTTCAGTCTTAACGCAACATGGAGTTCCCCTTTTAATATTGAAAACTATCACACTGAGTTATAATTGAGTGTTAAGATTTGAATAAGATCTCAATCTAATTTGAATCTTAACTCCCAGTCTCAACTCAATATAATAGTTTCCTATCTTAACAAGAGAAATGTTTTTATTCAGGTAAGTTTCAAAAGTTGAAAGCAACTTTTCATATGTTTTCATTGTTTTTATTTTTCATTCATCATTTATTATACAAAAATAAAGTTTTATTCCAAACAATTACAATTATGCAATACTAGTGGAAATTACAGTTTTAATTGGCATTATTTAAAGTTTTTTGGCACTGAAACATTGTTGGTGTGGAATTTAGTCGTCCTGGGGGTCTGCCTCTTCCAACACCACTCTCATGTTTCCGCAGATCTGTTGGGAGGACTCGTTGCCAATGCTGCCAAGGCTGAAGCTGGTGTTAGGGTCGAGAGGCTGCTGCGGAGAGGCTGTCGAGTGCTGAGAGATGAAAAGGACGATGGTACAGCTTCAGCCTGACCGTGAGTAGGAGTGTAGGTGGCCCAGGCCACCTGGCTCACCTGAGTAGTTTGAGACTGCTGCTGAGTCTGGTGGGTATCTGCAGCTGCAGAGACTGGAAGGACTGCAGCTGCAGAGACTGGAAGGACTGCGGTTGCATAGACTGGAAGGACTGCTGCTGCTGAGACAGAAAAGACTGCTGCTGCTGCTGCTGCTGCTGCTGCTGCTGCTGCTGCTGCTGAGACTGGAAGGATTGCTGCTGCTGAGGATGGACGGGCTGAAGTTCGTGAAGAGTCTGAGGAGTCTGCTGAGTCTGAGAAGGCTGCTGACTCTGAGGAGGTTGCTGAGTTTGAGGAGGCTGCTGCTGGTGCTGACGCCTCAAGGTTTCGTGGACGAAATTGGTGATAGAAGGAGGTGTGGAGATACAGCATCCATAACTCATCATCAATCGTCTCCATCATAAGTGTGAGCCACTGGCCCCAAGCAATCTTGTGGTTGGTGGTAGGTGTGGGTGAGCAAATTATGCACTCAACTTGTTGTACTCTTCTGGAAGCGTCGATCCTCTCTTCCAGCTCCTCTGTAAAGGGTGGCTCTGTCCACCGTTTCTTGGCAGGAGTGGACGAGCTGAAGTACTGGTTTCTGGTTGTTCGACTTGCTCAACCTCGACGTCTGGCTCTTCTTCACCTGTAGCAGTTGAAGTTGATGGTGTAGCTGCTGGCACACGGAGGCTCTCCTTCGCCTTGAGAGCAACTACGGTTCTTCCTTCTTGGCGCTTGATGTGATGGTGTAGAAAGGCAAACTTTTCCAGTATCCAGGCATCTCTGAGAGTCCTTTCTTTAATACCGTCGCCTGATGCTTTCTTGGTAAGTTTCCCGTATCTTGTGCGCATGCCGTCATTGCAGGTTTTGAGCTCTTTTTATCAATGCCCAGCTCAGCTGCCTTGACCCGTCAGAGCTTCTTTTTCAACTCAGCTTCTTTGTACTGCGGTGAAGATTTGTCATAAATGCACTCGTACTCGCGGACCCATTCTACAAGTTCATCTTATTGTTCTCGTGGCACCTGCACCTTCTTGCAAGACTTTTCGGACTAGGAAGAACCATTGTCTTCATCTTTTTGTTCCTCCGGCTGTTGAGTATCTTGAGTGTCTTGTTCATCAGACTCCGGAGTAGGTTGAGTAGGAGGGGTCTGCTTCCTTCTGCTGGTCTTGAGTCTTGCCATCATTGGTGATGTTGGTGTCAAGTTAGTGTTGCTGGAGACGCACGATGTTGCACCATCGAAAGTCTGGAGACAACTGATTCGGCCTCCAATTCGCACCGCAATTTATTCTCCCGAATTTATTCGGGAAGGTACTCGGGAATGTATTCGGGAGCGATGAGGCTATTCGGTACGGTATTCGGGAACATTTCGGTAGCGAATTCGGGAGTGACCTACCGAATTGCTACCAAATACTACCGAGTACTCCCGAATGGCTTCACGAATATTAGTGAATACCACCGACTACTCCCGAATCGGCACCGAATCACTCCCGAATTACTCTCAAATTTTCAAAATTCAGAAGCAATTCGGCTTCGCTCCTGACAGTTTTGAGCATTTCAAAACTGTCGGGAGCGGTACCAGGCTTAGACGCGAATTGACCTAACCACCCTAACATTTTCGGAAGTAAAAAGCTCAGGGTGGCCCAGGTCCATTGCGTTCTGAACTCACTCTGCGAATTTTGTCGAATTTTGATTCGGGAGTGATTCAGGGGCAACTTCTTGTAAGTGGAACTGAGGTTTAGATAAACGACAAAGGAGCATGGTCGGTCTAAAGCACAAAATCTTTGCCATACAGATAGTACTGGAGTTTCTGTACTCCAAAGATTATCCTCTCACTCACTGAATAGTTCCCTTCCCTTGCTAACAGCTTCTTGCTTGCGTAAGCGACTGGAAACTACCCATCATCGTACTCTTGTAAGAGAACAGCACCCACTCCCATATCTGAAGCATCCAATTGGATAATAAAGTTTCTATTAAAAATCTGGTAACCTGAGAATCGATGCCTTACACAAAAGCTTTATTAATAATCGAAAAGATTTCTCCTGTGGGGCCTCCATATTACTTTCTTCATCTGCTGCTTTTTGGTTAAGTCTGTCAACGGAACTGCGATTTCTGAGAAACTGGATAGAAGCCTTCAATAATACCCTGCCAAACCCAAGAATGAACGTACCTGTTTCTTAGTTGTTGGGGCATCAGCATTTCTTATTTTCTCCAGGTTTTCTTCATCCATGGTAACCTGATCCTTTCCCACTCAGTGTCCCAGAAAATCTACCTCGCACACCCAATCAGACCTTTTGATGGCTCTGTGGTTAACCCTGCTGGTTTTAGTCTGCTAAACAAGTCCCTTGGGCGTTCCAAATGACGTTTCCGACGTTTCCAATCGTTAGCATGAGCTAGTGCTTGACGCCTGTACAGTTTTTCAAAAGTAACCTCATCATTCGATTGAACTAGGATCCCACTGTCAACAAACCGATCGGCATCTTTCGGAATTCATAGCAGCCATCGGTTGTGGTGAACGCTGTTATCGTCTTGTGTTCTTTTTTACAGGTATTTGACAGAAATCCTTACTGAAGTCAACTGTACTGAAATACGTAGCCCCATGAAGCTTGCGTAGGATACAGATGTCACACATTGGCTCATTATCAGAAAATTTCCGGAAATCAATTCAGAACCTTGCGGATGGGTCTTTCTTTTTTACCAACACAATCGGTGAATTATATGCAGAATTAGATTGGTCAATGATGCCCACTTTGAGCATTTTGTCCACCTCAGCCTTGACTACCTTCCTTTTGCATAGGGAATCCCATGTGATCTTACCTTGATAGGTTCCTTCGTTTTCAAGTCGACCATGTGTTTTATTACATCAATCGTACTGGAATGCTCAGAAAAAATATTCCTGAACACGAATATCAGATCTAAAGCTTGTTTCTGTTAGACATTGGTCAGCTCTGAACTTACCTTCAGATCGCTATACGTCTCATGACTGCCTACACTGCTCCACTCAAGTAAACTCTCATTATCCACCATTCCCCAGTTCATCCTCTATCTCGATGACAGCAATGGTGGTGATGGTTTCTCCCCTAGTCTCTGTGACCGGGTTTCGTCTATAGTTCACTCCGCCTATGACCTCAGTAGATTAATATTATATATTTTAACCTCACCATCTATCTCTACTCTGTAATCTCGAATTCCAGCCACTTCCTTGACAACATATGGCCCTCTCCACTGCAGTAACAATTTATTGTTATTTGTTGGAAGCAGCACAGATACTTTTTGACCAACCTTTAGTTTGCTTTCCTTGGGCCACTGTCATAGTGATGCTTGTACCTACTTTGCACCTTAAATAAGGTTTTCCAAGCAAGTTTACATGTCTCTTCGAGCCTGTTTCTAAGGTCTAAGTATTTCTTACCTCCGGGGATTCCACCCCCGTCCCTAGTTCTTTTAGTGCATGTAATGGCCCCCTTACTGCCCTGTCATACAGTAATTCGAAGATTGAGAAGACTGTGCTGCATTGTGGAACTTCGCAGTAGGCAAAGAGTACCACAGACATTTTTGTTATTACCACCAGCCACATTGACTACCCAAGTCCTGTCAATAGCACTGTTAATACAATCAAAATCTAAAACAATAAGCAGTAACAACCATTGCTTTGGGGTGGGGTGCTGCTCTCTAGATATAGAAGTGCGAACAGCTTAATGGGCGGATGACACACAGATATGACAGCAATGACCAAAATGAAAAAGTAGACACCAAGACTAAAATTCTGAGCTGCTGAATAATAATAACCAGGCTGTTCATAATTGCATATATCTATCATGGATAGAAAACTCTGTGTTTAGAAAAGGCAGTGCTCTACCTTAATGTGTTTTCCAAACGTGACGTAAATTCAAAAAGGTTGCGAAATTAGGCTACATCAACATATTTCTCAAACTTTCCACTTATTTCCTTCGAGTTGTGCTGAGATAATACTTGGTGAATGTTAACTATCACTAACAATTGCACGCAAACCAGAAATAATGAAAAGGTTTTTGAAAAATGGTGTATTTATAATTCAAACACAAAGAAAGAACTTCCTGGTTCAAAAGTTGGCACCGCAGTTTTCCAGGCAGTTCCGAAAATGACATGCCTTACACTCTCGTCAAATGCAAATATTCTGTAACTTAGTTATCTAACCCATAGCATGTATTACATTTCCCAAATCCACAAAAACATATAACACTATCTGATTAAGTAGAAATAAACAATCTGAATGTGGGTGGAATAATTTATTGTCAAAGGCAAGACTTCAACTTGCAAAATTGCATGAACAAATGTCAAAACCAGTCATTTTCAGCTACCCAGCAGCCTCAAAAGCAGAATTTTCCCACCACCCCCACCTACCTACCCCTGGAACATAGCATCCCTGTTTCTAAAATGCAAAAAAAGATTATATGTTACATTTCGTTTTTTAGTTACATGTTTGGTAAAAAAAACCGTGTAAAATTGACATTTTAAAAATAGCCAATTTTTCGAAGCCACTGTTTCCCATAATTCGTCTGGTAGTTTACCCCGATGCATCAGACTCCAACTTTGGAACCAAATCATCAAATTCTCTTCTCCAACAAATAGTCTAATGTAATCATATATCTGATACTAAAACATATCTCCAATTTACATGGCATTAGTTTCAACAAATGCCCTTTGTTTAGAATTTCACCCCTGTGCAATAGTGCGAAACTGTAGAGCGGAACCAAAGTCGATGGATATCGAGAAATATCTTTTGGATAATTTGCGATAATTCACAGGCTAGCATATAATAAATTTTGGTATTCCAGGATACCACCAGTACATGAGTTACCTAAAATACCGAATACAGATAGCCTCCCCTATATTTCGCGCGTAATAATATAATATAATACCAAATGGGTGGTTGTGGAGTACCCAACTATCGATAAACAGGAGTTACGTCCCTGCGTATCCATCACGTGAGCAACTTGGCCGCCAAGAGCACGGGTCGTCTGAATCAACAATGGCGATTTCGGTCGAAGTCGTCTGGGTGCTTGAAAATGTGATTGATTGAATGGCTCATAGGGAGCGGGATGGATGACTTGGTGCAAACTGTATTTGATTTATGTAATAATAATAATAATAACTCTTTGGCCAGCCGCTGATTTGTCGCGGTCCTCATAAGAGAAGGCCATCATTCCCCCTGCACCCCACCCCCTCTTCCCCTCCTCTCCTCCCAGCATTCAGATATAAACTGCTTAATAGTGTCCCTCACTTCCTCTTTTTCAATTTCTTCAATAAGCATTCCTACCCTCTCCTTCGTGTCCCCCTTCAGCCATCTATCCTTTGTTTCTTCACCCCACTTCTGCATTATTCTTCCAGTAAATTTTATTCTATGAGGTATATACTGTGGGCATTCCAAGAGAAAATGTTCCAGGGTCTCCACTACTCCAGAGTGGCACATTTGGCATCCCTTTTCCCCATCTCTCCCAATTTTTCCCCGAAGCTCCAGTGATCTTGATCTCAGTTTGAACAGCAGTGACCCTCCAAAGGTGCCATCTAGGTACTTCTCAAAAGCTGGCTTTTCTTTATATTGTAACCCCTGCAGTGATCTTTTCACGCTAACCCCTGCTCGCCAGTTTCGATTGCAATCTTCCATGACTCTCTCTTTGACAAACCCTTTGCCTTCTTTCATTCCTACTTCTATGTTTGTGACCTCTATAGAGTAATTGTCCATTAGTTCCCTCACATGTTTTGACCACCCCGTTTCTATATTAGAATTTCAAATGGTATCGAGCATCAATTTGCACGGTTGTCAGGCAGGTTTCTCAAGTAGTTAAAGTAACACAGTTTTCCCAAATCTACCCTGTCCTTGATTTTCATCCACCCAAGCTCCCCCCTTACTGCTTCCAAAGCTGCAGCATTACTCGACCCTGTTATCCATCTGCCGGCATCATTTTGAGTATTTTCCAACTTCTTAGTAACGGTTTGGTTTAATGGAATCACGTCCGTGCCATACGTTATACTTGGTAAACCCACCCTCTCCCACAGTGTTTTCCCCACAAAGACCTTGTTGAAACTATTTTTCCCTAAAAGTTTTAGTTGGTTCAGAATTCTTTTCCCCTTCAGAAACAGTTTGGCTGAGTAATTTCTGTACACCCCTCTTCCCGTTATATTTATGCTTACCCCTAGATACTCATACTCTCCCGTTTCTCCTACAGTGATTTGTTTGCTTTCCCCTTCGGGGATTGAGAACTCCCCCACTCTCCATCTCTTCGTCATATCTACCTTGCGTCCAACGGGTATTACCTTGCTTTTATTTTCATTTAGTTCGAGCCGCCAAGTGTTCCCATATCTACCAACAATTTCCAGCAGTTTCTCTAGCCCCTGTTCAGTTCTAGACATTAACACCATGTCGTCCGCAAAGAATAAGCCTGGTATCTTTATGTCTCCAACATTTACCCCCTCCGCACTCTGAATTAGTTCGTCCCCTAAATCTTTAACATACAATTCAAACAAAATCGGTGAAAAGATACACCCCTGCTTGAGGCCTATATCCATAGGGACTCGTTTTGTAGTGATACTCCCTAGACTGAGTTGGCTTTGCACATCTGTATACAGTGCTTTCATGATTCCCACAAAGTCACCCCCAGTCCGATGCCCTCGAGCTTTCGCCACATACCTTCCCTCCACACTCGGTCGTATGCTTTTTTCACATCTAGAAATGCCAGAAACATCTTTTTCTTTTCAGCCTTTGTTGATTCTATCAGTTGGGTGAGTGTAAATAGGTGATCAGTGACTCTTCGTCCTTTCCTGAAACCATTTTGAATTTCTCCTAAAAAACCTTTCTCTTCTATAACTTCCTCTAGTCTACCGTATATGACCTTACAGAATACTTTTCCGATGTTACTACTAACTGATATCCCCCTATAGTTATCTAGAACTTCCTTATCCCCCTTTTTGTGTATGAACGACACCTTACTTTCCCTCCACTCTCTGGGGACCTCTTGCTTTCGCAGAGCCAGGTTGAAAAGGTTTGTCAGGACTTCAATAAGTGCCTCCCCTCCATTTTTGAGGAATTCGTTCGGAATTTCATCAGTCCCTCCCGCTTTACCATTTTTTAATTTCGAGACCACGTTCCGCACTTCTTCTGCCGTTATTTCGCTACATACACGATTGGATAGGTTCTCCTCCACCAGTGTATTTCTTTTTGGTGGGGACCCACTGCCCCATCGCCTATCGTTTATCTTTTCCCAGTGCTTGACTAACTCTGAAGCGATACGGCCTTTATCTTCTGTACTTTCCCCATCCACTTTGATACTCTGCACACTACTTTTCCCCCGTTTATTTACCCAGTTCCAAAATACTTTTGAGCTCGAACCCCCCGTTTTCTTTATTGTTCTGGCAAGACTGCAATTGCGCTCCTTCCTATTATTATCCTTTATCTCATTCACCTTTTTCCGTGCCAGTTCATATTCTCCTTTCATTAGTCTCGTGTCATTGTTATCCACCCCTTTAAGCTTCCTACTTCTTCTGTAAGCAGCGCATTTTACCTTCCTTTCTTTTATAGCCTTTTTCAGTCCCTCGTTAACCCTGTATCCAAGCTCTCTCGTTGGGACCCTCACCCTTCCTATACACTCCTTCCCTGCTTCTGTTAGGCTATTTACTATGCCATCTGAAATACTCTGGACATTTGCATCCCTAGGTATACATTCAAGATTTGGTTTTAGTTTTTCCCGAAACTGCTTCCAGTCGGCTCCTTGTTTTAGTCCCCAAACTTCCTTGAAGGTATTTCTGTCTCTATTCGTCTTTTTGCTCATAATCTTAACTGTTATCAGGTTGTGATCACTACCCAAGTCATTTGTGTGAGTTGCCGTGTATGTCTTTAATATCTGTTGGAGGTTATTAAAGGAACTCCATAACTCAATTTTTCTTCTTGCAATTTTTTCATAGCGACATAATTTGTGGTATTATCTATACAATAAATGTACCCTGGTCCCTGAGGGAGGCTGGTACTTCTGCAGCTTTTCATACTTAAGTCCGATTCTTTGGATCCATTAATGGAGCAATATTTGAGGCTACCCCTCCCATGTATATGTTGTATACATGAAAGGGATGGGGAGAGGGGTTACTAACTAAGTACTATAGTTTTGGTTTTTTGGAGCGCCATAGTATAGTTACTTGAGTTGACTTCTGTGGAGAACCACAATAAAGTACCAAATTTTTGTTTTTTTAGAGAACCAAAACGAAATACCAGACAGTTTTGATTTCTCAAAGTCCAATTACAGTTTGGTTTCTTGGAGTACCAACAATGTTTTAGTTTCCTGGAGTACCATAATTTTGGAACCCCACACGGGACAAGTTGAGTACCACATTTCTTATCACAGAGTATCCTAGAGTTTTTAGAGTGTATAAACAAAACATACACAGAGATAGTTCAACAGTTACAGTACAGTGATAACACAAACGCATGCTGTGGGGGGTATAACGTAGCCAGATTGGCTGTATTTCCATTATCCCCGATGTTTGTCATATTGCCACTTTGCATCGGACTTGAAAACGTGTGTAATTATTTACCTTCCCGTGAAGGTAGTACGGTAAACGGATAGCTTTGCATTCTCTTCTTGTGGAGCTGTTACTTTCCTCCACCAGAAGCAGGGCAGCAGGCCCGACTACGAAATTTGGTATAGCATATGCTACACTCCATAAACAAAACTTTACGAATTAGTTTGGTTAATGATTTGAACGAATTTAGTACTTGATCGAGTTTAAAGTTTGTGGAGTTTGGGACTTGATGGTTGTCGTGTGGTTAGGTCTGTCTTTCTCCCAAATTCAGGGGATATATGGCATCTTAGTAATATATTTACAAAATTGTCACACATCAGTCGATTTCAAGCTTAATAGAGTGCAGGGACGTGGCTGGAGGTTTCCGATTGGGGGTTGAATTTCCGACTAGGGGGAGGGGCCGGGAGGGGAAAACCCCCTCCCGGTCCCTCCCCCTAGTTGGAAATTTACTACCGAGAAAAAGGTTGAAAATGAAGCCATGAAAGGGGCATAAAATTTATTCTAGTAACTGAAATGCCAACACATTTATGATAGAATCATCAGGTTATTATTATTTGATATTATTCTGTGAATTGAATATGTGTTAAACAAATGCTCAAGCTGAGAACTTTGAGCAAAGCACACCCTCCTAACATTAAATCAGATCTTATGCAGGAACGATCAGTTTTCGATGTTTCATCATTTTGTAACTGTGAATGATGTTGAAATTAACTCAGGATAACGATTTTACATGATACGATTTTCTAGAAGTGCATTTCGAGGATTTTTTTTATTACGATAAGTAAACTTACTATAGAAATCTCGTACCGATTGACATCAGGCATACTTATGAAGCTCGATATTGCGTACATTGTAGTTGTAATTAGTAAGAGATGGAATTTGTGCCGATTTGAAACCAAGTTGGAAATTTGTGAAGTAAAGGAGACATCAGCTTGTCCAAAAATGGCTCTAAAATCCGGGACAGATGGAATTTCCAATTACTCTGGACTTTCCCTCGGAATTTTCACACACGCACGCACGCACGCACGCGCACGCACACACACACACAGAGCCTGTCGCCACGTCCCTGATAGAGTGTTTGAATAAATACAGTGCTGTTTGTAATAACTTTCCTATGAACGTGGAACCATGTCATAGAATGCGTACTGTTTGTAATAACCTTCCTCTGAACGGGGAACCATGTCATGGAATGCGCTCAATGAGAGTCACCAAGGAAGCAATTCCCGAATTCTGTGCCATTCACACAGGACTAAGTTGGAAAGGAGATGTACAAGGGCGAGCCTAAAGAGCCGAGTGGAACTGCTACTGGCAGCAGTCCATACAGTAAGGATTGTTGCAATGAACATTATTCTGGTACGCTGCCATGAGTTTGTCTAATAGCTTCTTCTTAACCCTTTACCTAACATGAAAAGCAGATGACACTTGCAAACAAAATTCTTGAATAACTAATGTTTTTCATTTTTTGTCTCAAAACATAGGTTATGACCTCTCACTGGAACGAGCTCGACGGGCTCGTTCCAAAGAGGGGTCATAACCTTTGTTTTTGAGACAAAAAATTAAAATATAATGAAAATTAATTGGCGATTTTTGAGAAAAGCGTTGGCCGGTTTTGGCCGTTAAGTTGGGTAAAGGGTTAAAGAGTGATTATGCTAAGGTGTGATCCAGATCATTGCATAGTTTTTTTGGTATGCAAACACTGGAGTAGGTCTAAGGATTTCGTTCTTGTGCTCACAATTTCTAATGTGTCTGTTTATACTGTAGTTCGCCATCTATTCGAAGAGAAAATATTGAAGGAGATGGGTAGTTTATTGTTATGCCAGTCGAATATAAATAGCAATGACTGCCAGTGCCGCCGAGAGAAAATACGGGCCCCGGGGGGATCAATTAAATGGTACCACCTGGGCCCCCTTGTTTCAAACCCAACTTACCAAGGACTCATGAAAATATCAGATCTCAGAACTGACCAGGAATATCGAAGCGAGACGTCAATATAACCGAATTACAGAACAGCATATTGTGGGCGGATCGACCCACGATATATCTAATAAGTTAGACAGTTCTTGAAAGGAATGTATGCTTACTGGTGAATTCGGCGGCCCGCCTGTCGATTCACACACACTGAAAGAAGCTCGCAAACTAGCTGTCTCGGGTGTCGCGCCTTCGTCCTCGCGGGCCCGACGGACCCCCCGGACCGCCGGGTTACTAACCCCCCCTCCCCCCCTCGACGGCCCTGATGACTGCAGCTTATGCAAGTCCTCTACTTTTAAAATACGATTTTTACGATAAAGGGGATCGGTATGGGTATTAAAACGTTTCTTATTTATAATGCGTATATAGAACGCTTCTGTAGGTGAGATACTTTCCTAACTGATTTAGAGTTGCCCCAAATGTGTATACCACAAGCAATATGGCTATGAATAAGGGCATAATATAGAGTTATCATTGATTCATGATGTAGTAATTTCTTCACTTTACTTGGTGCATAGTTAGCGCGCGCATTTTTTGTGTATATTTGTGCAACATGGTACTTATATGATAGTTGTTCATCCATCAGGATTTCTAAAAAATTTTAGAGAAGTTTCAAATTCATTCTGACACACCCTATTTATTTTATGGCCGTTGATAAATATGTCCTGGTTCAGGAGTAATCTTTTGCGTTGGATTTGTTAAAATGTATTTCGTTTTCTTTGCATGTAGCATTAGGTCGTTATCAAAACACCATTCAAATATTTTATTTAGTTCTCGGTTTGCATAATTGATCAGAATATTGATGTCTTTTTGGGAGGAAAATACGGTGGTGTCATCAGCGAAAGATAGAAGATTTAGCAGTGTGGAGCTGTGGAGATCGTTTACATATAGGAGGAACAAAATGGGTCCTCAAATCGGACCCTGTGGCACTTCGCTGGTTAGTTGGGCTTTTTCAGAATTATTTTCCTTAACCCTTTACCTAACATGAAAAGCAGACGACACTTGCAAAAATAATTCTTGAATAACTAATTTTTTTCATTTTTTGTCTCAAAAACATAGGTTATGACCCCTCGTTGGAACGAGCTCGACGAGCTCGTTCCAACGAGGGGTCATAACCTATGTTTTTGAGACAAAAAATGAAAAAATAGTGAAAATTAATTGGCGATTTTTGAGAATAGCGCTGGCCGGTTTTGGCCGTTACGTTAGGTAAAGGGTTAAAACTCACATACTGAGTCCTATTCGAGACAAAGCTCTTGAACTAATCATTATTAAGTCTCCTGATGTCGTATTTTCCCCAGATTATTCAGTAGTTTATCATGATTAATTGTATCAAATGCTTTGGATAGGTCAAGGAAGAGGGCGAGGCTGATCTCTTTGTCTTTTTATTATTCTCTGAAGCTACATATTTTAGGAGATGCATAACAGGGTGTATGGTGGAATGTTGTTTTCGGAAGCCAAACTGATACAGGTTTAAAATTTTATTTATATCCACTAAACTAAGAAGTCTTTTGTACATTTTATTTTCCCAACATTTTCGAGAAGGCTGGACGTATACTCACTGGTCGAACATTGCCGAAATCTTGGTCATCGCCGGATTTAAATACTAAAATTACTTTAGCTATCATTGTTATACCATCACAATCCTTGCTAAACTAATTTTTCACGGAATTCATCGTGATTATCACTTTCGCTTCGGATGTGGGTGTAATGTAAAAACTGTTTACAATGTCCTCGTCCAAATATTCTGAAAATGACTTTCTCGATTGTACAATTGACTCCCTGGTGCGTTTACCCATACTCGAGAAAAAGGAATTGGATTCTTGTGCAATGTTGCCTGGATCATTAATTGTGGTGCACTCGTGGTTAAAATCGGATTGCTTTCCGCTTAGTTTTGTTTATTGCCTCATTTTGAATTCGCCATACTGATTACATATTATTTAGCTTGTAGCATATTTTTTAACCCTTTACCCAACGCAGACGATATCAAAATTTATTATTTTAAAATCATTTTGTCAAATTTTTCAAAAAATTTCAACAAAACCATATCGTGTGACCCCTCGTTGGAACGAGCTCGACGAGCTCGTTCCAATGAGGTGCCACATGATATGGTTTTGTTGAAATTCTTTTTACAAATAATATTGTTTCAACTGCTGAAGTTGCATATTACGCGGGCGGGTGCGGGCGATTCGTTGGGTAAAAGGTTAAATACATTGCTTTACTTTGCTTCTTGATTTTATTAAATAATTTACAATATTTTTTTGTAATTTTGGATATCTTTTAATTTTTTGACATAAAATTGAGCTTTTGTGATTGAAGATCTAATGAGACCCTTGGTCATCCACGGTTGGCGGTTGATGAATTTTCTATTAGGACGAACTTGTCTCAGAGGAAACGCGTCATTAAAAGCATCCATATATATATATATTTAAAAAGTGGTCGTGAGCCTGGTTTGGACAGTCAAGTTCCATTACATCATTAAAATCAGTTTCGAAAAGAATAGTTCTGAAATTAGCTACACTCTATTCATTTATCATCCGTTTCATTTGGGGCTCAAGTTCCTCTGGTTTCTGAGTTTTTGTTTCGTGGTAAAAGATACCAAAATGGTCAGATACGTCTGTAATGATCATTCCCGACGTCGATGGAGATGTAATGTTGTTGCTGAGTATGAAGAAAGCAACTCTAGTTGGCTTTTGTCATATACGGTAGAAAACTCCGACTGAAGACTAAGTCGGTGTAGTTGCTGTTTTTTGTATGTGATTCCGCTTTAAAAGATCAACATTAACCCTTTACCTAACATGAAAAGCAGACGACACTTGCAAACACAATTCTTGAATAACTAATTGTTTTCATTTTTTGTCTCAAAAACATAGGTTATGACCCCTCATTGGAACGAGCTCGACGAGCTCGTTCCAAAGAGGGGTCATAACCTATGTTTTTGAGACAAAAAATGAAAATATAATGAAAATTAATTGGCCTTTTTTGAGAATAGCGCTGGCCGGTTTTGGTCGTTACATTGGGTAAAGGGTTAAAGCCATCTACAATACATGCTAATTTATTTTCTTGGTTCATTTTGTCTGTTATTTCATTACGTTTCTGTAGAAAGAGATTAAAATTGAAAAGTATTACCTCAAATCAACTTTTAAAATTTAACTTATTTTATTGTCAAAACATTGAATATCTTGATCAGATCAACAAAACATTTACCAAACATATAGTACCCGATACAAGCTCAATACAACATCACAAACATATATAGATACACAAATGTCATGCTTCTAGTTTCATGCAAAGCATACAAAGGCTGAGGAACAGAAATGGCTTTTGGGAAAGTTTCACTTTCAATATATTAACTGAACCGCAGAAAATGCTTCCTTAACACTTTTCTCAATTCACATCATGGCTTCTGCAAAACAGCTAAGATTAGCCTTGACAAAACAGGTATGAAAACTCCAGCTTAATCAACAGAAAAGAATCAGCTAACAAAATCTGTAATCCCCAAAACATACTACTGAAATCAATGTTACTTAAGATATTTCCAGCTAAGGTTACTTCATGAGTAGATAGTATACCACTCAAAGTTTGCTAACCACCAAATATTTGACACATGATTGTGAAATTTGCTTGTGACATATTTGCGAAATTTTTGGTGGATATGATTGAGGAATGTGTTGAGATGGTCCCCAGTGTTTTCGTTAGCTCTCTTGATAGGACGACTTTCCCTGACAGTCACGAAAAGCATGTACCCCTTAATTTCCATGATATTTTCGTGTACTGTCTTCATGTAAATGACATGTGTGGGGTATTCATTCTTCATTTCAACACAAACCCTTGTGATTTAATGATTGAATATGGCAAATGCAAATGTAAGAAGACATTAGTCTGAAGCAGAAATGTAGTGGGCTGTAGGGATGGTGAAGCAAGGGGCTACCCATCGTCGGGTTGGTGGAGCCCTTGGTGTGCACCATACGGTGATCACCAGAGCCTGGGCAAGCTTTCAGCAGTATGGCACACCAGTAAGACGGCATGGTGATGGCAGAGACAGGGCAACATCTGTCATCTGCAGCTGAAGATCGGTTTTTGATCATCCAGGCCCGTAGGAACCGCTTTGCCACAGCAACCCAGCTTCGCAGTGACCTTCAAAATGTATCCAGGGTAAATGTTTCGACGCAGACTATCCGGGCAAGGGTGCACGAATGTGCTTTCCGATCGAGAAGACCCTGTATTCGCATTCCGATGTCCCAGAACCACGGCCAGGCATGATATGAATGGGCCATGGACCACGTTGGGTGGACCAGAGAAGATTGGCGACCTGTCCTTTTTACAGATGAGTCGAGGTACTGCCTAGACCACACGGATGGGCGTTCTAGGGTATGGAGAAGACCAGGAGAGCGATTCCATGCAACTAATATTGCTGAGCATGGCCGCTATGGTAGAGGGTCAATCATGGTCTGGGGAGGCATCAGCGGGGATGAACGTACAGAGATCTGTCCTTGAATGTGGTAAATTGACTACACAACGGTATATTGACGAGATCCTGGATGTCCACGTCAGATTGTATGCAAGTGCACTGGATGATAGATTCATTCTGATGGACGATAAATGCCCGTCCTCATATTGCCAATGCTGTCGGGAAGTACCGAAAGAGCGAGGGGATTGGGCGTTTGGACTGGCCAGCAAGATCCCCTGACCTCAATCCAATCGAACATGTCTGGAATGAGTTGCAGCTTGCAATTTCAGCCCGTCCAGTCCAGCCAGGAAGTGTCCAGGAGCTTGGTGCCATGCTGGTCCAAAAAAGGAAACAACATCCCACAAAGGACCACCAGGAACCTGCTTGGGAGCATGAGAAGGCGTTGTCATGCTGTAATTAACAGTAATGGGTCTCATACTCGATATTGAACCCATACCAGTTCGCTCCGTCAACTTTTTGGCAAATTAAAACATATCCTCTTTTACCAAAAATATCCATTTTCCATGGTTATCGTATTCAAAAGCTAAAAAATAATGTCAAACACAAATACAATCTTAATTTCTGTACTTAAATCATTAAAGATATAATAATATAAAAAATATGTACACTTTTCATTACAATATTTCAACTAAAACGTAAAACAGGTAGCTGGATATACTTGATGCTTAGCAAACTTTGAGTAGTATATAAAAATAATGACTGAGCTTGAGGGTAACAATGTGGATTGTCCCCCGAGGGGCCATTATCTCCCGAAGCTAACGCCTCGGGAGATAATGGTCCCTCGGGGAGACAATCCACATTGTTACCCTCAAGCTCAGTCATTACATTTTTTATTATACCGAATAAAGATTCCGTCTTGATACAATTATTTATGGATTATTGTCTCAGTCAAATATGGAAGAGGAACCAAAGTTCCTAACTTCTAATAGGGAAAGAAGTGAATGTCGAAACCCTTTTTTAACTCTTCAAAACAAACACAGTAAATAAGCTTTTCAATCGAATGTCCTTATAGCGAATCATTTTGAATTGCTCAGTTCTTTTACTGTCCTTATTTTAGTTTAAACAATATTTATTCATATTATTTATTTATTTATTTATTGGTGTTTAAGGTCACATACTTATGCACAATGGTTAATCGTGACCGTGACAGTTTTACGGGTGGAGGAAGCCGGAGTACCCGGAGAGAACCACCGAGCAACGACGAGCAGCTGTCAGCTCTCCAACATCGTAACCCTGAACTCTGCACCGCAGCACAGCACAGGCAGGGTTAGATTGGTTGAAGACATGCGCACCATCGACGTACGTGCAGTACGCTTCAGTACACAGCGTCATCGTGCCCCCATGTAGGCAATCGGGGTAAAGCGTCTTGCCCAAGGACACAACGCGGTCGCCGCAGGTGGGATTCGAACCGAGGACCTCTCGGCTTGCAGCCTGCACCTCTACCAACTGAGCCACCGCGCCCCCTGAAATATTTATTCATAAAGCAGTGTTACGCGTATACATTACATAATAATAAAACCACTGAACGGCAAACATTTTCATGGTTGTACACGGTATAACAGAAACAGAAGTAATCGGGATTGTAAGTAGACGAGGATTCGACAGGAAGCCATAGGCTTATATGAGTCGTCTCCTTTATTCAAGAACACTTTTCAAAGGATGATGGCATGAATCAGCAGTGGAGTGGACCTCGCAAGTCGCTGCCCAGGGGCATGATCCCCGCTGGCAATGAACCACACCATAATTGAAAAGGTAGCCAAATTGTCCTTTAGGGTACTGCTATTCATTTGCCCACATCTACACAGAGAAGCACCGAAACTTGCGTAAGCAGTTACAAATAAAGCGGCGAAGGCCCGTCACAAAAACTGATTAAAAACTGTCCTTATTTTCGCGCAGTCCCCCTGTAACAGGGTTGAAAAATGATCCGGATCTGTTTCCAACCAACCAAATAATTTTATTTAGGTACTTTCATAATGATCAACTCTAAAATATCAAAATTAAAATATTTCAATCACACTGCCTTAACGCATACAGAGTCACACTCCCTCTCATTCTCATGTTACATGACGCGCTTCTCACACGCTCTGATACACGCACGAGCGCATTCACAGATACGTAAGCAGTCGTACAGATTTACAAGTAACCTGCGCCCCCAACACGTGCCGGTCAGTGTGAATTTTAAAACTATGGTAATTACAAATGGCTCCCGTTAAATTAAGTGACGCCAAAATAACGGCTAACCAAACTGCGTTTGCCGTTAACCCTTTACCCAACGAATCGGCCACATCCGCCCACGCAATATGCAAATTCAGCAGTTGAAAAAATATTATTTTGAAAAGAAATTTCAACAAAACCATATCATCTGACCCCTTGTTGGAACGAGCTCATAATATGGTTTTGTTGAAATTTTTTGAAAAATTTGAAAAAATCATATTTAAAATAATAAATTTTGATATTGTCTGCGTTGGGTAAAGGGTTAAAACAAAACTATATCAATAATTAGTTTGAATGAGTCACGGCCAAGTCGAGCTCCCATGCGAAATCATTTCTTCAGCGACACTTGCGGGACAAAGCAGGCAAAACATCTGTTTAGCCAACCGAAATTATATTAAACAGAAGTATCACAATTAAAAAGACCACGACCAAGTCAAGCGCGCAGAGCTTGTTCTGGCCGCACTTATGTGAGATAGCACTGCTGACAGAACGTTAGCACGGGTGTTATTTCCAACGTCGGTTACAGCTGATTTAAACGGGTTGTCCGTTGCTCCGTCAAGTCAAACAAAAGTTTGACTTGGCAAAGCATCGCACAACAAACTTCAATTTCTGTTTAATTTTATGTGAAATATTGAATTCGACTTTTACACCTTACTCTAGCGGACCGTGCGCCGCTCTGCCAAGTCCAACCAAAAGTTAGACCTGACAAAACATCGCACAACACACTTTACACAAAAATAATAAACACATTAGCAATTGCTAATGTTCATTAAATATTTAAATAATAATTCAATAATGTACTACCTGATCTATGGGATCAAAGTTTTTTCTAATTGAACTCGAAATATTTCCAATTTCCCAAGGTGACTTGTGCGTATCTGTTCGACCAAGAATGAATGAGTGATTCTTTGCGCCGGTCAAAGAAAACTGTCCTCGTGATTATTCATAAAAATTACTGAACTGTGCGTGGATAATGCCTTCAAGTCATGGTGCATTTAGTCAACAGTCCTGATGAGTTATCACGGACACATAACGGAACTTTAGTTAAAATAACAACCCCCAGCATTAACCCCTTATATTTTACAACTCTCGAACAGTGACAGCGATATTCAACAATCCCCGCAGACAATGTAATTTACTGTTATCAGCAAATTCGAGTTTGAGTAAAAGGAAAAAAAACGCATTAATTCTGAATGGAAATATAAAATAACAACCCAAGCATTAACCCATTACAGTTTACAACTCTCTTACACCCCCCCCCCCCCCCCCCCCCATCCCCTTAAAAAGAAATGGCGTCCCAGACACAAAACATTCAAAAAACATTAACAGATTGTTCAAAGAAATATTGTTGGCAAACGTCAAGTACAGCGCTTTAGCGAGGCAACCTTCACTGACTGGCTTCAGTTGAACTTTCAGTTAGCCACATTACTTAAGGTAGTAGCGAGGCAATCCTCACTGACTTAGTAATGTTTCCACCGAACACTATTCCATTTTCTGTTAACCAGCACTGCATAGTAGCGATGCAATCCTCACTGACTGGGAATGCCAGCCACAGAAATTGAACAGTTCTGCTGATTTAAACAAAATCTAAAGCCAACATTACTGAGTGTAAAATGTGAATCTGAGACACTAATCCTTGCGTAGGAAATAATAATAAAGTACTAGGTTTCTATGCTTATCCTGTTGTATAATTATGTCATAAAATAGTACATAAAATAGTAGATAAAATCGCGTCAGACACTTCTTATACAGATGTAAAAACCCCGCGCTTTGCCAGAGCTTCTAAAAGTGAAGCTTTCTTATGCCACAGTGATCTGGTATTTTGTGACATGACATATTCACCTGATCTGGCCCAAGCAGGAGGTGGTGTTCTTTCGCGATTACTCCTTCTTGGGCTCGTGTCTGACCTTGAATTAGATGGTAATAACTCATCACCATCACTACTTCTATTCCTTGCTGGCGCCAGAGAATCCTCTGACACTATTCAATGTGCCCCTTGGATACTTGTTTCCTTTCCAGTGTTTCCTTCACCGGATAGGTGTCCGTCACCACCAGAAACAATATTCTGTCTTTCGGCAACATCGCTTCGATCGTCATTGAAGCCATGTTCCGAAACCTGGCGATCTAATTCCCGGATAACGGGAGGATTTCTCGTTGATTCACCAGGATCGCACAGATTCTTCTAAGAAGTAGCAATTATCAAAGTCAGTACTTTCAGAGCTCACTGACAGACTTTCATGATTAGTCTCTAAATCATCGGTTGGCGACTCTGATTTAGAGGAGCCGAGATTTTTCCACATGGGGTTTAGTCCTCGGATTGGGCCATTTTTCTTTCTCACCAAAACTACATTTGATGACCAAGGACTGCGCGATTGTCTCATAATTCCAGATACCAATAACTGATGTAAATGGTTTCTGACCTTCTCAAACATGGAGGGCTCTATGCGCTTATGCCTTTGCTTGAAGGGTAAATTATCAGTGAGTTCGATTCTATGTTTTACCAAAGATGAAAACCCAACATCGTTTTCATTCTTTGAGAAAACATTCTCAAACTGTTCAACTCTCGTTTGCCCTTCTTCATATTGAGTGTCTGTTAAATTCACAGACGAGAAATCTATGTCATTAATACCACCTTTCTTATATGATATTTTCGCTTAGCTTCGGTGTAAGAGGGGGAATACGTTGACCCTTAAAAAGAGAATATACATTTCCGTGAGCATCACTTCTGAACTTTATTCAACAGTATCGATACAATTATACATAATATGGGGAACTCGCTTACACAAGAGGTACATGATATAAGTATTATAACGTGGGATCTTGGAAGTGAATGAATTCCCGACTCCGTAACTCGAGCTCCTGGGCTCGTTATTAGTTATTATAGAAATTTTACAGTCAAATATACCAAACATTTAAAATAACGAAGTATCAATATCAAAACACGAACAGACGGATTTATAAAGCGGTTACGTTTCTCAAACAGGACAAAGGCTGGTTTGCCTTTGTCATGTTTGAGAAAACGTAAAGGTTAATACGAATATACAATAAAAATACGGCAATTTAAACTAAATATACAGAATGGTTATTATATGAAAGGTATAATTGAATTTAAACTAAACTGCAAATGGTACAACACGCCGATTTCAATCTTACATTTACTCGTACCTTTTGCTCTTTACTTTAACGAAAAATGGCAAAAGCTTTATCGATTAGATTTTCTTTTTAGAAGGTTTGCACCGTTCAACGCTTGCTCTAGTTGAGAAATGTGATACTTTTTTATCTGTTTACTTTTCATATTTATTATTTCCAAAACGGAGCATCGTTCTTCTTGAAATGGAAAGCTAGCAACTTACTTTACAGTTCCACCTCTCTTATTTGTATTAGTCCGTCGTCATTACATTTAATTTCTTTTCGAGTTCGTCGCGACATACAGTAAAATCAAAATTAAGATTAAAGTAAAATTAAAGTAAAATTAAACATTGTCAATATACAATTTATATAAACTTGTTCTTACCTTAAAAAGAGAATATACATTTCCGTGAGCATCACTTCTGAACTTTATTCAACAATATGGACCGTCTAAAATCGCGTGACTTATATACCGAATTCCGAGGTGATAACATTGCCTAATTTCCCCAGGAGTTTCTTTTGATAACATGGCCGTAAGGGCTTATCCTTTGTTGGCGTCCAGATGACAAGTATAGATGTCCATTTTTCGGACAGCGGGTGTCGTTCCCAGAGAAGATTAAAGTGTGAAAATCGACAGGTGGATAGAAGTCGTGTCACGTAAAGAAGGTCATTATTGCATTTCGGCATTATTTATTATCTCACTGACCCGCTGGGCTATTCATCATTTAGACTACGGGTAAAATTTCGTTTTGTAATCAAATAGCAGATAAGAAGTCTTTGTTTCTAACACGTTAACTCTTCCCCGGCCAGGACCCTCTATGATAACCTCCCCGGGCTTCCGAAGGTTCTTTGGTCCCCCAAAGAATAAAGTTCAACAGTGAAGTCCACCACTCTTTAAGGTAAGACGGGGTAAATGCTCCCGTGATTTACATCTGGTTTGACATCTGGATGATCGTTGCCTATCAGTTGATAGTAGCCATTGTGACAGATAAGGGTGTAGGCATTATATGGGTTCTTCAAGATACGACTCAACTTGAACGCTGACCACCATGATAATGAATAGCGACTTTTTATTTGGATAGTCTCGTTTGTGATTTTGTTTATACAGTCGAATTCTTCTATACTGGCCTTTAATTGTGGTCGAAAGATGCCTTTAATACTAACATTCGATATATTACTAGGTCCTGTAACATTCCAATGGAATGGGCAACAGTTTAATGTGGCTATGGGTATACAAACGTACGATGATCCAGATGTCACTTCCAGCATGATTTTTGTACCTGTGTACTTTTTATATTGTTGATATATGTAATAGAATAATACAATAATAATTATGAAAAATGCATATGTAACAAAATGTAAATGAGTGTTTTCATTAGCCAAAAGCGAATTTATTGACGTCTGGCTAACCGAAACTTGTTCAGGAATGTCATGGTCATTATATATAAAGGAAGGTGCTTCTAAAGCTTTAGCTCTGGAAGTCAGCAAAGCCATTGCCATAGAGATGGACTTTAGTTTGTAAGAAATCCCTATGCTGATAATCAAGGATACCGTGGCTGTAATGAGGCCACTTATAGCAACATAAAAATTTGTATTTGGCCATTGTGTTGGTAAGGACAATTTTCCAGTAAGAATTGGCTCTACAAGTGAATGAAAAATAACTTCACGAGCTTTAGTTCTATCAACCATAGTCTTTAAATTTAAATGTTCTTTTCGATCATTTGCAAAGACATCTTTGAACTTGTGGGTGTATAGATTACATTGTGGAAGACTGACATTGACAACTGCGGGAAAGAGTGTATCTCCCTGTATATTTTCCAATTTGGTAGGATGAAAAAAGTTCTGTAAGAGTGCCATATTGACTGGATGCAACTTTTCAACGTCATCTGAACCAGAAACACATCCCGTTACTCTCTGCGGAATGTGTTCATGTTCAGAGGACATAGAACATAGACAAGGGAGCTTCATCAAACAGAACCCGCAGCCAGAGATCATACTTTGTTTCTTAGGGCAATGTAATGCCAAAGTATGTGTCTGATACACTAACACTAGGGATTGTGATATTTCTTGGAGAGAAGGTGAGATGACATCCAAAAGAAATTTAAAATCACACAAGTGTTTGATTTTTATGGCGTTGTCTTCAAACAAGGCATGTAAACATGTATAATATTGTGAGTTGTAAAAGGTAATATGATAATTACAATGATAAGCATGTGCCTTCTGGCATTGTACAAGTTGCACTTCACTAAGAATAGAGTGATCTCCATTCAATTGTTCGACATAATACTCTGGTAAGTTCAATAATTGTGTCCCGTGACTAGATGAATGATTTGCTGGTACCGGGACTGAGTATACTTTATATAATTTAGCTCCATGGCTTTTGGCAGAGATTGGCAATTTTATTGTTATAAATAGAGACGAGTCATTTCTAACTGCAAAGAATAATAAGTAGGGTGTGTATACACAAGGTAAAGTTCTGGGTGGTGATTTTTTAACATAGTTTTAACGTGGTCAATACCTAGCTGCATCTCGGTGGCTGGAAGAATTAAGGGTGAAAGTTGATGTTTGGCTAGGTCATAAACTCCCAAGCGTAATTCTTCAAGCTTATTTAAAAGTGATGACGCCTTATTGGTTTGCTCAACAATCATTGCAGTAACATCAACAAAAAGAGTTTGGAAGTTTTCCAATGCATGGGATATATTCTTAGCCAGTAATGATAGAGCGTTATGGTTATTTTTGATGCCATATAAGAGGTTTTCAAACCGTTTGTCCACTGAAATCATAAATGAAGAGTAATCGGAGGTTTGCTTCGCCAATAGCTTAGCCAGTTTGTTATTTTTCTGATCCAAAGCAACCATATGATTTCTTAAAATATTTATATCATCTTCTGTGGCAGTGCCGAAGAGAGATTTTGAAATGTCACCAATAAATGAAAAAAGCGAACGTTTAGATCGGGCAGGCATGTTCTTAATTTCTGGTAACAGTCTCCTAATGTGGTCTTTTGTTTGTTTCAAATTGGTGATTACAGTAGATTTCAAGTTATTTATAGAGGCGGCCGTTTGTCTAGATAACATACAAGGTGGATCAGCATGATGGCAGTGAGAGACGGGCGTCAAATTAATATCTGAAGGTAACTTTACTTGGAACGTGTGTCTCCAGTATTCTTCTCCAAGATGAATGGTGCCCTTTTCTTGAAAGATTATGCCATAGTTTATTCGCTGAATAATACCTTAGGACGCTATAACCAAGGAAACCCTTTGAAAGACCATCAGCAAAAAAACAAATTATGCTAACGCCAGGAATTGATCTACAATGATAGAAATAGAGACAGAATTAGTCAAGGTAAACCCATGGGGAATTGATCAGAGACCCCTTAGCACTAAATAGCTTGTCTAGCTGTTGGTTTACAATGATTAATTCTTTAAATCCTATTCATGTAGAGCAAATTTATTTATTTATTTATTTATTTATTTATTTATTTATTTATTTATTTATTTATTTATTGAGTGAATTTATTATGTTGTGATTTTCGTTTCTTTTTGCCTGAAAATGTGTGGTTAATATGAAACGATTGTTTTAAAAAGTCAGAAATATTTTCAGATGGTTCCCATGAGCGTTCGGTATAATTTTTCCACTTAACTAAATAGTGTCTGACGCCATTAACATATTTCGCTTTGAGAAGTTTCTCTACTTCGTAAAATTTGGATTCAGAAGATAAATCTACAGTAATGTCTTTTTCATTTGACTTGGTAGGTTCGACAATTGTTTGATGAAATTCTGATGTGTTTGGGTCCGAGTACAACCTCAGCCTATTATAATGCACAAGTGATTTCTGTAGCATCTGTGTCGCACAGCTCCTCAATTTATAGGTGTGGTTTGGGCCTTTTTCTGTAATATAGTAAGGACCCTTCCAATGCTTATACAATTTAGTCGATAATCCACGGGGAGTTGATGGATTATATAATAAAACTTTATCACCTACATGAAGAGTTGGTTCTGCTGCTGTTTGGTCATAATATGTTTTGTTACGTTCGTGAGCTTTGTGGAGATTATCTTTTGCTATGTTAGTAGCGGTTTTCAATTTATCTGCCATTTCAGTGACATATGATTTCACATCACGAGAAAGATTGTCTTTAGGAATAATGTTTGTATCGAAAGGTAAATTCATTTCTTGCCCAAATAAAAGATAAAATGGTGAGTATTCACTTGTTTGTGTGGAAGGAGACATCCTAAAAGACATCATCACACTGGGAAGAAGTGCTGGCCAATTTGATTGTTCCTCATTGCAATAGGCTCTGAGTGTCTGAGATATTACACTGTTGGTTCGTTCCGCCACAGCGTTGCTTTGAGGATGGTAAGCAGATGTGTGATGCCTTGTAACTTGAAAAATTTCACAAAGTGCACTGACAAGTTGGCTCATAAAATTGGTGCCTCGATCTGAGTTCAAAATGTGCGGGGCACCATATCTTGTAAAAATTTCACTGTAAAGCTTGTCAGCTACTGTTTTTGCATCTTGGGATTTGATTGCAAATGCTTCACACCAATGTGATAAACTCTCTACTACCAGAAGGATATATTTGCAGTTGTCAGCGGTTTCTTTTAGTGGCCCAAGAACGTCTATGTGCCATCTAGAGAATTTAGTAGTGACTGGCAAGGGGTGCAGGGGAGCCTTTTGTTTGTGATATGGGCGTTTAGATTTTTGGCATGTATCGCATGTTTTGACATAATCCTTGACATTTTGATACATTGCCGGCCACCAATACTTGATGCGTAGGGCATTATAGGTTTTGTCAAAGCCAAGGTGACACCCGCCAGCAATACTATCATGGTATGAGATAATAGCATCCTGCCACAGTGAAGTTGGCATTGCAATTTGTTTTATGAATTCGGTAGAATTTGAGGCACGTTTACATTTAGGCTTATAAAAGCGGTATTATACTTTGTCTAAAATTTCACAGTAGACACTTTCATGCACAATTTTCCTACATTGTTTTTCATCAATGGGAAGTGTGCCATTTTCAATATATTCAATAATTGGACCACAATCGGGGCATTTCCTTTGAAGCTGTGAAACTGTTTCTAGATCATCTGTGGTGTTGGTAACACTCTGTAAGTAAGTTACAGATGGAGCCTGTGAATTACCGCCAGTATTATACTCTAACTCAACTTGAACATGGCTAGAGTCTTTGGGTGATAGAATTGGTTTTACCTGACAAGTTGTTTCCTGATGTTTATTTAATGCCCAGGGAGACATCTCACACTGGGCTATATAAGGTCGTCGTGATAATGCATCTGCATTCTGATTTTTCTTCCCGGGTCGATGCTGAATAGTGTAGTTGTAACCTTGCAACTGGAGTGTCCATCGTGCCAGTCTTCCTGTAGACTGTTTTGTATTTTTCAACCAATTTAGGGCCTTATGATCAGTAAAGATTGTAAATTTCTGATTTGCCAAATAAACATGAAATGATTTAACACCTTCAAGCACTGCAAGGCATTCCAGTTCAGTCACTGCCCATTTACGTTCAAAATATTTTAAAGCCCGTCTGCCAAAAGCAATTACATGTTCTTTGCCCCCATCATCAAGCTGACCCAGAATAAACCCAATAGCAGACCCGCTGGCGTCTGTGGTTAAAATAAACTCTTTACTCATATTAGGATATGCCAAAATGGGTGGATTTACCAGGCTTGATTTCAGGGAGTCGAATGACTGTTGGCATTCTTGTGACCAAACAAATTTTATGTCTTTCTGTAAGAGCTTGTTCATTGGGGCCGCAATATGTGAAAATCCTTCCACAAATCTCCTATAGTAATTGCACAGGCCTAGAAATCCACGCAATTCTTTCACATTTGTTGGTACCGGAAATGATTTTACAGTTTCTATTTTTAGTGGATCGACCTTCACGCCCGATTTAGTAATTATGTGTCCTAAGTAGGTTACCTGACTAGCTGCAAATCGGCATTTGCTTGGTTTGAGCTTTAAGTTGGCCTCTCTTAGACGGTTAAAAACTTGTTGAAGGTGTCCTAGATGTTCAGTGAAGGACCTACTATAAATGAGGACATCGTCCACGTACACTTGAACAAATTTCCAATTTAACCCTCTTAAAACCTGAGTCATCACCTGTTGAAAAGAGGCCGGGGCCCCTTGAAGACCATAGGCCATTCTATGCCATTGGTAAATTCCATCATGGGTAATGAAAGCAGCTTTATGCGCCGTTTCAGCATCCATTGGAATTTGCCAAAAGCCCTGACATAAGTCTAATGTTGAAAAATATGCTGCTTGAGCTTCACCCAACGCATCTAGGACATCTTCAAACCTGGGTAATGGAAATATTTGTGGTTTCGTTACGGCATTTAGTTTGCGGTAATCAACGGCAAAGCGGTAACCGCCTGTCTTTTTCTTAACCATGACAACCGGACTGCACCAATTTGAATCAGAGGGTGAAATTAGTTTATTTTTCAAAAGGTCGGCAACTTGAGTGTCGATTTCTTCCTTGATTACTGGATTGGTACGGTAAAACCTTTGTCGAATCGGCTGGGCATCACCAGTCTCAATCCTGTGCTCGTATACATTAGTATGACCCAACTCTGAAATGTTAGTGGCGAATGCATCGTGATTTGCTTTTAAAAATTCCAACAATTTTTCCCTCTCATTTGGGGTTAGATTTTTCTCTTCGATCTTAAATTCAAGTGGTTCATTGTCTGGGGTATTGTCACATTTAGTAATTTCCGAGTCGCCAAGTTCCGAGATTGTAGTTGTATCCACGGGCTCGATAGAAGCTACAATTCGACCTGCTGGCAGAGTCACGGTGCAATTATTTGGATTTAAAATTCTAAAACGGGTTTTTCCCTTTTCAATTTTACATAGACATCTTGCTCCTGCTATTTTGCTAATTGACAGGGTGGGTAACGGCTCCAGCAAGGCAATTTCAACATTATTTTTGCCAGTTACTCGAACAGTTATTTCTGTTTCAGACAGTGGTGCAAGATCAACAGGTCGGTGAATACGTGCTGATCGAACATTTGCCTGAACCAGAAATATTTTTTCTCGACATTTGTTTAATATTAATTGTTTAGAGCCTAAGTCGATAGTAGCCTCGTTGCTCTGTAAAAAGTCCATGCCCAAGATAACTTGCTGATGTAGCTTTTCAAACACATAAAATTTGTGTTTAATAGTGGAAGTTCCAAACAAGAGGGGGAGTACAACTTCACCTTTTATTTGGATACTTTCACCACTAACCCCGACAGCCTCTCTTATATCGGCATCTTGTATTGAATGGACATTAATTTTTCTCAATATATGGAGCGTAATGCAGCTGATTGCTGCCCCTGTGTCAAGAAGTGCGTTAAAAGATTTGTTACCCAAGCTCAGTAAAATAGAGTTATGCTGAATGGGCATGGCAAAATTTATATGTGGCCTCTCGTTATTCATGGCCGGAGTTTTGACATCATCACGCCCACCCAAGGATTGTTTGCCCCGGATAGGCCCAAAGCCCTATTGTCGCTTTACTTGTCGACACATAGACCTAAAATGATTATATTTGCCGCAATTATTACATATCTTGCCCATATCCGGGCACTGGTGGCGAGAATTGAATTTTCTGCCACAGCGGTAACAAATGGGTTCATGTTCATGTGAAAAATAATTATTTTTGTACCTTTGTTCTCGTGGTGCTGCATTTTCTGTCGACCACCTGGTGGGTTTGTCCTGTTGATTTGAATGTTTTCCCGCACGTTCTATACTGAGAATATGTTCTCGTTGATTGTCCAGCTTTGAATGAAGTCTTTTAATTTCTTCGGTTAGCATGGCTAAGTTAACATCAGCTGATTTATTTTCCGGCACTGCTTGTTCGGCCAATTGTGCTGCGTGACGCACTTCGTCCATTGTTTTCGGTTCTTTTGGAAGAACTGCCGCCCTTAAATGTTGTTTTAGGCCGTTGACAGCCACTGAAACTAGGATGAATTCGGGGATCTCCTGTTGAATGGCCGATTGTTGAATCCTAGTCATGTAATCCAACACTGTTTCATTAATTCCCTGTGTCTGGGTGTAAATTTGCGTATTGTAAAAGTCTGATGGCTTGAACCGCCTTTGAAATAATTCTTTTAAATTTTTTAGTGCCATTCCCGTCTGAAAGTTCTGGTACCAACATAAAGCCAGCCCACATAAGTAGAAGGGGAACGCCGTTGCTGCTTTTTCATCTCCTAGCTCATTAAATTTACAGAATTGTTCATACATATTCATCCACGTTGAGGCATTTTGTTTTCCATCTCCAGAAAATTTTTCGATACTCACGATGGACGGCATTATTTCTTTAGTCATTTTCTCAGCTTCAGGAATATCTAAGTGCTTACTTCGTAAATTGTAGTTCACTGGGGTTGTCATTCACTTCGTCGTTCTCCACCAATTATGATATTTTCGCTTAGCTTCGGTGTAAGAGGGGGAATACGTTGACCCTTAAAAAGAGAATATACATTTCCGTGAGCATCACTTCTGAACTTTATTCAACAGTATCGATACAATTATACATAATATGGGGAACTCGCTTACACAAGAGGTACATGATATAAGTATTATAACGTGGGATCTTGGAAGTGAATGAATTCCCGACTCCGTAACTCGAGCTCCTGGGCTCGTTATTAGTTATTATAGAAATTTTACAGTCAAATATACCAAACATTTAAAATAACGAAGTATCAATATCAAAACACGAACAGACGGATTTATAAAGCGGTTACGTTTCTCAAACAGGACAAAGGCTGGTTTACCTTTGTCATGTTTGAGAAAACGTAAAGGTTAATACGAATATACAATAAAAATACGGCAATTTAAACTAAATATACAGAATGGTTATTATATGAAAGGTATAATTGAATTTAAACTAAACTGCAAATGGTACAACACGCCGATTTCAATCTTACATTTACTCGTACCTTTTGCTCTTTACTTTAACGAAAAATGGCAAAAGCTTTATCGATTAGATTTTCTTTTTAGAAGGTTTGCACCGTTCAACGCTTGCTCTAGTTGAGAAATGTGATACTTTTTTATCTGTTTACTTTTCATATTTATTATTTCCAAAACGGAGCATCGTTCTTCTTGAAATGGAAAGCTAGCAACTTACTTTACAGTTCCACCTCTCTTATTTGTATTAGTCCGTCGTCATTACATTTAATTTCTTTTCGAGTTCGTCGCGACATACAGTAAAATCAAAATTAAGATTAAAGTAAAATTAAAGTAAAATTAAACATTGTCAATATACAATTTATATAAACTTGTTCTTACCTTAAAAAGAGAATATACATTTCCGTGAGCATCACTTCTGAACTTTATTCAACAGTATGGACCGTCTAAAATCGCGTGACTTATATACCGAATTCCGAGGTGATAACATTGCCTAATTTCCCCAGTAGTTTCTTTTGATAACATGGCCGCTTGGGCTTATCCTTTGTTGGCGTCCAGATGACAAGTATAGATGTCCATTTTTCGGACAGCGGGTGTCGTTCCCAGAGAAGATTAAAGTGTGAAAATCGACAGGTGGATAGAAGTCGTGTCACGCAACGAAGGTCATTATTGCATTTCGGCATTATTTATTATCTCACTGACCCGCTGGGCTATTCATCATTTAGACTACGGGTAAAATTTCGTTTTGTAATCAAATAGCAGATTAGAAGTCTTTGTTTCGAACACGTTAACTCTTCCCCGGCCAGGACCCTCTTTGATAATATTGAGTGTCTGTTAAATTCACAGACGAGAAATCTATGTCATTAATACCACCTTTCTTACTCATCACTGATGTTTGTTCAGGAGAATTTGTTATGGTAACTGGTTGTATTTCACAGATCGAGGTGCTACAACAATTGTTTTTGTTGTGACATTTGAAACGTGTATGTTGATAATGTCCCGGTCGTCATAACCATAATTAAAAATACCAGGTGTTATGTTCAAATTATAACTCAGTGTTGAAAGTGTTGATGGCTGTGTAATGGAACAAGCCGGGTTATAAGGTAATTTCTTATCAATAAAACCACACAAAACCATTTGCGAATTCGGAGCTATTATTTGGTTTTTACTTTCCACACTCTTCACAATCACCAAACGATAACTGTTTTTAGCTAGCTCCTTATCTCTGAGTGTAATGCATCGGAAAGCCATGTACCACGGAGTTTGCAAAGGCATTGATTGCAAAAATGTAGGTCCCCTTACAGTACGACATTTGTCTATAAGTTTCGTCAGTACATTAGTACCAAGTAACACTGGTGTTTGGGCGTTATATTAACTGTCCGGTACTATCAGAAACACACAATTTTGGGGAGCTTGTAAGCCCTCCATTTCCACTTGAGCCTCTATAAAGCCTAAATAAGGTAATTGCTGCCCGTCTGCACATTCTATATTTAGTACATCATTAAGGGACTGCATAGAAGTAGTATAGCATGTACCCGAACGGCCCCTATCACTCGGATCTCATGTGATGTCATAGTCACGTGACCTGGTGGCGCCATGTTTGGTTGTCATGGTAACCCGCGTGAGCGGCCATCTTGTGACGTCATCTCCATAGTGATACGTGGTGTGATTGCGCATGCGCAGCGCATGTTGTTAGGGTGATACGTGTTTCCGTCGTCCATTTTGTATACTGGAGGCCGCCATCTTGGTTTCTATGGTAGCACGTGGTTGCTATGTGACCCAAAACCATCTACAAGACAGGGGTATTTCGGAGGATGTGTTCCTTTGTACAGGAGTAATTTCCCGATTCGTAGAATTACCACAAACAACCCGACAATCCCTACAGATCACCGAAATAGACTTTATTTACTACGGATTCCCCATTTTATCGGCTTAGGTCTCGTTACAGTTATTCAGGTGAAAATGTCAGCTTTTCAAGAAATGTTCAGCTTCTGATCAACACGGCCGAGGATATTTCGCATTTAAATTACCTTCCCTATTCACAATACTCACAATGTATATAGTTTCTGGAAGCTCTGAATATGGCCCTTTCTAGAGACAACTGTACACAACAAAAATCTTACAATATCACTCAAATACACTCAGTCGAATGACACAGTTGATGGCTAAAAAAATGGCTCAAAATGGTCCAAATTTTCTCATTTTGGGGATAAATCTCCAATTTTCGTGCATCGATAGTGATAAAACTGTGTTATAGGAATTCCTCATTCCTCCACTGAGGATTTTACAGCATAACATGATCATTCTGACAAATAAAAAACATATGGGTTTCTTATTCATTTTTTCAGAAGGCTTTCTCAAAGCAAATTTACACAAAAATTGTCCCATTTGTAAACTGCAAATTGTCAGGTCCCAAACAGGTCTGGGTTTGTCATTTAACACTTCCATGTGACCTTGACCCCCAATTGAAATGCACTTGACAATACACAGTTTGAATCGAGACCATCAACAGATTATTTTGGCCATATCACCATTAAAGAGAATTATTTACTAAATCCACACCACCATAAACTAAAACTATAGCTCAAAATAGTCATTTGGCTGAGGATATCCAATAACCTCGGAAATGACCTTTTAATAGGAAACGAGACCTTAGCACATCGTACCAGGGGTGTGTTCGATTAAACAAGAGTAATTTTCTGGCTTACAATTTTCCCCAGAATCCTCGTTTAATTACCACAAACAAGCTGACAAGTTTTACTATTTCGAATTCTTCCAGAATTCTCTGCTTCTTTCTATATATGCAATAGTTTTCGTTCTAGAGTATACTCCAGTAGCGTAGAAGAGCCTATTAGGTGGAACAGCTTTGCTTATTATTACTATATTTAGCTATTCTGGTCTATTCTTGTTAGTCCTGACCCTATTCCGAGTACTCTTGTTGTTTCATTTATCTAGATCGTTTATATAGATTATAACTAACCAATCAGATTGCTTGATTTCCCATAAGTTGTATGCAGAGTTATCTCCCCTTATCACAACGAAGTTGTATCCGATTCTCATCTCCTCTGTATCCATTGGCAATATCCCAGGCACCCCAATTTCGGCACCCCTTTTTTGAAAAACATACGACCTTCGGCACCCCTTTATGTGCCGATATGTGCTTATGTGAAAAGGCACAATGTGACAGAATGTGCCCTAGCACATAGGCACATGATTTATGTGCCAATATGTGCTCATGTAAAAAGGCACAATGTCACACAATGTGCCCTAGCACATAGGCACATACGGGTATTTGAGGATACCTATTGCCTGGCATTGTATTATTTGAGGATACCTATCTAGGATACCTTCTGGAGAATCCCTTTTTGTCATATGTGCTTATGTGAAAAGGCACAATGTGACACAATGTGACACAATGTGCCCTAGCACATAAGCACATGCTTTATGTGCCGATATGTGCTTATGTGAAAGGGCACAACGTGTCATATTGTGCTTTTTCACATAAGCACATATGACAAAAAGGGATTCTCCGGAAGGTATCCTAGATAGGTATCCCCAAATAATACAATACCAAGCCATAGGTATCCTCAAATACCCCTATGTGCCTATGTTCGAGGGCACATTGTGTCACATTGTGCCTTTTTGTTATCATTTTTAGGTGTTTTGAAAACAGCAATAAACAACCTAATAACAGTTACTGGTGGTGACACAATGAAAAAATATTGCCGCAGGAGAAGCCTAACTGTATGGGGACTACAAAAAAAATAAAAAAGGAAAGAAAAAGTCGAGGGCTATGGTCCAGTAGCTGACACATTATCTGAAGAAGGAGGATAAAGCAGACCTTTGAAAAGTTCCCATCTTGTTTGTATTAATCGGGATTTTTGGGGCGAATACATGTGAAGGGAGTATAATTCCAATTCACAATATCGATGCAGAATTTCAGTTAGACCTTGAAAGCTGGGCTGACACCTTCTCACCTGGCAGGAATAAATGAATTTTTTGTACAGAAGAACTAGAAGAGAAAGATTATTTTCTTGAGACCACAAAGTGTTATCATTAGTATTATTATCATTATTATTGTTATTATTATTATTATAGCCGATAAGGATAAAGTGTAGTGTCTGTGGAAATAGAACACCACATTGTTCATTCAATTTTTCAGCGAGCTGTAATAGGACTGACTTTGCCATTTATCGCACGTTGCCTAGCGAAGAGTGAAATGAAAGTGGCAGTTATTTATTACGTTTTTAAATGAGTTTACCCTATAAAACACCAACAATTAACAGACATGCATTGTCTCATGTTAATAAAGCATCCATAACTCGAAACAGTATGTTATTAAGTTATTAAAATGAATAAGGCCCTGTTTCTTTTTCTATTTCGTTTCGGTGATAAAATTGACAGGGGAAGTACCGCCCACCGATGCTCGTGTAAACAAAAACAGATTCGCGCCTATGTACGGCTGTTGCTCAGTAAAATCGAGAAAAAATAATAGCGACTCTTAATAATCTGACGATCATGGTATAAATAAAATATACCCAAAGTAGCTTGGTGTACCAAATGTTCACCACTCGTGGTGAACATTTGGTACACCAAGTTACTATGGGTATATTCTATTTATATGCTGGAATTTGACACCCCTGTACAATTGCCTCATTGTTTTCCAAGAGGACATCAACAGAATCATTAAGATTATTCAGATCAGCAATTTCATGTTTGTCTAATAAGCGTGACGAATTTTGTAAATCATTAAAACATATTGAATTACACTTTGATATTAAAGCATCATTGTCGGCCTCAACACACATCTTGAGATTTTCGTTCGGAAATTAAATTCATTTCACAATTATCATTACTTTTTGAAAGTAATTTATCAGCATCATCATGTACTGACAAATCTTTCGAGTTATTGAAGGCAGCCCGAGCATCCTCTTCACTGACTAAATTAAGTTTTGTTAAAGGCAACTGAAGAATTATCAATTTCATTAGAAATAATCAATTTTCTAAGAACATTTTCCTCCTTCTCCAATGCTTTAATATGTTTTAAATATTGAGAATAAAACATTTCAGCTTCAGGATTTAATATGCTAGATAAATTGTTGATAGCTAGTCATTTCTGAAGAGGACACAAAGAGGAACTTTCAGGATGTGATAATTTGTCTTTGTTCTTTTGCCACCAAGAGGCACAAATATGTTCTACTTGCCTGGATTGACCTTTAACGTTAGTATTGTGGGAATCCTTGAACATGTTCTTATCCCTCTGGTAAGCCGAGCAAAACCAGGTTAAACCCGATTCTTCATTAGAATTTAAAGTTTTAGAAAATTGTTTTGAAAAATACGATCTAGGTCGAACAAATTTAGCTAAAATGGGTGTTTCTATTATGCAAGGATCATCAGCCCAAGTATTTATGCCTAATTCAACTCTTCGCAACCAATCAGAATAAAAACTCAAAAGCGACCGCCATTCATAGATAGAATAAAAAATAAGCAACAATTGTTTCTAATAACTTTAATCGACCTGTTCTTTCCACCCTGGAAACATTTAATCGAGTTATGGTTTCCAGCTCTCCAGCAATAAATTGTTGGAAAGTTAGATATTCAAATTCAGTTGCTGAATTAACATACTCAAATTGCAAACTACTATGGGGGGAAATCTGAGGAAAGAGCAATTTATCACTAGATTTTGCTTTGAGACCAGATTTCAAATCAGTGTTATCTGTAGACTTTAACCCGTTCCCAACGTAACGACCAAAACCGGCCATCGCAAATTAATTTTCATTATTGTTTTCATTTTTTGTCTCAAAAACATAGGTTATGACCCCTCATTGGAACGAGCTCGAAGCGCTCGTTCCAATGAGGGATCATAACCTATGGTTTTGAGACAAAAAATGATAAAAATTAGTTATTCAAGAATTTTTTTTTAAAGTGTCGTCTGTTTTTCATGTTAAGTAAGGGTTAAAACAAATCTAGAATTGGTTGAATCAATGTCAGTATTATTTATTTCCTCTGACTCAGAATCAGACGGAGATTCAGAATCCGTTTCAGATGGCATAGGTAATACTTTATGACTCAGTCTCAAATTTGATTTTTTGGAGGATTTGAGTTTCCCAAATTTAACATCTTTTTGTTTTATAGCAGATCTGCTAATTTTTCAGAATCTGAAAAAACGGGATTCATCACATTAACTGGTAGAGTGCTGGAAGCCCATATTTGGGCTTTATTCTGAAATACAGGTACCACAACTTGAAGGCTCATATTCAGTGTATGTGCTTTGTATTATCTTTGATGTGAAATTATTTAGTCTGTAAGGGTTTGCTTTGTTACAATGTATGGGAGAGTGCCCATAGGCACTATCCCATACATTGTAACAGGGCAAAAGAGATGTGTACAAGATTTGAAGACTGAAAATAATTTATCACTCTACCAGTAAAATTCAACAACTTTAATTGTTTGAGCACTTCGGCACTGAGGTTTTTATCTTTTCTCAGATCAGTTGTGTCCACATCTTTTTTGTTTTGATTTCCGAGAATCCAAGTCTTTTGATTCTTTATCTTTCAGCTTCTCGACTCTTTGTTTGGTTTTCGCAAGTTCTCTTCTTTACCTTTGTTTCTGTAAACTTTTCTTTTCCCGGTGTTCTTCTTTTTTTGGGATTTTCCAGTTGTAATTTTAACTGGACAATTTCATCATTGTCACTCTCAACATTCAAATCGGCTTCAATTTCACTGGATTCAGATTTCGGTATATCGTCATGAAGGTGTTCATTTTCATCACTAACTTGATGTTTTTCTCTTTTGAGATAACAGACTCTTTTTCTCCTTCGTCCATCTTTTATAATGTTTCCTTAACTTGTCTCTTAAAGTTCTGCCAGTCATAATTTAGGCAGCTGTGACCTTGACAAACAAAATACAAGATACTGCTCGATACAATGATTCTGGAACGGAACACTTCTGAGCAGATTTGTTCAAAATTGGAGTTGAGTAAATCAAAATTCAAAATGATAACGGAACCAACAGAAGTTCTTAACACATCACTGCAGAGCTTTATGTCGCCAAATTAAATTCAAACTGAAGGAAGTCAAAAATATCAAACAGCATGCCAAAATTTCTACGTGTTGATCCGAACAAGTAATTCAAAGTTATGTCAAAATTTTTAAGTGTAGATCCGAACAAGTAATTCAAAGTTATGTCAGAATTTCTACGTGTTGATCCGAACAAGTAATTCAAAGTTATGAAAGGCCTGTCTCAATATAACCAAATCAATCACAGATCTAAAACGTGACATTTCTCACTGAGAGACAATACCCTGGTGATACTGGATTTCAGTTAAGCAGTTTGACTTATATAATTCAAACTGACATCATTAGCATTGGGTAAAGTATCCTGAAAATGGAACAGTAGTTCAGTGAGTGAGTCCCAGTGAGCACTAAGGCTTTGGCAATTGATACTAAATAGTGGAAAGAACTTGCTGACATTTTTAAATCCGCGATTAAAATATGGCGGTTCATAATAATTACAAACACAAGTTTGGTCTCTGAAGGGTGATTCCTTGACCTCATCGTCGATACAGCGTTTCTCGTTATATAGGTGCTTGAAGTCGAACTCCAAAGGGGTCTCAAGCTCGCCCAGATCTATATTACCTATTATTGAATATATGACAGCCATCAAGTGGATCGAATATCTTGAAACTGTTCTGTAGTGCACATGTAAACAAACGTGCTTTATTTTCAACTGCTCGTATGGAAAGGTAAATTCTTTTTTTATTACACGCCTGTTCCATGTAATCTCCATCTACTGCAACGCTAAACCATGCGGAAAATGAAAATATGTGTAAGTTCAAAGTGGAGTTATCCATTTTGGGCAAGGTTTATGTTTGTGAATATTTTGGCCTGACACCAATCCGCTAATCAGTCTGTCTAAACAGAACAGTCCAAGTTCTGAGATGCTGTCGGGAATATGCCTGCTAGTTAGTCGAGTCTACTTCTGGGAATTTGACTGGCTGCAACAGGTAGCTATTTTTAGAAAGCACACTATCCGCTCTCTTTGTTCTCATCCAGGAACCCGCTAACATCGTTCTGGAAGCCTCCTGTTAACTCACACATATTCTGAGAGCAAAGATCATGAAAAATTAAAATAAATAAGGAAACTAACAACAGAACTGCTGCTGTAAGTCGTTCTAATGGTTTCTAGGACACCCAGATACATTCACCAGGAGAATTCGCCAGACACAATCGAAGTTGAGGGACTAAATGCTGCCGAAAAGACAATCCCGTCTCGTCGAGACGGTTCACCTGACTCGTGTTATGATGGTTCATCGGACAGCAATTGTTCGGGATCAGAGGACAGTCTGACATTAGTAGATCGTGCTAAACGATCCCAGGTAAAACGGAAACGTTCAGGAAAAGCTACAAGGTCGCGTGCCGTGAAGAAAGGAAAAATTTCGACACGGAAAACAACAGTGTTTCACGAGTATTCCCATCCCGGCAATTGGACTGTGAAAATGCTATCGGATGAACCTTTCAAAAAGGGCATTAAGGTGCCGAAAAATATCAAGAAATCCATCTTGTTACAGTTATACTTAGAAAACTCGACCGGTGACCACTTTTCAGATATCAGAATACACGGTAACCCGGAGGAACGAGATGTGGACGAAAATTGTCCGGACACTTTTTCAGACAGAGACAGACATAATGTACCGCCGGAAGTTTCTCCAATTCGCAACAACGGAAACAAATCGTCATCAAACAAACCATCACCACATCGGATTCAAAACGAAGAAGTGACAGAGACGACTGCGGTTCAACAGTTAAGGTCGGAAATGCAGGGAAAAAGGAACATTATGAACTTAAGCCAATCTTTCCAACAGGCGTTTGCCTTTAATTCAGAAAACCAGGTAACCCGACAGCCGACATTTAACTTTGTTCCACAGTTTCCAGACACGTCAATCCAACAGCCGAAACGGCACGGAGGATTCACATTGGCAACAGCACTTGGCCCACCACTTAACGAGGACAGTTTCCCTCAATCACAGCATTTTGGACGGAACGACATTATGTACACGCCCTATCGTTCGTCCCCAGACAACCTTCAGACTTCAATTTCAAGAGGAATGCCAGAACCACAATTCCGACCAGAGACACAACAAACGAGCACTTTTGTCCAAGGTATTGCAGCCGAGAGTATAGCTAAAATATAGATAATTTCTCCCAGTGTTAGGAAAGCAATCATTGAGGGTAAAGAGGTGAACTTAGCCTGTTTACTCATTTCCAATTTTGATCTTAGTGACCTCAGAACAGTGGAGGTAGACAGCCTTTTCCTGCGCCCCAAGACACCCGATGTTCGGCTCCAGAGGAATTTGACAGTTGGCGAGTCTGTGGTGGCATTCACCAAATTCAAAATTGTTATGTGTGAGGCATATCCCCACAGACGCCAGGAGCTGGAAGCATATGAACGAGACATTGTTGATCTTCATTCACGTTTTGGCGGCTGTGGGTTTTACGAATTTCACAGAGCCTTTTCAGCTCAAGCAGCAGCCATTCTGGAGCAACGAAACAAGGTGGTGGATTGGTCTCTTGGGGACTCCAGGTTATCTAATCGAGTTTTTACAGGCATCCCACACTTAGTCTGTGACATTTGTCGAAGCTCGCTGCACTCCACATCATGCTGTCCCCGGGTTGCTGAGATTAAGCCTGTTTCCTCACATGTGTAATTCACCAATAACCCCCATCTGTGCAGAAACCTTCCACTTCTGGTGCCTTTTAAAAGAACCGTACTGACGGGCAAGGTCGGCGTCGTGTTGCATATTTAGGGAAGGAGATATGCAACAATTTTAATGAATCAAGTTGTAACAACATAAACTGTTCTTTCCTCCGTGTTTGTATTAAATGTAGGGGTGAACACTCAGGCACAAAATGCAGGGCAACTAAATCAAGGCCAGATCCAGTGGAAACTAATAGAATGGTTCAGAATAAAAAGTCTACTTCCTGACTGGGCAATGTCAGTTTTAAAGCCTCCAATATATGTATGAATGCTGACACATCTATTAATATTGATAAACTCGAACAAGATCTTGGTGCCCCTCCAAACCGAGAGTTCGTCCATAACCTCATTTCTGGTCTGAGAGAGGGTTTCCGAACAGGTTTGACTACTATCCCCACCACATCGCTAGAGTGTAGAAACTACCAGCAATGAGGGCTTTGTGGACCAAAAGCAATTGTCGGTGAAATTGAAAAAGGCTATCTCTTAGGCCCCTTTTCAGAACCACCCTTTCCTGCACATAGGATTAACCCAATAGGTGTAGCGATTGGCAAATATTCAGATAAAAAGAGGATAATTGTGGACATGTCGGCACCCCATGATCACCCTACAGAATCAAGTCTTAATGACTTAATAAACAAAGAGGAATACTCTCTTTCTTATGTTAAGTTAGATGATACAATAAAGATCATTAGAGCTTCGGGTCCAGGGTCATGGATGTGCAAAACTGATATTACTGATGCATTTAAACTTATCCCCATTCACTCTTCTCTTTGGCATCTGCATGGCATCAAGTGGAAAGGAAATTACTTTTATTTCAAAAGTCTAGTTTTCGGGTCCCGAAGCAGCCCAAAAATCTTCGATCAACTTTCAACAGCAATTTGCTGGATAGCTACCAGTTGTTACAAGATTGTCCATATTTCCATCTATTGGACGATTTTCTCACAATTGATCCCCCCGACTCCACATCTGAACGAACCATGGCTCTTCTGACACATTTGTTTGGTAGTCTAAAGACCTCCCTCTGTCCACATAAGCCAGTTGGCCCAGTTACTGAATTGGAGTATTTATCCCGGTTGCCTACATGGGGCACGATGACGCCGTGTACTAAGGCGTACTGCACGTCGATGGTGCACATGTCTTCAACCGTTGTAACCCTGCATGGGATGAGTTGTTTGCCCATGATACTCAATGGTCAGAATTTTTGGTGCTCCAGCTTTCAAGTTGATATTTAATTATTTAGTCATTTATAAAATGATTTGCACAGTCCATTTTTTAATATCAGTATTCAGGATCACGGAGGCATTCGTTTTTTGAGGAAAAGTCCTTGGGTATATCTATTATTTGCAGACATTTGGAAATGTCAGGTGGTGTTTCTACTCAAACTGTCATGGCGGCGCCTACTGAAAAATCAAAACATGGACCAGTGTTTCTAACCAAGAGGCAACTACCCCAGAATAAAATTCCCAAAACTGTTATGATAAAAGAACATGCTGTGCGGATTAATGTAATAGATAATTGCAAAGTAAAAGCTATTGATGTCATAAAATCAGTTGAAAAAAATTGTGGTAAAGACACATGCCTGGCTTGCGTGCCAGTCGGTGGGGATATCTCTGAGGTGATAGTGACTGATGCAGACTCTACTGAACTTTTAATGTCTGGTTTTGTTATGGATGGTAAATCCTTTCATACATACAGAGTATTTGCTGACCCACTAGTAGTTTCCTCTCTACACCTACCTGGTTATATAACAGATGAAGATATAATATCCAAACTAAAAAATCTAGACATCGAAATTTTATCAGAGGTCTATACGCGTCTCGTCCCCGGGATCAACGCAACAGATGGAAAGCGGTATGTAAAGGTGAAATTACCGCCTGCGATAAAATCATTATCATATGCGATGAAGTTTAAGGTCTATAGGAACTGGCGAATTTTCCCAAATAGACAAAAACAAATGGTTCCAAAACACGATAATTAAATAATTTCCATACAAGCAATGACAGGCAATGGTACTGTTTTGATCTAAAGAATATTTGGAGTGCTGAAGTTTCAAACTAAAAAGTGATTTCATTGTTGAAAATCAACTTTTAAATAGCAAATTGCACTAACAGCAGAACTAAAAATTCACATGAGGAACTCTTAAATTACTGAAACCAAATTTTATCTGAACCATGTATCTACAGCACTTTACCGACAAATTAACTTCGAGGTGCTTTTTGAATTATTTAAAACACATTTTTAAGGGTGCCTTTTAAAAGAACCGTACTGACGGGCAAGGTCGGCGTCGTGTTGCATATTTAGGGAAGGAGATATGCAACAATTTTAATGAATCAAGTTGTAACAACATAAACTGTTCTTTCCTCCGTGTTTGTATTAAATGTAGGGGTGAACACTCAGGCACAAAATGCAGGGCAACTAAATCAAGGCCAGATCCAGTGGAAACTAATAGAATGGTTCAGAATAAAAAGTCTACTTCCTGACTGGGCAATGTCAGTTTTAAAGCCTCCAATATATGTATGAAGTGATGGAATTTTGTTTATTTTGAAATTCTCACCTCTCATATTCCTTAAATTCAGATTAAATATACACACATTATACATCGAAATGAAGGTTGGGATGTATAGAACACGAAACACATATGTAATCAACTCATAGAGTTGACAGCAGGCACCACTGGTTCCTGAAAGTCTGCTATCGTATTCGTACCAGAACTGATAATAAAATAATATTTCGCAAGAACAACTCGTGGACGAATGTGCTTCAGATATTCAATAACAAAGCTAGGTATTCAAAACGCTTTTGAGTGCAGCGATAGGACTGCATTTTGGAAAAGGACAACACTGTCTGCATTTTTTATTGAAGATGGTTTCCATGCTCGACAGACACGAGCAAATCACTCGATACCACGAATTTCCATCGAAAAACAAAATCGTAATTCTAAGAAATTTCAACAGGTATCATGATACCTTGCACTGAATATGGCAACTGTGCAATCTTTATCTAATAACAGTATACTGTATGAAGGCGATCTTTTTCATTATTTGATTTTAGACGGCGTTGTTTTTACATGCTTTTTCCGTCCGATGACGTCGACCGAAAATCGAAAGTATATTCATACGTAAACAAAAGCAAAGGCTTTGGAATTTACCCCCATGCAGCTCTGTCGACGTGTTTTGAAGAATTTCGATCCCCCAGCTTTGTTCTTGGATATGTAAAGCACATTTGGCCACAAGTTGTTTTCGTGAAATATTATTAAATTATCAGTTCTGGTACGAATACGACAGCAGACTTCCAGGAACCAGTGGTGCCTACAGTCGACTCTATGAGTTACTTACACATATGCTTCGTGTTCTATACATCTCAATCTTCATTTTGATGTACATTTTGTGTATATTTAATTTGAATTGAAGGAATATCAGAGGTGAGAATTTTCAAAATAAACAAAATTTCATTACTTATATAGGCCCTTAATCTCCACTCTGAAAGATTTTTTTTGGTATCAATATTAAGAAGACGTGTAACCTTAAGAATGCATGCTTAGGATTCACTGGAGCTTTTCACTTTTCATTAGTTCTGTTTACCATAAACTGAACAATGATTGTCCATCTGGTGTTAGAGACAAAATAATTAGTGTATTTATTCTTGATCAGTCAGCTGTATAGTGTATTGCCATTTCATAAGAAGGTTCAAGATTGTACAGCTCTATCAGTGTTAGATGTTTGGATTTAGCAATCAGTGTCAACAAACATTAATGCATATCTGTACCAAATACATCAGCCAAGGTGTTATGTACATCTTGCATGTGACATTTGTCTCTTAAGGTGTCATGTCTTGGTGTCATTACTGGAAAAATATTTTGGAATGGACATTAAAAACATGTTTTAATTAATTTTAAAATCACCTCAGAGTTCATTTCTCGGTAAAGTGCTATAGATATATGTTTTGGATTAATTTTAGTTTCATTAATTTAAGAGTGCCGTGTGTGAATTTTCCGTTCTGTTGTTAGTGCGATCTACATTTTAAAAGTTGATTTTCAACAATAAAATTACTTTTTAGTTTAAAACTTCTGCAAACAAAATATTCTTTAGATCAAAGCAGTATCATTGCTTGTCACCGTTTGTACAAAAATCATTTTATTTACTTGTTTTAGAACTCTTTTGTTTTTGACCATTTGGGGAAACTCACCGGTTCCTATAGACCTTAAGGCATCGTCCAACCTAAGTTTGGTCAATTTTTTTACATTTTTCCCAATGCCTCAGAAACAGATAAGAGAAGTAAGGAAAGGCAAATTATATATCAAAATAATGAGTAAAGTGCATAAAAAAGGTACATATAACTTTTTTCAGGAAAAAAAGTGAATTTTATGATTTTGAAGAAAATTAATTTGCAAATGGCATAAGTAACGAACTGGTAAAACCACAAAATAATCGGTAATTCGAAAGCCTTGTCCTCAATATAATGATAACATACTACAGACTCGGAGAAAGCATTTTTTGACACACACTCTGGTGGGTTTTGACATTTGAATGTAATAACACCAACACAAATTTTTGATGTTCCGGGTGTGGCCATGTTTCAATGATGTTTATTCCGGTCATGTGATTACGATGTGGTTCTTGCAGAAATACTCAATTTGGGCAATCGTAAGAATGCAAGGACGTGATCACGCCCTTTATTTGTTCGAGACAATGTATGAGCGGATTTGAAAACAGGTGACAGCAAATATTTGAGCTGTTAATGTCATAACTGCAAAATATGGTTCGAAATTCCCTCTCATGTTTACAGGCTGTCTGAACTTTTTTGTTGACAAAAAATCCGAATTATTGCGCACTAGAAAGACAACATGAACCACTTGTAAAAAAATAACCGAGTGTATAAAATCGGGATGATACACATAAAATAAGGCAATATTCATAACAAAGTGAGCAGAATGCTTCAGAAATCACTTTTTCACGAAGTATATTCCAAATGACCTGGAACTATATTGAGCGTGTTGATTTCCCCCAATGGTGTGAAGTTATTTACTTCCTAGTAACCATGGAATTTGAGGCGGGGGTGTTTGATGTCTGTAAAGGACCGATTGAAGATGGGGTCAAAATGATGCATTCATGCTTTTAAATAAGGTGCACTTGGACGATGCTGAGAATTTAGTTTTTTCTTGCAACCAACCATACTAACACAAGAGTCGATCAGTGTCTTTTGTCATCGTTTTACACTGGCAAATAAGACAAATCTCCTTCACCGGAAACTTATCTCCCAATTTGCATATCACAATAAACATAACCGCTGTCAGCATGGCCATGTGGTTAAAACCGAAACGAATTATTGAATCCACGGCAAAAATTAGCGGCAATTGGCTTTTAAAGAAATGAAATACACGAAATATTCGCAATTTCTTCATTATCCATGCCGAGTAACTTTTTAACCAGACCACATGCATTCAGTTTCATTTGACGGCATCAAACTGATATTGTTTGTGGTAATTAATAGTACGAGAAGGTGAAAGAAGCCAAATACTTCCCATCAATAGCATCATCTATAAATTAATTAAAATTGATAATTCCTTTTATTTTACTGAAATTATGAATTGATAAGGTGAGTGTGTTGCGATTATTATGCCCCAGACCTGGAAGTTGGAAAATCAAAGGTGCATCTAGGGCCGTGCAGTGCCAGTGGTAACCTCTGTCCTGTTACCCATTCATCATTACATGTACCAACATTCTCCCTTGTATCTCAACCATTGCTACTCCAGTTTGAAGGATATTTGGTGTTGCGATCGAGCATCATGGGGAAACAATGCCTGTGTAGCTGCTGGAGCATGTGTTTCTTCCCACATTTTTCAGAGTTGTGGTACTTTTTCACTCTTTTGAGTTAGAAAATTTTGTTTATAACTAGTTGATTTGTTACAATTTGTTGCAAAGTGCCAGCTGATACCCTCCAATGTATTGCTACAAAATATTTCTGGTGAAGATTTTGTTCCTATTATCAAGCAACAACCTAATGAATATTCTGTATAAAGCCACCAATCTGATGTTTGACACTTTTATCAGAGCGGTTTTGAAGGCTTATGTAACTCAAAATGTTGATTATGGCAGGACTTTTCTATTCACCCATTAATCAATAAATTAAGTGTTATAGTTGGAAGTAAGAAGCGTGAAAGGTCCAGAACTAAAAGTCTAAAAAGAATGTTTTGCAGTGTAACATGATTTTTGCAGGTACACTTATTTGGAGGGTTACCTGTCTGATAGTGTTTGGAACATGTGTGGCCAGGATCTTCAAAAAGAAAAAAAGAGTTAAACTTTGAGAAAAAGGCATTTGCCTTGAGTGCCAGAGGTAGAGTCATACAAGTTAGAGAGCCCCTCCCCGGTAATTTTTTTGTGTCAAATGGAGCTCACTTGTCACCTTTTGGGGATTGCTTTGTGTACTGCATTCTCGAAAAAAATATGTGAGACCCTCTGGATGTGCCCTTCTGATCTCAATATGCCATTAAGCCTCCTTGGGGAAAGTACATGCAATAATGGTTATGTAAGGTTGATTTGATGTGTTTTGAATAACAATGTACTTTTAAGTACATTAGATGGTTTATTGCAGTGACAGGTTATGGTTACCCTTATTTCTTCTCCAACAGATATCATGAGTGTATTGGTGTCCAAGAATAAACAGAGCTATTATACTTATTGATAAACCAGACAAATGGAACAATTTAAGCACTATCAAATTGATGCATGGGATAATAGGGGTTAGAGTGCAAGGGGGTTGTAAATATATTTATTCAACTACAATGTATGACTTTGCAGTGCATTCTACATAGGAGAATATCATAGTTTCTTTCCAAACCACTACAGTGACACATACATCTTTATATTGGGAGACACTCTTTTGTCCTTCCATACGTCTTCTGGTGGACTCCTTCAAGTTGACCTTTGTTGAACTCCTCAAATCAAAACATAAACAAAAGATAAACAATAACAAAAAAAATGTCTGCCTTCAATCAGTGAGCACTCCACGTATGACATTTGGTCTCAATCTTTATTACTTTCATGAATTAGGAAAAGATTTCTTCGAGTATGTACTTCATGTTTATAGAATACAGCTGTTATTTTATTTTGAGGTATTTTATTGTAAAAATTTTGTTCTCTTACTTATGCCATAGCAGACTTTCATGTGGTGCTATTTACACATGGCAGCAGTCCCATTTCAGTTTCCACATGTTATATGTTTCATTCCATGCATTTTGATATATAATTTATTGGGGTTATTCATTTTGGGCCTTTTTTTAGACTTGAAAGAAAATTACATGAAATTTGACCAAAGTTAGGTTGGACGTCCCCTTAACACAGCTTCTGGACCTGCATACTATAGGGTTATTCACGATAACCAACTAAAAGTTTGCTCTAAGTGTTTATTACCTAAACACCTTATTAAAGACTTCCTCAGTTCCAATGTTATAAGTGTTTGAAAACAGGCCACATCAGTTGGTCCTGTACATCCACTAAGGGTGATGTTTGCAACATGTATGACTGCACCTGTGATAATATAAATTTACATACCAGCTCTCCCTGGGTTGATATATTATCAGGTTCACAACTTGAAAATGGTATAGAGACATGGGGCTCACCACCCCAAGAATCATCTTCAGCGATCAAAGATTCTGACAAGCCAGTTGATTCATACCATGCAGAAGAGGTTACTAGTCCTGGAAATGACTCAAAAGCTGTGACTACAGAAGACAGCTCATCATCAAACATTAGCAAAGATTGACCCCCTTCAGTTTGGGACATTACACTTGAAGAGGAAAACGCTGCAAAGCCCATCAATATGGACATTCCATATTCAGACCTAGACATTTCAGGTAATAATACCCAGGATGACAATGTGGAAAGTGTTGAAATGAGTGAGAGTGTTATGTATCTTTTACAAGTGTTTCTTATTATGGCTACATTTTGCTCTCTAAATGCTAATGGATTGAATGAGATTTCCAAATATCATAAACTCTGTTATTTTTTGGAGAGCTAACATGTTGATATTGTAGCATTGCAGGAAACATTTTGGGCTGAAGACCTAACTTATTCATTCAAGAAATGCTGGAATGGCACTATTATCCAAAATAACTATAATAGTCACTCCATGGGAGTAGCCCTCATGATTTCTAAACGTTTTTCAACCAGTGTTTCCAATATTTGGTCAAGTGATGATGGCAGAATTATAAAAGCAGAGTTAAACATTGATAATATTACATACAATATATTTTCTATATATGCCCCAAACTCCTGCCAGGAGAGAGTTGATTTTCTTTTGTGGGTGAATCGGGTCTTGCTTGCGAGGAGTAACATCATCCTGTTAGGTGATTTTAACACACCATTTAAATTTACTCTAGATAAATCAGCACATGAGTTAAATGCCATGTCGAATAAACATAACCTAATTGATGTGTGGAGATATGGGAGCCCTGATAAGAGATAATATTCGTGGCATAGATTTCAGTGTCAATAATATACTGCAACAAAGTAGGATCGATTACATTTCATGCTCCAAAAATTTAATTCCCTTTTCCAAGGGCTCCTATATCTCACACACTCATCTCAGTGATCATTCTTCAGTTATCTGTAAGTTCAACTTGCAGCAGGTAGAAAGAGGAAATGGGGTATGGGTGTTCAATAATACTTTGCTGCAAAATAATGATTATTGTGAGGAAATAGAAAACCTAATAGAGGAAGGTAAAAACTGCCATCTCTTTTTAAGCGAATCATCTGTCTGGTGGGATAACCTGAAATATACAATAAAAAGAGTAAGTATGTTTCACGGTGAAAAGCTCAGAAAAAGCTCATATGAAAAACAAAATGAGTTGGAAAGAAAGCTTAAAATTGAGATGGCTAGAGTGAGTAAAGTGTTAAATGCAGGAAATTCTTATGAAAAGATTAAAGAGCTACAGCGGGAGCTTTATGACCTGAAGTTTTTTGTTTTGTTTTTATTAGGGTTTAACGACATATTAACAGCCAGGGTCATATCATGTCAGTGACAGTTTTACGAGTGGAAGAAGCCGGTGTACCCAGAGTGAACCACCAAGCAATGATGAGCAGCTGTCAGCTCCCCAACATTGTAACTCTGAACTCTGCACCGCGGCACAGGCAGGGTTAGATTGGTTGAAGACATGCGCACCATTGACGTGCAGTACGTCTTAGTACACAGCGTCATCATGCCCCCATGTAGGCAATCGGGGTTAAGAGCCCTGCCCAAAGGACCTGGAGTTGGACAAGCTTAATGGGGCCATACTTCGATCCAAAGCTAAACATACACTTGAGGAAGATAAAAATATACATTACTTTCTAACATTAGAATCGTTTAGGCAGGAAAATAACTGCATTGACGAAATTTTAGATGAGAAAGGACTCCCTGTGACAGATCCTTTCCTTATTATAGATTGTGCCAAGGATTTCTATAGTACTCTGTACAATTCAGAGGAAATCAATAAAGATGATGAACAGATACTTTTGTCTAGCATAACTGAAAGCCTCACAGATGATCAAAGTGTTGTCTGTGAGGCTGTCTTAACTTTATCTGAGCTAACATCTGCCTTAAGTAAAATATCCATCATCAAATCTCCTGGGTTTGATGGACTCACTACAGAGTTTTATAGGTGCTTTTGGCACAAACTGAGTGATACATTACTTCACGTATATACAGATATTTATTAATTATCCAGATCCATGTCAAGTGGCATCATAGTTCTTATCTATAAAAAGAAAGGGAATAAACTGGAGACCCATTAGCTTGCTCAACACAGATTACAAAATTCTTTCTAAGGCTCTAGCCAATAGACTAAAGCATGTTATTACCTATTTAGTTTCCCCAACTCAGACTTGCTGTATTCCAGGTAGAGATATCAGTGAAAATATAGCAAGTCTCAGAGATATTATTTCTTACAAAGATGAAGAAAATAAGGAAGGTATACTGGTCAACCTGGATCAAATGAAAGCCTTTGACAGGGTTAATCATGAATTTTTGTTTGATATTTTGGAAAAAATGGGATTTGGGAACAATTTTGTTAAATGGGTTAAAATACTTTATAAGAATGCTAAAAGCTCTGTTAAAATTAACAACCATTTCTCCCATTTTTTCGGTATAGAAAGAGCGGCCCGACAAGGTTGCCCTCTCAGTGCCATGCTCTATGTACTTTCTGCTGAACCCGTAGCTAGAATGATAAATATTGATCTATTGGTAAAAGGGGTGCAATTACCCAATTCTATTCAGCACAAGACTTTTCAACATGCGGATGATTCTGAGATTACAATAGCAGATCACCCTTCATTTGAAAGGGATTGTGCTCATTTGAAAACTTACTCCCATGGATCTGGTGCTAAGATAAATTTTGATAAGTCAGAATTTATACCCCTAGGTTGCAATAAGTTGAATTCCTTTCCAAATATCCCACTAAAGGTGTGCCAGGAAGCCATACAGGTTCTCCGGGTATATATAGGACCAAATGAAAAGCTTTGTGAGGCTCTCAATTGGGATGATAAAATTAAAAAATGTATAAATATCCTAAATATGTGGAAGCAGAGACATTTATCACTTAAAGGCAGAGCCATTGTGATTAATTCATTATTATTGTCCACGATATGGTACACTGTAAATGTTACAACAATATCCTGATATTGAGGGAGCTGTCCAATTTATGTCTGGATTTTCTTTGGAATGTAGGTAAATATTTGATAAAATACCGTTGTGTCATATTATCACCAGGTAGGGGAGGGTTAGGACTCCAGGACATCATTCAGAAGATTCTAGCTCTCAGGTGAAAATGGGTTAATAGATTACAATCAAGTTGCTTCCCTTGGACCATATTCTTTTACAATTTTATTTACAAATATAAAGATCTAAAATTAAAGGAAAGTATTTTTTTATTAAAACTTGACAAAAAATATCTAAAATCCAAGTCAAATTTCTATTCTGAGGTTTTATCATCCTGGGATGGTTTATGCTCCAACGCCGATCAGGGTTATGTTTCTGCGTACCTATACCTGAGCAGTGCTTGTTTGATAATCCACTCATACAAAATACTGAAAATTCAACACTATTTTATCAATATTATGTCAGAGCAGGGTGAACAAAAGTCCGTGGTATAATTTATGAGTTTGTTCCTGGGTTCCTTCCACCCACAGCATCAGTATGGTGCAACAAACCAATGAAGTAATACACAGAAAAGAAATCATTCTTAAAGATAATATTATTTTACACTGCTTACCTGTTACTTGGAAAAGGATGATAGACAGTCCAGAATTTGCTGACTCAGGGGTGGTTTTGTCGTTCACTACACTGCAATTCGTAAACAAAAACAATGTTATTTGCTCCATTGGCCAACTAACCACAAGAGCTGCATATTCTATTTTAGTGAAAGGTGTGACGCAGGTGCAGGCTGGTCAGATTTATTGGACAAGTCGATATTCTCACCTAGATTTTAATTTAATATGGTCCACTATAAATAAATCATTTAAATCATCAAATATGCTTGACACTGATTTCAGAGTCTGCCATAATATTGTGTTTACAAATGAAATACAAAATAAAATTGGACTCATAGATTCCCCATTCTGTTCTTTGTGTAAAATAGAGGTTGAAAATTGTTCACATTTGTTCTACGAATGCCATGTGTTGATAAACATAAAACACAAATGTTGTGAGCTACTGGACCTCCTCTTTGGCAAATCAAAATCAGTCAGCCAATCAGATATAAGAGATTTATTACTGTTTGGCACAATCAATAACATGAAAATCAATCATGCGACACTATGTTTGGTTACGAGTTCTTACAAACTTGCAGTTTTACGCCGGCGGCTGTATGTGCAGAAGGAAAACAAACTTCTCAGTGTATTCAATTTATTCAGATTGGTTCTCTCCCAACATCTGGAATATTTAAGTGTCTATTACGCTCAGCATCAAAAAGAAGAAAGGCTAAGAGAAAAATCACTAAAAAAACAATCCACTATTTACTGTCCAAGATGAAAATATAGTTATAAATTTCTAGTCAGACTTGTTCAGAAACTCTTTTTGGCTCTTCAGTTGGTGGGTTGGCTGCACTACAGCAGGCAATGCATTTTTGAGGATCCCGTGTCAACAGTATTACACCATAGCATATTACGCTGGTTTAAAGTTTAATCGTGCGTGCATGCGGGTGGGCGTGCGGGTGGGCGTGGGAGTATGTGTGCGTGTATTAATGTGCACTCACATGTATATATGTGTGTGTGTGACTGTGTGTTTACCTGTGACTGTAGTCAAACCTTAATGTCTAATACATAAACGATGCAATTAATGTTTAATGGCTACTGTGTGTTATTGCTTTGACAAAATGATTTTGTGGAGTCAGCAGCACAGTTGAATTTAAAGTCAAAGATTATCTAAGTTACACCAGCCTTTATTACTTTCGATTACAGTAAATTGAAATCCTGAACCCATAATATAAATATATAATTAATATTCTGTGTTTATTGATGGTAGACAAAATTAGTGAATAACAAGGAATTTTAAATTAACTTATTGTTTCCAAGGTGACTTATTTAAAGGGAACTTGTCTTGACAACCACTCTTGGTGAAATATTGAATTACATGGGTCACAATGAATTAAATTCTACTCCATCATTCTGTATGAATTACTACCATAGCAGTATAGTGTAAATAATATGTATACTTGTTTTTTAGTGTTGTAAATAAAGAAAAAGAAAAAAAAACTGTTGGACTTCTATGCTAGAAATCCCGAGTTCGAACCTCGTCCGGGACGACCCGCGTTGTGTCCTTGGGCAAGGAACTTTATCCCGTTTGCCTACATGGGGTCACGGTGACGCCATGTACTAAGGCGTACTGCACGTCGATGGTGCACATATCTTCAACCGCTGTAACCCTGCTTGAGCGGTGCTTGAACAGAGTTAGAATGTTGAGGAGCTGACAGTTGCTCGTCGCTGCTTGGCGGTTCTCCCCGGGTACTCCGGCTTCCTCCACCTGTAAAACTGTCACGGTCACGATTAGCCACTGTGCATAAATATGCGACCTTAAACACCCATAAATAAATAAATAAATAAATAATGGAGCCAGTTCCAATGACATCCATATTTTTCTGGTTTTATTAAGAAACTTACAAAGTACAAATTTTTTGTCAGTTTTCTCCCACAATTTATGTTGAAGTATTAAGTAAATAAATCTGTTATCCTTGTGTTTTCCAGGGTGTATGGGAGTTTACACCGGTCTGGGAACTCATACACCCTTCGGCTTCGCCTTAGAGTGTATGAGTTCCCAAACTGGTGTAAATTCCCAAACACCCTGGAAAACACAAGGATAACTAATATTATCGAAAGATCGATATTTATTTACATTTACGAATAATATTCTGTTTCTCTTTATATGTTTCTTTTATATGTGAAATTTCTAAGACAGAGAGATCAAGCTTCGCCGATACAAGCCAAAGAGCGTGCACCAGCGAAGTATTTATCTATCCAAGCTGAATAGACAATTTCTTAACTGGTATATAGAGGTTATCTAAGTTGTTTTAGTGAATATCGGGAATTATCTCATGAGTGTGGACCTGAAAGTTTAATTTTTCGCCAGCGCTTGCGCGAGTGAAAATAATCCTTTCAGGTCCACACGAATTCAACCACCGACTCCCACAGGAATCCTGATCGAACAACTCAAGATTTTCTGACTACTCAGTGGCCCGAGGTTAATTCCACAACCGTGGTCGTGTTACACATTTTGTTCTTTAATATATGTACCAGAATCTATGAAGAGGAGGGCGCTTTTGTTACTCCAGATAAAATAGAATATACCTAATTTATCCTGGAATGAGAAAGATTGACTCGTGTATAAGGGCATTACAATTTCAGGTTCCAATATGTGTGATCTAAAAACTGATCTGCTGCGAAAAAGAAAAGATTTTCAACCGACAGGCCAGAAAATTTTGGCAAACATCCTTAAAGATCAAAATATCCCAAGGGGCCTGATCGGAAATAAAGAATGTATGGACTTTTTTCTTCCAGAAAGCAATATCTCTGCAAAGCTGCGATGGACCAGTCTTTAAAGAAAATCCACTGGAAAAGACTGCGAAAGTGGAATGGAATGTGATAGATGATAACTAGTGGAAGTCTAGAAAAACAACAAAAACTGCCCCTTTTCAGGACCAAAAGTCAGTTACTGAACATTTAATTATGTGTTTTTGTATGATTACCAGTAAAATTATTGTAAAACTACTTATTGTTGTAAAAATAAATTACTTATGGTGTAATTGTAAAATCACTTTTAAAAACTGATTGAAAATCCATTTTAACTGATTGTAAAACTATTTCCCACTTTGTAAAAATTACTTGTAGAATTATAAATCTGACTGTAAATCTATTTAGACTACTGTAAAACCAAATAAATTACTTTATAAAGACTGATTTTATGTGAAAATATAAACTGAATAGACAGAAAAATTTAGAGTTGTTCATTCCATGTCGGCTTTAGCCATAAAACCGGCATCAGGAACTCTATACCCAACAAGAAGAAAACTGATTACGTGTTTGTATAACAGATTAATACTCTGTTCTTCTTGCCCAGATACGATCTCGATAATAACAACGTCTGATAAAGCCAAGTCAGGGTAATTTTGTCAATAAAGGTTACACGAATGAAGATAAACCTCCAGACACAGTTTATTTACAAAGCAATCATAAGAGGATTAACTCAAGACACTTTATGATTGTTGATACCGTCACCAGATGTACGTTTACATACACAGATGTATTTGAAAACAGCCTTGTGGGAAAGCATCCTAATTCTGTGTTAGATGATGGAAGCCATGCTTAAATTAAAAACTTCAATTTTAAATAAAGCTTATGTAATCTAATACTTTGTGTGTGACATGAAAAGTACTGACTGGTTTCCCCAAACATATTAAAAACTAAGAGCACAAAGCGCCCATGCCCTTTTAGGCACCCAGTACCCCTCTCTATACCCAAGTCTGTTAGTCCCCCATCAGTCACTGTTATGTTCCACAATTAGTGACAGCTATGTTGTATTTTTTTACGTGAGTGCATCTCTAAAAGATGTATGGCAGACATCTTGTTGACGTCATGCATATCATGGGCACCGCCCTTATTGCGCATGCACAATATGGGAGCAGCCATCTTGTTGATGTCATACATATCATGGGCACCACCATCTTGAAAAGTGTTATTGCGCATGCCCAAGAAGGGCACAGCAATCTTGTTGATGGCATGCACAATAACGATGCCGCCATCTTGGGCTGTACAGGGAGGGAGGGGGAGCCCTCCCATTTTGTGTATTATGGTAGCCACGTCACAGATATCATGGGGAAGTCGCCATCTTGTCATCCGTCATCTTGGGCCACCATCTTGGGCCCCAATGGGCTTTGGGTACAGGGAGGGAGGGGGGAGTCCTCCCACTCTGTGTATTATGGTAGCCACGTCACAGATATCATGGGGGTAGGCACCATCTTGGACCGCCATCTTGGGCACAAAGAGGGTTAGTATGGCCTAATGAGGCTCTGGACGCAGGAAGGGTGCCTAAGGGGCTCTGGGCACGGGAAGGGGTGAGGGTGGCCTGACGGTTTGGGCACACAGAGGAGTGAGGGGAGCCTAAAAAAGGGTCTGGGCACTTTGGGCGCAAATGGCCCTGGGGTCCCCAAAACCAGCATGGTTGGTGCAGGCTCTACTACTAACGTTCACAATTTACTCATGTTTTTGTCAGTGAGGGGAGAGGTAGTACATTGGCACTACCATAAATTTCCCCACATTTCTAAATAACCACGGAGTTATGCACACGTTCTCCAGCTCGAAGTTCAGAAGTCAATGTCAAACCACTCGCTAGAATCAAATAGGATGCACTGATTCATAAGTTATTCAGGTCTTAATAGATTTAAAATCCTAATTATCATTATTTATTTATTGGTGTTAAGGTCATATACTTATGCGCGATGGCTAAGCATAACCGTGACAATTTTACGGGTAGAGGAAACCAGAATACCCGAAGAGAACCACTGAGCAATGATGAGTAACTGCCAGCTCACCAACATCGTAAATCCGCACTGCCACACAGGTAGGGTTAGATTGGTCGAAGATGTGCGTACCTTCGACGTGCAGTACACCTTAGTACACGGCGTCATCGTGCCCTCATGTGGATAATCGGGGTTAATTACATTGCCCAAGGACAAAACGCGGGAGTCTGAATAGTGTACGTAGCTTTGGTGCAGCTCTAGGTGGGTTATATTTTCCCAAGTCAGGCAATTTTGGGTGGTTAATGCAGAGTTGCGTATCTTTTCACCATTTTTGATCAAGTAACAGCGTTTATACGACTGTTAAAGTGAGAGGAGAAGGTACTGCTGACTTCCCCCCTCACAAAACTTGTAAAACGAAGGAGGGCTTGGCCTGTTATTATAGAATTGTAGTTTTTCATTTATTTATTTGACGACAGTTGGAGCAATCCGGAAAGAACCACCGTGCAAAGGCAAACAACTGTCAAAGTTCCACACAGGGTTATCATTGGCTGAAGGTGGTACGCCATAGTACACAATGCTACCACCCCACCCCCTCCCCCACATGGGTAATTAGATAATGGTAGCTCTTTCATGCTTTTACTTAGATGGGTGGGTTATTCTTCAGTAAACATTCAAAAATAAAACATACAGTCTAGTAAAACACGATAGCGCGGGTGTGATTTTTCTATGATCAAACACAGGCCACTGTGTTATCACCTAAATTTTAGCGTTTTTTTTTTAAAGGACGATTGCGCCGTAGGCGCACGAGTTCATACGCCGGAGGCGTCTGAACTCGAGAGTCCTTTATATTATAAACACTTTTTTTTATTCACCGGAAGGAACGCCCGAGAAGACACTTTACGAGAACGGCTCTTATTAGAGGAATCTTCCCAAGAACAAAAAGGGACAATATAATTGTTTTCAAAGGAACATTCGGATACCAATTGGATAAAGTGAGTGAACCATCATTTGAGGGAAGTAACAGGGGAAGGGGCGTGGGGGGGGGTGCTATTGAAATATTCTCCCATAATACACCAGGAGTCAGACTAATTAACAATTCACTACATCACGTGACGTTCCTAGCAACTCGCAACACCCCTACCATCAAGCGATCTATTGCATCGATTTGGACCAAAAATGATATATGGACCCATTATGCAATAGTTTGTTTCCCTAGCAACCAACATGCCTCCCTAGGAACGGACGACCTATTGGGTCAATCGGACCAAATTAGACATATGGACCCATAGTGCACTAAGAATCCAAACCAAGGAGTCGAAACTTATGTCAGTTGGTTTCCCTAGCAACCAGCGTGCCTCCCTAGCAATGGGGGGCCTCTTGGGCCAATTTCGACCAAATTTGATATATGGATCCACAATGCACTAGGGATCCAAATAAAAGAATCGAAAATGGTGTCAGTTGGTTTCCCTAACAACCAACGTGCCTCCCTCGCAACGGGCGACCTACTGGGCCAATTTTGACTAAATTTGGTACGTGGACCCTTAATCCACCAGGGATTCAAAGCAAGGAGTCGGTAATGATGTCAGTTTGTTTCCTTAGCAACCAACGTGCCTCCCTAGCAACGGGCGACTTATTTAGCAAGTTTTGACCAAATTTGATATATGAACCCATAATGCACTAGGAATCCAAACCAAAGAATCGAAAATGGTGTCAGTTGGTTTCCCTAACAACAAAGGTGCCTCCCTGGCAACGGGCGACCTACTGGGCCAATTTTGACTAAATTTGATATGTGGAGCCATAATGCATCAGGGATTCAAACCAAGGAGTCGGGAATGATGACAGTTTGTTTCCCTAGCAACCAACGTGCCTCCCTAGCAACGGGCAACCTATTGGGTCAATTTTGACCAAATTCAATCCATGGACCCACAATGCACTAGGGATCTAAACCATGGAGTCGAAAACAGGATGAATTTTGACCAAATTTGATATATTGATATTTGAACCCATAATGCACTAGACATCTAAACCAATGAGTTGGCAATGATGTCTGTTGGTTTCCTTGGTAACCAACATGCCTCCCTAGCAACGGGTGGTCTATTGGACCAATTCTGGCTAAGTCTGATATATGGTCCCATTATACACTTAGGATCTGAAAGGAGTCTGTAGTGATGTCAGTTGGTGTCCATAGCAACCAACGTGCCTCTCTAGCGATGGGCTATCTATTAGGACAATTTTTACTAAATTCAATATATGTACCTATAATACACCAGGGATCTAAACCAAGGAGTCGGCAATGATGTTAGTTGGTTACCTTAGCAACCAACGTTCCTCCCTAGTAACGAGCGATATATTGTGCCAAACTAATTTATGTGGCGGCATGTTAGTGACTGTTTTGAGACATGTTTTTCGAAAATCATCTGACATCGTCATATTTTGGAAAGACGATTGTCAGATCGTGTCCGATCATCAGTAATGACGAAAAAAATACCAAATACTGCTTTCAGTCACAACGTTTTCACATTTTCAATATCCCAATGGATGTCCCGTTCACTGGTTTTATGGATGGGATTTCCGTGGCTGTTACGGCGGGTACGCAATCTGAAAAGGAGTGCAGGTCTCGAATGTTGTGAGACGGGGCGTTGCATCAAAAATCGGTTTTCCACTTTTAGACTTTCGAATTGAAAACTTTTCTTTCACACCCACCAGGCAAAACAGCGCCATTTCCCTTTGCATCCACAAAAGTGTATCCCAGATATTACAGTTTTATAATCGAGTTACTAAACTTGAACTCAAGTGGGAAAGACGACAGTTAGTTGTGGCATGTCTCTCAGTCTCATAAACTTGAATTTTGAAGCTGTGTGTATCGAGTGAAATATCCATTTTTCGAAGCCATTTCATTTGATTTTCTGTGCATAAGTGAGTGCACATTTATATGCTTTCAGCGCAATTTTATGGGATTCATTAAATAGGCGAGCAATATAATCCCGAATTTACACAGTCCCAATTTGGCTTTGCCAACATTCGTGGATTGACCTTTTCAAGACGCTGATCTAAGGGGGGTAATTCCGTGCGTAAGTAAAATCACTGCTGATGCAGGCGTCGGGAAAAGCAATTGTCACCTTATACATCTACAGTTCTTATGTAAATAATATTTAGATTGAAATCGAGTTGAAATGTAAAGTTTGTATAAAAAAATTAATTAATATTTGTGATCATGCCAGTCAATTCAAAAACATACATAAAATAATCAGGTTTTCATGTTTTTTTTCATTGTTTAAGACCAAGTGCTCATGGTATACTGTAATCGTCTGTATAGCTATTTTGATTTATGGTATTATGCTGTTTCGAAATTATTACTGCTGAGTAAATTCACTTTAGAAAACAAAGCATATGCTAATTTTAGGTAATAGCATTTTTAATAGGAGGGTATGGAAGATCATACCTATTGTGAGGGAAGGGGCAAAAACCAACCTTTTCCAACGATCAAACTTACAGTTATCTCTCAAACCAGAGAAATGAGCTTCATTTGACAGACTATATATATTGCATATCAGAGACTTGTGAAAATGACAGAAAAATGTTTCATGTTGTAGATAACATCAGTAACAAAACTAATAATACACTTGCATGATGCAAATACATTTGATGAAATTAAGAACTGTCATTGGTCAGAACCTATTCACAGCACGTCCAACCAAAGTGACCTGATTTTGTCACAAATTGCAGAATCATGGCCAATTAGTCAGAAACCAGTTCCTTATATTGGCCCTGTTCAATCCACAAATGTGGTAAATTACCCTTCTCTTTCGGGAAGGCAAAATTTTTTATTAAACAATGAATGCAAACTTCAAAATGAATACCTTGCACTTTTATTTGGAATACCACATCTTATCTGGCCAGTTTTGGGGAGAATTCAAATAAATATGCCCACAACATTTCTACAAGCATTGATAATGAGTTACAAAATAAAAACAGATTCGCTCAAAATGTCTCTGGGGATGGAAATTGCTTTTATAGATGCATCAGTTTAATTTTTTTCACCACTCAGGATTTTCATATTTGCATAAGGCAATCTGTTATTAATTTTATGATTCAAAACATTCATCATTTTGAAGATGACATAAAATTATGTAACCCTAATGTACATGTACAGGACTATATTAATGACAAGTACAAATCAGATGCCTCCAAAGCATCTTGGGCTACTGATATAGAGATAGAATGTGCAGCCACCTTCATACGGATGCCTATATATGCATTAACAGAAGTTGGTAACAGTAATCAGGTTCTTGGGCAAAAGTTTGATCACAAATTTCCATTACCTTCACCTTCTTCTGAGAATCATTACATTACACTCGTTAATCCTGGGGAACATTATCTACTAGCACAACCAGCCAATGTGACTTGTAATTGTTAATGCAGCCCTCCTGATATCATTTCAAATGTTGCTATCAATACTACAGAAGATTTGATATCCCAGGAATCTGAAACATTGCCTTCACAGACAAACCATGTTTCAAGCAACTCATCACATTTGGGGACTTCTGTTCAGTTGCATACACAATTCAGTAACAACAACACACTTGAGTGTTCGCAAGCATCACAATCTCAGACCTCCATCATTAATGATATGACAAGGCACTCTGTTTATGAAACAAATAAGAAAGATGAAGTATTGTCTTCAAAAAAAGCTATTGGTAAACATGAAAGTGCGGAGAATAGAAATCCTTCAACTGCAGAAGCAAATTTTTTGCAGAAAATACATTGTGGACATACATATACTTGCAAAAGTTGTAGACAACTTTTTTACAAAGACTTTTCAACTGTACATAAAATAAGAGAGGAATGGCGAACACTTTTGTGGGGCCTTTTGAATGAAAAAGATGAACATGGTCAACTTTGGGGTTGTTGCTTCAAGTCACTAAACATGAACAATATACCTCCATTGTGTATCCTAATCTTCAAGTTCCTGACTGTCCTCAGGTTTTGTCTGTACTAACAATGGGAGAAAAAAGATTCATTTCTCTAACCCATGTCTACATGAAAATCGTAATTTTGCCATATGGTCAAAAAGCCATTAATGGTCAAGTGATAAACTTCCCATATGACATTCAAGAGCAAATTTCTAAGTTCAACACAGATGGTTTTGTCATTGTTTTGATTGAGGGCACTTCAAAAGAAAATGAAATTCCCTGTGAGTACCTTATTGATGTTAAAAAAGTCAGAGATGCTCTTTCTTGGCTCAAAAAGAATAATTACATGTACCAAGATATTGAAGTAGATAGCATTTCAGAAAATGAGACGGTCCCACACATAATTAAAATGGAAGATAATCAGATGTGTTCTGAAATGAATACAGATAGGGCTGAGAATGTGATGACAGCTGATAATATTCATGTCGATGAAATGTCAATTACTATAAAAGATGCGGCCGTCCCAAAAATGAATTGTGAAAATTTTTTCAACATTCCATACTTCACAAGAGCAAGAAACAGAAATTCCCCCCCTGGATGTTTACAAGGAGGAACTGCTGGAGCAAATGGCTTTTCCCACCCTGTTCCCCAGTGGTAAAAATGGTTTAAGGGCTTATCGACCAAAATCGCTTACAGTACTACAGTATTTTCAAAGCAGACTTTTGTCATCAGACCTTCGATGGCAGTCTGATCTATCATACCTTTTCTGGGCAACAAATTTGACAGAAAAGCAGAAGCTCGTAGAATCTATTTCTGTAGCACTTAGAATTAGAACATCAGTTTCGCAGCATAGAACAAGTACATTAACACTTCAACAGGTAAAGCAAGACTTCAAAACCAATCCAGATTATCCTGAAAATTGTTATGGTTTTATGAAGCCAATAAGAAATTCTGAAGTTTACTGGAATGCAGCAAAACTGGATTTATTTGCCATCATTCGGCATCTTGGTCCACCAACATGGTTTCTCACACTGAGTGCAAATGATATGCACTGGAATGATCTTATGACTGCTCTATGCAAACTTTCTGGGTTGCCTTCTGATGAGAAGTACATATCAAATCTCACAAGTCAGGAAAAAAGATCACTGATGGTTGCAAATCCTGTAGCAACAGCTCAGCATTTATCTAAGCGTGTTCATCACTTATTCTACTCTTACATATTGTCACCTGAAGAGCCCCTGGGTAAGATTATTGATCACTTTTGGAGACTACAATTTCAGCTTCGTGGATCACCCCATGTGCATTTTTCATCGTCCTTTTTTGCATAGCTTTGCTATAATTTCTTGTTAATTTTAAAATCAACTGGTCTTGTTTGCAAACAACAGTTTAGCCTCGGGCTGTTTTGATAACCGACAGACAGCTATGAATAAATCGATACATGTATTTCTATCAAACTGACCCGCCATTTTGTTTTCGAGAAGTGTCTTGTGGAATAAAAATTAATTATAGATTCTTTAACGAAAATTATTAATATATTATATTAAATGAATATACGCTATTTATTAGGGGGACTATGTCATAGCAATTAAGGTTATTAAAATTTAAATTTTTAAAAATATGACCGCACACTTGTCTCCTTCACCCCTCCTCATAACCTCATTTGACCCCCCCCCCCTTATTTGATGAGGAGCGGCTCCAGCGGTCAATCGACATCGAGTTATACATCTCTGCTACTAGTGGCATTATGACGGTTCAGTTGAATCAGCTATCCTCGCAAATCAAGCAGTTAAATGTCGAGATTTGACATTTCTCCATATGTTTGTATAATGTATCTTTCCTAGTATAGACTTTCAGACGAAACGTGCCCTGAAACTCCTTGACATCACCGTCTGTACAATGTACACTGCCTCTCTTTTGTTGAATTTGCTATCGAAACACAAAACTGACAGTTCAAAGCACCTTCTTGGTGGGTTTTCAGATGATCTGTTAACTCATCTCTTGAAAGTCTTGGGACATAAAGTACAGCCATGTACAGCCTCTCCCCGTGTACAGTAGCCTCGTGGCGATTTTTGAGGTCGTTGGATGAAAATCCTTTCTCACAAATTCCACAGGTAAATGTTTTGTTTTCCATTTCGATTACTTACAACATAGTAGATACGATGCGAATAAACCTCGACTTGCCAACAACGTGTTTGCTAAACAAAAGACAAATTTAGCTATGAGTGACTGTCGTTGTTTTAAAATTGACTGATAATTAACTGATTTTTAGAGATCCACTCAAAAAGCAGAAATTGGACCATTACAAATCGTTGAATTTGTAAATTTGAATCTCAGAGTCTGAAAGAAGGACGCGTGTTGATCCGCAATTTTGAAGAGGTTTTTATGAGCCTATAACATTGGAACAATAGGAATTAGTTATTAAAATTTAATAAGGTGACAGATTGGTCTCTTACAATTTCAATAGTACTTAAATTTGAAGTGTCAGTCTAACGATATTTATGACAGATTGTGACCGGTCGTTAAAATGTTATAATGGATTTTATTACCCAAACACCTATTACATGCATGCCGTAGTTCACGTTTGAAAAAAAATCGATTTAACGAGATTTCATTGATTTTTAATTACACCCATACACACAGACACAATGCAGTGTTTACCTTAGCTTGTGTCCAGTTAATAGTCAGCTGATATCATTCATATATATGTCCAACGGTCGGCGAACGTCAATATTATTATTAAATATATAATTTATTATCTAATAATATCTATCCCAAATTATGACTTTAAAAAAAAATATGTACTAATCAACATAAACATTATTAATTCATTTATTAATATACTAATTATTATAATCAACCCTAATTACACTCATTAATTACATTAATTACATTAATTACATTAATTATGCAACAGTCATTAATTAAAACTAATTACGCAACAGTTATTAAAGTGGTTAAAAAATATTCATTAATTAAGTGACGTCATGTTAATTACCTTACGTAACATTTTAATGACATTACGTCATCCACACGGGCTGCCCCCGGCCTTCGGCAGAACTGGGTTCAAAACCAACTCACCTACTACTCATAAACCTGACAAGCAGAACAGCATTACATGTCATCCAAGGGCGTGTCACAGGGCAGTACTACCGCGACAACATGTTAGCAGCTCATGTGGTGCCATTTGCGTGATGTCACGACCGTCAATTCATTTTCCAAGATGACACTGCAAAAGCACACATGGCCCGTGTTGCTACAGAGTTCCTCCAGTAGCAGAACATCACAACATTGCTTTGGCCAGCACCAATCGAGCACCTCTAGGATATGATATTACTGTTATCTGATCTGTTTTAACTGTTGCGGGATTCTCTTGTGTCCATTGATCCACAAGGTGACGCATGTCGTCTATCACGGCAGTCCCGCGCAAGATGGCCACGCCTTCCATGGAGAAAACAGGAGCGCTCGTCTCGTACCCGTTTCCCTGTGGAAGTTTCCTTCCGGTGGTCACCCTTCCACGTCCTCTTACTTACCTTGTCATTACGGCCATGCATGTGCCCACTTAAACTAATCAAACTGTCATGTGCGTCTACTTTTGCCCCAGATTAATTAATTCTTCCAAACTCTTTCTGTTAGAAATAAAGACATTTCATTTGAACAGCTAGATAAAAATTGTTCTCTTATCATGAGATCTTTTAAAGATTCAAATGTTTTTGCAACGTCCGCTAATTGTAATCATCTGCCGAAAACTCTTCGCATCCTAGCCACAAATTGGAAAACCGTTTCCCCCTTATCTGGCTTTACTTGAAGGAAATTAATTCTGAACCCCTCTTCAGTTAGCTCGTAACGTTTGAGAAGAGATCTTTTTAACTCAGTGTAATTGGGTGGACCAGATTTCCTCAGATAGGTATCCCCAAAAGGTATTATCAAAGGCATCCTCAAATAATACATCACCATGCCATAAGTATCCTCAAATACCGAGATGAGTCATAGAGCCGCATGTGGAGACACTCAATGGGAGCAATATCTGTGCAATATGTTTATTTGTAACCATTTTACATGTATGTGTACCGTGAATAAAGAATCTGAATCTGAATCTGAATCTAGTACATTAATGCTGTTACGAGCCAAAGTTCATATCACTGTCGTACTTTCTCATACCTACTCCATGTTCCCCTAATAAGCTATTGAGCATTTACTGAAAACGTCATTGCTCGAACGACTCGAATCCCATGGAGCAAATGAGCTATCCAGCAATTGCTCGAACGAGTGACTCCACATACTGCTCTACGACTCATCTCGGTATTTGATGACACCTACAACATGGCCCCCATACAGCTCCTAGCTCCATTATGGTTCCAGGCTCCCATACAGATCCAAGCTTCTAGACCATCCATTACCTGCTTAGCTCCAAGGCCTCTACTTGTCCATTGTAGCCACCATCTATCCTATGATCAACTTCCACTGTAATCACCTTTATTATGCGTCACGTCTGTAACATCAGCCGTGATTGGTTAATTTGACACCTTCTAAAAGTCATAGTACTGGAGTTTTGAGACAAAACAGGGGTACTATCAGAACGTTCTTCCCCGGAGACAAGAGAACAAAGAAAATGTAAGCTCCACTTCCATTGATCAGTGTCGATTACGCACGCCCTGACTGGAATTTATCAGCACCATACGCTGGCGCCGTGTCCGTTTAACTTTTTTCGTCACCAATAGACACAAACTTACCAACAAATATATCATCTTCAGTGGGTGTGTTTTCAATTTTAACTGCAAACAATGAATTCAAAAAAATCAGAAGTATTAAAAACCCACGTGTTGTTCACCACCACTTCAGTGAATCCTGAATATGACTTATGATTCAATCAATTATATTTCCACAAGTTTAGTACTCCTCGACCTCACTGAGCCTCTGCCTCAAGTTCAAAATAAATTGTTTCACTCTGCTTAATTCTAACAACTGTTGTCGTCCAGGAAACATGAATTTATATTCCATTAATTTATACCACTCATCACACAAGCATCAATAATGAGTTATAACATGAACAGCATGATGCAGTTGTAAACACTGGCATTTGGTGATATAGAAACTCCCAAAGCGACGGCACTTGTGACAAGTCATTTTCGAATTTGGTGATCTGGAAACTCCTAAAGAGACGTCATTCGTTCGAAATGACGTTATGTTTTGGGATTCGACTACATGGTTATTAAAGATTGGTGGCATGTTGCAGTTAACGCTTAACAATGAAAGCTATTTTTTGTTCGGCATAATAAAATAATTTGAACGTTTCTTTTCATGTTCTACCGGTCGATAGTACCTGAGTTTGTATGGTTTCTGAAATAAAACCTCCAGAAGCTTCGCTGCTTCAGGTTTTATTTCAGAAATCACACAAACTCAGGTACTATCGACCGATAGAACGTGAAAAGAAACGTTCTAATATTATATTACAATACTGGCTGATCTTAGCAGAGATGGTGGTGACTATGGACAAGTAGTGGCCTCGGAGCTATGAGGGGTGTGGGGTGGTCCAGAAACCAGGTACTGAATAGGGTTGGGAGGCATAACTATCTTCAGATAGATATCTTGCAAAAGGTATCCTATAAGGGTATCATCAAAGGTATTCTCAAAGGCTATCCTCAAATATAGTGCATTACTATGTCATAAGTATCCTCAACTACCGAGACGAGTCGCAGAGACGAATGTGGAGTCACTCGGTCGAGCAATTGCTCTATAGCTCATAGCTTATTTGTTTGATAAGATTAGAGTCGTTTGAGTAATACCTACTCCTGCTCGATTGTCTTCCGGATTTGAGAATCACAGAGGCCTTCGTTATACATAAGAGAGATAACTCTGTATGGGTAGATACAGATTATGGGAAATCATGCAATTTAACTGGTGATTATAAGGCTTGGGCGAGGGCAGAGGTCGTAACAAGAGGTAATTAAGAGTAGCTAGGGCTACATAAACTGCTAAGGTTAGAGTGGTTAGAATAGCGACTGTAATAGGTAGAAACCGAGGATTTAGTGGGAAAACCGAACCAGTAAAACAATTGTCGGGTCGCAGAAGAACGCATCTTATAGCACTATGTGCTATTTTTATAATCCTAAAATGGAGCTTCTCTATGTCCGTTTCGGTAGTTTATGGTGGTTTTAGAGGGTTTGGGGGTCACATAGCAGCCACATGCTGCCATAGAAACCAAGTTGGCGGCCTCCAGTATACAAAATGGACGACGGAAACGTATCCCCCTAACAACAAGGTGATAGCTTGAAGTTGCGATTTTTTGCCTTAAAGTGTATATATTTTCGATAATCTTTCTCACTGGGCTAAAATATAAAGCGTAAAGATAGGTATATGACGGACCCCTAAAACCGATTTGTCACTTAAACAGACCAGCAATAGTTCATGCGCTGCTAATTAAGCGTGGAATTTTATGTCCATTATCGCGGGTGTGGCGAACCCATCTGATACCTGATTAAAGACGGAAGAGAGACCAGTGTTCTCCTGTAGCCATTATCTGTGTAATTATAGCCAGTTAATAGGTACTTGTCGTAAAAACAGGACACCGCACACGTTCTGAACACGCACCCATATTACGCATCTAGCCTGTCACCGAATGATACACCAAAATCCGAGTCTTTCAAATATTAAATTTAGATAGATCAAAGCGGCCACGTTCAAGAGACGCAATTAAACTGAGAATTCATGTTCTGGCTATCGAAATAATAATCGGGGGATTTCTCGAAAATTTCATTCCAGTCTGAAGCCGGGTAAGGTTGTGGATCGTAAGAGCTGAGGATGTCCCATATAATAGGTTAGAGGAGGTGCTGAATCGATCCGAGAGTAAAGGCACGTTGTAGTGTAGGCGAGCCTCAGGGCTCATATTCAGAATAGAGACAGTCGCGGGACAAATCGGTGGCCATATTGAGAATAGGATCAGAAACACGAAGGAGGAGCGCAGGTACCTATTAGCATTTAGGTAAACGGCATCACCAGTTATATAAGGTAAGCCATTCGTAGGCGGAGTAGGCTTTGCCTGTATGAACATTATTCTCAGATAAATGGAGGGGAGCGTTTAAAACCCCATTTGTGGTGACTGTCTGAGTAAGAAGCGTCCAGTAAAGTGAAGTTACGTTAGTGGCCGTGCGACGGCTGTGGTAGAGTGACATTCCGTCACTTGTTAGAGCAAAGGCGTCCGATCAAGTGACAATACGTCAGTGGCCGTGCGACGGCCGTGAAAGAGTGAAGTAAAAAGGCGACCAAAGACTAAACACCAGCGACCAGGAAGGGAAACCAGCGGCAGAAGAAAGTGCGGGCCCGCAAGTTACTCAAATACTGTGTGGGTGGGGTGTGATTGACGTTTTTTTTTTTTTATTCATTTTGGATTTCATGTGAGTCACAAATTACCATATTTATTTATATATATATATATGTATTAAAATTATTGTTTTCAGTGAACCCCTGTTGATTTATGCTTTTCGGGGAAAAGTCATTGACCCATTCAGGATAAGAACCACCCTAACAAAAACGAAAACGGGCGGGTTCGTGACGGTGAGACATACGTTCACGCACGGGTTCAGGCAACACTCCTTTAGTTTTGGCTGAATACGCGGCGTGAATCTATTTCCCCCGGCAACGACAAAGCTCGGTTTCCGACAGGTATCACTATGAGAATGACGTCACAATGTGCCCCGTGCCCCCCCCCCCCCCCCCCACACACACACCACCCCTCCCCCGCGGGTTACCATGACAAACAAACTTGGCACCACTTGGTCACAAGACATTACGTCACTTCCGAGGTTCTGCCCGAGGTCCTGCAACCTAGACCCGAAACGTGCGCGACATACTACACCTCGACGTACAACAACACACACATACTCCCTCAGAACATTCTCACACGTGTATTTATTTGATACATATGAATAGAAAAGGAAATGATATAATGCAATAAAAATGGCCTGTCAATGGCAGTTATGATTGTAATGCTCCAGACCTACCAAATCTGCTGATGTTGTGGAAATAAAGGAGAGTCGTGAGAATTTCGAATTTCAATTAACCCCAACAATTCAACTTTTAATACCCGAGTCCTGTGACATGTTGCAGTTGCCCGTGTAGTATTTGTTGGTCTTGTCGAGGTTGGTGTACTAGTTGTTAGGACTATTGTAGTTGGTGTAGTAGTTGTTGGTCTTGTCGAGGTTGGTGTACTAGTTGTTAGGACTATAGTAGTTGGTGTAGTAGTTGTTGGTCTTGTCGAGGTTGGTGTACTAGTTGTTAGGACTATAGTAGTTGGTGTGGTAGTTGTTGGTCTTGTCGAGGTTGGTGTACTAGTTGTTAGGACTATAGTAGTTGGTGTAGTAGTTGTTGGTTTTGTCGAGGTTGGTGTACTAGTTGTTAGGACTATAGTAGTTGGTGTAGTAGTCGTTGGTGTAGTAGTTCTAATGGTTGCCATGGTAGTCCTACTGATTGTGAAGTTGTGGTTGTGTGATCAAGTTTGTTGGTGTAGTGGGTTTGTTGAAGTGGTTGATAGGGTACAGTATTGATTTTATTGATAGTTGTTGATGTAAAGGTTGGTGTAGTAGTGTTTTATGATTACTTGTAGTGATTGGTATAGTAGTCATATTAGTTAGGAGTTCTAGCTGTTGGTATTGAAATGGGCTGTGTAGTAGTAATGTTGTGTTATAGTGGTTCGTGCTGTAAAAGTTAAAGCGATCGGAGCACTAGCTGTTGGTATTGGAGTAGGTGGAATAATAATTGTTGGTGCAAAACTTGAAGTGGTTGTTGGAGTGGTTGTGGTGATCGGTGTAGTAGTTATAGTGGTTGGTGTACTAGTTGTTGGTGTTGTCAAAGTAGTTGGTGTAGTAGTTGTTGGTGTTGTCAAGATTGATGTTGTAGTAGTTGGTGTAGTAGTTGGTGGCGTAGTAGTTGTGTTGATTGTTTTCACGTGATACTGCTGGTTGGAGCAGTACTTGTTGGTTTCTTAGTAGTTGTGGTTTATGTTGTCACGTTGTTGTGGTGTTGTTTCTAGTAGTTAGTGTTGTAATTGCAGAGGTGGGTAGAGATGTTGAAGTTGTTGGTATGGTAGTTATATTCTTGGTGTTATAATTTGCAGCGGTTGGAGTTGCAATTGTTGTTATAGTAGTTGTACGTTTAGTAGTTGTCATTGTTGGTGTATTAGTCATTGATGCAGTATTTGTGATTGTTTATGTAGTAGTCAAAGTGGTTTTTGTTGCAGTTGCTGTTGTAGTAGTTATTGAGTTGGTAGTTGCCATTGTCTGTGCAGTACCTGGTATTGCTGTGGTTGTAAAAGTTGGTATTGTTGAGCGGTTAGTGTTGCTGTTGTAGTTGTTGTTACAGAAAGGGTAGGCAGCTGGTGTTGAGATGCTTGGCAAACTCCGTGTGTGACGTCATACCGAATGTGATATCATTAGTGACATATCGCACTGCGTCATTGGAAATAATATGTTGTCAAGGTAGCACAAGATATAACTTCATAGCTCTAGTTCAATGCCTTTGCTATAGATAGATAACTACATACCGTGATCGGGATGTCATTAGTCACGTAACCGGTAACACGTGACTTACTGGTCACATGACTTATAACGTATTCGATAACATCACTGGTCACGTGACTGATGACATGATTTATGTTAAAGGGTTAATAAACTGCAATGCCCTGACAAGTCCTGTTATTGTTATGTTACTACAAATTGCCTGTATCAATATCCGAGCAGAATAATCAGTCTTGTTAGCTTTTTAAAAAGACGGCTCACAATTTTTGCCCCAATTCCAAACACAATGGTTAATCCGAAAAAAACGCCCTGGCATATACGACACAGTGAAACCAACCATTCAAACCCTCAACATTCAAGAAAGCTTTTATATTTCATTTTCAGTAAACGAACAAGCGATTGACCATCCCCCAGGGCTGCAGAGCGGGTGGCGGGGCCGAGGTAGAAACTTCCGGGTCCGAAACTTTTGGGGGGGAGGGGGCGGCTTGACCGTGGGGACCGAATTCCTCTCTCCGGCCCTGCCATCACCCCACAAACCAACAACTGTCAGAATTGCTTTATATTCCAACTGTGCATTCCTGAATTACACAAGACACCTCTAGTGTACAGTTCTAAGATTAATATATTTTGACATTTCAGTTCCACCTTCAGTTTTTGCCAGACCTATATTATATAGTATTCAAAAAACGTAGGGATATTGAGGCATTTCACTGTGACATCTGGTGAATGGTTTCAGCGATAGTTGGGTGTCTGACAAGCACACATTCCACACACTGAGCTTAGAAGGCATGGACGGTCAGTCAGAGAATTTACCATATCCAGTCCAAGACCTCAATACCTTGTAAAGCCTCCTCGTTCCGTGAGACAAGCGCGGATCCGACGTGGCATTCTCCTCACCAAACGTCCAATATCAGCTTGATTGATGTTATTTCATTCCTCCTGCAGTGCAGCGGCGAGTTCCTGGACATTGGTAGGGGGCTGTTGGCGTTGTCGTAGGCGCCTACCAAGCATATCCCAGACGTGCTCGATTGGTGAAATGTCTGGACTTAGGGCTGGCCAAGGCAGTGTAGTGATGTTCTTCTCCTGAAGGAACTCTGTAGGGACACGGGCTCCGTGTGCTCCTGCATTGCGATCTTGGAGAAGGAATCGACGGCCGTGACGTCGCACACATGACACCACATGAGCTCCTAACATATTGTCACGATAGTACTGCCCTGTGACACGCACTTGGATGACATGTAATGCTGTTCCGCTTGCCATGGTTATTCCTCCCCACACTATAATCGATCCACCACCAAAACAAAGGATCGTGCTACCTAACGGTTACATCATGGTATCGTTCGTTCCGCCGCCGCCACACTCTGTTTCGCCTGAGTGAACCTCGATTCATCGGAAAACATGACGTTGCTCCACCGACGATTGTCCCAGCGCTGTCGTGCTCCACACCAGTTACGCTTTGCTGCGATGTGACGTTCAGTCAAACGTGGAATTATTCGAGGTCGTCCAGCGTACAAATTCCAGCTGTGTGGACGATTTCGGATAGTCTGACCACTGATTCCCAATCTGTCGCTCGATGCAGCTGCTGTCCAATTTCTGAGGCACTTTGATTGCGGTTACGTAATGCTGTGGTTCGGATGAAACGATCCTGGTAAGCAGTTCTCGCCCTGACCGACGTTTGTCATCAACATTGCCTGTCTGACGGTAGCGTGACCACAACCTGCTAATCACTGATTGAGAATTTGAGCCACTGCAGTCTGTCTGTTGCCAGCTTGCTTCCAACATGCCAACGATACGTAAACGTTCGTCATGTGTCAGTCTTCGCATACGTCAAAAGTTACGTTTCGACCAGAAACTATTGATGAACGAGTTTATACCAAGAAAAGGATGATGAGACTTCCGAAAAAGCCGTCCAGTACAAATGAAAACTTCAAAACGTACCCCACAGACATTAACGCGGCGCTCGCGCGAAAAACCTGCACGAAATTTTCGTGGGCCAGTGACATTCGTGATCCACACTAAACTTGGTAACATATTGATGTGTTCAATCACGCGTATTCAATACCATGTTCCGAAAATATCAACATCAGTTTAGATATCCCCTACTTTTTTTGAATAGTATATATGTCACCTAAAGACATCCACAAACATTATTCACATAATATTGAAGATAACAGCCAGATTTCTGAAGACACCGATCACACCATCCATAACTTTCAGAACCCAAGACACCGGAAGCATCTCTTTGATCGCGGATCGTACCTTCCATGTCAGTACAATGAATTCCATTGGAAGAGTCCATATTCAAAGAGTTAAAAGAGAATTTTACAAATATTTACTATCTCCTAATCAGGGAGGGACTTCAGGGCAGGGGGTCAGACCCTGGGAAATAGCATTCACTCGCACTAGCAGTCCCGCTATGACATGCCAGGGCATGGATGTCACGATGGCCGAAGGCCTAAGGTGGGGGAGTTTGAGAGGAGATACCTCCTCCCATCGGGAAGTGGGCACCTTTCTCCCAAACTCCTCCAACTCCCCCACTGAACCTTGAAAGCTCCCAGAATGGATTAGGGGTGTATTTTAGCTTGACTTCGAAAATAAATCATTGAGAAAAATAATGATTGACGAACCTGGAAATGGCATTGTCTGTCCTCTCTCTCTCTCTCTCTCTCTCTCTCTCTCTCTCTCTCTCTCTCTCTCTCTCTCGTGGTCCGAAGGCAGGGTTGGCAGCTGCCCCCTCTGCTCCCGTGCTTCCGGCGTCCCTGCTCCTAACCACCGCGATTATTATTTAATAGCTTCCATGTCCGTAAATGCCTGTTTGCCAATAGAAAGTTGACATACAAACACACTGTTGTAACATGGATGTTATCCTTTGGATACATTTTCCCGGGAAATTTTATTGATTATCCACCGAAAATAGTGTCTATCCGATAAATGTTTGCTTGTAAAACTTTTTTAATTTTTGGTACTTGATATCGAGTGTACCAGTATTTAAAATCAAATCCGAATTTGTCCATTGCGCTGGAAAATGAGAACCGGATTAGACCAGAATCAAAACCACAAAAATGCATACGGTAAATTTGAAATGACACCCACGCTATATTTTGTTTGACCCTTGCATCGTTTTTAGTAAGATGCCCGGCAATAAAAAAAAAAGTGAATTTGGACAGCTTGTTCGTGTTGCACACAATTTTGTCTTTTACTTAGTGACCTGCTAAAATGAGAAAATTAGGAGTGCGGGAAATGTATTTTGCTATATTTTCAAAATATTTGGGATTGCATATGTACAGTGCCCATCTAATCTCTTTGATATGGTGTGTTCTTTAGCAAACAGATATAGCAATGGTCCTCTGCCTTTGGCTGTTCTGGAAGATCATTAGAGGACAAAAGGTCACAAAATTGAACAATTCTTGAAATTTGGGATACTGTAAAGTGTTTGTTTTGTTCCCTTTTGTGTATTTCGTCGTCATTTTCGCCATTCACATATCTGATTTCAGAGCGTGAACACCTTGATAGTCATGGAATTACCAGACAGACTTGTGAAAGCCATTTCAGCTCTGGGCGTCTCATGCCCTATTTCCTGGACTATCCAGGAAAAAGGTTTGAGCGTCCACCTGAATCTGGAGTTCAAAATTGAAAAGAACACAACACCAACCCCTTCGGGGAGAGGTAGTACTTTTGGAGAGAGGATCCCCTCTCCCACTGGTCCTCACCCGAAGGGGCACGGAGGTCCTGATAAGAGCAATAACAAGAGAAAGAAGAAGAGTCCATCGACCAAGCGCAGGGACGCCCGGCGCTTGGAGGCTTTCCGGAATAGGAAGAAAGAGTTGAGTGAGGGGGTGGAGGCTCTGGAGGCAGCCGCCAGTTCCCCTCCTAGTCCCACAAGTACACCCAATCAACTGCCGGCTCCTGAGCCGGTTCAGTTGGATGAGGAACATCCAGTGGAGACTGAGGAGGAACTGGAAGCTGCTTTTTCACCGCCTCCCACCCCTCACTCCCCTCTTCCTTCACTACCGGAAAGCCTCGGAGCGGATGAAGCAGAAGAACAGCCACCACATCCTATAAACCTCTACATCCAAAAAAACGCTAAAAATAATGGAAACAACATCCGCTAGAACTGATGAACTGATAAAAGAATCTAGGGAACTAACAGGACGTACATCAATACCACCACCAGCCTCATCACCATCACCAAGCCAACCTCCACCCAAGAAAAAGAGCCGGAAAAAGCCCAGAAGGAGATAAACCTTCTCCCTCCTTCCTTTTCCTCCTCTGCCACGCCTCGACATCACCAAAATTATACAGTCAACGAGGGTCGAAAGGGGCTTGTCTCCTATGTCGTCCCTGCGCGCCTCCGGCGCGCGAAACCATTTCGTTCGGCTTTTGTGTAGGATTTTATTATTGTCTTTATGTACTTGTGCTCTGCTGTGAGCAATAATATTCACAATAAATATGCCGTGTGTAAAGAAAATTTGCACAAGCATCAAGGGGGGTGGGGGGGGCACTAAAAATTTGCAAGACGTGACGTCCTATTTTTTATTCGGCTCCTTTTTACACCCACCCACCCACCCACTACGTGCAAATTTTCTACTACCGTTCTCAGACACCCGCCCCCACTCTCTCATTAAAATCCAAAATAAACTTATAAACTTAGTAGGCACAGCTGTCTTTAAAGGGGTTTTCATAATGTCCTTAACCCTTTACCCAACGTAGCGGTCAAAATCGGCCAGCGCTATTCTCAAAAATCACCAATTAATTTTTACTATTTTTTCATTTTTTGTCTCAAAAACATAGGTTATGACCCCTCATTGGAACGAGCTCGTTGAGCTCGTTCCAATGAGGGGCCATAACCTATGTTTTTGAGACAAAAAAATGAAAAAAAAATAGTTATTCAATCATTTTTTGGCAAGTGTCGTCTGCTTTTCATGTTAGGTAAAGGGTTAAACTGGTACCACCAATTTAAACCTCTGTGGGCTGCTGTGGGCCCCAATCTACAAAGGACAAGCTGTTCATTATTAGGCTTGGCCAGAGCAGGTGTACATATACGGGAACAAATTTTCATTTGAATTGTTCCAAAAATATTGTCTGCACATTTTCTACATTTCGAACAAGACATCCACCCCCTACTAACGTGTGACATTTTCCCAGTTTAAGCCCAATATTCTCACATATAAAGCTTCCTGATGTTGTATTTATGTCAAGAGTGTGATGTACAACATCATCTTTAAGGTTTGAAACACAAATGATGGTATATATTAGCTGATATATTGATATATTTTTAAAAAATTCAAAAAATTGCACAGGTTGGAAATGCACATTTTTGGCGCACTCAAGAAACCCACCCACCCCCATCTCACGTCTTGCAAATTTTTGGTGGCCTCCCCCTGCAAGCATACCAAGTTTCAGGCCAATCCACCAAATTATGATAACTGAGTTATTACAAGTACAGTATTACACTGGGTCCATTTTTGACATATTTTTCGACAAGAAGCATAATTCTATGGCCAAATCTGAAAGCAACGTCCCTTGACAATGAAACCACTTGGCATACTATGAATAAGAAACTTTCAAAACTTTGCGATTATTCATTAAATAGTACTAATTCAAATTCAAATCGAAATTTATTATTTATTTATATTTATTTCTTGGTTTTTAAGGTCACATATTTCTGCACCCAGTGGCTAATCATGACAAGGACAGTTTTACGGATGGAGGAAGCCGGAGTACCCGGAGAGAACCACCAAGCAACGGTGAGCAACTGTCAGCTCCCCAAGATACTCCACACAAGCAGGGTAAGCATTGGTTGAAGACAAGTGCACCATCGACGTGCAGTACGCCTTAGTACAGAACGCCACCGTGCCCCCACGTGGGCAATGGGGGTGAAGTGCCTTGCCCAAGGACACAACGCGGTTGCCGCAGCTGGGATTCGAACCGAGGACCTCTCGGCTTGCAGCCTGCATCTCTACCTACTGAGCCACCGCGTCCCAAATCGAAATTAAACACATTTTAAAAACACAAAGGGGCATAACGTTGACTAAATTTGTGAGCATTGTCATTTTGCATTTAGATTATTTCGACATAACTATGGTGAGGCAGACGCGTACCACATTTTTGACCGTCTGTCAACTATTGTTGAAGAAATTGCACCGGGTGGCCACACACAGTAACATATGCACTTTCAGATGTATGGACAGATATTTATCTAACAATCAACATATTTTGCACCCCAAAACTCGGAAAAACGTTTGTATCAGCCCCCTCCCCCCCCCCCCCCCCCCCCCCCTTCCGATTCCGTATCAGACAGCTTCAATTCCGGTAAACACCGCACTATCACATATATATACATTGTTATTACCCATTAAAATATAGTTCCTGAATTTAAAAATTTTGACCAATATCAACCCAATTTAAACTGAAAAATGAGGGGAACGGGGTTTATGTAACGGGACTGTTAGATAAACGTATTATCATGACCATGTGCATGTCCTGTAATTTGTATCAGATTCTCGGTCGTGTTTACAATCGGATTGCTACTCGCCTTCACGGGCTCGTTGCTATCCGATTGTAATCACGGTCGAGAATCTGACCTCACGGGCTTGTTGCTATCCGTTTGTAAACACGTCCGAGAATCTGATACAAATTACAGGACATGCACATGGTCAAGATAATGTATATTTACGCGGAAACGCGCACAGACAGACGCATCCATTTTTCAAAGTAGTATGCCATGTACCCCTTCACCCCATAGTTGGGTGACCCCTGCGAGAACACCGTGAGTGATGTCCTAATGCAGTGCATTGTGGGTTGTACGTGGATGTCATTGTATCTTGCATGAGTGGCCATGTTGTGATAACATTACCATAGTGGTATGTGGTGTTAGTATGCATGCACTGTGCGTATTGTTAGGGTGACACGAGTTTCCGTTGTCCATTGTGTTTCTGGAGGCCGCCATTTTAGTTTCTGTGACGGCACATGCTTACTATGGGACTCAGCGGCCTCTAATAAATTTGTGTGTGGTTCGAGGGTACGTTCCTTGAAAGGGAATACATCTAACCACCCGACTAAAATTATATAAAGCGATGTCAAAACCTTCTAGAAACCAGTCACCTTGGATTGTACTCAGCTGGTATGGCCAGCACGGTCTAAAAGTTCAGGGGTATCATTTCTTTCAGTGGGTGTATATCTGATTAACAAAGGCCATTAGACACCTACACAGACGTATTAAAGACAACCCGGCAACTGTTTATCACTGGCATACATTTTCGCGTTTCCTACTCCCACTCATCATCTACTGCCCATTTTAACTTATTCTACCTTTGATATGATTACTGCCTCGCTACAAGCTATGTGCAACCATGTCCCAACCTGTGGCCTCCTCCAATATTTAGCAGAATTAGTCAGAACGCACCATTCAGCGAAGCTCGTATCAACCGAAACAGTGACTTGCTGAATGAAGGCGAGACACGTATGGACTGTGCCTGCATGCTTGTACACAAGGTGTCACATATGACGAGATGTGCTAAAGCACAATATCTTACCTCCTACAAGTATCTGGGAATTTCATTGGTTCAAAGACGTCACAAGCAGACTGCATTTAAAACCATTTTCTGTCTGTCAACATCAATATACGCTGACAGTTATGGGTAATCTCCCCTTTGTTCATTGATTATTCAAAATGGCGGCAGACGATAAACGCTTCAAGTTGAAAGATTGAGTGTTGGAAGCCCATACACTCAATCTTTCAACTTGAAGCGTTGATCGTCTGAGAGCGATTTCTGTTTGCTGCCTGACAGGCAGCAAACAGACATCGCTCTCAAATTTTTCAAGGTTTTTTCGGTTTAAAAGAAAACATCTAGATGATAGACAACATCTACTCGAAATACAGACCACCCTCGGGACCTGACATAAAAAACAAACCATTCTGTGGACTTTCGGGATGTTTTCTGATGGGATTTAGGTTTGTATTGTGTGTTTACTTGGTCATCAACGAGGCCATTATACCCGGGCAATTAACCTCTGACATCATTTTTACTATGCTGTCGAACATCAGCGAGGTGCGAAATATCGATCGATTTTCTGAATTGGACAATGGATTATCGATTCAGTACTCCAGTGCTGAGCTGAAATCACTCAACAGGACAGTGCATCTGCCGTTAAAACTCAGTGTTTTGTTTCGGTTATCCGACCTCGGATTATCAATAACAAGCAGTCAGCCTCCTCCCTGTGTGACCTGTTATTGTCGACAGGGACGTAGACGACGCCAGGGGAGGAGGGATGGTACGCGAAAACGACGATCTATTGAAATTATCATCGGCCACGGCCGGAACAGTTCGAAAAGCAAACCACACCGAAATGTTAATGAAAGTAACGTTATTAGATTGGACTCCTGTTCATCTGACTTCCTTTCCGTCTCTCTTTTCAATTCTCAATCTGCTCGTAATAAAACCGAGATGATTCACAACCTTCCCATCGACGATGATCTGGATTTAACGTTCATCACCGAAACCTGGCTTAGGCCATCCGGAGACGAGGTTCTTATTAAGGAAATGACACCCCCAGGTTACGAGTTTCGGTCTTCCCCTCGCAAATCTGGGAGTGGTGGTGGCATAGCCCTTCTCTACCGTGACACATTCAGAGTGACACAAAAAACTATTACTGATTACAAATCCTTTGAATCGACTGAATTCACTGTTACTTCCTCTGGACGAACGGCTGTTTTCTTGTGCATTTATAAACCGTCACCTAGTAAGAAGAACAAACTAACTTTCTCGATGTTCTTTGAAGATCTCTCCGATCTTATCAGTAGATACGTTGCTGACCAACGCAAATTACTAATACTTGGTGATTTCAACATACGCTATGAACACAAGGACAGCAAGGATGTCAATAATGTCAAAACGCTATTGAATGATTCATCCTTACACCAAGTGTCACCAAACCTACACATCGCTTAGGGGGAATTCTCGACTGGGTTATTGAGCGTGAGGATGAATCACTGGTTAGAGATGTTGATGTTAAATACCGCATATCGGATCACCACCTCATCAAGTTTCGTTTTAACTTAGCCAAGCCTCCACCCAGCATTCGGGCTGTAACAACTAGGAATTTGAAAGAAATCGACCACGAACAATTCGTTAACGATATTCTCAACGACATCGATGTATCTTCGATACATACCGCGGTATCGTGGTATGAAGGACTTAGAGATATACTGAATCACCATGCTCATTTATCAACGAGAAAAGTCACTAGCCGTCCATCTGTTCCTTGGTTCACTGCTGATATAAAACGGGCTAAAACTGAACGCCGGAAAGCAGAACGACAGTGGAGACACACTGGCTTGACAGTTCACCGTCAAATATTTCATGAGAAGAACAATAAAGTGAACTTCATGACAAAACGTGCTCGTCAACATCACTATAGCGAGAGAATATCTAACATCAAATCATCCAAAGTGTTATATTCGCTAGTGAGTGAACTCTACGGGAAAACGAAATCATCCACTCTTCCCACCAACATAGAAATGGACGACCTCCCAAATGCCTTCGCTGATTATTTCCATAACAAGATTGCTACTATTCGGTCACAATTTGACAGTTATGAGGGGCAAGCCGAATTTCGACCATTTATTGGCTCGCCGCTTCAGTCATTCCGTCCTGTTTCTAGTGAAGAGGTTAGAAAAGTTATCACTTCAGCTCCTCCTAAATCGTGTACACTGGCCCCGATTCCCACAGAACTTTTTCTGAAGCATATTGATGCTATCATCGACCCAGTCACTGCTTTGATGATTTTTTCACTGTCTTCTGGCATTGTCCCGACATGCTTTAAAAGGGATGTTGTTGTGCCTCTTTTAAAAAAAGCCTTCGTTGGACCCTGAAACTCTAAAGAACTACAGGCCAGTGTCCAATCTCCCTTTCCTTTCCAAAATCCTTGAAAAGCTCGTTCTTGCCCAACTAAAAGAACACCTGGAATATCACTCGTTAATGGAAAAGTGCCAGGCTGCTTACCGCAAAGGGCACAGTACTGAAACTGCACTGATCCGAATAACGTCTGACCTTCTGACCGCGTCTGATGAAGGAAAAGTGTCCCTGCTAAAGCTCCTCGATTCATCGGCGGCGTTTGATACATTGGACCATACAATTTTAATTCGTAGACTCGAAACTACTTTTGGCATCCGTGGATCCACTCTTAAATGGTTTGCCTCATATCTATCCGACCGGTTCCAACAAATCCAAGTTGGAAACTCGCTTTCAGATGAACGTGCGCTGACATTTGGAGTCCCACAAGGTTCAGTACTCGGCCCTATGCTATATCTTCTGTATACACAACCACTTGGGGACATTATCAGGAGCCACAGAGTTGGGTGCCACATGTACGCAGACGACACACAGTTATATGACCATGAAACAGTTAACCGATCCGCCCAGCTTGTTTCAAACGCCGGGGAATGTTTGTCATCGGTGAAGTCTTGGATGTTGGCAAACCAACTCAAACTCAACGATGACAAAACCGAAGCGATGTGATGCGCAAAACAATCCGTCGCAAATTCCATCACAATTCAGCACATTTCCGTAGGCGAGAACTTGATCCATTTCACCGATAGTGCGAAAAATCTCGGAGTTCATTTGGACACCACTCTTTCAATGTCCTATCAAATATCAAACATATGTAAGTCAGTATATTTTGAAATTAGAAGGCTAGGTCATATCCGAAAATATGTAAGTTTAGACGCAACAAAAAAGCTGATTTCATCATTCATCTTGAGTCGAATAGATTACTGTAATGCACTGCTTTTCGACGTCCCGGGCAACCAGCTCCAACGTTTACAGAGGCTGATCAACGTTGCTGCTAGGATTGCTCTGCGGACGAAGAAAAGGGAACACATCTCACACGCCCTTGCCAAGCTGCACTACATCCCAGTTAAAGACCGCATAACATATAAACTAGCAATACTCACCTACCAGAGAAATTCGGCTGACTTCCCAGGCTACCTTAGCGAACTCCTCATACCATACAAGCCGCAGCGATCATTGCGATCCAGCGACGAAGGGCTTTTAACTCAGTTCGCGGGGAATTTGAAGACTGTAGGTGACAGGGCTTTCAGGATCAGCGCGCCCCGTGCGTGGATCTCGTTACCCAAAACCTTACGAAATGCACCATCTCCTGAAAGTTTTAAAAAGGGACTAAAAACCTACTTATACCAGAGGAACTTCCCAGGCTATCCCTTCGCTGACACACAAACCGGGTGACTTTATTGATTTTATCTATCTTATTTGTGATTTCTTTTGTAAAGCGCTTAGGGCTTTTATTAGGATAGGCGCTATATAAGTGATATATTATTATTATTATTATTATTATTATTATTATTATTATTATTATTATATTTGGTCTGAAGTGCAGGTTAGGCAACTTAAAAGGCTTCATATTTTGTGGATGTGTGCATCATCTTACCTTCGAAATGAAACAGTTTGGTGTGTATGAATTTGCCTTGTTACAATTTATGTGAATCTAGACACTCTCCCATAAATTGTAACAAGGCAAAGACCCGTGAATACATTGTGAGAATTCTCTCATTTCATTTTGATCGCTGTTTGTTATTAGTTCTGTGCATCGATGCAGCAGTCGGTAAGATATATTCGTTACACAGTTTGTTGGTGGCCTAATATGGTGTATATGTTGTCAGTTAATTCTATATTGGACGAGAGCCAGTTAATTTCATATTGGACGAGAGCGAAGCTCGAGTCCAATATGGAATTAACTGACAACATATACACCATATTAGGCCACCAACAAACTGTGTAACTAATAATGTACACATAACATGCAGCACATGGGTACACACTGATGTGCGCAGGTATTTGGGGACCAATGACGATTTTATCGCTTGATAACGAATGCCGAATAAGGAACTGGGAATAAGTAACGATTGACACGTCACCTCTGTCTACGTGTGAAAATAGTGAAGAAGTCACCAATTAGCACCGACCCTAAAATAATCTCCACATAAGGCATAAAAAGTTAAAAATCTGTTTCTCAGCCCCACCCCGGTCCTTTTGGTTGTCGCATGCTCTCTTTTTATAACCAATGCAAACTTTAAAAAAATAAAACTTAAATGGTTTTTGTCTGATATTTTACTCAAGTTAATAATTACCATTGCAAAGCCTTCTTGCACTCAGGGGGCGAAATACACCACCACCCATGATTTTCTGTAGATTATGAGGCCTAAAAAATAAAACAAAACAAGAACATGAACTTTTGATGGGAAAGAAATAATTACAAAAATAAAAAATAAAATATAAAACCGCCCACCCACCACAAGTTTTGCCAAAAAATGGCCCGAGAAACAGATCTACTCTGTTGAGACTAAAGTGAGGCAACCGATGCTGCTCCCCTCTCCCATCACCAGGTGATGTGGCCTAATTATTGATGCCTTTCACAACTTGTAAATTATGAACACAAACGGACTCAGAGTCAAGGAAATTGCGTTTTTGTCCCAAATTTCAAATTTTTCCTCGGGGGAGCCTCCCCCCTCCAGCAATAGGTGGTGTCCCCCTCTTTTGCACGCCCCCATCTCGCCGCTACGTGGCTCGGATGATGCTGCGAATACTATTCTGTGACCCCCCCCCCCCCCCCCCCGCAGTAGTTCAGCGATCTGAACGTAGCGGATTCATGGCGCTGAACTAGCCCCCAATATAATACTCTTTCCACCCTAACTTTGATATCCTGGCTACGAGCCTGCCACACTCACAGAATCAACTATACTTAGTCGGTCTAGACCGTTATTAATTCCAGCTTTGATTAAACACAGCAGTGTTTCTGTTGAGACATGTTTTTTTACAAACAACATCGTGAAACTTTCAAAAGACAGCAAGGAAGCCATCCATACTCATTTGTCGTTCAAGTTACAGTTAGGTTCAATGTCAAAACCATTTACCCAGTGTAGACGTGAGAGTACACCATTCTTACTTACAGTAACAGCTCCAGAAACTACCAGCAAATGATTTGCACGATGTCCACAGATGGTGCAGTGTGTTGTATGTGCATTTATTACACGCCTGTTCCATGAAATCCCCATCTACAGCAACACTAAACCATGCGGAAAATGAAAATCCGCTCCGCACATACGTGCGGAACGGAAATCTTTGACGGACTATTTTTGAAAAAAAGCGAAATTTCACCGGAATTTTCTACAAATCGTGCACCGCAATTATAATTTGAATCGCTAGTGATAGCTAAGAATCCTCCCCGAGTTCCAATGTTCACATTGGCACTCAAGGGACGAAATAGGAACACGGGTTCCCCTCGCAAATTTGGTTGGCGATAAAATGTGTTCTTTTTGTTGATAGTTCGTCCCCTGAGTTCCAATGTGTTCTATGTGCACATAGAACACATTGGAACTCGGGGACGAGTTGCCAAATGAATTGCCGAGTGTCCTTCTAATAACTGTTTTTAAAAGACGTGAAGGCGTGTAATAAGCACAGAACGGCATGAATGGGTTAATAGATATGGCACTTGTGCCATCGCGGAAGGACTGCGGTCTCTCGTTCTATCCTTCCGCGCTGGCACGCGTGACGATTAACCCATTCACACACGCGTGTCGTTCTGTGCATTTCGTGGTGATTTGGTCAGGACTTTTGAGGTAACTGGTTGAGTGGATACTGAGATGACATGCGTTTCTCTGAGGTAAAAAAACAACCGCAAGGGGTCGATTCTGAAGTGAATGTTTCATTTCTCGAATCACGAGAGATGACATAACTGTGTCTCTTAACATCACTATCAATTTGTTTTTGCTTTTCAATTGTTTGAACTTTGTGTTGAACGATTGCTGCTGATCAGTTCTCCGTAATGCTTGAACTCTTCTTAATCCCTGACAACTTGATTTTGGTGTTTGAACCCTTTTCTTCCCCCTTTCTTTTCTCAGAGCCATTTTCAGCGTTTCAAGGTCTATATTTTCAGCGGGAGATGCATCAAATAGAGTTATTTTGTCAAAACAACTGCCGGTGGAGGCATCAGGTAGGCTTACATTTTGAATAAAGTGGGCGTTTTTTTATTTCCATGTTAAGTCATCCAACGAAGTTGGAATGATTTGTAGCTGTCGTTATCCTCTTGTTTTCTTTCTTCCTCAGACAAATCTTGGCTACAATTTTCAACCAACACCCGTGGAATGTGGCCCACTCTCCATCTTAATAACCCTGCAATGCATAAGCAGGGTTTGCAGCAGTTAGGCTTTAAGGCAATATGTAGTATTATGTACTATCGATGTGCAGTATGCCAGAGAGAACGAATGTTAGCCACGACGCTGCGATCAACACTCTGGAGCTTGCCTATATACTCTCAGATTTTGTCTTAGAATACTAGGCCTACATATTTCCTGAACTTCGTGTTGTATTCGCCAATAAGGAATTGCTACATGACCTTGACAGACTTGAAACACTAGCGGCACATGTTTAACGTGGATGTCAATGGTCAATCATCAGAGTTGAAGACTGCTTGGTGCAAATATGAATTAAATGCTTCACATTGTTGTTTCTGTTTGTTCACGTTGTCTATATTTTTAAAAATAAAATAATGTCTCTGGTGTGAAATATGGAATTAATTCACCATAACGATTTTGCATGATGTTATTTTCTTGAAGTGCATTTCGAGGGGGTTTTTTTTATTACGATAAGTAACGTACTATAGAAATCTCGTATCGATTGACATCATTCATACTTATCAAGCTCGATATTGTGTACACTCCAGTTGTAAATAGTAACAGTTGGAATTTTTGCTGATTTGAAAACGAGTTGGAATTTTAGGAAGTAAAGAAGACATCGTTTTCGAGTCGATCCGTCCCCATGGACGATCCGTCCCTACACGTTCCATCCCCAGTCGATCGTCCCTATTTACCGTAGTCGGGCCGGCCCCAATTATTCAAAGTAATGGTAGTTATCTTTATTGTTAGTCATTAATAATATTATTAGAAACAGTGTTAGAAACAGAAAATAGTATATTGAGTAATGCTCACATGCTCACTTTTAGACCACGCATTTGCTGGAAAGAATTACAGCATTAACCACATTAATGTGAATATTTTGACATGATGGTTTGACGTGGGAACGACCCGGCAAAGTGGCTCCACTCCTGACCCTTTAACCAGCGAAGGGTCACGATCCTCTAGAACACCCGACGGGTAGCAACCGAAACATCTGAATAAAGATGTTTGTAGGGGTATGAAATACCCAGAGGAACTCAAGTGCGGGAACTCAGGAGAGTCGCCGCGGACCTCTGAGGGCCGATATCCCACGTCCACACTACCAGACATCTGTGCAGACCCCTGCAGAGATAAGCCAAGGCCCGCTGAAATGATGATCGAAGACGTTGCAGACTGAACAGCAGTAGCAGCAGATACGTCGGAAGCTGATGAAACCGGTGGAAAGGTGGAGAGAGAGCAACCGAGCTCGGCTCCAAAGGAGGAGTCACAACCCTAGTGACAGCCTCAGATGTCGACTGCAGATGGACCACAGTCCCGGGACCAGGCATCTCTTCACCGGACAACTCAACGGCTCCCACAGTATCCACAACAGGAAAAGACTGCATATCCACCTCGGAGGAGGTATAATTCTCACCAGACGTGGTCGTGTCGGGAGGCCCCGAACGACAGCGTTCCCCCATCCAGCGGGGGAGGAACGGCCACGAGAATGCACCACACGGTTAACATAAGCCCAAAAGGTAGATGACCAAGACCCACAGAGCCAACAGGGTCGATCTGAAGAACACCCATTACAAGTAGAACAAGAAGCATGGAAATCGGCCACATGCTTGGGCAAAAGGCATTGCCCACAAGGAACAGTCCTGGGCATAACAGAGGTGAGAGCAGTAGAAGAAAAGGTGAACTCAACAGATCTAGAAAGAAGTAGATCACCCACAACTACGAGAGAAAGGTGGCAGAAATTAAAGGACCGGTGCGAACACAACTGAACCCAGACAGCCGACAGGGACCCCCAAAAAACAGAAACTCTGCCCTCAACGGAGAGGAGAAATCCTGTCCATACAGCCCCCACTGACATCTAAATACAATAATAATAATATCCAAAAGGGTAACATAAATTTATCAACCAAAATTATAACATCCGAAACGCACGGTACGCGAAAGTCGCGCGCGAAAACGGAGAATATAAAAAAAATATATATAATGAGAATGTGGTTGAATTTAATAACGAGAATATAAAACACAGTCCTGTTATTATACGATCATCGGATCCATAATTCTAGTCACAGGTAACCATTATCAACAAGTTGAATTATCACTGTTTCTTGACGAAAATCAATGCTTCCCATGATGGCGGAAGAAAAAAGAAAGAGTCATTGGTTACACGTCTGCGCACTGGTACCGGAAGCCGTGGATCTATTCTATGAGAAGAGTTCCCCCTACTAGGGGTGTGCCGGCAGCATTCGACCCAGTTTTGGCTTATTTTTTCTTGGTGCTTTTACACCACTTTTCTTTCCCAAATCGCTTGGAAAAGATCAAAATAGAGAGGATACTTTCCGAGTTAGGGACATCCACTGTACTGCAAGTCTGTAGTAAACAATGGTAAGGTAAGTTGATAAGAAATTTCTATGGATTACCGTGCTATTATGCGATGAGAATTAGACATTAACTTCTTGTGCAGTGACTGTAAGAGCAAGTCCAACGAGATTACAGATGAACCAGACCCTGATGTACCAGTGGGTGATGCACATGACGTACTTGAGGCTTCATTAGGTCCAGTACCAGGACCAATGTCACCGTCATCACAAACTTCAACAATGAATGATGCACTTGGCGAAGCTGAGGGTTCATTGGGACCAGTTCAGCGTCGCCCTCCGTTCTTCCTGGGATACATCTATCAAAATACTCCACAATAAAGCCGAAAATCAAACCATAAAGGACCGTCTCGCCTCCCTAGCCGCGAAAAATCGCGACCGGCTCGCCGACAGCCAACTAGTACCCGACCTCCAGTACATTTGCGACAGTCGACAAAAAACTAAAAACGCCACAATTTAATCTAACCACCCTGGAGTAGGAAACCACCCAGGAGTAGGAATCAAACCGTGGAGGTAAGAGCAGGAATTTAATTGTGAAAGCATTTAATTGTGAAAGCCTGCTCCCTCCCTCTAATGTTGATCGCAACATACTAAACTAAGATGACCCATATCGACTATAATAAGCACCACACATAACAAGGTGAATTAACGGGCAGTAAAATCAGCTCAGCTGAGACCATTTCCCAGTTGGGCTACCTTCACATATTTAGATATAATAACTTAACCATTTGAAACAGGCCTAGGTTAGGGTGGGTGCAATGTCATCGTGTCCACCAGGACTGTACACAACTAACTCAGTACAACTTGAACAACCATTTTATTAACAGATCAAAAAGGATTCTGAAATACAAAAAATACATAATTTTACAAATTACATCAAATATCAACACTCATTACTGCTGGAAGAAACAACTTCATTATAATCTTTATAATAGTCACAATAATAATAATAATATCATGATACCATAGTACAATAATATCACACTTCACTTTCATTTCATTCACACTCCAGCTTCACTTAATATCAGTCATGTTTGTAATTGGTTTGATCACAAAAAGGTAAACAGTGTTGATGTGCTTCAACCACATTTCCGATCATTGACCACTTTCAAGTTTCACCGGTATCTGATAATTTAACCAGACACCGGCAGGTCTTGAACCCAGTCAGTGGCAGTTTTAAAAATCACAGAATCCTCATTAAAAAAATATGTAAATATATTTGAATCATTCATGAATAAAAAAATAAACAACAATGCACATCAATACTGTAGCCCCCTTAATATATATGTATATAAACAACTTACTCCAGTATAACTAGAACCTACCAGATTGTGGATCTGGATCCAACACAAACTGCGATGCTTCCAGACCAGACAACACCGTACCAATCAATCCATTCAATCTGTGCTGTGCATGTTAGCTGTAAAAATATATACCCATAACCAACTGTGCAATTTGTTTTAAGTAAACGAAGTTAAATTAAGTTGATCACGGATAACGAAACAACGAAAATACGAGATATGAATGGAACAATGTTGAAAACGACAACTCCACAAATCGGAACTGAATTCGAGATAATTATACAAGGCAGAATATATACTAACCAAAAGAAACCATGAAAATACTAGAAACTCTGAAATAAATGTGGAGTTATATCAAATATTGCAATCAGCATTCAAAGATGGCCAGCATAACAACAGATCAACCTTTCTTCTCACGTGACCACTCAAACCCGCCAAAAACTATGGAAGCCTGTGACGCAACCTAGAAAACCAACCAACACTTATTTCAAGTACTAAAAGGGGCTCAGTAATGACAACAATAAAAACACAATCATATTCTGGTCCTTCTGAAAGAAATATAAAAACACATCTGCTACATGCTCCCCCATCAAGAAAATGATGTCCCATCATTTGCTGTAATCTACAAAAAATACTGTGCGAAAAAATATTCAAGAACATTTCAAACTATTCCTAAAAATTATTTGTGTGGTAGTCATAACTTAGCATCACACTGCCATAAGCAACCAACTCATGTACATCCACCTTCTACCACAGGTTTGGTCTGATAGCTGAAACTTTATCAAAAAAAATCAGTGCTGAAACTCAAGAAACAAATCAGCATGTTAATACTCCTGAGATGAAATTTAGTATCCCTGTAAGTGTTAAATATCTATGTCTATTAGATATTACTTCATTTTGATTATCTAGAAGTTTGGAATATCCAACCTAGCTAAAAAAATGATTAACGTCCCATGCTATAGGAATAAATCAGAACAAAAATACATATTTAAGGATGAACATGTAGCAAACTATCCATAATCTGAAGAAAAAAATCATTCTCCATTTAAAAATGTCCCCAAAGAAATTTCATGTAAAAATATTCTCTTTCTCCCTCTGTCCAAGTGAAATTGTGTTTCTACAATTTCCTTACTGTCAAAAGACTATGTACAATATAACATAAAAAATTTTCCAGGCTTTCAACTGTCTGCACCAGAAATATACATGTCTTTTATGTAGACTCATCACTGTATATATATGTCAAATATATGACTTGGTGAGCAATTTGGCAATCCTCATGAGAAATAAAACAGTTATTTCAGTATAATTCTGCACTGAAAATTTTCTTACTGAAATAATTAAATATACATGTATAAAATACTTCATAAAGAAATACCACCAAGAAGAAAATAAAAAAAAAATATTCATTGCACAATGATAGCATTTTTTTTGTGCATAAACTGCCATCAAAAATAATAGTTAATAATTATTTTTTTTATTTCATCACTGCCTCCCATATCTTATTGGCTATGTCTGTAGTTACTGTGTTTAATATACCAGAAGCTCATAATTTGTTGAGTGCATCTGTTTTCTGGTCCACAGGTCTGCAACTCAATTCACTACAGTGATATGCCTCAAGATATTTGGGACGTTGTCTTACTTGTTCAGTTCTTCTTGGTGCCACAATAGGTTGGTTGTCTGTTTCGTCTACCAATTCTTCCTCACCAGTGTGTTGTTCATTTATTGTTTGCTGAATGGTTTCTTCTGCATTCTCTTCAGAATGAGATGAATCCAATCGTTGACCACCAGGACCACCTGTTGTCTCACATATCTCAATATTGGGTTCAGTGACTTCTGTTACTGGAACCGTTTCCTCTATTTCACTGTTGGATTTGTGGGCGTCCCCACCAACATATGTCACTGTCACATACTCATCGTCCAACTCTGAATCGCTTGCGACGTCGCTCATTTCCATTTCCTTTTCCTCTGCAGATAACTGTTTCTGTTTTTTTACAATTGGTCTTTGGTTTAGGTATAGGCTTATTACTTGCCTCTAAATTCACTGTTCTTGGCTTAGGAACCGGTTTGGTTTCTAATTTGTCATCCGGTCTACCCGAAGCTTTAGCTTTCTTATCAAAATGTTGTTTCTGTTTCTCGCCAGCTTTAGTAATGTGTGTCTCAACCACATCTCTGGCAAACTTTAGTCTTTTTTTAAGCTGCAGAATGTAATCATCTGCACTCACATTAACTCTTTCATCAATGCCAGTGTCAAATATCTTGTCAAAAGGTAACTTGGGCTTTCGACCAAACATTAGCTCAAAAGGTGAGTACTTTGTGGTTTCATGCTTGGTACTGTTATAAGCAAAAACTAATGAAGTGATGTACTTCTTCCAATCAGGTTTCTTGTCAGGATCCAAAGTTCCAAGCAAATTTAAGAGGGTATGATTAAATCTTTCAGGAGTGCCATTTCCACTTCGATGGAATGGAGTCGTTCTCGATTTTTCTATTCCAAATAGTTCACACAATTCTTTAATCACAGATGATTCAAAGTTCCGACCCTGATCGGAATGGATTCTAATTGGTATTCCATAATGTAAAATGAAATTTTCATACAAGGCCTCAGCTGTTGTTTTGGCTGTTTGGTTTCTTGTTGGTATTGCTAGGGCTAGTTTAGTGAAATGATCTGTAATTACTAGCACATTTCCAATTCCGCGACTGGGTTCCAATGTTAAAAAGTCCATACAGACCAACTCTAATGGATAGAAAGTTTTTACATTCACAAGTGGGGCACGGATGTTCACATCTGATTTTCTTCGTAAACAGCGATCACACTTCTTTATCCACTGTTCACAGTCTGCTGTCATACCAGGCCAGAAGAAACGCTCTCGCAACAACGAAAGAGTTCTGTCCCTTCCTGGATGATCAATTTCATTATGCAGTCCGAGTAAAGCTGTTTTTCTATATCTAGATGGCAGCGCTAACTGTAATACACTTTCAGCATTATCCTTTACCTGTCTATACAAAATACCCCTAATGACTTTGAACTGCTGGAAATTATTCTTCATGGTATGGTCGTCTTTGTCATAGTTTCCTTTGGGAAATTTTCTGTCAATTTTTGCTCTCAACCATTTTCCGATGGTATTATCCTCTCTTTGAGCAGTCCTTATTTCTCTAAGTTCTAGTTGAGCTAATTCGGTTGATGTGTCTGTTGCTTCAATAATATTTATAGATGCAGAAGGTAAAGTATCTATATATTGGGTAATCTGTGTTACACTACATATGGCTTTTACTGTGTCATTGTCGATCTTAATTAATTCTGTATCCTTATCTTGGATTTTGTGATATGGATATCTTGACATTCCGTCAGCATCATCATTTCGAAGTCCTGCTCTGTATACGATATCAAAATTATATCCTGATAATGAAGATACCCATCGCTGTCCAGTTGCATCTAATTTAGCAGTAATCAGAACATGTGTCAGAGGATTATTGGCTGTATACACCACAAAATGGTTTCCAATTAAATAATCACTGAATTTATCAGTCACTGCCCATTTCAAGTATAGAAACTCTAGCTTGAATGCAGGATAATTCTTTTCTGATTTGGATAGGCTTCTACTTGCATATGCAATAACTCTCTTCTTGGATTCATGTTGTTGATATAATATTGCACCAAGGCCCACAGTACTGGCATCAATGTGTAGCTCAAATGGCTTACTGAAATCTGGATATGCAAGAATTGGTGGATTGGTAAGTATCTCTTTAAGGCGATTAAATGTTTGCTGTTCAATTTCTGTCCATTTCCAGCATTTACTAGGGCTTTTCCGATTCTTCTTCTCTGTTGTCGGAGGGAGCAAATCATTCAGTGGTCTTACAATTCGGGAAAAGTCATTTACAAAGCGTCGGTAGTAACCAGCAAATGCCAAAAATGATCTAAGCTCATTTGCATTTGAAGGAGGTGGCCAATTCTCAACTTTCTGAATCTTTTCTGGGTCAGTCTCTATTCCATCTTCACTGACTATATGACCCAAGAATTTCACTCGCTTTTTTAGAAAAAAACATTTTTCTTCTCCCAGCTTCAGGTTACATTCTTGTAGTCTTGTAAGTACAAGATCGAGACGTTCTAAATGCTGCTCCAAACTGTCTGAGAAAATTATGAGATCATTTAAATAGATGACACATATTTTCATATTCATGTCACCAAGACACTCCTCCATTAATCTCTGGTATGTAGTTGGACCATTGGATAATCCGTAGGGCATCTTAATGAACTCATAGAATCCAAGTGGGCCAACTGTGAATGCCGTTCTTTCTCTATGTTTCTTTTCGACCTCAACTTGAAGATATCCACTTTTCATATCAAAAGCACTAAAGTATTTTCTATTGGCTAAACAGTCGAAAACTTCCTCAATTCTAGGTAATGCATACGCGTCTTTAACTGTCCTATTGTTCAGCATGCGGTAATCCACGCACATTCTCAATTTTCCATTCTTTTTCCGGACAAGGACAATGTTGGAAGCCCATGGTGACTTACTTTTCCATATAATTCCTGCAGCAAGCAGCTGCTCAAGGTGCTGTCTCACTTCATCCACCATAGCTGGTGGTATACATCTTTTCCTCTGTTTGAATGGGGTATCATTCAATAAATCAATCCTATGTTTGATCAAGTCACATTGTCCGATATCAGTGTCATCCTTGGAAAAAATGGATTCATGTTTCTTCAACAAATTTTCCAGTTTTAGCTTTTCCTCCTCAACAAGATCTGATTCTATATGAATCTGCTCTAAAAATGCTATCTTCTTCTCATTTTCAATTTTGTTGAACACCGATTCATCTATTGAGACTGGCTGTAATTCGCAGATAACAACTTTTGGTAAGACCGTTACAGTCTGAGTCGTTACATTAGAGATATTTACATTTTCTGTAATTATACTGAATGACAGTTGGTGTTACCTCTATAAAATCGGGTAAACAAGATTCTTTACTCTCTTGTAAAATGGCATTGGTCTTCTGATAGCCTAATTCTCTATCACAATATCCTTCCAGTCTAACAGACTGATTTGGTCCTATCAGAACCTTAGAGCACTCAGCTAATCTCACGACAGCAATTCGATTTTTATTTCTGCAAAGTTCTTTCTGTCGTAAAGCCATACATCTGAAGGCAAGATACCAGGGAGTATGCAAATTTGCCTTCTGTAGATATCGGTCTCCATAGATCGCTGTGCAATCATTCAATAACACATCTAGTATGTTGGTTCCTAAAAGAACTGGCACTTGTGAACTGTAATTAGTGTTAGGTGCAAATAAGAAAAGACATTCTTTCTCTTGGTTGTCAGGTATACCAACAGCTGATAATGAGGCTGTAACATATCCCAAGTAAGGCAGCTCACTTCCATCTGCACACTCAATATTTAGTATTCCTTCCAATGGTTTAACAGCTGTGTCCGATAAATATTGCTTATGAAAAGATTGGGATATAATACTAACACAGCTTCCACTGTCAATTAATCCTTGGGTTTTAATACCATTTATGCTGATCTCAGCCTCAGTGGAGCTTCCAACAAGTTTGGGGTTTTCTTTGTTTACAACTGATGTGCCACGGTTTAACCCCCCAACGGAGGCACATACTAGTTTGGGCAGTCCTTTATGAAGTGGTCCTCACTATCACATCTATAACATCTTGGTCGAAACGTTTTTCCAGCGATAGGCCTCCTGGGTGTGTAGTTACCATGACCCCTGCATCTATCTTGACCACGACCCCTGCTTCTGTTTTGCCTTTCTCCATAGTTTCTCATATAACCTCGATTAAATCCTTGGTAATAATATGGACCAAGACTAGCCTCATTTTTCTTAGCCTCTTCTTTTCCTTTCTCCATTCTATCCATTCTGTCACTGAGTTTCTGAAGAAGGTTTTTGACTTCACTCAGTTCACATTTTTCTTTTTCTTCTAATTTAGTTGCAGCTTTACACTTGGTTTTAACTTCTTTCTCCATATCTTCCTCCAACTGACTTTCAATCTTTCTAAGTTCAACTTTGAACTTATCATAATCTAAGACAGTATCAAATTTATATGCTGCAATCTGTCTCAGATGAGGCCTCAATCCTTGATAAAGAACATTTCGTAAAATGTCTTCTTGAGTGGATGTCAGTACCATAAGTTCAACAGTCTGCGAGAATAAATCTTCAACTCTAGTAGTATATGTCGTTATAGTCTCATTCGACTCCTGGCTGCAGGCATAAAATTTCCGAAGAATAGATTCTCCTGTCTCAAGCATGGTATAGGCAGAACTAAATTTTTTCATGACATCTGCCAATGTCACTCTAACTCCCATTCTACGTATTATATCGCCTGCTTTACATGAGCGTCGAATAGCAGGCAGTATCTGATCCTCTGTATAAACACCTGTTGGTAACAAGCAATCGATCTCATACTTCCATGTAAGGTAATTGACTTCTCCCTTACCAGTCTCTCCATAAAACAATGAAACTTTGGGAAGTCGATCCACAAAATATTTGGGTTTATCATCAGCAGCATTGCCTCTCTCCATTTCAGAAACATAATGTTTCATATAAGTTTCAAATTGTTCTGGATTTTCAACTTTTGGAGGAGGGACTTTCAACCCTTTCATTAGTTCAATCAGTTTGAGATCATCATCTGTAATATTTTCCCTAGTAACAGACATTATTATATGTATAATATATATTTCAAACACTTCAAGTTGGAATATTAAGTACTCTGAAAAAAATGTATCCCTAACTCAAGTTGAATAATTTTCACTTTACAGTTATGATGCATGCAGGTTTGTGAGAATAGAAACCCAACAAATGTGTTACTTTGGTAGCATGCAAAAAATGCTACTAATTATTCCAGTAATTCAATGTTCAAAATTTGGCTGCAATTTTGAACAAAAGTTCCTAAATAGAATACAATTCCATGAAGATTACCTAAAAATAATTCATTTGAAACAAAATACATCAGCAAAAGAAAATTATATGTGTATCAATATAAATTAGTTTTTATCTAAGTTGAAGTTGCTCGGTATGGTAAATCTCTAAACAGTCTACAGGAAAAAAGAAATTATCTGTATAATTCTGTCCCATTTCAATTTCTGAAAACAGTTGGACCTATAACCTGCTGAAATAAAAATAAATTGCATGCAGAAGAAAATTATACCTCAACACATGCTCCATTATTCCATTGTAGAAGGTATTCCACTCTAAAGCTGCAAAGAAATTTTCTGCGGCAAACAATTCTAAGTCTTGGAAGCAGTAGTACCAAATTATAGTTAAAACTCTCTAATACACTCAGTGATGAAATTGTCCCTTTACAAACTCCAGTACAACATTCCGTAAAAATCTGAAAAAAAAAATGTTGAATCACTTGAGTTCAATGATACTTTCAGCAAGCAAGGCTATGCTTTGACAGAAAATTTAGCTGGAAAAAAAATTTTTTAAACATATTTAAGACACATTTAACCATGAAAAAAATTTTGAAAAAAAATTTTCAGAAGTCTCAATGTATAGTCCCTCTGAAATATGAATAATAAATTCAGAAATTAGGAATGAACAGTCAAATCTTAACATAATTTCTTTTCAAAACAAGTTGCTGTTATAGTCAAAGGGAAGTTACTCCGTACCATCAACCAGCTAAAAATGTATTGGGTTTGTTTACTTAAAGTTTCCACTGGAATCAAAAACAAAATTACTTAATTACTAAAAAAAAATTCAGAATTACATGTACCTAAAAGAAATAAACAAAATTTATTTATTTTGTAGACTGAAATCAATTATTATCGATAAAGTATATTAGTTATGAGGTGAAAATGATGTTTCCAAACCACTTTATGTAATAACAATGTCAGTTAAACTGGACCAGCAAATTTGTGATGTCAAGAAATGTCACAAGTCAACAACTTCCACAGCCAATGAAAGCAAGGCAAAATCGAAACATAATGTGACATCAGCAACTACAGCCAATCAAAAGTTACAACCACGAAACCAAAAGAATTTCATAGTAAAATACAGTTCTGCCTTTCAATAAGTGTAACCTGTTGTTCCCAAATGTAAACTGGGATGTGAAATTAAGCAAAAAAAGGCAGTACAACAAATTCAAATGAAGCTATTAATCAAATCAATTTATATATTTAGTTTTCAAGTGCAGAATATCCCTTCACCAGAAAAAAATTAGTTTTTAAAATATTGTGTGAATCAGATTCTTACCACATATGACCTGGGCCACAAGTCAGAGGTAATTATTTGAAATTACAATTAGATATTATTTTTAGACAAATGTCAAAGCATGTTTGAAGATCAAACAAATGCAATAAGTTATTATTTACATTTACGTTTCAAAATTAAACTGTAATGCAAGTTTTAAATTTCAAATCAATAAAGATAAATATGTGGCCAAAGCTATAATATTTATCACTCAACATCAACCATCATATCTCACTGCTTGAGAATCAATCATAATAAAGGTGAACACATTTTCCAAAATACAAATAATCCAATGAATAATAAAAAAGGCACATGTCACAAAAGTCTTCTGAATGGTGAAAGTTCATGTTAATTCTCTATGATGAAATCATGTGGGCTCTGGTGTGTGTTGAACATCTCTGCAAACTCTCTGTGGATATCAAAAACCAGTTGTTGGGCGCCAGTGAAACAGGCCTAGGTTAGGGTGGATGCAATGTCATCGTGTCCACCAGGACTGTACACAACTAACTCAGTACAACTTGAGCAACCATTTTATTAACAGATCAAAAAGGATTCTGAAATACAAAAAATACATAATTTTACAAATTACATCCGGCTAGCTCAGTCGGTAGAGCACGAGACTCTTAATCTCGGGGTCGTGGGTTCGAGCCCCACATTGGGCGCCAGTGAAACAGGCCTAGGTTAGGGTGGATGCAATGTCATCAGGTCCGCCAGGACTGTACACAACTAACTCAGTACAACTTGAACAACCATTTTATTAACAGATCAAAAAGGATTCTGAAATACAAAAAATACATAATTTTACAAATTACATCGAATATCAACACTCATTACTGCTGGAAGAAACAACTTCATTATCATCTTTATAATAGTCACAATAATAATAATAATATCATGATACCATAGTACAATAATATCACACTTCACTTTCATTTCATTCACACTCCAGCTTCACTTAATATCAGTCATGTTTGTAATCGGTTTGATCACAAAAAAGGTAAACAGTGTGTTGATGTGCTTCAACCACATTTCCGATCATTGACCACTTTCAAGTTTCACTGGTATCTGATAATTTAACCAGACACCGGCAGGGCTTGAACCCAGTCAGTGGCAGTTTTAAAAATCACAGAATCCTCATTAAAAAAATATGTAAATATATTTGAATCATTCATGAATACAAAAAATAAACAACAATGCACATCAATACTGTAGCCCCCTTAATATATATGTATATAAACAACTTACTCCAGTATAACTAGAACCTACCAGATTGTGGATCTGGATCCAACACAAACTGCGATGCTTCCAGACCAGACAACACCGTACCAATCAATCCATTCAATCTGTGCTGTGCATGTTAGCTGTAAAAATATATACCCATAACCAATTGTGCAATTTGTTTTAAGTTAACGAAGTTAAATTAAGTTGATCACGGATAACGAAACAACGAAAATACGAGATATGAATGGAACAATGTTGAAAACGACAACTCCACAAATCGGAACTGAATTCGAGATAATTATACAAGGCAGAATATATACTAACCAAAAGAAACCATGAAAATACTAGAAACTGTGAAATAAATATGGAGTTATATCAAATATTGCAATCAGCATTCAAAGATGGCCAGCATGACAACAGATCAACCTTTCTTCTCACGTGACCACTCAAACCCGCCAAAAACTATGGAAGCCTGTGACGCAACCTAGAAAACCAACCAACACTTATTTCAAGTACTAAACGGGGCTCAGTAATGGCAACAATAAAAACACAATCATATTCTGGTCCTTCTGAAAGAAATATAAAAACACATCTGCTACACATTAATAGCAGGTAACTTGGAACATAGGGAACGTGAATAAAAGGCATTAAAATCAGTTCAGCTCAGACCATTTACCACAAGGGCTGCCTTCACCTATTGTAACTTAACCACTAATAGCAGGTAATTAGGAATATAGGGGAGGTGAATAAACAGGCAGTGAAATCAGCTCAGCTGAGACCATTTACCAGATTGGGCTGCCTTCACCTATTTAGCTATCATAATCACTTAACCATTAATAGCAGGTAACTAGGAACATAGGGAAGGTGAATAAAAAGACAGTAAAATCAGCTCAGCTGAGACTATTTATCAAGTTGGGCTGCCTATACATATTTTAACTTAACCATTAATAGCAGGTAACTAGAAGCATAGGGAAGGTGAATAAACAGGCAGTGAAATCAGCTCTGCTGAGAACATTTACCAAAATGGGCTGCCTTCACCTTTCTAGCTATTATAATCACTCAACCATTAATAAGCAAGAATCTAGGAACATAAAAAATAGGCCATAGGAACATTGCGGGCTGCTCCCAGGGATCGATTACCTACTGCGGTGTAATTACATATTTTTGTTAATTTTATAACCCACTAATTCTGCCTTTTCTCTATTAGCAGGTACACACAGATGCTTTCTTTTTGATCTCCAACTCTAACCGATATGGAATACAGTCACCGCTGTGGACTCTGAACATCCTTCGCTCCATCTCTAGAAGTGTTCATCCACCTCCAGGGAGGCGAGCGTTGGCCCTACGTCCCTTTTTTACCCCTTTTTGTAAGCGCCGGTGGCGCGCATTCTGCCCCAGCAAAGTAGGTTACAATGCAGGCATGCCCCCGAACCAGGAAAGTTCGAATCTTTCTCTGGGTGGTCACCGAAAGGGGCCGTTGTTGTTTTTTCCACGATCGGACGAAATGCTCAAACAGAATCCAAAAAAATGAACCAACTCCAGTAACCATCGACCGCCTGGGGCAGATTATACTTGCCAATGATGGCCCACCACCTCAACATGACTACCCTATAAGTGCAGACTTTACTTGCCTGGAAATACCATCACAGCACCCTCGGGGAGAGGTAGAACATTTGCTGAGAGGATCCCCTCTCGCTCTGGTCCTCACCCGAGGGTCCAGACCAACGACCATCAAAAAAGACGAGGCACAACTCCAAAGATCACCTAATCCTGGACATATGCCGCGTACCCGATCACTTTCCTCCTTCAACGCGCATGTACACGTAGCTACAAAAGATCATATGCAGTTAAAGAGGATCGAAAGGGGCTTGTCCCACAGCGTCCTCGTGCGCCCTCGGCGCGCGAAACCATTTCATCTTTCTGTGTTTTGTAACAGTAATGTCAATTAACAATGATCACAATTCATATGATTTCTATATAAACAAAAACCGATTAATCGCCATAGAGTGCGATTCTTGTCCCCGATGGCAACATCACGTTTGTGGAACAGATATCTCTATGCATTACCGTGCTATTATGCGATGAGAATTAGACATTAACTTCTTTGCAGTGACTGTAAGCGCAAGTCCAACGAGATTACAGATGAACCAGACCCTGATGTACCAGTGAATGATGCACATGACGTACTTGAGGCTTCATTAGGTCCAGTACAAGGACCAATATCACCGTCTTCACAAACTTCAACAATGAATGATGCACCTGGCGAACCTGAGGCTTTATTAGGACCAGTATCAGCGGCGGTACATTCAATGTGATCAGCGACCCATTCGTTCAGTTTTTCACCATCCATGCATTCATAGTTTTGTTTATACCCAAAATCAATACATGTCGCAACTAATGAATTGTGCATGGGGCCGGGTCATCTGGAGACGAGTCGACTGGGGGGGGGGGGGGGGGGGGATCGAATTCGGCCTTGGATTTTTCGACCCTGGGAATATTCGGTTGGGAAGATTCGGCCCGTGCACTCAGTGATTGACTGCTAATTAGTCTATTCATGTCCTGCCTGGGGGTTTCGCAACTGACATAATTGACAAGTGACAATATTATTGACAATGACAAGAGGTTTAAGATATAGAGGATATTCACGAAAATTTGATGAATACCGAAAATATCTCGTGAGTGGCTACAAAGAAATATGAGGATCTTCACGAGCGACGCATTCATCAAATTTTCGTGAATTTTCTTTTTATTTAATGCTCTACGACTACAAACTCTCCAATTTGTGGCCTTTATTTGCCATTAAGGCGCAAAATTTATGTGCCGAACCGGCGTCCATACAAAAATTACAACAACCAAACTCCAACCATTGGAATGTGTGAATATCCGCACAAAAAGTAGTCCCGTCTTATTTCTCCCCTAACTTTACGATTTACCAAGGCTGGCGAATTGAAATAATCGCAATGTGTTTCGAAGAAATAGAACAATAACAAAAAACACCACTTTCTTATTTTCAATAACAAGACACGTCATTTTATTTTTTTTGAACTCAATGCACTGAAGACGTGTGAAGTTGAACTGAAGAAATTTGAAAGTGATTTCGGCTTTTCGCTGGAAGGTGAATGAGAAAGTCAAACTTTGAAACCGCTGATTTAATGAATTGATTTAGTCACTGTCACTATCAATTATTCGAATTCGTTTGTATTTGGGACTCTGGAATTCATTACTGATGTGCTGACTCGTTTAAAGTACATGTGATTCGTCATCCGAACCTACGATGAAATATCGATTTCTAAATATCATTTTGATATTTCGTTTTGCCGACCGACAGGGGAATATGACTTAATTTTTCAGCGTGAATTGATGCCTGAGCATTAAATAAAATTATTTATTAATTCTAATAACATTAAATAACATTATTTGACAACTTAACAACACAAAAACTCAAACACTACAATTTTACATATTATATTACATATTATATACATATATACCAAATGTCACGCAAAACACTGGTGGTGGTACAAGTATAATCATTTAAAGTTATATAGATGTAACTACAAAAGTTATTTTTTAGTTTTTCCAAGTCTGTAAATTTTATTTGTAAACATGGAGGCATTCGGTCGTTCTAACATCTACGTCTCAAAAGTTGGTCCATAGTGAATCTATTTCGTTGACAATTGTACTTTATTTCCTTTAATATTTGGCGTCAGTTAAAACTAGAAGTCCTGTCACGGATTGTGCCCTTATCTAGGCTTAATTACGCGTAGGAATTGCGTGCAATTGCCATATTGAATGACATCCAAAGCACGGCAGGTTCTCCTGGTTATTCTTAGCAAACACATGCAATGTTTCTGCCAATGGACCTCCGGGTTATCCGGAGGTCCATTGGCTGAAACATTGCTTGTGCACAGGCCACATGTATGGAATTTGATAGCTTTACTATGGTCATAACTCGTAGATTAACGTGCAGATCGACGTGCTATTTGTGCGCATTTCATGACTTCTAGTTTTAACTGTACGTGTGTTTCATATTCAGGATGAATGAAAGGTTTCAGCGCGCTGAAGGCGAACAGGGACGATGTGGGATTGGAGATCTCTTGCGACCCAAATAACTTTATTTGTTTATAAATTCATCTTCAGGTTATGTGACGCTCGGTATATAATATGGGGGTCAGAGTGAGAGGGGGCAATAATAGTTAATGTAGTAAAGAAACAAACAATCTCGGTGGTAACTTCCAAGAGTCAGTCAACAACAATAAAGATATCTCTACAGAATATCATAATAAAAACAAATGCACATTGACAATGAGAGAAAAAACTTGCGAAGTACCGCCAAAACTAAACAAACTAGGCAGAAACTTCCAAGTGACAAGAACAAACAACATTTCTCATTTAGTGAAGTCACCGTCGAAGTTGAAAAAAAAAATCCGCAGACAGTGAACAATATGTTTCAAGTCAATTGATGGACTAGTTCTAGTAGTGATTGGACATGTTTCGGTTTCTAATATTTTGGATTCAAATGTTGGCCTTTTAAGTAATGGATTACATTCAAGCAAAGAGGTAAGAAATTCTTGTTCACAAAATAGACCAAATTTTTATCAAAACTCATTAAAAAAAATTTCCACAAAATATGTAAAATTCTGATCAAAAATCATTAAAATATATTCAAATAACAACTTTTCTAAATAATTGAATAAAATATAAATTTAAAAAAAAATAAACTCAAAGTGAGAAGATTCGACCCACTGCCCGGGCCGGATCTCCAAAGAAACTCTAAACTTTAACCGCGACAAAACAGCGGCGGCCAAAGACGGCAAAGAGTTATTATTAAAATCCAGATAGATGGAATTTCCAACTACTCATGACTTGCCCTCCGAATTTCCGTCTATTGGAAATTTTTGCCAGGATTAGGACAGATTGACAAATGTCTTCCTGATATATTTGGCGGGAAGCATATGCTGGACTTGGGTTAGAAAAAACACAGATATGTAAAAAAGTAGTGTAATGTATACTGTGAATGATGAAGGTTTAATAGAACAGTAGTCTGTAGTTTAGTACGCAGTTGTTCTGGGTGGACTGTGACTGTGAGGCCTGAATGAGAGGTGTGTACTCGGCCGGTGACACTCCCATCCGCCTTCCCCATTACACTGCTAATGAATCTTGTTCTTTTTGCCTGATATTTTGGGCATTCTAGTAGAAAGTGTTCCAGGGACTCCACCACGCCTAAATTACACATCTAGCACTCCTGTTGTAGTATGTCAGGGGCTTTTCACCTCCGGTTTGCCGGACTCCGGAAGTGACCTTATGTCACGTGACCTAGTGGCGCCATGTTGTGTTGTCATGGTAACCCGCGTCAGCGGCCATCTTGTGACGTCATCTCCATAGTGATACGTGGTGTTAGTGCGAATGCGCAGCGCGTGTTGTTAGGGTGATACGTGTTTCCGTCGTCCATTTTGTATGCTGGATCCCGCCATCTTGGTTTCTATGGTAGCACGTGGTTGCTATGTTACCCAAAGGGCTACAATAAGACAGGGGTATGTTCGGAGGGTGTGTTCGATTGAATCGGAGTATCACGAATTACCACAAACAACCCGATAATCCCTCCAAATCACCAAAATCCACACCAAATCGCCGAAATTGACTTTATTTGATACGGATTTTCCAATTTATCGGCTTAGCACACAGTGCTATAGTACCGAGGGGGTACCGGGGGTGTGTTCGATTGAATTAGAGTATATCTAATTACCCAAATAGACCCGACCACCCTTACAAACCACCAAAATCTACACCAAACCACCCAAAACGGACATGTGAAGCCCCATTTTGGGCAAATAAAAATAACACGTAATGCTATAGGACCGAGATATCTCCTGAGGTATGTTCTATTGAATAGGAGGACAGGACCTGATTTTCCCAGAAGCCCGTTTTCAATGCCTATTGCATATGTTTCTCTAACACTAACTAACAGTCTATCCAGTCCAAACTATCTCTGGTTCTCTCGTCCAAGTCTTATAATCACAAGTGCTTGATTTCCCATAATCTGTATGCAGAGTTATCCCCCATGTGTATAACAAAACTCCATATCATTCCCAAAGCCAATAAGCTATCGAGCAGTTACTAGTAAGTCATTGCTCGAACGATTCGAAGCAGATCGAGCAAATGAGTTTTAGAGCAATTGCTCGATCGAGTGCCTCGCACATATTGCTCGTACGACTCGAATTCCGTCGAGCAAATGAGCAATTGCTCGTTCCTGTGACTCGTACATATTGCTCGAACGACTCGAATCCCAACGAGCAAATGAGCTAACGAGCATTTGCTCGTTCGAGTGACTCGCACATACTGCTCGACGACTCATTTCAGAAAAAAGGGATTCCATAGCCACAGGCGTTTTCGAAAAAGGGATTCCACAAATGGGATTCCAAAAATGGATTCCTTAAGTGGGATTCCGTCTTATGTCGAGTGACTCGCACATATTGCTCGAACGACTCGAATCCCATCGAGCAAATGAGCTAACGAGCAACTGCTTGTTCGAGTGACTCGCGCATACTGCTCGACGACTCTTTTCAGAAAAAAGGGGATTCCATACCCACAGGCGTTTTCGAAAAGGGGATTCCACAAATGTTTTCTATACTAATAACACAAGAATCGGGCATACAAATATATGTACATGTACATGTATTCTGTAACCTTTTTTAACATGTTTTGGGTTTATACACAGCATTTAAGAGGGCTAATTGCATTGGAATTCCTATTGCATTATATTTTCCAATGCATAGAAATTCAAAATGCAATTTATAATGTCCACGAAAGAATATTATTTCAGGAAAACTATTTTTTTTTTGGTTGACGTAGCTTTGATATGCAAAAAAACATACCCATGAGTGGCGAGAATTTACCCTTCTGGTACTGTTATTTTTTTTTCTCAAACATTGGAAATGGATTGATAAGAATCTCCATAATCAATTTACCCTTCTGGTACTGTTATTTTTTTTTCTCAAACATTGGAAAATGGATTGATAAGAATCTCCATAATCCACACACCTCACTGCCTAAACCTTAATTAACAAATTGACTGCAACTACACACATAATTTATGAATTAGCAGGTAAAAAAAGTTTTTTTTTTGTACAAGCCACATAATGTGATCTATCATCGGAACAAGATTCTTCCCGGGCCCAGAGGATCACATGATTTGATTTGCTTGAGGCTTTTGTGTAAATTTGAAAAATTTAAATTTCCAGTTTTAATGTTATCTGTGGGTAAAGGTTTAAAAAGTAAAGTACAAAATATATTATACTGCTCTTTTGTGATCAGAGTACTTCAATTGTAGATTATTTCAGCAAGTCAAAACTTCTTATTTTAAATTTGTTTTATAATCACGAAATATTGAAGAGGGCTGTCACGATCAATCGATTGTTGATCGGTCACAGCGAAATCGATTAGTATTTTTCATTGTCGAATAATCGGTAAATTGTATCCCGTTTTAGATGTTTAATAATTAAAAGAAAATTTGATGAAAAAACTATTGTTTCTAAAGGTATTGAGTTAAGAACATCGATGTTAAACCCCAAGAAGCCGTTGGAAGCATTTGTCTTCCAGGTACATTCATCAAAGCTTTGATGTTCTAAATCTTTGAACCGTCAGTGTAATAATCAAGACCGGGTCGGCAGTTGCGAAGATCGCAACTGCCGACCTGTCTTGATTATTACACTGACGGTTCAAAAGTTCAGAACATCAAAGCTTTGAATGTACCTAAAAGTTGATCGCCTTCGTTGTTTTCTTGAGGTAGGCCAGCTGACTTGAACTTCATTTTTATCGACTTCAAAGAGAGGGAGAGGAGTGGGGGAGGGGATCATCTAGGTACGATTAATCGATTATTATCGATTATTTGCGACGATTAATCGATTCCTAAATTGAAAACTTGTGACAGCCCTAATATTGAAATGTGGCTATGGCTACAGTCCAATAATTTTTAATAGAACTAATCTGTAAATGAACAATTATTTATTTAATAGCCAAGTATGAAATGTCTGGAAAAAGGACTTCTTGTGAGTATAAATGCATGGTACAAGGTAGACGCATATGTTCAAGTCTACAAATACTGTATGAATCAAAATAAGTCGTAGCATAACCGCAATGAACAAAGTAGCCCACTGCCATTACACCAATAGCACAAGAACCCGAAATCATTTTCCGAAAAACTTTCTGTGAGGGCTTTCTCGAAAATCATGTCAGGTTCTTGTTTTTGCTCGTGTAGTTAAAGATGCATAGTAGTAGTGTATAGTGGTTATTCTACAACGTATTTCGACTCATACTGTAAGTCAAGTGATTTCTGAATTCCACTCGGAGGGCCGCTGGCTGGAATTTTGCTTGTGCAAAACAATGCACATGGGCATCAACCACTGACCATACCTGACAGCCAGTAAAAACTTGTAACTCACAAAACAAATCTGCAGTTTAAGCAGCACTGATAAGTTAGTTATCTGGTGGTCCATAAATTGCAGATTAGCTTGTTGAGTCCCAAACTTTCTACAAACTGGCAAGAATATGTTGGAAATATATGTATATCCACCTACTTAGAGGAGAAGTACAAAATCACCCTGTGTGTTCTGTAATACAATATCCATGTATACACATTTTGGTCATGTATCCGGGGTCGGGGAGAGGGTGGGTCCAGGGTAGTAACCCCCAGATCCTGAAACTTGGGGGGGGGGGGGGGTTGTCCCAGGAATCAAGGATCTTGATTTCGCCTGTCCACCCTCTAGTCCAAACATGACCAGAATGACTGTATTTTAATTTTTTGGTTTGGTACGTCCTCCTTTCAGGGCGTTCCAAAACAAACAAAAAATAAAATACGGGCTTTCAGACCATGTTTGACCTAATCCCCCTCCCCCAAGGTTCTGACTCCTTTGCCAACAGTTAAGAAGGGGCTGTATCGTGAATGAAGTTATGCACTTGACCAACGGCTGTAATTCTGGACTGCATGATTCTTGAAGTAATAACTTTATTAAATAAACTTGACGTAACCAAGTTATCACTTCAAGATTTGTGCAGTCAGTATAGCTATGGGCGGTAGGTCATTGGATATATTTATTTATTTATTGATGTTTAAGGTCACATATTTATGCACAATGGCTAATCATGACCGTGACAGTTTTACGGGTGGAGGAAGCCGGAGTACCCGGAGAGAACCACCGAGCAACGACGAGCAGCTGCCAGCTCCCCAACATCGTAACTCCGCACTGCAGCACAGGCAGGGTTAGACTGGTTGAAGACAAGCGTACCATCGACGTGCAGTACGCCTCAGTACACGGCGTCATCGTGCCCCCACGCGGGCAATGGAGATGAAGTGTCTTGCCCAAGGACACAACGCGGTTGCCGCAGGTGGGATTCGAACCGAGGACCTCTCGGCTTGCAGCCTGCACCTCTACCTACTGAGCCACCGCGCTCCCAGGTCATTGGATACTCATTGATCAACTTGGAAATTTGAAACATGCTGCTAAAAACGTCATTTTGACGGCCAAAAATAACGTGATTTTTTATCCCAAAAGCCACCAGAAGACTCCATTTAATAACTGATTTAAAAATTTTGTTGGGGGAGAAACGCCGCCAACCCCCCCCCCCCCCCCCCCCCCTCCAACCACTCTGTGATCGATCGTGCACTCGCTACAGATGCCTTTATCATCTGTGCAATATCCCGACATTTTTGAAAGGGGAGCCGTCACAGAATTAACCCCGGGTCCGAATTTCCTTTCCCCGGCCCTGCGTGGACCTTCCACTTCGTGGGTGTTTTTTGTAATATGACAGCCTCCTCTGTGTGACATATAAGTTTGAGTTGAAGGAGAAAATAGTCAAAAGAAGAATTTATATATTTTTATGTCCGATTCTTGTGTTATTAGTATAGGAAAAATTCATCTATAGTTTATACCAGTAGTGGTTATTCTTCAACTCATTTTGACTTGTACTGTATATGGACAAAATATAATTAGTAGGCACGCGACACTGCTACTAGCATACGATTTTCATTCATTTTCTAGGGACCACGCCCCTCCACCCCAACCTCTTCCAGCGTGAATATCTGTGTGTTATGCTTGAAAATATTTGTATGGGTTGGTTGTTTCGGTATCCAGGGTTTGCATTTTCACTCACGCAGACATCTTTGTGTCATTTCAGTCAAATTCAGTGATATATCTGCAGTTTTGTCACTCATCAACAAAACTATGATGCCGAGTCTACCTTCGCTTGTGGGAAGGGGTATTCATTTCAGTACAAAAATCAATATTATTTTGCCCTGTCCATTATATGAAGTGTTGAAAGTGTGTTAATTTTTCTATATTTATTAGCATTAAATCGAAAATGCACATTTTCTCGTTTTAAGCGAAACATTTTGGTTCTTTCTATCGCATGTATGACAGTCCTGACAGAAAGTCTGATCGAAGTGTTTACCCGAAGCTACCTCTGACCTTGCATATCATTAACGTCGAAGATGGCTTATCGGCAATGGGCTTATTCTGGTAAAACCGGTCCGTGCTTCTCTTATCTTTTTCCAGGAGCTACTTTAAAACACGGTATCACAATTCAACTCGGGACCATTCCGATCGATGAAGTGTGTCCCCACGGGAACGAAATGACGCCACCCAGGAATACATTACTTGAGTTTATGGTCACGAGAACACCGTCGTGACATCTTATTCAGCCCGGGTAATCGGTCATATCAGCGGTGACTGATCTAGGTGATAAAACGAGTTTTGGCTCCCATTCTTTTTTCTTTGAAGGGGGGGGGGGGGGGATTTTGAAAAGATTAGGACCAAAACGCATGCTCTATTCAATTCGGCCAAACTCAAACCGTTCTCGCCCTAATTCGGTGATAATGTTGCGGCATCGTACACTGATGTGGATACTTAATGCTACTACCCCGCCCTATTCTTTTTTTAAAGAACTTTATGAACTGCAACTGCGGGGAACCACAGAATCATTCCGGTTGTCACATAATCCAACGTGGACCCCACGGGTGACACTTACAAAATAAATTCTAGGATTACAACTACCAATTTCCAATTTTGTGTCTAAACATAGCTTGTGGCCCCTCATTGGAATGACTCGTGATTTATTTACTTATTTACCAGTAAAACAGCGAATCGCGATTAGCGAGCTCATTCCGTCGAGGGGTTATAAGTTATGTTTTTTTGGAGAGAAATATTGGAAGTATAATAAAATTTGAATAGAGACTTTTGTAAACACTTCTTGTAAAAAGTGCGGGGCGGATTTTTTATCCTTGACATTGGTTAAAGGGCAAACCGAAATTCCAAAATGGTCAGTTAAATGACACTTGCATTACTTCGTTCTCTCCGTACTTGGGAGGATGTGCAGCTGCAACATGCCTCAACAGTGACGTGGATGAAGTTTGGAAAAGCTGACTAATTATAACACTGCTGGTTTCAGTGACGGGAACTGGAAGTGGAATTGTGTTCAGGCATGAAGGAGTGAATATTTCGAGTAACAAGAATGATATTTATTTTTCATTGAAGTTTATTTAGCAGATAAAAACAATAATACTTCTCGCACACAAACATAGCACATGTTATCTTAGCACAATATCTTAACATGAATATTTATACAAATATTTACAGTCGTATGTAAAAAAAAAACATTTAAACAAAACAGTCATATAGCACATTTTAGCACACAAATGGAGAGGGGCGGTGTGTGCGAGAGGGATGGGTGGTGGTGGTGGTGGTCTGAGAGTATTCTCGCAACCGATTCCACCCAAACCGTCCCCTGGCCGAACCGTGCCCAAACTATTTTACCCAAACCGTCCCCCGGCCTGATGCTCCAGTTGACCAGTGGAACCCGAACCGTCCCCACTATTTTAGTTGATCAAGACATCGTGATAAGCACTAAATATCTAAGGTTTCAACTAATGAAGTCTCGTATTTGTAGCTAATATCATTGAACTCGAGACCGCGCAAGCACTAAATTTTAGGAGATTTTAAAAATCGAATCAAATGGTTTCGCGCGCCGAAGGCGCGCAGGGACGGTTTGGGGAGCAAGCCCCTTTCGACCCTCTTTAGCTGTAGAATTTTGAAGTGTCAGACAGTCGTAAAGGAGAAGTTGTGGGTTGTTAGCTGCGCTTATGTCTTTTCTGCTTCTTTTTCAGAGGTGGAGGTTTGGAAGGAGAGACAATGGTAGCTGGTGTTGTTGGTGGGCTGCCTGATGGTGATTGGTGTGGTTTGTAGGGTCTGGTCCTGGCCGAGTCTGGAGTGGTTGTGGGTGATTGCTGAGGCTTTTGTTGTTGTAGGTTTCTGGCGTCTATTAGTTTTTTGGTTTCTTCGACTTGTTGGAGGAACAGTTTGTAATTCCTGTCCATCTCTTGCTTGTGAAGGTCCCCTTGTATCTTGTTTTCCCGTATGATGTTGTCCAGCCTGTCGTCAGCGTCCTGGCATTTTGGTTTAGAAGGAAGAGGCGAGTGGGGATCAGGAAGAGGCGAGAGGGCAGCTTCCATTTCCACCTCAGTCTCCACAGACTCTTTCACATCCGACAACACCGGCTGGGACGCCGGCATTTTGGATGGGGCTGTCTGTGGGAGTGGGAGGTGAAGTGGTGGTCGCCTCTGGCTCTTTCTTTTCCTCACCGTTCTCTTTCTTCATCTCCAAGAATGCATCCAAGCGTCGGGCATTCATCCGCTTGGTCGACGGGCTCTTTCTTCTCGGTTTCCTTCTTTTTTCAGGGCCTCCAGACCCCCTTGGGTGAGGACCAGTGTGAGAGGGGATCCTCTCACTAAAGGTACTACCTCTACTCTTGGGGGTGGTGCGATCTTTTCTTCTGAGGTGAATTCCAGTGTCAGATAGACGCTCTCGCCCTTCTCCTGGATAGTCCAGGTGATGGGACGAGAGACGCCCAGAGCTGAAATGGTGTTTTGCAGCCTTGCTGGTAGTTCCAGTGCTCCCAGTATGTTATTGCTGAGGTGCTCACACTCTGAGTTTTTAAAAATGAATCCGAATGGGATGGTTTCGCGCGCCGAAGGCGCGCAGGGACGGTATGGGGAGCAAGCCCCTTTCGACCCTCAGTGACTGTAGATGGTTAATTCTCACATGTCCAGGCGTGTCAAAGGAGGAACGGCTTCGGGTACTCGGCAGGTATCACCAGCTGCGTCGTGATGGTCTCTTGGCTGATGTCGGCTGAACCCTCGGGTGAGGACCAGTGTGAGAGGTTGGGTCCTCTCACAAAGGTACTACCTCTCCCCGATCTGGATTTTCGGGCAAGTATAGTCTGCCACTTCGAGGATGATTTTGAGTGATGGCCATCACTGGCAAGTATAATCTGCCTCAGGCTGTCTCTGTTTGGTTTGACTCTTTGAAAAGAAAAAGACCCGAACTTCCCTGGTTCGGGGGCAGGCCTGCTTTGTAATCCTATTGGGTTGGGACAAAATGATGCGCAATGCGCTTACAAAAAGGGGCAGAGGCGGGACGCAGGACCAACGCTCGTCTCCCTTAAAGTGGTCGACCACTTTTAGGGATGGAGTGGAGGATGTTCAGGAACCATGGGGGTTACTGTTTCCATAACGGTTATAGTGCCCATAGCGGTGATTGGGGTGCTGGTCAAAAAGCATCTTCTGTGTACCTGCTTAAAAGAAGAAGGCAGAATTAGTTTTCATTAGAATGTGTAAAAAATAAAAAGATGAAAGTAGCACATTGTGTTTTAATTGTGATCACAGTTAAGCTGTTAATCTGCCTGTTAGATCACCCACATAGGGTGATAGTTAGTTTGTAGCGGGATTGTAACCGGTTTAGACACTAAACCACACCCGAGGGTGTTTCTGTTATGCCCTTCGCTGGTTTCGACCATATTTAGATTAGTTTGAGTTTATTTTGGATCACGATTAAACACTGCAAATCCCACCCCCAGCCGGGGAGGCCCAGTCCACACAAAACGCCCCCGCCTGGTATCGCGAGCGTCCTGTGTGGGCCGAGCCCTCCCGGTCAGAAACGAGATTTACAGTATCCAACCGTGATGTAATTTTAGTTGAGTCGGTGAAGGCAGCCCTTTCTGGTAGAAGGCCACAGTTAAGCTGTTTTTCTGCCTGTTTATTCACCTTCTCGTTCCATATTTATTTTGTTTTTTAACAATATTTAATCCTGGTGTAATTTTAGTTGAGTCGGTGAAGGCAGCGCTTTCTGGTAGAAGGCCACAGTTAAAAATGTTTCCCTGTGAATATTTTTATATTTTGGGGATGTGATATGATTATACATTAGCAAGTGTTTCGTTTCTGTTAACATTTTCTTCGGGATTAACAACAAACAAAGGATTTCATTTAACACGCCACTGACCAGAAGTAACATATTGAGCTTAATTGTATACTGGTATGTCATATCTTCAACACCTTTTCTAAGGCTAATTTACTTATTAATCTGTCAAAGGGCCGAAGCATTTGACGCATCTTTTGAAAAGAAACCCATGCTGGCTGGGGAGAATTATCATTACCAAAACACCAACATACATACGACAGCGTCTGGCCAAAATGTTATCAGTCTACCCAGTTTCCAGCCACGAAAATAAACATACTATTTCCAAGAAAAAACGTACCAAATGCTAGGAAGATAAACCCGGTGATCTAATAGTCTCCACCGGCCTACAGGACCAGGTGGCACTTGCAAGATAAATTCTTTAATAACAACTAAAAAATTGAAATTTTTTGTCTCAAAACAGAGCTTGGGACCCCTCAATGGAACGACTCAATATCCACTAGCTCGTTCCAATGAAGGGTCATAAGCTATGTTTTTGAAACAAAAACTTAAACATAATAAAATTGGAATGCAGATTTTTGTATAGCCTGAGTGCTGGCCAAATTCGGCCATTGGCGTTGGATGTTGGGCTATAGTGAATTTCCATATTTTGTCTCAGTCACATAGTTTATGGCCCCTCATTGGAATGCCCCCCCCCTTCCCCCGTCAATGAGGGCCACAAGCTGTAAAAAGGGAAAATATATAAAATTTTAAGGGAGAATTTTTCCAGGCGCGGCGGATCAGATTTAAAAGTGGCGAGATCGCTGACTCACGGGAGGCGTGAATACGCCAGGGTTACGGGGTGGGGGGGGGTGGGGCCGAGAGAGAGAGAGTGTGTTTGTGTGTGTGTGCGCGTGTGTGTTATGGACGTGGGAAGCAAATGTGGGCAAAATCTACGTTTAAGGGGCAAATGCCTACCCCCCCCCCCCCCTCCGGCCCCCAGCCCCCAGTGACGCCACCAATTTTTCATGCCTTTTTTCAGATATTGGAAGTTGACAAGAAAATCCCATTGTGGGTGTCTTAGTATCAATCCACTTCCTATACTGCACTATAAATTTGTTTACCGTAGGCCATGATTCGTCCGTCCCTTGCTTCTAAAATTTCATGATTCCGAAGACTGAACTTAATTTGAAAAATCCACCCGAGTTGTTACGAAAATGACCGGAAGGAGTAGATGATTTATTTATTAATTCTGTTCCATTCTCAATTTAGTTCGTCAAAAATAATTTCTGAGGTAAAAGTGAAGCAGCTTATCTGCAATGATATTAAATCAAATGCCGGGTTCGTAATGATCCCGAGTTTGAACAACAGGGGCCGCACTTCGTAAAGATAGGATGTATCGCCGAGACTGTCACATTATTGTTCTAAAAAACATAGCAACGCACAGAATACGTTTTATTGTAAAATACTTCCTCTATTTGGTAATTTTATTTAAAAATGTCTCGACGAACTGTTTCGAGAATGAAGGTGGACAAGATCATGTTCGATGGCGACAAACTTACCTTTAATTATACAGGGGGGAATCCAAATAGAATGTAGGACGTTTCGGACACGGACGTTTCGGACCGGACGTTTCGGACTAGGACGTTTCGGACTAGGACGTTTCGGACAGAAATATTGGACAGGGCGGACGTTTCGGCCAGAATGTATTTGGGTGTACTTTTGAGATTGTTCTCTTGTGGGTGGAAGGGAGGGGGAGGGGGTGGGGTGGGATGTAAATTGTAAAATGAAAATGAACAACATTTGAAAGTTTTATAATTTTTTAAAACTGTCATAAAATTTACCTGATATTATACATAGCACAACAAACATGAACATTTAAAAACAGGTTATAACTAATATTACAATAGCAAAACAATAGCACAATACAATTCTAATGTTACTTGTTGTTTCTGATTTATATAGTTTATAGAAATTACAAAGAACTAGAAAAATAAAATTTTCATGCTGGTGGCTGAACATTTCGCTATAAAAATTTAGTAACAGATTACGGGTTATAATTTAGAATGAAAAGTTTGGGTTTTTTTCACTTTTTCAAGTCTCTTTTAATTTATATATAATATAAATTACAAGGAACTGGAAAAAATAAAATTTCTATGCTTTTAAATGAATATTTAGAATATGAATATTTAGCTATAAAATTTAAGTATAGACTACCGGAAATAATTTGTCATGCTACTGGTTGGGTATACTTTTCCAAGTCTCTTTTAATTTATATATAATATAAATTACAAGGAACTGGAAAAAATAAAATTTCTATGCTTTTAAATGAATATTTAGAATATGAATATTTAGCTATAAAATTTAAGTATAGACTACCGGAAATAATTTGTCATGCTACTGGTTGGGTATACTTTTCCAAGTTCTTTTTAATTTATATAATTTATGAATTCCAACGAAATAGAAAAAATACATTTTTCATCTTATTGATCAAATATTTCTGAGTTTATAAATTTGGTTGACCACCACGCAGATTACAGCTTACACCTCGGAGAAATTCTGGTATGCTTTTACGACCAGACAACCTATCCTCACACAAATTTTGAAGACGGGATTGTAATTCAGTGAATACTTTTTTTGTTCTTTTTTTTGGTCTTATACCACGTTCAAGCTGGAGCAACACACCTTTGACACGTGCACATTCAGATTGTAAACATTCAATCAATTTCCAGATACTTGGGTGACTATGCCCAATAAGTCCTTGAAATTTATTATTCCAACCTTCTGAGATATTATTTGTTCTGGGCAGGTTGGCAATAGTGACATCATGGACATTCCAACTTGAAGGTGGAAATAAAGGAGGCACTCGCCTCAACCTAACAGTCTGAATACCATTCACCTCTCTTGCTGGTCTCTGACGAAGTTGACCATTAACATAAGTATTGTCAAAATATTCAACGAGAGGTTCTGCTTCCTCTGGCATTGTCTCTTTCAAATAATTCATGCCCTCATTAACTTCAGTTACAGGCAGAAATGCCAAAGCGTCTATTTGACCACAAAAAAGCCGAAAATTATTGTCTGACTCATATAAACTTGAAAGACCTAACGACTGAATTTTACGCCACACAGACTGAGAAAGATGATAAAAACAATATTGAATGTTTACATGGTTTCCAAAGACAGAATGAACAGAAAGCTGAACACTTCTTTCGAAATCAAAACACAATTTTTTTCCACCTCTTTTTGTTGATAATATTTCCATCTTGAGGCAACTAAGAAGCAACAAATTATGAGGAGACAGTGATAACAGAGAATTTATATTAAAAAAAGCAGAATAGTTTTGAAGCCACATAAGTCAGAAAAAATAAAAGGACACTTTGAAATTAAGTGTTGCAACAACAACAAGAATTGATCTAAAAATTATCTGCCATAAAAATTTAGTATGAATCACTGTAAAAACACACTCAACAATGAGGGAAGCTGAGAAACACTCTTGCTATTAATTGTAGCTGTGGTGAAATTGCTATAAAAACACAAAGCCAGAAGATAAGAAGCTTTGAAGTCTAAAAAGCCTGAGAGAAAGAAAGTAAAACAGATGCCTACAATTGTGTTTTTGATAGTAAACTGAATGAATGGAGTATGATACATTGTAGCTTTATTTCAAAATTTTTCATCAGTTTGCATTACCACTATGTTTTACAAAAAGGCTCCCCCCCCCCCCCAAAAAAAATTCCCTAATAAGCAAAACTCTTTTGTAACAAAAATTTGTGCAAAATTAAATAAATTGAAAACCCACTAACAATATCCATATAAAAATATCCACTAAAAATTATATAAAATATAAAAAAAAGTCCGAAACGTCCGGGGTCCGAAACGTCCTAGTCCGAATCGTCCATGTCCGAAACGTCCGGTCCGAAATGTCCTAGTCCGAAACGTCCGTGTCCGAAACGTCCGTCCACCATCCAGAATGACATATCGGCAAAACATTTTATTTTAATACGGAAACAAGTTCAATATCTCGAAAAATACTGGGCGAATTGTTTAAAATCGGACATTATTCCGGGGTACAATGATCTGGAAAAGACAGATATAGTATTTTTATGTCGTTATTTTATGAAATGCAGGTTTTAGAAATTCGCTGACTGAAGACTAATTTTGCTAATCAGGTTCAGACTCTGGAAGAAATTTCTCGTCGAGCACTAATTGATTATGTAATGCTTCTCCCCTAACCGCACTTGGGTACCCAGTGCGGTTTTATATGGAGTGTACACGTAATGAAAAATGTTTACCGTGACTTTTTTAATTTAAAATGATTTTTATATTCACTAGATCACAGAATAGTAAGAAAGTAAGTAGAAAGTATCTCTAATTAATCTTTTTGGGGTCGGTATTTCAAGTCAGATTCGGTATTTAGTGACACCGGTCGTGGCTGCTTCACAGCAGCCATGACGATATTTGATGAAACATTTTAAAATTATTCAGCGGTTTACGAGTTCCATACCAGACCTCGTTTATGGAGAGACGGAAGCATGTTCTGAAATACTTGACGTGGCCTAGCCTGTTTTAGAATGTTTCTCTGTTTAAGATGTCAGCGCACAGTAAATCAATACACCAAACGAAAACGAAGAAATTGCTTTTTCGATATTGCTTTTATTTATAGATTATTAGGTTACAGGTTTGCCCACCTGATATTGAGGTTGGTCGTTTCTTATGCTAATGATTGTTTTGCAACGTTTTTCTAGGACAAGGTGAACTGATTTGCCAACGTCTCGTGTTGTTGATGTCAACGACCAACCTCAATACAACGCATTGTAATTTGACAGTGGACATGTAGGACCGAGAAAAATGTCTAAAACGGAAGAAGAGAATGGTCATGTGAGTTCTATTATACATTTCTCTCCCCGTCATCGGAAGTGTTTCGTGTTTACTGATTGCCGCGGCACACTGACACACATAGAGGTTAGTGGCTAAATACCCAAATGAACCGATTTAAGCAGAGATAATTATGTCAATTTATGAATTAGTAGTGCTTCTATTCTAGTCAAACTATTATCCAGTGGCGACCAAGAGAAGCAAGTGCAACCACATAAGCTAAACCATATTATAAAATCCTAATATCTGATTTCTCGTTCCTTCGATTTTTGGAACATTTGTTTTAGTGAGAAACTTCATAGAATCGTATCAGCAATGTTACTACTGTTGTACATGTAGCCTTACTATTGCCATAGGTAGGTCCCTACTGCCTACCAGGTCTTCATTAACTGCAACTTTTCGGCTTTGACACATGTGTTTCGACCCTGGAGACTGGACGTTGAAGCTTGATTCTCTCCAGGAAAAGCAGAATCAAAATTCTGGTGGTGAGTCAAGAAATATACTTGTGGCACACTGTGTTGTAACTGCTGTTGACTGTTGAGCAGTCTCAGACGAGTTCGTCCCAATGCATTTCTACCCAGGTGACTTCGGCCAATTTAGTTGATTTGGCCCAAGTTATTTCGGCCCCCATAAAAGTGAATCTCCCACCCCCCATAAAAGTGAGGTTGGACTAGATGTAAGGAGTTCCAGTCACTTCGTCCCCAATTCATTTCGGCCTTAGTCATTTCGGCCTCAAGTCACTTCATTCCCAATATACCAAGTCATTTCGGCCTCCAATAATGTTTTTTTTTAAAACAACATCGGTGATAAGATGCATCCCAACCCCACGCTTGAAGGCTATCTCCATTGGGACCTTCTTCATTGGTATCAAGTCGCTTCGGCACCGGGTCGTTTCGGCATCAGTTCTCAGGTCGTTTCGGCACCTCGGTTGAAGTCATTTCGGCACTTCAGTCAAGTCGTTTCGGCACCTGATCTCATGAACGAAAACGTTTTCACGATACTTGATCTGTTGATTATCACTTCACGGGAAAACACAGTCAACTATTCTTGTCTCTCCTGAAGTGTGTGATAATTGATTATCGTTCAACGATGTTTTCACAAGAATTCTTTAAAATGTCTTCTGATATTTGTATTGAGTGTAATACCGCAGTAATAATAATAATAATAATAATAATAATAATAATAATAATAATAATAACACTTCGGCCGGCTGCTGATTTAGAGACCACGAGACTCTCCAACTTACTAATATAACAATAACATGATTTTGGAGGGCATTATGGTTCATTAGCGGCCCTGCAGCAATGATGAACAGCCCGAGGGTTTATTAAAGGCCCGAGACGAAGTCGAGGGCCGTTAATAAGCCAAAGGGATGGTCATCATTGCTGCAGGGCCGCTAATGAATCATGATGCCTGACAACAATCATGTTATTACTATTATTACCTCTCCTTGTTACAGCTAACTTGAAGCTAAAAATAGCCGGGCCGCGGGCCGCTAATGGCTATTTATACCATTATCGCCCGCGGCCCGGCTCCGTCGAATGACGTCACTGAAATAATGGAGTTTTAACGGGCCTCCAAACATATGTTAATCAACTAGTAACTTATAGATTGAGTGGTAATAATCTGGTACAAACAGAGTTAACATTGGTTGAATGCATGTGTAGGCTACCACCAACGTGCAGTGCATAATAATAATAATAACACTTTGGCCGGCCGCTGATTTGTCGCGGTTCTCGGATGAGCAGGCCTTGGGTGACCACTTCTAGGAATGGAGCGGAGGATGTTCAGAGACCATATCGGTTACTGCTTTCCATAACGGTTATAGTTTCCATAGCGGTTATTGGGGTGCTGGTGATCAGAAAGAAAGCATCTTGGTGTACATGCTAAAAGAAAAAGGCAGAATTAGTTGATTTTTAAGATAGACGAAGGTATGTGATTGCATTTTTGGATGGTTGTCGATTACTGGGAGCAGCTGGTACAGTTCTTTTCTTCAGTTTATGATTTCCCGGACTGATTTTTACAGCTAAGAATTGGAGGGAGGGGGCAGGTCTTTACCAAAGTACCACACCCGGGGTGTTTCCTGCCTATACCTCTTCCTGATTTAGTTGAGTTGGTGAAGACAGCTCTTCCTGGTAGAAGATCACGACTGAGCCGTCACCACTGCCTGTATGTTCACCTTCTCTTTCACAATATTTGTTTTGTTTTAGAGATTACATTTCAGTTCTTTTTTTTAGTTGAGTCGGTGAAGACAGCCCTTCCTGGTTGAAGATCACGGTTGGGTCGTTATTACTGTCTGTATGTTCACCTTCTCTTTCCCAGTATTTGTTAGTTATTAGACATTACATTTAAGAGATTTTGGCTGAGCTGGTAAAGACAGCTCTCCCTGGCAGAAGATCACGGCTAAGCCGTTACTACTGTCTGTAAGTTCACCCTCTCTTTCCCAGTATCTGTTTATTTTTTAGAGATTAAATTTAGTATTTTAGTTCAGTCGGTGAAGACAGCTCTTCCTGGTAGAAGATCACGGCTATAAGCCGTTGTTACTGCCTGTATGTTCACCTTATCTTTCCAGTATTAGTTAATTATTAGACATTAAATTCTAGAGATTTTAGTTGAGTAGGCGAAGACCGCTCCTCGTGGCCGAGGGTCACGGCTGCCCCGTTTCCACTCGCCCTTTTAGGGATCATCCGTTCGAAATAGGTGCAGGGGCTAGGAATCATCCGGTCGAAATAGGTGGACATAAGGACATACCACTGTAGCACTTATATAGCGCGAGCCAGTATACCAATTATATTAGATACAAAGTTTAAAAAATTATAAAGGACATTCAGCACATTTTACAAATTACAATGCATTGAAAATGAAAGGTTATTGAGTTTGTTAATCAATAGTCCATGACGTTTTGATACTGCTATAAGTAAAAGAAGTCATAATAATTACCAATACTCATATTAATCACAAAACCCTATATACATTAATTATTGCCACTTTAGCGGGCGTTCTCTAGTATATTAACGGAGTTTAGCGGGGCGGTAAGACTCAGTAATTCATGACGCCATGCAACCGGAAGCGAGCCGCGGGCGTTAATGAAAACAAAATTCATTAACAGCCCGCCGCCCGCTTCTGGTCATGGTGATAATAGGAAAAACATGATTTTGTCGAGCGCCCCGGTTTATTAACGGCCCTCGAGGAATGAATAACAGCCCTCTGGCTTACTAACGGCCCTCGACTTCGTCTCGTGCCGGTAATAAACCCTCGGGCTGTTTTATTCATTCCTCTCGGGCCGTTAATAAACCGTAACGCTCTCCAAACTCATGTTATTGTTACATTAAGGGGTCGTCCAACCTAACTTTGGTCAATTTTTTGACATTTTTCCCAATGCCTCAGAAACAGATAAGAGAAGTAAGGAAAGGCAAATTATATATCAAAATAATGAGTAAAGTGCATAGAAAAGGTACATATAATTTTTTCAGGAAAAAAAGTGAATTTTATGATTTTGAAGAAGATTAATTTGCCAATGGCATAAGTAACGAACTGGTAAAACCACAAAATAATCGGTAATTCGAAAGCCTTGTCCTCAATATAATAACATACTACAGACTCGGAGAAAGCATTTTTTTGACACACACTCTGGTGGGTTTTGATGTTTAAATGTAATAACACCAACACAAATTTTGGATGTTCCGGATGTGGCCATGTTTCAATGATGTTTATTCCGGTCATGTGATTACAATGTGGTTCTGGCAGGAATACTCAATTTGGGCAATCGTAAGAATGCAAGGACGTGATCACGCCCTTTATTTGTTCGAGACAATGTATGATCGGATTTGCAGACAGGTGACCCCAAATACTTGAGCTGTCAATGTCATAACTGCAAAATATGGTTCGAAATTCCCTCTCGTGTTGACAGGCCATCTGAACTTTTTTGTTGACAAAAAATCTGAATTATTCCGCACTAGAAAGACAACATGAACCACTTGGAAAAGAATAACCGAGTGTTTAAAATCGGGACAATACACATAAAATAAGGCAACATTCATAACAAAGTAAGCAGAATGCTTCAGAAATCACTTTTTCACGAAGTATATTCCAACTGACCTGGAACTATATTGAGCGTGTTGATTTCTCCCGATACTGTGAAGTTATTTACTTCCTAGTAACCATGGAATTTGTCGCAGCTGTGTTTGATGTCTGCAAAGGACCGATTGAAGATGGGTTGAAAATGATGCATTCGCGTTTTTAAATAAGGTGTGCTTGGACGATGCTGAGAATTTAGTTTTTTCTTGCAACCAACCATACTAACACAAGCGTCGATCAGTGTCTTTTGCCATCGTTTAACACTGACTAATGTGACAAATCTCCTTCACCGGAAACTATCTTCCAATTTGCATATCACAATAAACATAACCGCTGTCAGCATGACCGTGTGGTCAAAACTGAAACGAATTATCGAACCCACAGTCAAAATTAGCTGCAATTGGCTTTTAAACAAATGAAATACACGAAATATTCGCAATTTCTTCATTATCCATGCCGAGTTACTTTTTAACCAGACCACATGCGTTCAGTTTCGTTTGTCGGCATCAAACTGATATTGTTTGTGGTAATTAATAGTACGAGAAGGCGAAAAAAGCCAAATATTTCCCATCATCTATAAATTAATTAAAATTGATAATTCCTTTTATTTTACTGAAATTATGATTTGATAAGGTGGGTGTGTTACGATTATATGCCCCAGACCTGGAAGTTGGAAAATCAAAGGTTCATCTAGGGCCGTGCAGTGGTGACCTCTGTCCTCTTACCCACATATCATAACATGTACCAACATTCTCCCTTGTATCTCGACCACCGCTACTCCAATTTGAAGCATATTTGGTGTTGTGATCGAGCATCATGGGGAAACGATGACTGTGTAGCTGCTGTAGCATGTGTTTCTTCCCACATTTTTTCAGAGTTGTACTTTTTCACTCTTTTGAGTTAGAAAAATTTTGTTTATAACTAGTTGATTTGTTACGATTTGTTGGAAAGTGCCTGCTGATACACTCGATTGTATTGGCTACAAAATATTTCTGGTGAAGATTTTGCTCCTATTACTTATCAAGCAACAACCTAATGAATATTCTGTTTTAAGCCACCAATCTGATGTTTGACACTTTTATCGGAGCTGTTTTGAAGGCTTATGGCACTCAAAATGTTGATTATGGCAGGACTTTTCTATTCACCCATTAATCGATAACTTAAGTGTTATAGTTGGAAGTAAGAAAGGTCCAGAACTTAAGTCTAAAAAGAATGTTTTGCAATGTAACATGATTTTTGCAGATACACTTATTTGGAGGGTTACCTGTCTGATAGTGTTTGGAACAGGTGTGGCCAGGATCTTCAAAAAGAAAAAAAAGAGTTACCCCCCCCCCACCCCCCCCCCCCCCCCTGGGAAATATTTTTTGTGTCAAATGAAGCTCATTTGTCACCTTTTGGGGATTGCTTTGTGTACTGCGTTCTTGAAAAAAATATGTGAGACCCTCTGGATGTGCCCTTCTGATCTCAATAAGCCTCCTTGGGGAATGTACATGCAATAATGGTTATGTAAGGTTGATTTGATGTGTTTTGAATAACACTGTACTTTTAAGTACATTAGATGGTTTATTGCAGTGACAGGTTACAGTTACCCTTATTTCTTCTCCAACAGATATCATGAGTGTATTGGTGTCCAAGAGTTGAACAAAGCTATTATACTTATTGATAAACCAGACAAATTTAACAATTTAATCACTATCAAATTGATGCATGGGATAAAAGGGGTTACATTACAGTGCAAGGGGTTTGTAAATATATTTATTCAACTATAATGTATGACTTTGCAGTGCATTCTACATAGGAGAATATCATAGTTCTTTCCAAACCACCACAGTGACACATACATCTTTATATTGGGAGACACTCTATTGTCCTTCCATACTTCTTCTGGTGCACTCCTTCAAGTTGACCTTTGTTGAACTCCCCAAATCAAAACATCAACAAAAGAAAATGTCTGCCTTCAATCAGTGAGCACTCCACTTGTAACATTTGGTCTCAATCTTCATTACTTTCATGAATTAGGAAAAGATTTCTTCGAGTATGTACTTCAATGTTTCTAGAATACAGCTGTTATTTTATTGTAAAAATTTCGTTCTCTTACTTATGCCATAGCAGACTTTCAGGTGGTGCTATTTACACATGGCAGCAGTTCCATGGCAAATTTCAGTTTCCACATGTTCTATGTTTCATTCCAAGCATTTTGGTATATAATTTATTGGGGTTATTCATTTTGAGCCTTTTTTAGACTTGAAAGAAAATTACATGAAATTTGACCAAAGTTAGGTTGGACGTCCCCTTAAGGGCCTATATTAGTAATGAAATTTTGTTTATTTTGAAAATTCTCACCTCCGATATTCCTTCAATTCAAATTAAATATACACAAAATGAAGGTTGGGATGTATAGAACACGAAACACATGCGTAATCAACTCATAGAGTCGATTGTAGGCACCACTGGTTCCTGGAAGTCTGCTGCCGTATTCGCACCAGAACTGATAATTTAATAATATTTCACGAAAACAACTTGTAGCCAAATGTGCTTTACATATCCAAGAACAAAGCTAGGGGATAAAAATTCTTCAAAACACGGCGACAGAGCTGCATTGGGGAAAATTCCAACGCCTTTGCTTTTGTTTACGTATGAGTATACTTTCGATTTCTGGCCGACGTCATCAGACAGAAAAAAGCATGTAAAAACAACGCCGTCTAAAATCAAATAATGAAAAAGATCGCCTTCATACAGTATACTGTTATTAGATAGAGATTGCACAGTTGCCATATTCAATGCAAGGTATCATGATACCTGTTGAAATTTCTTAGAATTACGATTTTGTTTTTTGATGGAAATTCGTGGTAACGAGTGATTTGCGCATGTCTGTCGAGCATGGAAACCATCTTCAATAAAAAATGCAGAAAGTGTTGTCCTTTTCCAAAATGCAGACCTATCGCTATATTCGAAAGTGTTTTGAATGTCTAGCTTTGTTCTTGGATATATGAAGCACGTTTGGCCACAAGTTGTTCTGATGAAATATTATTTTATTATCAGTTCTGGTGCGAATACGGTTGCAGACTTCCAGGAACCAGTGGCGCCTACAGTAGACTCTATGAGTTGATTACATATGTGTTTCGTGTTCTATACATAATCCATCCCAACCTTCATTTTGGTGTATACTTTGTGTATATTTAATCTGAATTTAAGGAATATCGGAGGTGAGAATTTCAAAATAAACAAAATTCCATTACTTATATAGGCCCTTAACATAACCACTTAACACCTCCACATAATCCAGATAAAATTTGATAGTTCACCGCAAAATATATACAATAGATAGCAAAAAAATTCATAGGCAGACAGTTTTTGATGTGGAAAAACCCCTCCGTTTATTGTGGTTTTTTAAAAAATTTGTAGTACTTTACATGTACTTCATAAAAAAAACAGCTGGAAATAAACAATAATAATAACACTTTGGTCAGCCACTGATTTGTCGCGATTCTCAGATGAGAAGGCCGGCCTTGATTATCCCCCCCCCCCCTGAAAGTTAACCCCCCTATGTCTCTTCTCTCTTCTACTCCTTGATGAGACCTCGTACCTCACTCCATGTTCAGCATATCAACCTTTTCTTGTAGGTCACCCGTCAATCACCTATCCTTCATTCTCCCACCCCACTTACTCATTATCCTCTGAGTGAATCATGTTCTATCGGATAGGTATTTTGGACATTCTAAGAAAAAGTGTTCCAACGTCTCTTTAACTCCCAAATGACACATTTGGCACTCTTTTTCGCCGTCTTTCCCAATTTTGCCCTAAGCTCCAGCAACCTTGACGTTAGTTTGAACAGCAGTGACCCCCCCCCCCCCCCCGCCCCCACCCAAACGTTCCATCAAGGTAGTTCCTAAACTCTGGCTTCTCTTTGTCACGCAAGCCACCCAAGAACCTCTTTGCTTTGACCCCTTCTCCTCAAATTCGACTGCAATCCTCCATGATTCTTTCTCTGGCAACCTTTTTACCCTGGGTTCCCCCCCCCCCCCCCCTCCTTCTAAGTCCGAAATCTCTCTTCAATAGTTTTGTGTAAGCATTGAATCCGCAAAGCCATACCTGGTCATACCGTCAGAAAATATTCTAAAATAAGAGCCGAAATGGTGTATTCTCATACCATTGGTGGGAAAATAAATGTTTCCGCAAAACGGTTTCAGAATGCACCTTTTGAGTTCTCATTTTCAAATATTTTCCGTGGTGGAGAATACCCCCACCCCTGGTATGACTTTTAGTCATGGTACATTGAACAATTGAAGAAACAGCCTCGGGTGAGGACCAGTGTGGGAGGTTGGGTCCTCTCACAAAGGTGCTACCTCTCCCCGAGGGTGCTGTGATGTTTTATTTTCGGGCAAGTATAGTCTGCCACTTCGGAGATGATTTCGATGGTGGGCCATCATTGGCAAGTATAGTCTGCCTCAGGCTGTCTTAGTCGGTGTTTATGTTCATGGAAGGACATCTTTTATGCTTCAGTTTGCCAATTGGCCTTTATGTAGTTAGCCTAATTATTGTCTTTGTTCCATACAACAGCTTAAATCAGAACCCTTACACTATGTTGAAATTACATACTCAGAAGAAAAATCGTGATATATTACATTATCGCCAGGCCTTTAACCCTTTACCCAATGAACCGCCCGAATCCACCCGCGTAATATGCAGATTCAGCAGCTGAAAAAATATTATTTTTCGAAATATTTCAACAAAACCATACCATGTGACCCCTCTTTGGAACGAGCTCGTCGAGCTCGTTCCAATGAGGCGTCACATGATATGGTTTTGTTGAAACTTTTGGAAAAAAATTAAAAAACGGTATTGAAATTAATAAATTTTGATATCGCCTGCGTTGGTTAAAGGGTTAAATTCTTCCCAACTAACAACGGTAAATGCTGTGCCCAAATAAGATAATTGGGCCCAAATTATGCAGAGTTTGAAACTTTTTCCAAAGTTTTGCAGTGTTTTGGCAATATATAGTTTGGCCAGGTTTCCCTGATGCTTATAATATAGCTTAGAGCTTACCTTCGAATAAAACAATGCAACAGATAAAAAACTTTTTAAAAAACCCACCGAGTCAGCCACAGAAAAGCATACGACACCGTTGACGGCAATTGCTTTTCTGTGGCGAATTCTATATGATCATGCACTTAAAGCTTGAGATCAGTTAGGCCTATATTCATGTTTGTGGCTTTTCTCAGTAAACACCATGCGTAATTTAGCTTACATTCAAATAGGCCTTTGCCTCGACACTGGGAAACTAAGAAGCCTTTTCGAGTTAGTCGAGTAAACTTATGTCAAAGGCCAAGGGTGGTGGGAACCAGTGATAATGGTGAAGACCGATAAAAAGGGGTTGTAAAGTATCATTTTAAGACAGGGGATGTAAAACCTAAAACAGATGCCAAGAAGAAGGAAATACCGGTGCTTTTTCTCCTACCATGCAGGCCACATCCATATTTGCCGTTGTGCCCTAATTACACTGATCTAAAGGTCTGATTATCGCAATGCTCGCATCGCATCTAGTGTGCAATGGCTATAAGCGGAAAGTGTGATGACATCCCATGTGGTGTTTAGTAGCAGAAAATGTGAAAAAACAACCTAGCTCAATCTTTACAGTCCTCTGCAGTAAGCAAAACTACCCCCAGAGCTGGCACATTTATTGCAAATGTAATCTTCATAACATTTACCCCATTCTTGAAGTTTATCAAAGGAAATGTCCTGACAACTTGAATGTAGCCAATTTTGACATTCCACACAAAATAAACATTTGGTGGAAATGCAGTTTTCTGCACACTCCCACAGGGATACTTTATTTTCGAATTAAACTCTTTCGTCGTGGTCGTAAAGAGTTGTAACAAGAATGATGACCCTTCTTATCTATAGGGATATATATATATAACACAAGCGATTGATTTCTAGCTTCTGAGTATAATTCCTTGAAAATTACTGTAAAAACACAAGCCACTCAAGCCAGTTAAAATATTTTAGCCACCAAAAACGCCATTCAACTTAAAACAGGGAGGAGACTTTCACCGATTTTAGATGTTCGCCGTCTATCAAATTGAAATAAAAACACTGGCTCATGTTGTCCGTAATCAACACATAGCCATATGACAGGGGTATAATTTATTTAAAATAAAACGATCGAATAACCCTTGAAACTACATGTACGATCCTATCTCCCAGAAGGCTTGATGGATGACTCCCGGTTTTTCAAAACTAAACTGTTGGAGCTTTCTCCACTCCCTTTTTGTAACCGCTATGGTCATACCGGGGCCGCTACCAAACCGGCATTGCTGTTTGGTTTTCTTCTCTCTTCTTCCCTTAAATTTGCCATCTCACAAAATTATATTCTGACTCGCCACCGTGGTGGGAATCAAACCTCTACCATCGCCAAGCTGGAACCGAATAAAGCCCACTCTCTAATAGTCTTAATGGCATTGAGGGATTGATTATTGACAATCTATCACATAATCCGCCGGAAATTCTAACCGCGTGCAAACCACCTCAGACCCCATTTGAGGCAATAGGAAGCTAGTGTGATGCAAGTGAAATAAAATAAGGCTAACCGTGTCGCAAGGGATTGGTAAATCTCACATCGTCCCTGCGCGCCTTCGGCACGCTAAAACCTTTCATTCATTCAACCTTTGAAACTATCTTTATTAAAATCTTCAAAACTACGGTGGGTGATTTTGGCCGCCCTCAATACTTTTTTTATCTCGAGATCTTATCTCAAGATCATGAGATATGATCTCGAGATATTTTCTCGAGATCTCGACATAGTTTCTCGAGATCTTGAGATACTTTCTCGAGATCTTGAGATAGTTTCTCAAGATCTTGGGATGCAAATCTCGAGATGCGTTCCATTCACTACATACTTCGATTCCAAAGATGATTTTACATACAACCACGGAGGTTCAATTCTTGTCGCACCTTCTGTCAATTAAAACTCCTACAACCATTTCTTAAATCTGTTTTGTGGCATTTTTTTGTAGAGTAGTAGTAGTAGTCAATTTGGAAGAGCACACGTATGATAAGCTTGCACAAAGGTTATCCATCATTTTCTAGGATAACTTGTTCTCGCACCTCTAAAATCACAGGTTCAAATTAAATTTTCAAACCTTGAGTTGTGAGTTGCTGAAACCCACACACAGTGTCACACATGGTACAGTGTGGTGTTCTTAAACTCTTTGCATACTGCTGGAAGATATTACCGCCAGGACAGAATACTATTGCCAACAGAAAGGGTACAATTTGGATTCTGTTCAACAGAATGTATAGTTGAAACTAGAGCTGTGTATTGTGCACAATTTTGAAGAAATAGCATGCTGGGTAATTGCACTTTTGTCCCTGTCAAACTGCACCATTATCGTAACTCAATTCCTGTAGAAAAACAGTGTGTGTGTGTGTGGGGGGGGGGGGGGGGGGGCGGTCGTGGTAGCTGGTTCTCGTCAGATCACCGAAGTTAAGCAACGTCGAGCGCGGTTAGTAGTTGGATGGGTGAACATTTCAGCGACTGATTCGTGCTCCCGCGTTGTGTCCTTGGGCAAGGCACTTAACCCCGATTGTCTACATGGGGGCACGATGAATCTGTGTACTAAGGCGTACTGCACGTCGATTGTGCACATGTCTTCAACCAATCTAACCCTGTCTGTCCCACGGTGCAGAGTTACGATGTTGGAGAGCTGACAGCTGCTCGTCGTTGCTTGGTGGTTCTCTCCGGGTACTCTGGCTTCCTCCACCCATAAAACTGTCACCGACATGATATGATCCTGGCTGTTAATGTGTCGTAAAACCCTAATAAAAAAAAAGAAAAAAGAAAAACAGCGTGCCCACCTCTGTACAATTCTACACTAGTAAATAGAGATCATTAACATCAATCATTCCTAACCTCTGCTTGGATACATGTATATGTAATGATGTAAATAGGTATTAAAATTTGACTGCATATACACAAAGAAGAAAGTGCATTACTACTTAATCGCAGAGCCATATATTCTCCACTTGAAAAGTATTGATAATTGTTGTTCATAATAGCACGAGAAGCACTTGCAAACTTCTATCACATGTGTTGAAAGTTTGCAAGTGCTTTTTGTGTTTTTTCCTCAGAAATTGAAACAATAACTAAGTGAAATATGTAGCCCACAGCGATTTAGTAGTAATCCACCCTCTACATACTGTAGTCTCAATATTTATTTTCTGTTTGATCAGTTCAATTCGTGATTTCTGTACCGACCTCGCTAATAGTGCATTATATTCTGCAGTGCACTGCCTAAACACTCTTGTCTATTGCAGACTACTTCATTCTTCTGTAGTAAGGAGTGCATTAACTAACGATCATATTCTGCACTAATTGTGACAGGACTTCTAGTTTCAACTGTATCACTGTAAATTGGACCAATCATATCTTGAATGATAGCTGGTCCTCATTTGTTTGAAGTTTTCATCAAATCCAGTCATGGCTGCTTCAAAGCAGCCATGACTGGATTTCATGAAAAAATTCAAGAAAATACAGGTTATTGTATTAGAGTCAAGAAAGAAATTAAACGATGCTGGAGGATGTATTTGTACGCCACAGAACCACATGTACAGTACAGTCACCATGGAATGGTCCTAATGGGCATGGGCAGTGATGTCCACGCATGCGTTTACCGGGTAATAAAAATCATCATCAGCAAAATTTTAATTAATGAAGCACCGGGTTGTACCCGGTGCTTCATTAATTAAATTTTTGATGATTATTTCTATAATTAGTGTTTGGAATCTAATATTATTGTGTGCATGGAAATATTGTCCAACCGTGAAAAGTGACCAGTCCATGACGGCCGTACTGTATCTATTAAGTTATCGTTCCTCATTTCTAAAGTAAGCAAGCAGAATATATCTTGTCATCCCCCATGGGAACCCCAGGAAGTGAAGCAGTGCTTGTTTACTGTGGTAAACAAACTCTGTTTTAGTGGTAAAATAAGACCCACTCACCAATGCTGGTGTGGGGTGGGGGGGGGGGAAGTCTTCTAAAATGAACAACATGGGTATAAACGATTGACGAAACTTGCTTTTATCTCCATATTTCAGTCACGATTAGCCATTGTGCAGAAATATGTGATTTTAAACATCAATAAATGAATAAAGAAATAACTATCTTGTCATTTGAGCATTCCATCTGGAGAAAAAAAAACAATGTCTGCGAATTAAGCTTGAAAAATGGAAATTAAATTTAAGACACATGCAAATAAATATTTAAAACAATTTCGTAGTTATTTTGAATTTGAAAGGGGAATTTTTGTCTGCTCTCTTTGAACATAAAAGATACAGGAGAGCCCACTTAATTGGATATCTCCTCACTGAATTTATTTATTGATGTTTAAGGTCACATACTTATGCACAATGGCTAATAGTGACTGTGACAGTTTTACGGGTGGAGGAAGCCGGAGCGAACCACCAAGCATCGACGAGCAACTGTCAGCTCTTCAACATTCTAACTCTGTTCAAGCTCTGCTCAAGCAGGGTTACAACAGTTGAAGACATGTGCACCATCGAAGTGCAGTGTGCCTTAGTACACGGCATCATCGTGCCCCCATGTAGGCAATAAGAAAAAATGCCTTGCCCAAGGACGCAATGCGGGTCGTCCCGGATGGGGATCGAACTCAGGACCTCAAGCATAGAGGTCAAACAGTCCACCACTGAGCCACTGCGCTCTCTCCTTACTGAATAATCCTGTTAATTGAATACATGTATAATTTCCCAACACAAAACCATTTACCATACCCCCAGTACAAATTTGACCTGTTAATTGAATATATGCTATAGAGTAAACTCCTGTTAATTGAATAAAAAATCTTGTAACTCATCAAGAAAAAACCCTGACTCTCCCCTGTTTTCCTTTGTTTTTTAGACCTATTTGGCCTCTGAGTTATCCAAGACAGGCATTTATGGAGCTCTGTCAAACAAGATATAATAGAATAAATGCTTAATTAATCTCTAGAATACAGGAAAGTGACACAATTGTGGGGTTGGGAGGGGGCTAAATTTTCAGTTTTTGAATCCCTGGTCTCTGGGTATGGTTGGGTTGGGTAGGTTTACATTGTATTGCACATGTAATCGGTTGGGTCTGTGGCTTGAAAGGTGGGAGTCTTTGGTTATCAAGATAGGCAGGGTCTCACAGTGAATCCCTTGGAATGGGTCACACATGAAATAGATGGTGGGGATTAGGCTTCCTGATCGGGTCTGTGGGATGTACCATTGGTTGAGGGTTGGGGTTGTGGGGGGGGGGGAGCTTGTCGAGTGGTATGACCAAGTCAGGTAGTAGGCCAAACGGGTGCTTGGGATCAGGCTTCTTGGGCAGATATCTGGGTTGGGTGGCTGTGTCATCCTTGGAATTGGTGATGGGGTCACTGAATTGGAAGGAATGGGTGTATTCAAATTCAAATACATTAAAATTTGCGGTGAATTTACAAATACATTTTGAATACTTCCTGCATTTTGAGTTTACATGGAACTACATGCACGATATTGAATAAAAAGTTTCCACAGATCTAAGTCCAACAAGCTATTAATTGAAAATAGAATGTGTTTTCATTTTTGGAGTTCACAAGAAAAATCATACTTTCCACAATCTGTTCTAATGAGGGGTCACAAACTAAGTTTGAGAACAGTACTGGCTGGTTTTGGCCATTATGTGGGTAAAGAGTTGAGATAGATCAGATTTACACTAAGAGTGTACAGTGCACAGGGTTCTTTACTTGGTTAATAATGAATTTTTTTTATAACCAGAAAGTGTGACTAACCCTGTGCATTGCACAGGGTTAGTCACACTTTCTGGTTATAAAAAATACTGGTAACTGCCATATCACAGACTACATGAAAATTTATACTGACTAAAGCTGTAAAATACACAGAGTTAGTTGGTTACTTGTTGTTACATAGGGTGCAGGATTCAAGGAACTAATTCAAATACTTATACAGGATTGTGAAATTTTTTTTAAAGTGAACTCCAAAAATGAAAACATATTCTATTTTCAATTAATAGGTTGTTGTCCATGGACTCCAGACAACAAATTCACAACTCCAGGGATTATTCTGCCCTCTTTGGGAAAGGGTCAGGGGTGCATGTCACTGGGAAAATTTGCGTCATGGGGTCTCCAATTCAGAATTTGTTTTGGAGGGGAAAACAACATACAAAGACTAAGAAATTTTACAATCAAATTGAACAAAGAACGCTAAGACCAATACTGAGCAACTGCATGTATACTACAAGTAAGTTTTGTAACAAACAGTCACATGCAATCATGTTCACACAGTCTCTGTAGTCTCCATTAAAGTGGGGAGCGCGTTGGTTCAGTGGTAGACTGTTGGACTTCTGAGCTAGAGGTCCCGAGTTCGATCCCCGTCCGGGACGACCCGCCTTGTGTCCTTGGGCAAGGCACTTTATCCCAGTTGCCTGCATGGGGGCACGATGACACCATGTACTAAGACGAACTGCACATCGATGGTGCACATGTCTTCAACCGCTGTAACCCTGCTTGAGCTGAGCTTGAACAGAGTTAGAATGTTGAGGAGCTGACAGTTGCTCATCAATGCTCGGTGGTTCACTCCGGGTACTCCGGCTTCCTCCACCCATAAAACTGTCAGGGTCACGATTAGCCATTATGCATAAGTATGTCACCTTAAACACCCATAAATAAATATTCCATTAAAGCTTTTTCATACTACTAAAGATCTGGTTATTTGCCTTTGAATTTAGGGACTTCATTAGGCAAGCAGTTAAAATTTAATGTATAATTGGTGTCCTGAACTTGGTGGTCATAAGGCCTCAGAAAACCTGTGGTTTTCTGAGGCCTCCTGACTATCAGTTCAGGGCTCCAGTTGTGCATTAAATGTTTGTTGAGTGAGATTGGGATATCAGGGTTAAGAATTGGGGAAAATCATGCCCAAATGTCATAAACGGCCCCTGTATATACCCCAAATTAACCCTGAACTCATGTCAATACTTAGTAATCCCTAACACATGCATAATTTAAATACCACCTTGTCTAATTTATGCATTAAATACAGTCAATAGACTTCCTTATCAATGAGCTTATCAGCATGTGATCTGCCTATGTAACAAAAGCCAGATGTGTGTGTAGCTTTTCAAATTGTTGAATACTTGGACGATTAAATAACCCTTTACCAAACATGAAAAGCAGACGACACTTGCCAAAAAAATTCTTGAATAACTAATTTTTTTCATTTTTTGTCTCAGAAACATAGCTTATGACCCCTCATTGGAATGAGCCCAACGAGCTCGTTCCAATAAGGGGTCATAACCTATATTTTTGAAACAAAGAATGAAAAAATAATGAAAATTAAATGGCGATTAGAATAGCACTGGCCGGTTTTGGACATTACGTTGGGTAAAGGGTTAAATACTCATGTTAGAAGGGCGATTGTAAAGATATGTAGATATCTACAATACATGTATTTAATGATATTTTTTGGTGAATTTTTAATTGTTTTACAGTGCGTGTAGCGTGTATTACCACTAAATCACCTGCAGAGTGGAGATCCCACCAAAACAATAATTGCAAATTTGTTGCAAAGCATAACAGGCACAAGCAAGGTTCCAGTCAGTGGATCTTCAGGTTAAACCCAGAGGTCCATTGGCTGAAACATTGCTTGTGCTTTTGTCCATATGTACAGAATTTGGGTGATAACTCCACCTGTGAGTGATTTTGTTATAATCCACTCTTCTCAAACATGTACTGTACATGTACATGTAAGTCTTTCTTTTAACTAGTTTCTTTAACCCTTTATCTAACGAAAAGGCCAAAAACGGTCAGCGCTATTCTCAAAAATCGCCAATTAATTTTCATTATTGTTTTCATTTTTTGTCTCAAAAACATAGGTTATGAGCCCTCGTTGGAACGAGCTCGTCGAGCTCGTTCCAATGAGGGGTCATAATCTATGTTTTTGAGACAAAAAATGAAAAAAATTAGTTATTCAAGAATTATTTTTGCAAGTGTCGTCTGCTTTTCAGGTTAGGTAAAGGGTTAACACAGAAACAGGGCTTAAAATTCATACGTGACTCTGAATCGATTCTCACAAATGATTCTCACACAGAAAACAATTTGCAACAACTGCTAACCATGTTTCTGCGGAGTGAATATGTTGAGGAGCCTAACATTTGCTCACCACTGCTCGGCTTCCTCCACCCATGGAACTTTCTGACACAATGTGGCCCTGGTTGCTGAAAGTGTTGTTAAACCCCAATGAAACAAAACAAATAAACAAAACCATCTTGGTGGAGCTGGGGCCTCAAAAACAATTGTCTATTTGAATGCTGGATAACTTCATGTGACCAGGGTCCAACAAGTCATGGCTGAAATAGATAGCCTCACTGCATCAAGGAGGCAAGGGCCCCAACAGTTATCATCAGTCAAGCAGACTATTGAAATACCAGAGTGTTAGGTCGTTTCCAAATATAAATTTCAGTCTGGAAAATTATCTTTTGAAATCACCTCACATTCACGTAATCTGTAGGTTTGCACGACTGATACACCATTGTGGCAGCAAGTTAAAGGTGGGGGACTCATGAGGTTGCTGTCAAAATCCAGCCATTTATATGTGCAGTGCCCATTTTCGTAAGAAAAATATGTGATATTGTGTTCGGTAATACATACCTGTTGTTGGTTTCTTGGAATGAATGAGTTTGCTTCTTTTGACACCTACAATGTATTTTCAAATTTTCTTACACCGGGCCACACCAAGATCAGCCTGATGTGTTTGTCCCAGGAACCCAATATAAGCTGAGAGCAGGGGCCCCCGGTGGCCTCAGGCCACCACTGATCACCTTAAAAAGTCAATTGTGAAGCTGTAACATTACATGTAACTGTTAAAAGGTGTAACACTATCAGTTAGAAAAGATTATAACATTATTAATTGATTTTTATAACACTATTAGTTAAAATATTTTAGAAAAAACTGAAGTGTTGGGTCCTACAAAGTAGATCTTCTGTTTCTCGGGCATTTTTAGCTTGACAAAGTCAAGATAAGCTATTGCCATCACGCGTGTGGAAGTCTTCTAGTCTATGAGTCACATTTTCCTTTAGCACAGGCTACACCCTGTAGTTCTTGTCCGATGGTCATGAATTTCCATATGCAGGTTTGGGGTCATGTCTAGATGAGAACGTCCTCTTTTGGTCATGATCGGTGAACCGTGATGATGGCTGCCCGAGCCAAAAACCCCAAAACCTTTAGCACAGTCTACAGGTCGTATTTATGAAGGGATTTCATTGTAACATGATAGGACGCCTCTGTATAATATCTAGATAAGAACATCGCCTTTTTGTCATGATCTGTCAACCATGATGGCTGCCCAAGCCCAAAACCCAAAAACCTTTTGCACAGTCTGCAAGTCATATTTAATATGGAGGGATTTCTTTGTAACTTGGTAGGATGACTGCAAATAATATCTAGATGATAACGTCCCCCTTTGGTCACGATCAGTCAACTGTGATGACTGCAGGGGCCCGAAAAACCTTTAGCACAGTCTACAGGTCATATTTATGAAAGGATTTCATTGTAACTTGGTAGGATGACTCCAAATAATGTCTAGATGAGAACATCCCCTTTTGGTTGTGATCATTCAGCCGTGATGGCTGCCCAAGCCCAAAACCCGAAAACCTTTAGCATAGTCTGTAGGTCATATTTATGAAGGGATTTCATTGTAACATGGTAGGTTGACTCCATATAACGTCTAGATGAGAACGTCCCCTTTTGGTCATGATTGGTCAACTGTGACGGCTACAGGGGCCCGAAGCCCAAAAACTTTTAGCGCAGTCTACAGGTCATATTTATAAAGGATTTCATTGTAACTTGGTGGGATCACTCCAGATAATGCCTAGATGAAAGCGCCCCCTTTTGGCCACGATCATTCAACCATGATGGCTGGCCGAGCCCAAAACCAGAAAGACTTTAGCACAGACTATAGGTCGTATTTTTGAAGGGATTTCATTGCAATTTGGTAGGATGACTCAGTATAATGTCAAGATGAGGACGCCCCCTTTTGGTTGCGATTGGTCAACCATGATGGCTACACAGGCCTGAAGCCCCGAAAACCTTTAGCACAGTCTACAGGCCATATTTATGAAGGGATTTCATTGTAACTTGATAGGATGACTTGTTTTTGGAATAATTTCACTGTAACTTGGTAACTTTCGTTGACATACATTAACGGTGAGGGCCACATACATTAACTGTGAGGGCCACATTAACCGACCCCTCAGTTCTTTAATACAGCCTACACCTCATATTATTTTTATTGAAAACTTAGCATACAGGGAACAGAAATTAACATATTCCCAATTATCACAATTCTTCATAATCCTTTCATAAACATTGAACATTATCCTTTTCATCAAACACAACACACAGACAAGTTAAGCTACAGTGTCATTGACACTTTCATTTGTAAAATTACATACAGGTAAGTGTTGTTTATTTTATTTTTTATTTTTGTAATTATTCCTTTGCCATCAAAAGTTCATGTTCTTGGTTTATGGTTTAGGACTCATAATCTACAGAATAGTATGGGTGGTGGTGTATTTCATCCCTTGAGTGCAAGAAGGCTTTACAATGCTAAAGCATTGCAAAGCCTTATTGCACCCAAGAGACAAATTTGTCAATTTTATTAACTTGGGTAAAATATCAGACATTAGCCATTTAATTATTGTTTTTTAGCTTAACTTGACAAAGTCAAGATAAGCCATTGCCATCACACGTGCGGAAGTCTGTGAGTCTGTTCACATTTTCCTTTAGCACGGGCTACACCCCGCAGTTCTTGTCTGATCGTCACGAAATTTCATATGCAGGTTTGGGGTTATGTCTAGATAAGAACGTTCCCTTTTGGTCGCGATCGGTCAACCGGTATGGCTGCCCGAGCCCAAAAACCATTAGCACAGTCTACAGGCCGTATTTATGAAGGGATTTCATTGTAACTTGGTAGGATGCCTCTGTACAATGCCTAGATGAGAACGTCCCCTTTTGGGCATGATCTGTCAACCGTGATGGCTGCCCAAGCCTGAAACCCCAACACTTTTAGCACAGTCTGCAGGTCATGTTTAATATGGAGGGATTTCATTGTAACTTGGTAGGATGACTCCTTATGATGTCTAGATGAGAATTTCCCCATTTGGGCGTGATCTGCCAACCATGACGACTGCCCGAGCCCAAAACCTGAAAACCCTTAGCACAGTCTACTGGTCATATTTATTGAGGAATGTCCTTGTAACTTGGTGGGTTGACTTCATATAATGTCTAGATGCGAAAGTTCCCTTTTGGATGTGATTGGGCCACTGTGATGGCTACAGGGGCCCGAAGCCCAAAAACCTTTAGCACAGTCTACAGGTCATATTTATGAAGGGATTTCATTGTAACTTGGTAGGATGACTCCAAATAATGTCTAGATGAGAACGTCCCATTTTGGTCGCGATCATTCAGCCTTTGATGGGTGCCCGAGCCCAAAAACCTTTAGCATAGGCAAAAGGTCATATTTATGGAAGGATTTCATTGTAACCTGTTAGGTTGACTCCATATAATGCCTAGATGATGACATCCCCTTTTGGTCGTGAATGGTCAACTGTGATGGCTACAGGTGTCTGAAAGCCCAAAAACCTTGAGCACAGTCTACAGATCATATTTATGAAGCGATTTCATTGTAACTTCGTAGGATCACTCCATATGATGCTCAGATGAGATTGTCCCCTTTGGATGTGATCATTCAACCATGATGGCTGCGTGAGCCCAAAGCCCAAAAACCTTTAGCACAGTCTACAGGTCATATTTATGAAGGGATTTCATTGTAACTTGGTAGGTTGATTTCATATAATGTCTAGATGAGAACATCCCCTTTTGGACACGATTGGGCAACTGTGACGGCTACAGTGGCCCGAAGCCTGAAAACCTTTAGAACAGTCTACAGGTCATAATTATGAAGGGATTTCATTGTAGCTTTGTAGGATGACTCCAAATAATGTCTAGATGAGAACATCCCCTTTTGGTCGCGATCATTCAACCTTTATGGCTGCCCAGGCCCAAAGACCATTAGCATAGCCTATAGGTTATATTTGTGGAAGGATTTCATTGTAACTTGTTAGGTTGACTCCATATAATGCCTAGATGATGACATCCCCTTTTGGTCGTGATTGGTCAACTGTGATAGCTACAGGTGCCCGAAGCCCGATAATCTTGAGCACAGTCTACAGGTCATATTTATGAAGGGATTTCATTGTAACTTCGTAGGATCACTCCAGATGATGCCCAGATGAGAATGTCCCCTTTTGGTTGCGATCATTCAACCATGATGGCTGCCCGAGCCCGATGCCCGAATACCTTTAGCACAGTCTACAGGTCATAATATGAAGGGAGGTCATTGTAATTTGGTAGGTTTGACTTCATATGATGTCTAGATGAGAATGTCCCCTTTTGGACACAATTGGGCACCTGTGACAGCTACAGGGGCAAGAAGTCCAAAAACCTTTAGAACAGTCTACAGGTCATAATTATGAAGGGATTTTTTGTAGCTTGGTAAGATGACTCCAAATAATGTCTAGATGAGAACGTCCCCTTTTGGTCGCGATCATTCGGCCTTGATGCCCGAGCCCAAAACCTTTAGCATAGTTTATAGGTCGTATTTATGGAAAGATTTCATTGTAACTTGTTAGGTTGACTCCATATAATGCCTAGATTATGACATCCCCTTTTGGTCGCGATTGGTCAACAGTGATGGCTACAGGTGCCCGAAGCCCCAAAATCTTGAGCACAGTCTACAGGTCATATTTATGAAGGGATTTCATTGTAACTTTGTAGGATCACTCCAGATGATGCCAAAATGAGAACGTCCCCGTTTGGTTGTGATCATTCAACCATGATGGCTGACCAAGCCCAAAGCCCAAAAACCTTTAGCACAGTCTACAGGTCATATTTATGAAGGGATTTCATTGTAACTTGGTAGGAACTTGACTTCATATAATGTCTAGATGAGAACATCCCCTTTGGATGCAATTGGGAAACTGACGTCTACAGTGGCCCAAAGCCTGAAAACCTTCAGCACAGTCTACAGGCCATATTTATGAAGGGATTTCAATGTAACTTGATATGATGACTCGTTTTGGAATAATTTCACTGTAACTTGGTAACTTTCGTTGATATACGTTAACTGTGAGGGTCATATACATTAACTGTGAGGTCATATTAACCCACCCCTCAGCTCTTTAGTACAAAAACATAGCATACAGGGAACAGAAATGAACATATTCCCAATTATCACAATTCTTGTCTTATTTCATAATCCTTTCATAAACAATGAACATTGTCCTTTTCATCAAACACAACACACAAGTTAAGCTACAGTGTCATTGACACTTTCATTTAAGTCTGCATTGAGTATAAAAAGAGAGCATGCGGCAGCCAAGCGGACCATGCAGAAGGGCCTGAGAAACAAATTTGTAACTTTTTTAGGCCTTATCAGTTAATAATAATTTCATCGGTTTTTATAACATTATATTATAACGTTATCACATAACATTAGCAGTTGTTGTAACAATATCAGGCTTCCATTGCTTTATTAACTCTTTCAACATGAGAGGCCGCTTTTCCAGTCCAGCGACACGATACGTCATAATTTCTTTAAGCAAACGTGTGTGGTAGTATTAATTGCTCTAACACCAAATAATGGATATGGACTCTTCCAATTTCTGCCATTTAACTGCATGGAAGATACCACCAGGGTTCAAAGGGTTAACAAATGAAAGAATAATGGTAGAAAATTTCTTCCAGTTTCACCTCCATACTTATTGCATTTGGTAACATCTCTTTACTGCAAGTGTTCAGGATAAAATTGTCCTTTCTGTTTTTGCATTGAAAGGTAGACTCATTGACATTACAGTTGCACTTCTGACTGTCTTTTCATGTTGTTTCAGTCTTGTACTAGGTACCTCCATTTTCGCATTGAAATTTGATTGAACATTTATGCGCTTATTCTATTATTAGGTGAATGCACCAGGTCGATTATACTGGGAATACATGTACTTCTATTAATACCATACAAAAGTACTCAATCAAAAATTGCAGTGAAGTGTAAGAGAACTAATAAAACCATTCATCAACAAAATCTTTTTCACTGAAAATGCCCTATTAGTGATCAGGATTTAAGTTACAGTCCACAGGGAAGCTTTTAATTCATGTAAATTATCGACTCATGTTTGACATACTGCTCTAGTTAGAAAAGTATACACAGCAATTTTTATACGCCCGCTTGTAAAAATGGTTGTTTTATATAAATGGTCTTTCTGTCTGTCTGCCTGTCTGTTTGTCTGTAAACAATTGGTTTCTGACCGATAACTCCAGTTTTGATTATATGATCTCAACCAAAGTTGATAGGTGTATTACGCTGCTAGTAATACAGACCAAGTTTGAATATGGGTTCTGTCCTATTATTTTTACATGAGTTATGATCCTTTTACAACTTAGAATTCGACCTTCTATTAATATTTTCTGGTTTCCGACCGATAACTCCAGTTTGGATTATTTGATCTCAACCACAGTTGGTACTAGTATGAGTATTTCCCAGCTAGTAATATTGGCCAAGTTCGAATATGGGTTCCGTCCAATTATTTTTACCTGAGTTATGCCCCTTTTTAGCTCACCTGACCTAAAAGGCCATGTGAGCTTTTCACATCACTTGGCATCTGTCGCCGTCCGTAAACTTTTCACATTTTCATCTTCTCTGTAACTGTTGAGCCGGTGGGAACCAAACTTGGCAGGAATGGTCTATGGAAGGTCCTCTACAAACGATCCTCATTTTGTTCCTGTTGGATGAAAAACGTGGCTTCCATTTGATACCACAGATTACCGCCTGAATCCAGGATTGGTGCTAAAACAGTGACTTGAACTAAAATAATTGTTTTTATTTTGTTAGTTTTTTTGGGGGCAAAATTTTCTGTCTTAAAACATAATACAAGATGAACTCACACAAAATGCTTTTTATTCATAGCCGAAGTTCAGTGCTAGAAATGAACAAAATTGAGGGGTGCAGTGTTAAGCTCCCGTGAAATCAGAGACGGGAGTAAATTGCACCTGTAAAATTTTAGTGTATAAATTTTCAAGGGAATACTGTCACCAAACACCAGACCTTAACCCTTTGAACTCTAGTGGTATCTTCCATGGCAGTTCAATGACAGCAGTTAGAAGAGTCCATATTCATTATTTGGGTAGACCAATCAATATTTCCAATGTGCAGCCTTTGGGCTGCACGTTGAAAATATTGATTGGCCTACCCCACACATTTACTGAACAGCCATCCTATTTAATGACGTTATGACGTATCATGTTCCTGGCCAGAAAAGTGGCCACTCTGGTTCAAGGGGTTAAATGTATAAGGAATTGCTGAATTATGACAGTAACTTGCCACTGGCCACAGAGTGCTGCTTTCTCAAAACAACACACATTTATATGCCATCACAGTAAATTGGTGCTCCACAACATTTTTCAACAAGCGCATTCTTTAGCTCCCGAAAAATAGAAAACACGGGTGTTCACGGGAGCAATTGCTCTAGCACCCATCTCATTTCCAGGACTGGGAGTTGTTTCTTGTTAATTATAGTTACCATAATCATAAGCAACAGACCATGTGCGCAGTGGCTCTTTGACTACAGTTGAAACTAGAAGTCGTGTCACTGTATTGTGCTGCATGTGCACTATTTTGAAGTAATAGCGAACTGAGTGAGTACACTTTTTTGTCCCTATCAAACTCAAACTGCCCCATTAGTGTAACACAAATCCTATAGAAAAACAGAGTGCTCATAATTGTATACGAGTGAATAGAGATCATTAACATCATTCCTAACCTCTACTGGGATACATGGGAGCGCGGTGACTCAGTGGTAGACTGTTGGACTTCTGTGCTAGAGGTCCCGAGTTCGATCCCCGTCCGGGACGACCCGCGTTGTGTCCTTGGGCAAGGCACTTTATCCCGGTTGCCTACATGGGGGCACGATGACGCCATGTACTAAGGCGTACTGCACGTCGACGGTGCACATGTCTTCACCCGCTGTAACCCTGCTTGAGAGGAGCTTGAACAGAGTTAGAATGTTGAGGAGCTGACAGCTGCTCGTCGATGCTCGGTGGTTCTCTCTGGGTACTCTGGCTTCCTCCACCCGTAAAACTGTCACGGTCACAATTAGCCATTGTGCATAAGTATATGACCTTAAACACCAATAAATAAATAAATAATACTGGGATACATCTACATGTCATGATGTAAAGAGATATTAAAATTCGACTACATATACAAAATGTCAAGAGAGTGAAGTACTACTTGACCGCAGCGTGATATATTCTCCACTCGAAAAGTTTTTATAATTGTTCATAACAACACAAGAAACACTTGAAAACTTTCATCATATGGACCACTGGGTACAACATACATAATTGACATGACTTGATCTATTTTGGAGAGACACCAACATTGTCGTGCCTTTATTATTGCACAGGAAAATGTGACACGTTGTTGGAATGTCCCCCGAGAGCCCTTTCTAACAGTGTGTCACATAATACAGTAATGCACACTTAAGTGGATAACCCTTAATTGAATAACGCTGTCAGTTGTACATAATGTATAACTTCAAAGACAAAACCATTGACCATACTGATAATCATTATAAATTTGATCTGTCAATATAGTGAAGCCCGCTTAATTGTATAGCTCCTAATTGAATAACCGTGTTAATTGAATATAATTTCCAAACACCAAACCATTTACCATAATTTCAGTACATATTTGACCTCTTAATTGAATATGGATTATTGAGCAAACTCCTGTTAATTGAATAAAAAAAATCCTGTAATGTGTCGAGAAACTACGCTGACAATCACTATTTGTCAGCATTTATTCTATTATATCTTGTTTGACAGAGCTCCATGAGCTCTGTCAAACAAGATATAATGGAATAAATACTCAATTTATCTCTAAAATACAGAAGAGTGACCAAATCCCTGTTAATTAAATACTTCTGTTAATTGAATAATTCTCACTGGCTATGTGGCTATTCAATTAACAGGGTTCCACTGTAGAACAATAAAATGATTTTCAAGGGTATTATGGTTAATTAGTAAAAGAAATGATTAACAGCTGATGGTCTTATGAGCGGCCTGTGACGAAGGCTGTTAAAAAGCCTAATAAGGCAGAGGGCTGTTAATCATTTCTGACGGGCTGCTAATAGACAGAAATGCCTGAGTAAGTCATGTTATTACTATTATTACCACTAAAAGGAAAGTACATTCAAGTAACCTCAAAATAACTCCAAATCAATAGTTTTATGGGTGGAGGAAGCCGGAGTACCCGGAGAGAACCACCGAGCAACAACGAGGAACTGTCAGCTCCTCAACTTTCTACAGTTAAAACTAGAAGTCCTGTCACGAACTGTGTGCTTATCTAGGCTTAATTGCACGTAGGAATTGCACGCAATTGCCATATTGAATGGCATCCAAAGCACAGCAGGTTCTCTTGGTTACTCATAGCAAACACAGGCAATGTTTCTGCCAATGGACGTCCGGATTACCTGGAGGTCCTTTGGCTGAACCATTGCTTGTGCACAGGCCATATGTACAGAATTTGATAGCCTTACTATGGTTATAACGCGTAGATTAACGCACAGATCGACGTGCTATTTGTGCGCATTTCATGACAGGACTTCTAGTTTTAACTGTAACTCTGTTCAAGCAGGGTTACAGAGCTTGAAAACGTGCATCATCGACGTGCAGTACGCCTTAGTACACGGCATCATCGTGCCCCCATGTAGGTAACCGGGATAAAGGTCCTTGCCCAAGGACACAACGCGGGTCGTCCCGGGCGGGGATCGAACTCGGGACCTCTAGCATAGAAGTCCAACAGTCTACCACTGAGCCACCACGTTCCCCTTTAATCAAGATATATACTGACATTTTAATGTGAATAGAAAATTAACAATTAAATTAAGAGTTTGAACTTTGAATATTCATCAGATGTCGGCATTTACTTTTTAAATTTTTTTTTAAAAAACCCAATGCGAAATAACAAGTGAAAAATCCAACATCAACATTTGGCTGCTTCAAATAAAGAATGATTATAAATATCTATACTGACCTTATATCTTTATTTGGCTCCTCGTGTTCCAGTAGAGTGGTTTAAACCATTTTAATTGGCATAATCATCACAAATAACTGCTGTGAAATTTGTTTACCTTGCGCCGCATCTGAAACTGCAAAGCCAAAACAGAAGATTCGGAACGAAAGTTAATTTGGTCATGTGATGCCTCAGGCTGCCAGGTGCTAATGGAAAAAAAATACCATTAGTAGCCTAGCACGTCACATGATGACCTGAGCATTTATCGCATATTAATGCCCAAGAAATTAATCATAATGGCCTAAAGGAAAGCCTGCTAAAGTGGTAGTAATATAACAATAACATGGTTTGAGAGGGCATTGCGGTTTATTAACAGCCCAACAGAAATGATTAACAGCCCAACAACTTCTAATTGGCCAGAGACACAGTATTACCACTGCCACCATTAAAACATAATAACAAACTGAAAGTGGGCCGAAATGGAATTGTATGGTGAAAATCAGATTACACAGCATTATTTTTAATAACCTTAAATATGAATACAAGACGTTAGTTCAGCAGTCTGTTAAACAGTAGTTGGAAGTTTGGAACACATAGTTCAGGAGGCTATGTGTCTATCATCATCTGCATGTTTAACCCTTTACCTAACCTGAAAAGCAGACGACACTTGCAAAAATAATTCTTCAATAACTAATTTTTTGTCTCAAAAACATAGGTTATGACCCCTCGTTGGAACGAGCTCGACAAGCTCGTTCCAACGAGGGGTCATAACCTATGTTTTTGAGGCAAATAATGAAAATTAATTGGCGATTTTTGAGAATAGCGCTGGCCAGTTTTGGCCGTTACATTAGGTAAAGGGTTAATCCCTTTGTGAATTGATGAAAACAATATTACAGAGAATAGTATTTTGAGCAAAGAGGATTGAATGGATCTCAATAATGTGGCATGTTGGGATTTATTGAGGTGCTTACTCATTAACAGCCGCATATCTCATGTGATCTGTCGAGCTTTGTGCAGTTTCAAAGTTCATGAAAAACTCTCCTAATGTACTATGAATGCCCTGCAAAGTGGCAATAATAGATGTTAATTACGATGGTGGTAGGGCTGCACGATTTTCGAAACAGAACACCAGTATCGGTATTCAAAAATAATAATGCTGTATACCGGTATATCGAAAACTGTTTAGATATCTGAACATAGGTACCACAATCAAGTCTTGAGGCATCAGTCGGAACCAATACGCATGCCTTGATGATGCGGTTCGAAAAAACCTTGACCCAATGCAGACGATATCAAAATTTCTCATTTTAAATATTAGTTAACCAAATTTTTCCAAAAATTTCTACAAAAAATATCATGTGACCCCTCATTGGAACGAGCCCAATAAGCTCGTTCCAATGAGAGGTCACATGATATAGTTTTGTAGTAATTTTTTAAAATTATTTTTTCAGCTGTTGAATTTGTATATTACGTGGGTACATGCGGACGATTCATTGGGTAAAGCGATAATGTTATTCATTCTGACCTACAGTTAAAAAACTCAAGACATCTTGAAAATTAAATTGTGGGTAAATAAATAATGACGATAAACCAATATTTTTGTAATTACACCGGTATTCAATCGATATTGGTTTAAATACCGGTATGTATAGGTTCAGCAATATCCCATGCAGGCCTAGATGGTGAATTAAAATGTTGGTCTCATGTAGATGCCCTGCACATTTTTGGGGGCGATAATCTCCCAGAACCTCAATAATAGTATTCCAGCAATGTTTCAGCATACATATACATGTAGTACAGTACGGCTACCGTGGACTAGTCACTTTCCACAGGTGGACAGTATTTCCATGGACACAATACGAATAGATTTCAAACACTAAATATAGGAATAATCATCAACAATTTAATTAACCCTTTGAGACTTTAATTATCCTGACGTGCAAACGTCACTGGGAATTCAGTTTCTTCAACGTTTTTTTAAAAATACGACGTAAAACGTCGGAAAGTACCAGTAACAAGATATTTTACATTAGTGATTATCTGATTGAGGGTTAGATTATTTTTGGTGGTCTGAATTTGTAATGCAAAACTTTTTTATTACAAATTATTGGAGAGTGCCCATAGGCACTCTCCAATAATTTGTAATAAAACAAATTTATATAAACAAAATATTATTTCTGTTTGACTGAATATGAAATATAAGCAAGGAGAGTGTTAGCTTTTGCTCTGGTATCTTCATTTTTTGAAAACCCTGATAGTGGCTACTAGCACTCAACCAGTTAAGAAGTCTTGACAGTAGGATTATATTAGTATTTTAAGCTGCAATAACATTTGGCTCAACAGTTATCACTGAGCACTATTCAGGAGAAAATGGAAATTTGAGGTTAAAACTTTAAAAAATCGAAAAACAATAACAAAACAAATGACCAAAGTATCAACGTGCTGTTTGATTTTGTACGTAATAACACGTACAAAAGTATCGAAAGGTTAATGAAGCACCGGGTACCACCCGGTGCTTCATTAATTAAAATTTTACGGATGGTGATTTTATGACCTTGTAAATGCATGCGTGGACATCACTGTCCACGCTTGGATTTTGACCAGTCAACGTTCATAGAAGTTCTCCTTTTGACCCCCCCCCCCCCCCCTCCCGAAGAAGGCCTCCACAGCACCAGTGACATCATTATCGGAAGCAAAAACTCTCCCTCGTAGGTGTTATTTGAAATTTGGGAAGAGACTGAAGTCAGAGGGGGCAAGATCAGGAAACTAACAGGGATGAGGGAATATAAGACACACAATATTGCTTCTGCATCAACCACCACTTGTGAGGTGTGGCATTGTCCTAATGTAGAAGCACCCCTGCTCAGAGTTTTGCACACCATTTTTTTTTTTTGATAGTCTATCCCAACTGGCATAATTCTGGGGTATAATATTGCTCATTTATAGTGTGACCTTTATGTAGATATTCAATCATGATTACATCCCTTTTATCCCAGAACACTATAGTCTTTCACCTTGCCAATTTGTGTAACATTCCTGAATTTCCTCTGTGGACTTGACCTCAGGTTCTTTAACAGCTTGCTTTGCACTTTTGACTCTAGATCAAAGTAATTGACTAGTGATTCATCCCGAGATATAATTCTTGAAACCTTGTCAAAAACTCTCCAAAATGCTAAATGCAATCAGCGTCTGGCCATACGTCATTATTTGAGGGACCAATTTTCATGTTGCAAAGGCCTTGCTTAGAAGACTTCTATAGAAAGGAAAGTACCAGGCTCTTAACATATTACTGGAACAGGTGTATTGAAGGTCAGGGAGATTACAGTTGAAACTAGAAGTCCTGTCACTGTATTGTGCACTATTTTGAAGTAATAGCTTACTGAGTAAAAAGACTTTTTTGTCCTTATCAAACTCAAACTGCCCATTGGCGCAACTCAATTCCTATAGAAAAACAGAGTGCCTAACAATTATCTACAATGTAATTAGAGATTATTAACACCATTCCTATTCTCAACTGGGATACATGTATATGTAATGATGTAAATATTAAAATTCAACTACATATATAGAATGAAGAGAGTGGATTACTACTTAATCGCAGCGCCTTATATTCTCCACTGGAAAAGTATTTATAATTGTTCATAACAGCACAAGAAACACTTGCAAACTTTCATAATATGGACCTCTGGGCACCCGGTGGTCCATGTGATGGAAGTTTGCAAGTGCTTCGTGTGTTTTGTCCTCAGAGAATGTAAAAAATTCTTAAGTGAAAAATCTATCCCACAGCTATTTATTAGTAATCCTCCCTTCACATACTGTAGACTCAATAATTTCTTTCTGTTTGATCGGTTAAGTTCATGATTTCACTACTGGCATCGCTAATAACACTTATTTTCCATTGCACAGTGCAGACACTCTTGTGTATTGCAGACTACATGTACTTCATTCTTCTGCAGTTAGAAGCACATTTCCTAACGAGCATTTTTTGCACTAAGTGTGACAGGACTTCTAGTTTCAACTGTATAACTGGTAGAGTGAGAGCACAGTGGTTCAATGGTTAGAGTATCCGACTTCAAACCTAGGGGTCCATGGTTCGTTCCTGACCAGGCGTAACTGTGTTTTGTCCTTGGACAAGGCACATAATCCAGATTGCCTGCATGAGGGCACATTGGCACTGTGTACTAAGGTGTACAGCACATTTATGCTGCGCTTGTCTTCAACCAACACCAACCCTGCATGTGCAGAGTTAGTATGCTTGGAGGTCTGACAGTTGCTTGCTGCTGCTCAGTGGTTCTTTCTGGTACTCCTTCTTCCACCCACTAAACTGTCCAACCCGAGGTGATCCTGGCTGTCAAAAGTGTTATTAAACCCAATAAATAAACAGCAAAGTTTTTCTTCTTCTTGGCTGCCAAAATTTGTTCACAAGTCTACCTTGTTACAATGTATGGGAGAGTGCCTTTAGGCTGTAACTGTAATAAGGCAAATGCATAAATGTACAGATGAAATAAATTCTCTTCAGAGATGATGTAAACCACATCCACAAAATATGAAACCTTTAAGTTGTGGTACTTGAAATTCAGAAAACTTTAAGAACGGAGCCCAAATATGGGCTTCCAGCACTCAACCAGTTAACCCTTTACCTAATGAATCAACTGCATCCGCCCACAAAATTTGTAAATTGAGCAGCTGAAAAAAATTAATTTTTTAAACTATTTCAACAAAACTATTATCATGTGACCCCTCATTGCAACGGCTCAATGAGCTCATTCCATTGAGGGGTCACATCACATGGTTTTGTAGAACTTTTTTTGAAACATAAAAAAAATAGTAATTAAAATATTGATATCCTCTGTGTTGGGTAAAGGGTTAAGTAAAGTGGAAAATATTTTGCACTCAACCTTCAACCAGTTAAGTAAGGTGGAAAATATTGTTATCCAGGATGATTATCTATGTGAGGCCACAAACTTTTTAATTCAGCCTTGTACATTTGAATTGAATAATAATAAAAAAAAATTTAACAGCCAAAAGGCCTGCAAGAGGTCACTATTCCAGGGGATATGGTTGATGGTTTATGTCACAAATCTTCTGGAGTTTTGTTGATGACTCCCAGAAGGTTGTTACATTAGGTAAAGAGTCACCCCTTTTCCTAACATAATAGTCTGAACCGGCCAGGGCTCTTCACAAAAATCACCATTAAAATTTTATTGTTTTTTCATTTTTGTCTAAAAAAAAACATAGCTTATGACCTTCATTGGAACAAGCTCGTCAAACACTTTCCAATGAGGTGTTATTAACCCTGTATTTGAGGCCAACATTTTTTAGCTTTTCAATTGGGATTTTTTTTGGAAGTGTCGTCCTCTATTTGGTTGTGCGAGGGGTTAAGCAGATTTTCGGTCAGTTGACCTGGATGGGGTCACGGTAGTGCTGTGTACAAAGGTGTATCAGGGACTGATGGGAAAGGGGAGTGATTGCTTTCACTCTCCATCACTCTCCTAAACATTTCACTAGGGAAGCAATTAATCACTGCATTTTCTTCCCTGCAATCACTGGTGATTTGCACGTCGATGGGGCACTTGCCTTCAACCGCTTCTAAGTCTGCTTGTGCTGGAATAGTAAGTTGGAGGGTCTGACAGTTGCTTGCCACTGTTTGGTGGTTCTATGCAGGTACTCTGGCATCCTTTACCCATTAAATAGTCAAATGCAATATGACCCTGGCTGTTGAATGTGTCCTTAAACCCCAATGAACAAAGAAACAGTGAATCTGGAGATTATACCACTTCTTTTCAAAGTGTATTACATGTAATTATTTCCAGGGTGCAGACTCCTGGGTGCAGGTATTTTAGTCCTAATCTATCTGCCACCCCCACATTCAGCCCTAATCTGCTTCCATACCCCTCTTTAAATTCTCTTTGGATGTTGTGTTAGATGTATTGATTGGAACCTTTGTGTAGTAATTCTTTGGATAGTGAAGACGCATATATATATATAGCTAATTTGATGCACTTTATAACAGTATTTGGTTTTGATTGGCGGTTGTCAGCATAATCCAGGTACATATACACTATATTGGAGTTAAATCTTTGTATTATCAGTCAGGTTTGCATGTAGGTCTAGGAGTTAGGATTGATTTTTTTTTATATTTAGAATAATTATTGCTCTAAGGTTATTCAAGTACCATGACATGGTCAATTTAAAAAACTTGCAGATCTTATACATACATGTACATGTGTACAGAACATTAATAAGGCTGACCTTGAAATTTTTCAGTACCTGACTGAATAATTTGTTGTTTCTCCCTTTAACTCTTTACTTAACCCTTTACCTAACATAAAAAGCAGACGACACTTGCAAAAAAAATTCTTGAATGACTATTTTTTTTCATTTTTTGTCTCAAAAACATAGGTTATGACCCCTCATTGGAACGAGCTCGACGAGCTCGTTCCAATGAGGGGTCATAACCTATGTTTTTGAGACAAAAAATGAAAAAATAATTAAAATTAATAGGCGATTTTTTAGAATAGCGCTGGCCGGTTTTGGCCATTACGTTGGGTAAAGGGTTAACCATATTCACACTGAGTGGTGACACATTGGTTAACCCTTTACCTAACACAAAAGGCCGATGACATTTGAAAACAAAATTCTTAAATAACTAATTATCCCTCACCAAAACGAAGTTTGCAGAGGATATAGAAATGGGTTCCATCCACCCGTAACATCTTTGGACCTTCATATCTCAATCAGTGGATGTTGGATTTAAATGATCTTTTGTATGCTGATAGACCACCATGGGGGAAAGAATATTCACAAGTAACAGGTTTTGCCCATTTTTTTCTAGAGTTATGAGCCTTTTTCACTTGGCATTTGTCGTCTTCGTCATTTAACATTCGTCGTCATCCATAAACTTTTCACATGTTTATCTTCTTCTCTGGAACTACTGAGCTGCTGTGAACCAAACTTGGCAGGAATGGTCTATGGGAGGTCCTCAACAAACAATCCTCATTTTGTTCCTGTCGGATGAAAAACATGGCCACCAGAGGCATTTTTTAATTCTGGTTGGTGGATTTTGAAAAATCATCTCTTCTAAAACCACAAGGCCAAATGTTTTGAGACATCACATAATTGATGACTGGGACACCCTCTACCAACGATCCTCATTTAATGTTGATCAGGGCCTACTGAGCCAGTGTGAACAAGACTTGGCAAAAATCATATATGGGACATTCTCCTCAACCATTCCTCATTTTGTTCCTGTTGGATGAAAAACATGGCTGCCAGAGGCATTCTTTGATTCTGATTGGTCAATTTTGAAAAATCTTCTCTGAAACTACAAGGCCAAATGTTTAGAAACTTCACATGATTGATGACTGGGACACCTTCTACCAATGACGTTCATGTAATTTTGATCACTTTGCAAACATAGCAGCAATTGTTTTTGAGAAAAATAATGAAAATTGAATGGTAAATTTTGTGAATAGCGCTGGCTGGTTTTGGCCATTATGTTGGGTAAAGGGTTAAGCTTTGGACTTCAGTGTAAAGGCCAGTGGTTCAATCCAGGGCCCAGTACTATAAAACTTCTATAACTGTATTTTCTACTCTTGTATTTTCTAGTAATGTCGGGTTGAAATTAACCATCAGCATTTTCAAAGATGTGGCAATTTACCAGTGGGCAAATTGCCATATCTTTTAACTGGTAGAACTAGTGCTAAAAGCCACTATCATGGCTCTGTGGAAAAGTGCTGAAAGCCACTATAGTGGCTTTACACATGTATGCATTAGCTTGATGTTTGCTCAGCATTAGAACCAAAAATGTTCATATGAAATTGTTTTGTTGCAATTAATTGGAGAGTGCCTGTTGGCACTCTCCAATAAATTGTCACAAATCATTTATTTATGAACCAGTGGCGGCACCAGAATTTCAATTTAGTGGGGGTCTAAGTAAGATACAGGAGCCCAAGGTTGAGATGACGAAGGCATCTCCCAAAGTCCACAGGCCTGAAGTGGCAGTGCTAGAAATGAGCAAAATTGATGGGTGCAGTTTTAAGCTACCTTGAACTCAGAGAGAGGTGTAAATTACACCCCTAAAATATTATTACAAGAATTTTGAGGGAATACCGTCAGCAAACACCAGAAACTTTAAATGTATAAAGACCTGCGGAACTAAAACAGTAACTTGCCACTGCAACAGAGTTCTGTTTTCTCAAAACAACACACATTTTTCTGCCCTCACAGTATATTAGAGCTCCACAATATTTTTCAACAAGTGCATTTTTTTAAGCTCCCGTAAAATAGAAAATTGAAACAATTGCATTCACACCCATCTCATTTCCAGGAATGAGGTGGGAAGGGTATGGGAGGGGTGTTTGCCTGCCATTGGTGGGGGTCTGGAAAATGTTTCATATTTGTACGCTCGGGGAACGATATCTGAGTGCTTCTACAACATCTGACGTGGTCTTCAAAGGCCCCAGATTGTGCTGGTGTGACATCGTGTGAGAAAACCTCGATCAGATAGCAAGTTGAAGTGTATGAGTTGCAGGGGCCCGAGGGAAAAGTGGGGTGACCAGGGCCCCTCTATGGTGCCGCTGCTGTTATGAACAAACTTTTGATAAATCAAATCTCTCCTTGCTAGTGGCAATAGAATCTTTTGAAAAAATACTCACGAGCAGGGTTAGCATCGGTTGAATTCAAGACAAGTGATCCATCGACATGCTGTATGACTTAATAATCAGTGCCCCCATGTGGGCAATCAGGATTAAGTGCCTTGCCCAAGGACACATCGCAGTTATCCCTGGTGAAGATCGAACCATGGACCTTTCGGTTTGAAGTCCTATGTCATAACCACTGAACGACTGTACTTCTGCAAGTGTTGTCTGCTATCCTGGTTATGTAAAGAGTTAACTAAGCAATCCATTATAACTACCAAAACTGACCAGCACTATTCACAAAATTGTCATACAAATTTTATTATATTTTCATTATTTTTTTTTATTTCTAAAACATACCTTATTACCCCTAATTGGAATGAGCTCATTGAGCTTGTTACAGTAAGAAGTCAGACACTATGTTTTTGAATATTATTCAAGATTTTTTTTTCAAGATCCATCTGCTATTCAGGTTAGGTAAAGTGTTAAAAGAGTTGGGTGCTAAAAGCCACTATCATGTCTCTATTGAAAAGTGCTGAAAGCCACTGTAGTGGCTTTACACTGTATGCATTAGCTTGATGTTTGCTCAGCAGTATAGCAAAACATGTTTACATAAAATTGTTTTGTTGCAATCTATTGGAGAGTGTCAAGGGGCACTGTTTTGTTGCAATCTATTGGAGAGTGTCAAAGGGCACTCTCCAATAAATTGTAACAAATCAATTATTTATGAACAAAATTTTACTAAACCATGGCTCCCCTTGCTGGTAGCAATAGAATCTTTAAAAAAAATACTCATGTTACAAATCACCTTTGAAAAATAATTCAGCACTATATCAGTTAAAAATGCTAATGATTGATTTCAGTACGTTGTATTAATAAGTAGAAAATACAATTCTAGAAAATACAATAGTTTTTTTTTTTTTATTGGTCCCTGGTCTGCGTCATCTGCATTTTGCGAGTTATCATATCAAGTTACAATGAAATCCCTTCATAAATACGGCATGTAGACGACAGAGCTAAAGGTTTTCAGGCTTTGGGTCTGTGTAGTCATCATGGTTAGCCGATTGCAACCAAAAGGGGACGTCCTCATCTAGACATTATACTGAGTCATCCTACCAAGTTAAATGAAATCCCTTCATAAATACGACCTGTAGTCTGTTCTGAATTTTTGTGTTTTGGTGTCAGGCAGCCGTCATGGTTGAATGATTGTGACCAAAAGGGGACGTTCTCATCTGGGCATTATCTGGAGTCAATCTACCAAGTTACAATGAAATCCCTCCATAAATACAACCTATAGACTATGCTAAAGGTTTTCAGGTTTTGGGCTTGGGCATCCATCACAGCTGAATGATCGCGACCAAAAGGGGATGTTTTCATCTAGACATTATTTGGAGTTATCCTACCAAGTTACAATCAAATCCCTTCATAAATATGACCTGTAGACTTAGCTGAAGGTTTTCGGGCTTCAGGCCCCTGTAGTCGTCACAGATGACCAATCGCAAACCAAAATGGGAAGTTCTCATCTAGACATTAGATGAAGTCAACCTACCAAGTTACAATGAAATCCCTCCATAAATACGACCTGTAGACTGTGCTAATGGTTTTCAGGTTTTGGGCTCGGGCAGTCATCACGGTTGATAGATCATGACCAAATTGGGAAGTTCTCATCTAGACATCATACATAGTCATATTAACAAGTTACAATAAAATGCCTCCATATTAAATATGACCTGCAGACTGTGCAGAAAGTTTTGGGGTTTCGGGCCGTTGTTCTTAGGCAAGACACTTCATCCCAATTGCCTGCATGGGAGCATGGGGGACACTGTGTGCAAAGGTGTTAAGCATGATGGTGGTACACTTTAACTGATGCTAACCTTTCTAACTAAGTTGGAGAGTCTTGACAGGTCGTTGTTTTGTGGTTCTCTCTGGATACTCTGACTTTCTGCTCTCGTAAAACTGTCCAAAACTGTATGACCTTGCTGTTGAAAGTGTCAATAAACACCAATTAACTGTGGCAGTTCTACAGTACAGTCGCCGTGGAATGGTTGTAAGCCACGCGTGGGCAGTGATGTCCACATATGCGTTTACCAGGTAATAAAAATCGCCATCAAAAATTTTAATTAATGAAGTACCGGGTTGAACCTGATGCTTATCAAATTTTTTATGAGTATTCCTATAATTAGTGTTTGGAATGTAATATTATTGCTTCTGTGGAAATATTGCCCACCCATGGAAAGTGACCAGTCCATGATGGCCGTACTGTATAACCTTGGCTCCTATGATCATGTTTGAAGATTTTTTTTCAGTCTGAAGGGAGTTAAAGTTGACATTTGCTAACTATGAGTAGGAACAGAAAATCCATATCCAGATGAATAATTTTGGTTTGCTAAATTATATTCCTAAGGTTTTCTGGTACAAGCAGATTACAATAGCCGTTAGTCTCAAGAATTATTAGAAAGCACTGAGTAATGAGTGATGATGATGGATGGTATGGAGTACAAAGAGGCATTCAGACAAGCGTGTTGTGGCTGTATTTGCATTGATCTCCAGCATTTCCAATCTGCTTTTCTTCCTGTTTTATTCACGTGGTGGTTATGCAAATTTAAATCTATGCGAACAGATGACCGGTTAGCCAAAAGTTGCATCTTGAATGGTAAAGTCTGAGTCACTTAACCCTTTACCCAACGTAACGGCCAAAACCGGCCAGCGCTATTCTCAAAAATCGCCAATTAATTTTCATTATTTTTTCATTTTTTGTCTCAAAAACATAGGTTATGACCCCTGTTTGGAACGAGATCGTCGAGCTCGTTCCAAAGAGGGGTCATAACCTATGTTTTTGAGACAAATAATGAAACAAAATAGTTATTCAAGAATTTTTTTGCAAGTGTCGTCTGCTTTTCATGTTAGGTAAAGGGTTAACTGGTAGAGTGCTAAATTTTTTCTCAGCCTCAAGATTTGTTGATACATTTTTGTCTTGTTATAATTCATGGGAGAGTGCTTATAGGCACTTTCCCATAAATTGTAACAATGCAAATCAATGGAGATGAAGTACTTTTACTTACAAGTTAATATGAAAGACCTCCACAGAATATGAAGCCTTTAACTTTAGGTACCTGCAGTTCAGAATAAAGCCCATATATGGGCTTCTAGCACTACCAGTTAAGCAGCATTTCTTGTGTCTTGATAGATTTCTAGACTTTTGCCGTGAGAGACTATATATATTTCAATTTCATGCAATATATGAATACTTGTTAATGATAAAAAATACAGTTTCCCAAGAATTTTTACATTGCCGAGTGCTCGATTAGCCATCTCCAAACCACGTGAATGGTCAGTCAGTTAGAGTCATTTTTAGCTTAACTTGATAAAGTTAAGATAAGCTATTGCCATCACGCATTTGGAAGTCTGTGAGTCTGTTCACATTTTCCTTTAGCACAGACTACACCCCGTAGTTGTTGTCCGAAATTTCATATGCAGGTTTGGGGTCATGTCTAGATGAGAACATCCCCTTCTGGTCACGATCGGTCAACCAAGCCCAAAACCTGAAAACCTTTAGCACAGTCTACATGTCGTATTTATAAAGGGATTTCATTGCAACTTAGTAGGATGCCTTTGTATAATATCTAGATGAGAACGTCCCCTTTTGGTCATGATCTATCAACCGTGACAGCTGCCCGAAACACCCCAAAACTTTTTGCATGGTCTGCAGGTCATATTTAATATGGTGGCATTTCATTGTAACTTGGTAGCATGACTACGTATGATGTCTAGATGAGAACTTCTCCATTTGGTCGTGATCTATCAAGCATGACGACTGCCCGAGCCCAAAACCCGAAAACCTTTAGCACAGTCTACAGGTCATATTTATGGAGGGATTTCATTGTAACTTGGTAGGTTGACTTCATATAATGTCTAGATGAGAACGTCCCCTTTTGGTTGCGATTGATCAACTGTGACAACTACAGGGGCCTGAATCCCGAAAAACCTTTAACACAGTCTACAGGTCACATTTATGAAGGGATTTCATTGTAACTTGGAAGGCTAACCCCAAATAATGTCTAGATGAGAGCGTCCCCTTCTGGTCGCGATCATTCAGCCGTGATGGCTGCCCAAGCCCAAAACCTGAAAACCTTTAGCATAGTCTATAGGTTGTATTTATGGAGGGATTTCATTGTAATTTAGTAGGTTGACTTCATATAATGTCTAGATGAGAACGCCCCCTTTTGGTCACAATTGGTCAGCTGTGACGGCTACAGGGGTCCGAAGCCTGAAAACATTTAGCACAGTCTGCAGGTCATATTTATGAAGAGATTTCATTGTAACTTGGTAGGATGACTCCAGATAATGCCCAGATGAGAACGTCCCCTTTTGGTCACGATCATTCAACCAAAAATTCAGAACAGGCTACAGGTCACATTTATGAAGGGATTTCATTGTAACTTGGTAGGATCACTCAGTATAATGTCTAGATGAGGACGTCCCCTTTTGGTTGCGATCGGCCAACCATGATGGCTACACAGGCCCGAAGCCTGAAAACCTTGAGCACTGTCTACAGGCCGTATTTATGAAGGGATTTCATTGTAACGTGATAGAATGACTCATTTTGGAATAATTTCACTTTAACTTGGTAATTTTCGTTGAAATACATTAACTGTGAGGGCCACATACATTAACTGTGAGGGCCACATTAATCTACCCCTCAATTCTTTAGTACAGTATACACCTCATATTGTTTTTATTGAAAATATAGCATACAGGGAACAGAAATTAATATATTCCCAATTATCACAATTCTTGTCTTATTTCATAATCCTTTCATAAAAATTGAACATTATCCTTTTCATCAGACACAACACACAGACAAGTTAAACTACAGTGTCATTGATGCCTGTGTATGGTGACCAAGTCGATTTTGGTGATATGATCTTTTTACATGTTTATGAATTATCTTCCTATATGTACGTGTACATTCAATGAATATTAATGGGCACAATCTGTGGTTTCTTAGCAAAAAGTAGATTTTATACCTAAAGATTTATGCTTATCTGGTGTAACAGCTGGGTTTTCCAGACAGTTGGTAGTTGACACCAGGTTCATAGACATACATTCATTTATTTAGTCCATGTCAAACACACAGACTGTTTTTGTTTGGTTTTTTTTTCTTAGTGTGTGTGAAACACACAGACTATTGTTTTTGTATGGTTTCTTTTTTTTTTTAAAGGACGATTGCGCCGTATGCACACGAGTTCATACGCCAGAGGCGTCTGAACTCGAGAGTCCTTTATATTATAAACACTTTTATTTATTCACCGGAAGGAACGCCCGGGAAGAGACTTTACGAGAACGGCTCTTATTCAAGGAATCTTCCCAAAAACAAAAAGGGACAACACAATTGTTTTCAAAGGAACATTCGGATACCATTTGGGTAAAGTGAGTGAACCATCAGTTGAGGGAAGTAACAGGGGAGGGAGCGTGGGGGGTGTTATTGAGATATTCTCCCATAATACACCGGGAGTCAGACTAATTTACAATTTACTACATCACGTGACGTTCCTAGCAACATGCAACACCCTTAGCAACAGGCGATCTATTGGACCGATTTTGACCAAAATTGATACATGGACCCATAATGCAATAGGGGTCCAAACCAAGGAGTCGGTAATGATGTCAGTTTGTTTCCCTAGCAACGAACGTGCCTCCCTAGCAATGGATGGCCTCTTGGGCCAATTTTGACCAAATTTGATATATGGATCCACAATGCACTAGGGATGCAAACCAAAGAATCAAAAATGGTGTCAGATGGTTTCCCTAACATCCAACGTGCCTCCCTAGCAACGGGCGAACTACTGAGCCAATTTTGACTAAATTTCACTCGTGGACCCATAATGCACCAGGGATTCAATCCAAGGAGTCGGTAATGATGTCAGTTTGTTTCCCTAGCAACCAATGTGCCTCCTTAGCAACGGACGACCTATTGGGCCAATTGGATCAAATTTGATATATGAACCCATAATGCACTAGGAATCCAAACCAAGGAGTCGAAAATTTTGTCAGTTGGTTTCCCTAGCAACCGACATGCCTCCCTAGCCACGGGCGGCCTTCTTGGGCCAATTTGGACCAAATTAGATATATGGAACCACAGTGCACTAGAGATCCAAACAAAAGAATCGAAAATGGTGTCTATTGGTTTCCCTAACAACCAACGTTCCTCCCTAGCAACGGGTGACCTACTGGGCCAATTTTGACTAAATTTGATATGTGGAGCCATAATGCATCAGGGATTCAAACCAAGGAGTTGGTAATGATGTCTGTTTGTTTCCCTAGCAACCAACGTGCCTCCCTAGCAACGGACAACCTATTGGGCCAATTGGATCAAATTTGATATATGAACCCATACTGCACTAGAATCCAAACCAAGGAGTCGAAAATTATGTCAGTTGGTTTCCCTAGCAACCAATGTGCCTCCCTAGCAACGGGAGGCCTCATGGGCCAATTTGGACCAAATTTGATATATGGATCCACAATGCACTAGAGATCCAAACAAAAAATCGAAAATGGTGTCAGTTGGTTTCCCTAACAACCAATGTTCCTCCCTAGCAATGGGCGTCCTACTGGGCCAATTTTGACTAAATTTGATATGTGGACCCTTAATGCACCAGGGATTCAAACCAAGGAGTCAGTAATGATGTCAGTTTGTTTCCCTAGCAACCAACGTGCCTCCCTAGCAACGGGCGACCTATTGGGCAAGTTTTGACCAAATTTGATATATGAACCCATAATGCACTAGGAATCCAAACCAAGGAGTCGAAAATTATGCAAGTTTGTTTCCCTAGCAACCAACGTGCCTCCCTAGCAACGAGCGGCCTCTTGGGCCAATTTCGACCAAATGTGATATATGGAACCACAATGCACTAGGGATCCAAATCAAAGAATCGAAAATGGTGTCAGTTGGTTTCCTTAACAATCAACGTGCCTCCCTAGTTAGTTGCATTATGGCTCCACATATCAAATTTAATCAAAATTGGCCCAGTAGGTCGCCCATAGCTATTTGGACCAAATTTGATATATGGATCCACAATGCACTAGAGATCCAAACAAAAGAATCAAAAATGGTGTCAGTTGGTTTCCCTAACAACCAACATTCCTTCCTAGCAATGGGCAACCTACTGGGCCAATTTTGATTAAACTTGATATGTGGAGCCATAATGCTTCAGGGATACAAACCAAGGAGTCGGTAATGATATCAGTTTGTTTCCCTAGCAACCAACGTGCATCCCTAGCAATGGGCGATCTATTGGGTCAATTTCGACCAAATTCAATCTATGGACCCAGAATGAACTAGGGATCTAAACCACGGAGTCGAGAACGGGGTGAATTTTGACCAAATTTGATATATTGATATATGAACCCATAATGCACTGGACACCTAAACCAATGAGTTGGTTATGACGTCTGTTGGTTTCCTTCGTAACCAACATGCCTCCCTAGCAATGGGTGGTCCATTGGGCCAATCTGGCCAAGTTTGATATATGGGGCCCATTATACACTTAGGTTCTAAAAGGAGTCTGTAGTGATGTCAGTTGGTGTCCATAGCAACCAACATGCCTCCCTAGCGATGGGCTATCTATTAGGACAATTTTGACTAAATTCAATATATGTACCTATAATACACTAGGGATCTAAACGAAGGAGGCGGCAATGATGTTAGTTAGTTGGTTACCTTAGCAACCAATGTGCCTCCCTAGTAACGAGCGATATATTGTGCCAAACTAATTTATGTGGCGACATGTTAGTGACTGTTTTGAGACATGTTTTTCGAAACTCATCTGACATAGTCATATTTTGGAAAGACGATTGTCAGATCGTGTCCGATCATCAGTAATGATTAAAAAAAATACCAAATACTGCTTTCAATCGTTTTTACATTTTCAATACCCCAATCAGTGTTGTTGATTTGAGGAACTTTATTGCACTCGCACTTCTTTACACTTCTGAAATGGAAACAAGAAGCTCTCTTTTTCGCGCTTCTCCATCACACCTATTAAAACATGCAAATGAGGCGTAAAGCGTATACCTGCAAATGGTTGTGTCATTTTAATTAACGCTGACAGCTGAAGTGCATTTGCAGAAGTTCCGAACTGTTTGTGCGTTTTCGACATGTTCTGAACTTCTTTTGGGTAAATCTTGCAGTAATAAATTAAGATAGGTTAGAAAACAAAACATCACATAATGATATTTACATGTACTACTGAATGAAGTTTTACAACTGGCATTACGTATTGCACATAGTGACCAAACAAATTGCACCATTTGGTCACCTGGTGCATTTAATATTCAATGATGCAATTGTTTATAGTTTGTCTCGCTTTTCATTGGGGGTCGATTAACCCTTTACCTAATGCTAGTAGCAGACAGCACTTGTAGAAAAAAATTCTCGTTTTACTAAAAATTTTCATTTTTTGCTTCCAAAACATAGCTTATCACCTCATATTGGAACGAGCCCAATGTACTAATTCCAATGAGTGGTCATCAGCTATCTTTTGGAAGCAAAAAATTACAATATAAAAAATATTTTCCAATACTTCCATTTCCTTAGGTAAAGGGTTACTTTATGCAGGCCTTGGATATGGACAATCAATCGATTCACGAATTGCATTAACCTCTCCATGTGGGTATTCAGTAACTTTAAAGAAGTGAAAGCAATCATTCAACAAAGGGAGAAAGGGATTGTCGATAAATTTTTTAAATAGACTAGTTCTACAGTCACTGTAGTACTCGTGTAAGGTAAATTCTATTCCTAATCAATAAGATTATGAAAGATATTTTTTCTCTTAAAGAAATTGAGACGAGTGAGTGCAATAAGTCTTCTTGCCATTTTTAGAAGTGTTGTTTTCAGCTCTCCTCGTGTTTCCAAATCAACAACACTGCATAAGTCTTTAAAGTTTATAAATATTTCTTTCAACGTTTAGTTTGATTTTTAAAAAGGACCAGCTGTGGAATTGTCAAATGTTAATTTCTGTCTTTTTATAACCTTTGTGTGTTCTCATTTTCTAACTGTTTGATTATTTTAGGCTTCATTTACTAATAGCTACAGTAACATTACTCATTTGGTATGGTCTCTCATCTATAAATTTTACAGCAGGAAATCTGAGAAATACAGTTTTAGCAGTGTATAGTGGCATAACCTTGGATCGGAGGCAATCTCTGCATTCAGGAAACTGCCACCCTGAACCTTGAACTCTGTAAATATGACTTGGACGATTATCCTTTCCATTTGAGATTAAAATTTTAAAATATAAAAAATATCATCAGGTAGTTACTCGCAGCTCTGGATTTTTTTCATCGTCCTTTTTTTGTATAGCTTTGCTATAATTTCTTTTTCTTCTTCTTCCCTCTTCTTCTTATTCTCCTGTCTTCTTCCTTGTCCACACGATAATTCAAAAATGAATTGTCCAATCTCGCTGATTTTTGGCATACTGATAGACAGTCAAATTTTCTCGGCCACCTGTGTTTTCCAGATTCCTGGGGCCTCCAGGATGTCCGCAGAAGTGTTTTGAAAGTGGGTCACACCCATATCTCAGGCATGGTATGACCTACGGACCTGGGACCAACACCAAATGAGTCAACACTCGATGGAGGTTAAAATATGGATCAAGGTCACTGAGGTCCGCTAGGTCCCCTAGGGGTCATTGAATGCATTTTTCACAATTGCTGGAAATCACATTTTTGGACCACCTAATGCATTCCCGAAGTTCGTAATGCTTTTTTATACAAAAAATGTGGACGTGGACATTTTGAAAGTGGGTCATGCTCATATCTCAAGCATGGTATGTTTGTATCTGGGACCAATACCAAACTAGTCGAAACTCAATAGAGGTTTAAAATATGGCTCAGGGTCACTGAGGTCACCCATGGGTTATTGAGTGCATTTTGCAGAATTTCTGGAAACCACATTTTTTAACCCCCTACTGCATTCCCTTGATCAAACCCTTTGAATGCTGTACACATATATGCTTTTTCTGGTTTCTTGGAAAAATTTATCTGATTCCTGAATGAATATCTTTAAATACTGTAAATGAAAACCTATTTCTGATTTCTTTAAAACTACTTTATTCCCGAAAATAGGCCTCCAAAGTATTCCCAATACATTCATAGAGGGGCGCGGTGGCTCAGTAGTCAGAGGCACAGGCTGCAAGCCGAGAGTTCCTCAATTCGAATACCACCTGCGACAACCGCCTTGTGTCTTTGGGCAAAACTTTTCACCCCCATTGCCTATGACGGCATAGTGATCTTGTGTTCTAAGGCGTACTGCATGTTGATAGTGCACTTGCACTAACCCTGCTTGTATGGGGTTAGTATATTGGAGAGCCTGACAGTTGCTCGCTGTTGCTCGGTGGTTCTCTCAGGGCACTCCGACTTCATCCGTAAAACAGTCAGATACTAGGTGACCCTGGCTGTTGAAAGTGTCGTTAAACACCAATAAATAAATAACATCCATAGAAAGCATGCCGTGATGGTGTAGTTGGAATATTTCTGTCTTCTATGCACTGTTTGTCAACTCGATAACCTGAATACAATCAATCCTATCTCGGTGTTTTGTGGTATACTGATAGACTGCCTACCATTAGTACTCGGTCATCTATGATTTTGAGGCTTGTTGGGCCTTTGGGCTCTAAAGGCTGAAAAATGTTCACAACATGTACTGGCAAATGAGTTCGCTGAAGCAGTAGCCATTATTTAAAACAGAAAAGAATCTCTCATAAACAAAGGGTCAGAGAAAAAGCTATGTAACTGTTACATAGAATAACATTGTATGTTTATTTAGTATCATGATACAAAATTCATTCTCAAATCATGTTGAAAAAAAACCCTTCACTTTTCAAAGCATTTTTTAAATTTATGTATTCTCAATCATAACTCAGGATTGACAGGTTTTGGGATGGAGTGGTTTGTGGCTTTCTCGAAAAACCTATAAAGTAATGAAATGGAATATTTGAATGGTCTGTTTTTAACCCTCTTAATACTTCAATATGAGTACAAACACCTTTAATATAACTCATGGCTGCAGAATGTTCTGTGCTTTCTTTTCTGTTACATTTAATTCTATGTGAAATGGGACACCTTTTCAGTGTGCCTCCCAAAGTAAGGCTTTCTTAATACTTTACCCAACTTAATGGCGAAAGCCAGTCAGTGTTATTCACAGAAATGTCTATTCAGTTTTAATTACTTTTTCATTTTTGCTTAAAAAACATAGCTTATGACCTTTCATTGCAGTGAGCTCATTTTTAAAGGATTATTTATTTATTGGTGTTTAAGGTCACATATTTCTGCACAATTCTTAATCATGACCACAACAGTTTTATGGGTGGAGGAAGCCAGAATACCCGGAGAGAACCACCGGGCAACAGCAAGCAACTATCAGCTCTCCAACATACTGACTCCACATAAGTAGGGTTAGCACTGGTTGAAGACAGGTGCACCATACAGTACGTTTTAGAACACAGTGCCCCCATGTGAGCAATGGGGTGAATTGTCTTGCCCAAGGACACAGCATGGTTGCTGCAGGTAGGATTCAAACTGAGGACCTCTCAGCTTGTAGCCTGTACCTTTACCTACTGAGCCAAAGGATAAAATGTAGTATTTAAAGGGAGTATTTTAATCCTATCAAGATCTTAATATGAGTCCCAAATTATTTTATTTTATGCCTAATCGAGAATAATGAAAACCCTTTCCATTCTCACAATGTTGTTCTAAACACACATGGGCATATATGGGACCTCGGTATTTTGCCAATGCCAATAAGTCTTCAGATAGGCTCTTGGGGGCCTTTATGGTCTTTTTACATAAAAATTCCAATGTTACTGTACTGTTTTACTCGCAATATATTTTCCAGAGCTACCAGTTACCTTAACATTTTCTAGCGAATATGAATATTTGCAATCATTTACAAATATGGCAGATCCGGAGTTGGTGGAGCCAATAATTTTAAAGTGGTTTATGCTCATACTTCAGGCTTAGTATGACTTGAAGACGTGGAACCTACACCAAATGAATTGAAACTTGCTGGAGGTTCAAAATGTGGTTCACCTCAATGCGGTCAACAGAGGTCATAAAGTGCATATTTTTCAGACCTACTAGGAATTGCATTTTATACCAACTAATGCAATTCTGAAAATTATACATGTATCTCATCATTCAAATAAATGGCAGAGCCAGTATAACGTCAATTTCTGATTCCTTGATCGAACCCTTTAAATGCTGTGCACATACATGCCTTTTCTGGTTTCCTGGAAAAATTGTACGAATTTCTGTATGAATATCTGTTAATACTGTTAACGAAAACCCGTTTCTGATTTGTTAAAAAAAATTTTACTTCCCAAAATAAGCCTCTATAAATTCTCTTTCAAAATAGTTTGTTTTCCTGATACTTTAACCCTTTTCACACAGACTTGAATTCACTAGATGCAGTCAAGCCAGAATATCAGCAGACTATCAACTGCAAAATGAGGTCCCCAGATGGTGAATTTAATGATGCTACCCTGCATAGCAGGGTAGCATCACTAAATTTACCCTCTGAACATCAATTTTGAATCAGGGGCTCAATACTAAACAGAAAGAGGTACCCAGAGGATAAATTTGCCCACTGTATGGGATAGCATCATCAAATTCACCCTCTGGGGACCTCATTCTGCAAATGTCAGACTGCTTATTTTCAGGCCTGGATGCAGTAAATTCTGTTTCTCTGTTTGTGTAAGTTTTTCCAATTATATGTTACTCTGCTACTGTGTACTTGTGTACATGTCAGTGGTACTGACTTGCCTTCAGCTACTAGTTGCTAACTCCGATCTGCTTGTACAAAGTTAGTAAGTTGGAGATTCTGACAGTTGCTTGCTGCAACTCAGTGGTTCTCTCTGGGTACTCCGGCTCCCCCCCCCCCCCACCATAACACTGACTGACAAAATGTGTCTCTGGCTGTTGAAAATGGTATTAAACCCTAATAAATAAACAAACAAACAATCAAAGTGGAACCCTGTTAATTGAATAGCCACTTTGCCAATGAAAATTATTCAATTAACAGGAGTATTCAATTAACAGGGATTGTGTCATTCTCCTACATTCTAGAGATCAACTTAGCATTTATTCTATTATATCTTGTTTGACAGAGCTCCAACTTATAATACATGTAGATGATATGTCTGTATTGGATGTACTGAGGCCAAATAGGTCTATATACAAAGGAAAACTGGGGAGAGTCAGGGTAATTTCTCAACAGGTTACAAGATTTTTTATTGAATTAACAGGAGTTTACTCTATAACCTATATTCAATTAACAGATCAAATTTGTACTGGAGGTATGGTAAATGGTTTTGTGTTGGGAAATTATATTCAATTAACAGGGTTATTCAGTTGAGAAATATCCAATTAAGTACGCTCCACTGTACTGAGTCAACAATTTGCCCCTATTGAGGTTACAATGTTTCCTGCCTAATGGTGTACTTTTTTATAGGCTGTACTGTATATTAAGTATACAGTTTATATCGAAGTTCACAAAACAAGTTCAGTAAATTAGATCTGGACTGAGATTTAGTGAGGTCCAGATCTTATTTACTGGATAAGTTTTGTAAATTCCGAAACAAACTGGGGATATATGAGTTGTAGATTCTATTCATTATATGATCCAGAAACCCCACAAAAGACAATTAAATACATTAACCGTTTGCCTAACATGAAAAGCAGACGACACTTTGCAAACAAAATTCTTTAATCACTAATTTTTTTCATTTTTTGTCTAAAAACATAGGTTATGACCGCTCATTGGAATGAGCTCGAGCTCGTTCCAATGAGGGGTCATAACATATGTTTTTGAGACAAAAAAATGAAAAAAATAATGAAAATTTATTGGCGATTTTTGTGAATAGCGCTAGCCGGTTTGGCCGTTACGTTGGGTAAAGGGTTAAAGTACTTCCGGCACTATTTCTGTTAATGCACGGCCGTGTATTTTTAACTGGTAGAATGCTAGAAGCCACTGTCAGGGCTTTAATATGAAGAGCAGGCACCCCAGCCTAAAGGTGTCATTTTCTGTGGATCATCATCTGCCCGCGGTGCTTCATATTATCTTAGAAGTGAAATTACTTAGTCTATATGGGTTTTCCTTGTTTACAATTTATCAGAGAGTGCCTCTTGGCACTCTCCCATAAATTGTAACAAGGCAAATACAGTGAACAAATTTTGATGACCAAAAATAACTTTGCACTCCACCAATTAAGAAGAAGGGTCGGATTACAGAACAGCCACTGTGAACTGGTCGTAATCCATGTATGGGCAGTGATGGCCACATATGCGTTTATCATTTGATAAAAATTGTCATCAGCAAAATTTTAATTAATGAAAACTTGGTGCTTCTTCAGTAAAGTTTTGAAGAATGTCCCTATAATTAGTGTTTGGATCTGATATTATTGCGTCTGTTCAGACTCCCACATTGTGTCCTTGGTCAAGGCACTTAACCCTGATTGTCCACATGGGGGCATGATGATGCACTGTACTAAGGCATACTGCACGTCGATGGTTCTCATGTCTTCAACCAATCCAACCCTGTCTGTGCTGCAGTGCGGAGTTATGATGTTGGGAAGCTGGCAGCTGCTCATCATTGCTTGATGGTTCTCTCTGGGTATTTCGGCTTCCTCCACCAGTAAAACTGTCACCGACATGATATGACCTTGGCTGTAAAGTGTTGTTAAACCTTAATAAATAAGTAAATAAATATTGCGTGCATGGAAAGTGGCCTGTCCACAACAGGTGTATTGTATATAATAAATGTGATTTCTATCTTTAAATGTAATTATGTACTTCTAATTTTTTGCAAATTGAGAAATGAATAATTGTCTCTATTGCCTCTTCTGATCAGCAACATCAGTATCTTTCTGTCGAATATGTGGTTGAAGTCAAGTGTTGATTTAATTTCCTCTAACACAGTTCCCAGACAGCGCCCATCACTCTTTTATTAATATGCACAGATACAGTGCTGTGATCACAAAAGTAATAATTGTCGCAATCAGATCTTGTGAGTCGCAACACACGCTCTAGTGCGACAAGAATTTCATTAACTGTTTGAGTGTTAGAAGCCACTATCATGGCTCTGTTGAAAAATGCTGGAAGCCACTTTAGTGGTTTTACACTATTAATAAGCTATAAGTTGAAAATAGAATATGTTTTCATTTTTGAAATTCACTTTGAAAACATTTCCTCAATGCAGAATAAGTATACCCAATAGTTCCTTGAATCCTGCACCCTATGTAACAACATGTCACCAACTAACCCTGTCCATTTTTACAGCTTTATTCTGTGTATATTTTCATGTAGCATGTAACATGGCAGTTATCATTTTTTTTTTATAACCAGAAAGTGTGACTGACCCTGTGCATTGCACAGGGTTAGTCACACTTTTCAGTTAAAAAAAAAATTCATTTTTAACTGAATATCCTACCCTGTGCACAGGAGCACGGTGGCTCAGTGGTAGACTGTTGGAATTGTATCCTAAAGGTCCCGAGTTCAATCCCCATCTGGGATGACCCATGTTGTGTCCTTGGGCAAGGCACTTTATCCCAGTTGCCTACATGGGGCATGATGATGCACATCGATGGTGCACATGTCTTCAAATTCTGTAACCCTGCTTGAGCGGAGCTTGAACAGAGTTAGAATGTTGAGGAGCTGACAGTTGCTCATTGATACTCGGTGATTCTCTCCGGGTCCTCCAGCTTCCTTCACCTTTTAAACTGTCATGGTCACGATTAGCCATTGTGCATAAGTGTGTGACCTTAAACACCAATAAATAAATAAATAAAATATGCATTATTATATGCATCAGCTTGATGTTTTCTCAGTAGTAGAATAAAAAAAATTGTGTATAATATTGTTTGGTTGCAATTTATTGGAGAGTGCCTATTGGCACTCTCCAATAAATTGTAACAAAACATTTATGAACAAAATCTTGTTAAACTAAGGGTACCCTTGCTTGTAGCATGGTATCTTTGAAAAAAATACCCATGTTTCAATTGACCTTTGAAAAATAATTTAGTATTTAACCAGTTAAGAAACCGGCCACATCAGCCTACATAATTTACAAAATGAACTGTTGGAAAACAATTATTATACCCCCCGCAAACAAAGTTTGGGGGGGGTATATAGGAATCACCCTGTCCGTCCGTCTGTCCGTCTTTCCGTCTGTCCATCCTTGTAAGCGCAACTCCTCCTGAACCGTTTGAAGAATTTTCATGAAACTTTACACAATGGAAGAACTCCATATGAAGATGTGCATGAAGCAATATAATTCCATTCTGACATTTTCAAGGGGAGATAATCTAACTTATACCGTCTGTCCATCCTTGTAAGCGCAACTCCTCCTAAACCATTTGAAGAATTTTCATGAAACTTTACACAATGGAAGAACTCCATATGAAGATGTGCATGAAGCAATATAATTCCGTTCGGACATTTCCAAGGGGAGATAATCTAACTTATACCATCTGTCCATCCTTGTAAGCGCAACTCCTCCTAAACCGTTTGAAGAATTTTCATGAAACTTTACACAATGGAAGAACTCCATATGAAGATGTGCATGGAGCAATATAATTCCGTTCTGACATTTCCAAGAGGAGATAATCTAACTTATACCGTCTGTCCATCCTTGTAAGCGCAACTCCTCCTAAACCGTTTGAAGAATTTTCATGAAACTTTACACAATGGAAGAACTCCATATGAAGGTGTGCATGAAGCAATATAATTCCATTCTGACATTTTCAAGGGGAGATAATCTAACTTATACATTGCAAGCGTGGGGGGGGGGGGGGGGGGGTATCACTTTGTGAGTTTGCTCACAGTACCTCTAGTTTTTTTTTAAAAATTCAACAAAACCATATCATGTGTCCCATCATTGGAACGAGCTCATCAAAATTTAAATTTGAAATTTAAAATAATAAATTTGAAATTTAAAATAATAAATTTTGATATCTGCATTGGGTAAAGTGTTAATAAAATACTGCGTACTCAAGATGGATTTTTGAAAAATAAACGAATAAAATTATCTCAGATTCAATACTGCACTGACCTTGGAATAAGCCCAGGGGGATGCGTCAAGTAAAAGAGTGCAAAAGTATATTGGTGGACTTATTATCGAGAGGTCAAGTCAGCATGAGAATTTGGACAAAGAGGTAACAAAGTTACGTGATTCAGTCAATCCCTTAACCGTTTGCCCGACTTCGTCTTGGGTCGCTAATAGCCCAAGGGCTGTTAATCATTTCTGTAGGGCCGATAATAAACCATAACGCCCGACAAAAATCATGTTATTTCTATTATTACCACTAATAGGGAGGACATTCAAGTAACCTCAAAATAACAGTGAACGCGTGTCGTCTGTTTGCAGACAATACCATGTGATCAAAACAAGCCAAAGTAATTGAATATTCATGAGTTGTCGGAGTTTATTTTTGGAAGTTTTTTGAAAACAAGTACAAAATAACCGATGTTAAAAATCCAGGATCGAAGTTTGGCAGCTTCAAAAACAAAATGATACATAAATATACTCACATTATATCACTATTTGGCCCCTTATGTTTCAGTAAATAGGTTATATTTGGTGTAATCACCTCAAGTAACTGCTGTGAGATTTGTTTACCTCGCACAGCATCTGAACTTACAAAGCAGAAACAGAAGATTGGGAGTGGGAGGTAATTCGGTCACATGACGTGTCGGGCCGCGGGCAATAATGGGAAGGAAGACCCATTAGCGGCCCAGCACATCACGTGATGACCTGAGCATTTATCATGTATTAATGCCCAGGAAATTAGCGATAATGGCCTAAGGAACGCCCGCTAAAGTGGTAATAATATCTATTTTAAGTGAAAAGAGTTCTTCTGAAATGGGTCTTTCTGAAAATGAGTTCCTGAATTCTGTTACAAACCTTTGTATAGTTCTTAGATAGAATTTTCTCCAATATTCTGTTTTCTATCAGTTTCCAGGTGATTCTGTCTTAATGATGCAAACAAGATTCTTGACCTACTTAAACAATTAAACAGTCGACAGGTATATATCAACAGTGATCTAAAAAATAGTTTCTGCACAACCTAAGATATAAACATGTTTGCATGTAGATACACACAAAGGTCACTTAGTGCAAATGAGTCACACCAGTTTGAATCTGCCCTATTGTAAAAAACAAAACATGCCTTCAGAAAAATATCAATTGTGTGGAACTATCAACTAAGGAAATATCAGTCTTGATATTTACAGATTATCATGATAATGTGCATGTCCTGTGATTTGTATCAGATTTCGAGGTGGTGTCCAGAATGGGATCTCAACAGGCCGGCTTTGCCGGCGAATTGTGATCCCATTCTGGACACTACCGAGAATCTGATGCAAATCCCAGGACATGCACATTATCATGATAATTTATTTATCTAACAATTGTGTCACATAAACAGATTAAATCTTAATTTATTAATACAGTTTTGGGACATAATATTGGGGGAGAAAAGTTAAAAAAAAAACCCATATTTTATGGAACAATATTGTTGTGCACTTTAACAAACAATGAGTAACGTGGTTACCGCAAATTTTCAAAGTTGCGTGCGTTGTAAAGTTATTCACTCTCAGTGTCACTTCCTATGATGATACACTTGAATTTACAAGTGTGTAATATTTAATTGTGCAGTTTCTATTTATTGCATGTGTGTGTGTGTGGGGGGGGGGGGGGAGGGGGGGGGCATTGGCTATTTTTAGTTCTCTTGCTAATTGTAAGGAATTTTGTTTTGCTTTGAAGGCGATCAGCTGAGTCGATCACTGAAATGCACATAGAATGTATTCATGCATTTGTTATGATAGGCCGTTGCGTTCTTGGAAACGAGTCGTCTATATGATACGGAATCAGAATGAGTTCTCTGTATGATACAGAATCGGAACACATTATGTGATACGTACTGTTTCTCGTGGTTTTCAAGCCCAAATGTATATGATTGTTAGATAGAATATGGGGGCTATAACATACCCCTCAGTGGAACGTGCTCGCCAAGCTATTTCCAATGAAGGGTCACATGATGTGGTTTTGTTGAAACATTTGAAAAAGAAATAATTAAAATTACAAATTTTGATATTATGTGCCTTGGGTAAGGGGTTCTTTTCATTGTAACAACTTGCATGCATCAGCATGGCCGTCAATGATGTTGTCATTACAAAGTCAGGGACTGGGCTTATTTACAAGGAGGGGGTACTGAAACTGAAATCTGAAAAGTTGGTAGGTGAGCTTATTTTTAGAGCTGAAATGGTTAACTGATTAATCAATTAACCAGTGATCAACGTCTTGATTGATCAGAAAAAGTAATTGATTGATTAACTATTGCCTTAAGCTACTGTATTATATGGGTAAACAAAGGAACAAACTTGCTCTAAAATAGGCAAACATTGTCACACTGACTTGCATCAATTATTATGAGACAGATTAAAGGTTGCAAGTTATGTGCAGACATACTTGTTCACTTGCAAGATCATTGTACTGTATCAGTAGCTGGAAATGGTCATTCTTAACTCTTTGCCTGTTGTGGACAGCAGACGATACTTGCAAAATAAATTCTGGAATTACTAAAAAAAATTCAATTTTTGTCTCAAAAACATAGCTTATGACCCCTCATTGGAACGAGCTCAATGAGCTCGTTCTAATAAGGTGTCATAAGTTATATTTTTTAGACAAAAATTGAAAACATAATAAAATTTGAAGGAGCTTTATGTAGAGCGCTTGTCACTTTTGTCCGTTACTTTGGGTAAAGGGTTAATGCTATAAATCATCAACGGTATGGCAATTATACAGCTACCTACTAAAAACAAGTGATAAATCGGTTAACCAAGGTTAATCCATATGATTAATCAATCAAGAAAAAAACATTTAACCATTTCAGCTCTACTTATTTTCAATTGTGGGCTTATTACAAGATCAGTACAGCATTCTCACCATTCTCTTTTGATAAATGAGATTCTACAGTCCTGTTAGAAGAAAAAGCAGAAAGATAATTTCGACCAGACCATGACTCGGTCACAATCTCATCAAAATTTTCTGTCCATCTTTGTTTTCACAGTATTCTATGTGTGAATTATTATGGGAGTGAGCAGTCCTGGCGATTTATTTGCTCGCCTACTACCTTAAAAAAAATTGTGGAGGGCGAAAAAATAGCCCGCCTGGCCTTAGAAAATAATGATTACCACAACAGCCTAAAAATCACAGATTTTCAGATCTCTTCTATGTTAGTGGTCTCTGCGAGATGGCAAGACTGCCAAGGCCCAGAGGTGTGGGAGGGGCAGTGTAGCCGTCTCACAGAGACTACCTTGTTAGCAGCACTGTATAAAATGTACAAAGCCCACAAGGCAGAGTTCATTAATAGCATAACTTCATTTTGCCACTTTTAGCTTATGTATATATAAGCTTGAGGAAGGCTAATCCTCCACTACTCCATGTGAGGAGAGCGATTTTGAGCCCTCCTGCATTTTTAAGAATGCCAGGTCTGAGTGCGGTGACTCAGTGGTTGGAGCATTTGTCTTCAAGCCGAAAGGTCCACAGTTTAATCCTGACCACTAGCAACTGAGTTGTGTTCTTGCGCATGACACTTACTTCTGATTGCCTACATAGGGGCATGGTGTATTAAGAAGTACTGCCATCGAATTGCTCTTGCCTTCAAAGGCTGCAAACTCTGCTTTGCAAAATTAGTAATTTGAAGAGTCTGACAATTGCTCACCACTTTTTGGAGGTTCTTTCTGAGTTCTCCAGCTTCCTCCAGCCTTAAAACTGTTCAACACAAAGTGACCCTGGCTCTTGAGAAGAGAGATTAAACCCAAACAAACAGGTGTGAATTAAAACTGTGAATACAAAAAATGTAAATTGTGCAGTTGTGGAATAACACACATTTTTTTTATATTGCTTGAGGGCTACATGGATAACTGTTATTGGATATTTTTGTTGTACCACACTGGTGGAAAGAGCAAAAAAATATTCCTTTCCACCAGTATGGTTGGTACATAACAAGCCCCTTTTCAAAATCATGCAACCTTACAATATTCTTACTGTGGAAATAACAGCAGTACATCAAGTCCCTGTTTTTGATTGTGTTTACAGTACTGAAACAGGTAATTGGTTTTATGTTGTAGAAAACTGAATATATTGATTACTCTGTGTGAGAAATGCAAGGGAAAATTATGTGTGTAATTTGGGGTATTATTCATTGTTCTGATGTGGCCGTTTCCAAAAGCACACTAAATTTTCTGACATATAAATATATATGTATAAAGGTAAGTATGAGAGCCCATTCATGTAGAGATGGGCAGTATACTAAAAAACAGAACTGATACCAATATCATGGGAATACTGAAAAAAATGAACTGAAACCAGCACTGAATACCGAAACTGCCTGAATTTTCATATTTTCCCACATACGCCACTTAAAAGACCTTGTTGAGGCTTGATAGCAGCTGAAGAGTTCATTTTCATGAAAGAAGTGACTGATTTTCTTGTCAGTTTTGTTAACCCTTAAGGGCCTGGGAAATTGTCCTGAATTCCTGCTAGACTACAATCTGTACATGTCCAGTTGCTTGGCAGTGATTTCTAGTCAAGTCTTGCCTGCCTTATTAGGCAGCCAAGACTTGACTTGAAAACACTAATATTATTTTCCTATTGTCAGCAGGACCTAATTATAGCATGTTAAAGGCACATGTTCTGAAATCACAAAAGACTGAAATAGGCCTTTGAGAGTGGAGGTTATTTAGAACCAGTCACAAAATTACTGTAGATATTTGTTTTCGTAAAAGAATGCCACTGTTGAGCTCATTAGCATTGGCATTTGTAGTACTGTGATAGAATGGACCTATAATTATAGCATGTTAAAGGCACATGTTCTGAAATCACAAAAGACTGAAATAGGCCTTTGAGAGTGGAGGTGTGTTTAGAACCAGTCACAAAATTGCTGTAGATGTTTGTTTTCGTAAAAGAATGCCACTGTTGAGCTCATTAGCAGTGGCATATGTGGTGCTGTGGTAGAATGATACAAGAACATCTTATTCTGTATTTTCTTGATGTGAATTACTCTTAGAGTACTATCAGCAAATCTGAGTTGAGTCTGATACCGAATACGAAACCGATACTGTGATATAATCCCCCCAAAACACCGAACTCAAAATTCCAATACCACCCATCTCTAGCTTGGACTTCAGATTAAAAGGTTATAGGTTTACTCCTTACCTGTGTCATTTGCATTGTGTCCCTTGGCAAGACTCCTTGCATGCTGCTGGTGGATATTCCTGCCAGGACACAAAATCTCTTGCCACTGAAATAAGTATAAATTGGGCACATTTAATCAAATTTCTTGGGGATGCGAGGGTGTTGCGGTAACCGGTTCTCGTCAGATCACTGAAGTTAAGCAACGTCGAGCGCGCTTAGTATTTGGATGGGTGACCATTTCAGCGACTGATTCGCACTCCCAAAAAATGAAAAAAATTAGTTATTCGAGAATTTTGTTTGCAAGTGTTGTCTGCTTTTCATGTTAGGTAAAGGGTTAAAAGTATGAAATTAATGATAAACAGTGTCAAAGATAAGAGTAGCATGGACAGTAATGAGCGATGATACCAGTAATATTGTGAATACTTTTTAGAAATGACAGAATCTTCTGTGGCTGCATATGATAAAGTAGATTTCTTAGAGATCCTTCAGTGAAGTACTGCCCTCTGACAAGATTAAAATTTGTACAGTGTAAAAAGAATGTGCTCACTGTCAACGCCTGTTAGCAAATAACACTTTCTGGTTGCATACATGTATTACTCTCTAACAAAAAGGAATGTGGAAATCTTGTATGACCAATATGACATCATGTCAATATTATAAGTTATTGTGATGAATTGACGGTAACATGGTCTGAGGTTTGTGGCTCGGAGCTTATGTTCAACCGAGATGTGACGTATATGTTCCAATAGACACAACCCATAGCCCAAAACCTACATCGTAAAATGCGAGAGGCTTATTTACTAAGCTTGTGATCGTTAAAAGTTGCCTTGTTCAAGGCAACTTTTAACGATCACAGGCTTAGTAAATAAACCTCTCGTGTATCCACGACGGCACTAGATAAATAATCAATAAACAGATAAACTCATTCCATCTTAGTTCAAATTGTAAATTGGTTTGTAATTTAAACAACAATTCATCCGGAACACTGTCTGCTGCACACGTGAAACATCCAGAAAAATGAAGCGGCTTGTTAGTCACTCCATTGATGACGCAGTTACAAAACGGACGACGCCATTGCAAATATTTTGTGTTGTGGCGTCGAGACGGTAACATTTGCCACTTGAGCCATAAACATAGAATATACTAAGCGAGCTCTCGTCCAATCATAGGAGGAGGATTTTAGCCTTATTGGAACATTACATGATATTTTCTACAAAGGTTACCAGACGAGTAATTATCTGCAATATTAGGTCGAATGTGATAGAACTTGTTAAACCCAACAGTAACTATCAACCAATAGGGTGATGCACATAACGTGAAAAACAATAACCTCAATTAAATGTGACTTCAAGAAATTGGCACCGAGATTGAACTTAAAACAAAATTGTTGATTGCCAGGGTGCACAGTCCTCACCGTAATTCATGTTAAGTTTCAGAAGTAGTACTCCTCTGAAGGGAAGTGGGATGAAAAGGGTCCTAGTTACGACTGTAGAAATAGCACTTGGCCAATTGAGAGGTTCAATTTTTTGCACCTCTAATGATTTGAGAATCTGAGGACTTCTGGGATGAGAAATTTCAGCAAATTTGCTGTTTTCTGCAAATTCAGGCTCAAAATGCTTAATTTCATTTCTAGAAATTTGCATGAAAATAGGTCTGAAAAGAATATCTGTAAACCAACAAGCTCACTCTGTGTTCTTTTTTATTTTTGAAGAAACATAAATTTCACAAATTTGTTCTAAAAAAATAGAGAATTTTTGCTAGTTTTTGTGAATTTAGTTGCTTGCCATTGCCATTCTCATTTCAGCATCTATAACAAGCTGTTAATTGAAAATATGTTTTCATTTTTGGAATTCACTTAAAAAAGGACTGATGAGCTGAGTTTGAATAGTACTGGCTGTTTTTTCCATTATGTTGGGTAAAGAGTTGACATTGATGATATTTACACTAAGTCTTTACAGTACACAGAGTTAGTTATTCAGTTTACCCTTTACCTAACACGAAAAGCAGACGACACATGCAAACAAAATTCCTGAATAACTAATTTTTTTCATTTTTTGTCTCAAAAACATAGGTTGTAACCCCTCTTTTGAACGAGCTTGACGAGCTCGTTCCAAAGAGGGGTCATAACGTATGTTTTTGAGACAAATAATGAAAATTAATTGCCGATTTTTGTGAATAGCGCTGGCCGGTTTTGACAGTTACATTGGGTAAAGGGTTAAAAATGAATTTCTTTTATAACCAGAAAGTGTGACTAACCCTGTTCAATGCTCAGAGTTTCTCCCACTTTCTGGTTATTAAAAATTGATAACTGCCATATCACACGCTACATGAGAAAAGTGTTCAACTCATGATCAGAATCGGCCACCCCAATCGGCTGATTGTGAGCAATCGGATGACAGCAGCAACGGCTCCTGGAACATCGGTTCAACCGATTGTTGCCAAGCATTTTTTTGTCATGATTCATTAACCACATTTTATTATCTTCTGCGAATTGTTCAATTGTTAATATAAAATGATGCCAATAATACCATTCAATAAAGTTAATTTCTCTAGACGCCCCTTTATGGGATATACAAGTTAAACGACATGTAAAGCTTACAGTTGAGCATACTTGCGGCAGTCACCAGTTCATATACTGGAAAAAGTGAAGGTTGCACTCCATTTACTCAGGTCGCAGTAAAATGACCAGTCATGCATACTTGGGTGGTACACATGCCTCGGAGAGCCACATATATCGCCCAATTAAAGAGTGCGCGTCTGGTCATTTTACTGCGACCTGAGTCAACGACGTTTAACACTGTGAAATATGATGAATTTAATGTAGTTCTTTCAAGCCTCGACTCGTCTAGTAGTGCACAGTATTACAATCGGCCGAGTGTGAGCTCAAATAACCGGTAATCGGTCAGCGGCCATTTTTGATAATGGATGAACACTACATGAGAATAAACACTGACTAAGGCTGTAAAAATGCGCAGGGTTAGTTGCTTACATGTTGTTACAAAGGGTGCAGGATTCAAGGAACTTTTGGAAATACATGTATACTGGATTGTGGAAAAAATTTTAAAGTGAATTCCAAAAATGAAAACATAATTCTATTTTCAATTAATAGCTTGTTATAATGCTTTTCTTACTGCAGGAATTGGTGCTATCTGTTCAAGCCTGAAAATAATTTTTATTGCGCTTCCAGACAAAATTTCATGCACCAAATGAATCATGTCTGTCATTTAAGAATGATATCTGACATATTACAAAATGGAGTTTGAATATTCGAAATAATGTGGTTTGGATGTAAATGTACCTTCATCTTAAAACTGCTCAGAATTCATCCAACCATACCTAGTTTGGCAGGGCTCAATGAGCCCTGCCAAACAAGGTATGATTGGAACTGAATTACCCTTCAGACATAATTTAGATACATACATGTTTTTGGCTCTATCAAATCCTATTCCTTTACATGAAGTTAATACTACTGATGACCTATACAGTCACTTTCTTCACACTTCTCAACTTTCCAGGACCAGAAATCACAATAATCATTAATTTTAGACTTGCTAGTTATATACATGATTTCCAGTATACATGATGTTCTGATCACTGAACTTCATTAATAATTTTGGCATCAGACATTTTGACTGATGATTTTAAACCTCAGTCAGACATTGGCCTTTGTGTACTTGACATTGTCCCTGTCTGACCACTTATTTCTGGTATGTATCTGTTTTGTTTTGATATCAAAACAGCATCTTTCAATCGACCCAGTGCACACCCAGCTGGGATGCTGCAGCTGTGAGTTAATTTTTGTGTGGTACTTCCTTTAGGATGTACCACATCAAATGTTAACTAAAAATCGTGGTCCCCCACAATCCAAGTTGTGACAAATACACCTGTAAAACTTACTTTCCCTTCTCTTTGTTAATTTGAGGGAGAGGCTTAAAAACTACAGTTAAAACTAGAAGTCCTGTCATGAAATGCACACAAATAGCACGTCGATCTGCACGTTAATCTACACATTATGACCATAGTAAAGCTATCAAATTCCATACATGTGGCCTGTGCACAAGAAATGTTTCAGCCAATGGACCTCCGGGTTACCCGGAGGTCCATTGGCAGAAATATTGCCTGTGTTTGCTAAGTGTAACCAGGAGAACCTGCCGTGCTTGGATGTCATTCAGTATGGCAAATGCGCACAATTCCTATGCACAATTAAGCCTAGATAAGCACACAATTCGTGGCAGGACTTCTAGTTTTAACTGTATGACTATAAAGCCCCCCCCCCCCCCCCAAAAAAAAAAAATTAAGATAAGCTATTGCCATCACATGTGCAGAAGTCTGTGAGTCTGTTAGTCTGTGAGTAGTTCTTGCCCATTCATCACTAAATTTCAAGTTACAGTAAAAATCATTTCATCGTTTGTGTTTCTTGATGTATGTTCGTTTGATTGTAATATGCTCATCAAGTGGAAATGGCTAAATATAATCTTGCAGGTTTTCTGCCGAATCCAAATATTCTGTAAATTATTTTACATTTTGAGTTTACGAAATATATTACAGTGAAACCCTGTTAACTGAATAGTCACTTTGCCAATGAAAATTATTCAATTAACAGGAGTATTCAATTAACAGAGATTGCATCACTTTCCTGTATTCTAAAGATAAATTTAACATTTATTTTATTATACCTTGTTTGACAGAGCTCAATGAGCTCTGTCAAACAAGATATAAAAGATTAAATGCTTGTATTGGATGTATTGAGGCCAAATAGGTTTATAAATAAAGGAAAACTGGGGAGAGTCAGAGTAATTTCTCAACAGGTTGTAAGATTTTTTATTCAATTAACAGGAGTTTACTCTATAACCTATATTTAATTAACAGGTCAAATTTGTACTGGAGGTATGGAAAATGGTTTTGAGTTGGGAAATTATATTCAATTAACAGGGATATACAATTAAGAGATATCCAATTAAGTGGGCTCCACTGTATTGTTTAAACTAATTTTCATGTGCAGCTTCGAGGTCACGTCCAGATGAGAATACCCCATTTTTGTCACGATCGATCAACCGTAACTTGGTAGGATGACTCTTTATAATGTCTGGGTGAGAACATTGTATTTATATTGGTCGGGTTTGGTCAACTGTGATGGCTGCAGGGGCATGTTACCTAGATTCCTTGAGAACAGTTTACAGGTTGCGTTTATTAATTGATTTCATTGTAAATTGATAGGATAACTTGGTATAATGTCTAGATGAGAACATCCTATTTTAGTTGTGATTGGTAGGCCATTACCGCCTCTTGGGCACATGACCTAGATTCCTTTAGCACTGTCTACAGGTTGTTTTTATGAAGGGATTTCATTGTAATGTGGTAGGATGACTCGGTATGATATCTGGATGAGACTGTCCTATTTTGGTTGTGATCGGGAAACTGTGCCTGCAGGACGTACATGTGACCTAGATTCCTTTAGCAAAGTCTACAAGTCATATTTATGAAGGGATTTTATTGGAACTTGGAAGGATGACTCATTTTGGAATGATTTTACTGTAACTTGGTAACTTTGGCCGACAACGTATGAACTGTGAGGGCCACATCAACCGAGGCCTCAATTCTTTAGTACAGCCTACACCTCAAATTATTCTTGTTGAGAACATAGCATGTAGGGTACAGGACTTACTGTATTCTCAATTATCACAATTCTTGCATTATTTCATAATCCTTTCATAAACATTGAACATTATTCTTTTCATCAAACACTACACACAGTCAAGTTAAGCTGCAGTGCTATTGCTATTGACACTTCCATTTTCGTGTGCATTGGTACATTTTATTGGATTTTTCAAATACAGTGGAGCCCACTTAATTGGATATCTCTTAATTGTATATCCCTGTTAACTGAATACAATTTTCAAACACAAAACCATTTACCATACCTTCAGTACAAATTTGATCTGTTAATTCATATGGGTTGTAGAGTAAACTCCTGTTAATTGTATATAAATTTTTGTAATATGTCGAAAAAATTAATGTGACATGCACCAAATTCCCCATATTTATCAACCTTTTTGGCCTCACTATACACCCAATACAGGCATTTATTCTATTATATCTTGTTTGACAGAGCTCTGCTCTATCAAACAAGATACAATAGAATAAATGCTCAGTTTACTCCAGAACAGAGAAAACTGACCAAATCCCTGTTAATTGTATACTCCTGTTAATTGAATAATTTTCACTGACAAAATGGATATTCAATTAAGAGGATTCTACTGTATCACCATTGCTTATGACATGAAAATAGGAAATATAAACATGTAAAGTTGCAGATTCCTGGATCGATTTCGACAGGATCTGGTGCCAAGAAGCATGAATCTATATACTTGGCTGTCAGTTTCAATAATGGTTTATCTTGTAAAATAACCATGAACAAACAGCAGATACAACGGTATTACTTTTGTTGAAAAGTTTGAATAAAAAATTCCACAGTGTCTGAAAATTTGAAACTGTCTAATTGAACGACATGAACACTTACTTCTGTGTGTGCAAGCCTTCGAGTGAAAATATCACTGATTGGGATATATTTCTAACTATGAGTACACATGCATTGAATGACGTCCTCATGCGAGAGATTTTGTCGGTTAGTTCAATGTTTGTACATTATTATACGTCTTCTGCTTCGACTTTTAATATGACAAACCCATCAAAAATGCATCTGTATGTAACATGTAGTGGGGTAGCCGTTACGTTTAAATCACTAAACTAAAAATGTCATGACACTCGGGCTTGATCGCAATGGTTCTGATCCTTATAATTCATACGCCTGGCGGTAATAAAAAATGAAAATAAAATCCTCCCTCCCTCACTGATTTGAAAACCTCCCTCCCTCATTGATTTGAAAAAATAAATCTCTGAGAGTCAAAACTATTATTTTTGGGGGGCCTAAAGTTTTTATTATTGTTTAGAGTTTAAACCAAAGCTACTACTCAACATTTTCTGGATGAGCATGTCAACTAATGAAATTATATAGTGCTTAACATCAGGGTTGGGGTATTCGTTAACTAGTTCGGCAATCGCATCTGACATTGGCCGATTTTAAGCCATCGGTTGACCATCGGTAGAGGTGTTTGAACATCGGTCCATATCGATGGTTACATGCAACACCACTGCATCAAAATTGTTTGTATTTAAGTTTGATTAGCAATTTCATACAAGCAATTACAAACATAATAAGTTGCCACAATGATTGGCAGGAATCAAGATGGCCTAATCTCATTGACTGGTCAGATCTTCCCCTTGATTGCTGCTCATGACACACATCCTACGTGTTGTGTGATGACTCATTGAAATGTGACATCAGCAGAAACAAGTTAACCTTGCAGCACCTTTGATCGTTGATCAAAGACGCTGCACTGTTAACTTGTTTACACTGATGTCTTATTTTTATTTTAACACGCACACTGACATACTCCTGAGGTCAACAAACCAATCAACCTGACTGCACTGTAAAATTAACCCTGTTTTATGCATTCTTAAATATACTACTCCTTTTGGTTGTTACTATCTGACATCGGCACTCACAACCAGCAGATTGTGTGCTCAACTAATCTGCAAGCAGATGGCTGTCGCAAATCCTTGAAGGTTAATCACTAAAATTATAAATGACATACCATACTTAACCCTTTACCCAATGTAACAGCCAAACCGGCCAGCGCTATTCACAAAAATAACCATTCAATTTTAATTTTTTTTTTCCTTTTTTGTTTCAAAAACATAACTTATGACCTCTCATTGGAACAAGCTCATTGAGTTTATTCCAATGAGGGTCATAAGTTATGTTTCTGATGTAAAAAATGAAAATATTTTGTTATTCAAAGATGTTATTTGCATGTGTCATCTTCCTTTCGTGTTTGGTAAAGGGTTTCATCCTTTCAAGCCACAAAATGTACCCAATATAATGCCATTTAGGGTATATGCTTCAAAATTTCTCTTGCAGAAGCCCAGACATTTTTTAAAAGTATACTCCTTCCCTAGCCCAACAATACAAGAGAGACACTGCCTTCATACCTTTCCCCAACTCAAGATTTCAGTCTTAGTGATATAACCCAAACACCATAAAAATGCATGGAACCCCCCCCCCCCCCCCCCCCCCCCCAAAAAAAAAAAAATGAGTGGTGTTAATTGTTTTTGGCAGCTGGTTACAGAGCTTGGACTCATGTATGTCATAGCACAAGATCTGGCTCTGCAATGAGATCTCATGAATATTGTAGCTCTCAGACTTAATTCCATCTTGTAGTAAACGTACTTAAGACATAAAGTATCCTTACACATTGACAGGAAGACACACTGAAGAGGGCTCATGTCTGTCAGCCATCTTTAGTTAATTAGTTGGTTAAATTGAAATACACACAGGATTGATGAATATGTCCTTGCTTTTTCTCAAGAAGAGTACAATGTTGGATTTTATGTGATTTTGCTAATTTTATCACTTGGTGTGACACCATACTTTTATTCAAAGTTACATGGACTAAATTGGAATTTTCTGTCTAAATAACCGATTTTATCCAAGAGGAAACATTGAAATCAAATTACCATTTTTGTCAGTGATGCATAAAAGATTTGAAGAATAGCATTTATCTGATACGCTATTTCAGTCTAAGTATGTTAATTGCTTCAATGCTGAAGGTGACTGTAAAAGGTCGAGAAAAATTTGGAGGTGATTGTAACTTTTAACCTGTTTTGTTTTTTCTCAAATTTCTCATAAAATTAAGTCAAGGCTACTGTAAACATTATTTATTTATTTATTTATTTTATTTATTTATTTATTTATTTATTTGTTTATTTATTCATTTATTTTTATCTGTTTATTTATCTATTTAATAGGGGTTAATGACACTTTCAATAAACATTTTTATGGGTGGAGGAAGCTGGAGTGCCCAAAGAGAACTACCAAGCAGTGGCAAGCAACTGTCAGAATACTAACTCCTCACAAGCTGTGTTACAGTACGGCTGCCATGGACTGGTCACTTTCCACGGGGTGCACAAATATTTCCACGGATGCAATAATATTAGATTCTAAACACTAATTATAGGAGTAATCATCAAAAATTTAAATAAATGAAGCACCGGTTACAACTGGTACATTAATTAAAATTTTGCTGAAGATGATTTTTATTACCTGATAAATGCATGCATGGACATCACTGCCCACACATGGATTACAAACTGTCCACGGCGACTGTATTGTAGCATTGGTTGAAGACAACTGCACCATCAGTGTGTAGTATGCCTTAGTACACAGTATCACTGTTTTCCCCACATGAATGCACTTATCGTTGGTCAGCTGGCACCGAAAACGTTTAGGTCAAAAGTTCAATACTCGAACCACTGAGCCTCTCTGTTCCCCACATGGTTATGACTGAAATTCAGCAAAGTTTGCAATACATGGTGTCAAGAAATTATTGATAAAAGGTCTACTGCCATTTATTGGGGGGTATATTTTGTGAATAACAGCATGGGGCATTGCCATTCAGGCATTCTCAGGCCTGGCATTCTTAAACATGCAGGAGGGCTAAAACCCGCTCCCCTCGCATGGGCTAGGCGAGTGATTAGCTGTCCTCAAGCTTACAAAAGCTAAAATTGCAAAATGAAGTTTTACTGTTAATGAATTCAGCCAAGTGGGCTTTGTACATTTTATTTGGTGCTGCTAACAATGAAGTCTCTGTGAGACGGCTACAGAGCAAAGAAGCCCCCCCCCCCCCACCCTGTTGGAGAGGTCCAGCCCCCCCCCCCACCCCCACCCTGTTGGAGAGGTCCAAACCCCACCCCCCCCACCCCCCACCCCCTGTCGGAGATTTTTAGTTAGTCCGTCGGAGAGTCTCGTAAACCCCTGACTTCACGAGAAATTTCTGACAATCGAATGTAGATATCTCGTCTTGTGTCGATCAGGAATGAGGTATATGGTTCTTCTTTGTAAGGCATTATGACAGTTGTTATCCAAGTTACTATTCACCGATCAAGAAGCTGTAACATTGATTTGAATGTTGCATTAAACATGTTTAAGTCGAAGTTTCCAAAATGCAAAATTTCTTTGTAAACTGTGTGCTTGAATCAAGTTGAATGGCATTTGTTATGCACAAGTTGTATGCAGACGAGGACGTTAAGATTTATTTTATTTTATTTCCCTGGAATGTCGGGATATTATTGTTTGTTTAATCTATAAAACCAGTTTGACGAACAACATCAATGAAACTCGCGAGAATCACTATTCTCTGTCAATATTCCAGTGTCGCAGGGTGGACTCGAATCCGTGCAACACTGGAACTTTGATAGAGAATAGTGATTTTCACGAAATTCCTTAATGTCGTTCGTCAAACTGGCTTTATAGATGAAATATTTCCCGACCTTATTACAATATGTTTACATTAAATAATCAACAAACATACTCAATTTGCTTCTATTCTGGTTCTCCAATTTACCAATTTTCACTCATTTTCCTTCGTTTGGGAGGTCAAATATTATAGCCCCCCTGTTGGAGAGGTCAGCCCCCTGTCGAGAAATCCCTGGTGCCACCCCTGGTAATCGGTTGATAGCAAGTTTCAATAATCGGTTCATCACTACCATTAGCATGCCCTACAGGCCTCATCTCTCACCTGATCTGTTTTGAATTTCATATATAGCTTTGGAGTGATGTCTAGATGGGAGCAATAAAATTTCGTTATAAAATATGGGATCGCTTGTTCAGAATGGGCAACACATACAATAAAGAGAAAAGCATCTGTGGAAATATTGCCCACCAGTGGATCGTGACCATTCCATGGTGGTTGTACTGTGTGGTTTTTTTTGTGTGATTACTATAATTATTTCATTTGTCATTAGCAGGTGAAATATTATAAGTTATCTCTGCCAACATGTATGGTATATGGAGATTTAATACCTGGATGTCGGTTTTTAAACACCAAGCCACAGGCAAGGTGTTTAAATGAGACATCCAGGTATTAAATCTCCACATACCATACGTGCTGACAGAGATAATGTTTTTGTCCCATTTGAAACAAAATCGAAACATAGTGGAGAAAAATTTCTGGACGCGTTTCTCACGCTCTATATAAAGTTGGACCAACTTCGTGAATAACTTTTGTTTTTACAAATGCAGAAGACAACAGATAGAGTTACATTCCTTGGGTCATTAAGGAAACGAGTAAACAGTATTTTATTTACATATCGTCCCCCGAGTTCCAATGTGTTCTGTGCCTTTCAGCATTGGAACTGAGGGGACGGTATTTGCTTGTATTTTATTTTTCTCAAGTTGTTTCATTTAATTATTTGCCTATTTAATTTATAACAGCAAAATATGATTGAATTGTTGGAAATCTGATGATATTTGTGACTTTTTTCAAGTTTTTTGGTTTGCTTTTTATATCGAAACGAGTGAATGTGAAAAGCTTTCATTTAAACCATATACCCCAGATGTTTTGCATGCACTTATGCCCTGGATGTCATAACCTAAGATGTTGGGTGCATACTTTGCCATGGCTATTTGTACACGGCATTCTTACCATTCAAAAGACAGAATTTATCGGGATATAGGGACAAAAAACTTTAACTTGCGACCTATGATTGCTCTTTGAAAATATATATTTCACATGCTAGTTCACTCATAAAATATGGTATCCATTCAAAAATCACAGTATCCTCTTTGTAGTGAGCCAGGTAGCGAAACTGAAGATTTTTTCTTTGTAAAGGCAGATAATTGCCTGGTGATCTATAAATCCACCCCTTGAAAATTCAGGTTAATTTAATACTACTTCAGGACACAGTTTAATTTCAGTTAACCCTTTACTTCACAAATCGGAAGCATCAATCTGCGTAATTTACAAACTGAGTAGTTGAAAAATCCTTTCAACAAAACCTATCAGGTGAATGAGTTCGCTTCAGTGAGGGATCACAACAGGTATGGTCTTGATGAAATTTGTTGAAAAATTTGAAAAGAGAATAATTAAAATAACAAATTTTGATATTGCCTGTGTTGTGTAAAGGGTTAACCCTTTACCTAACCAATCGCCTGCATCCGCCCGCATAATTTGTAAACTGAACAGTTGAAAAAAATTAATTTTTCAAAATATTTTACCAAAACCATATCAAGTGACCCCCTCATTGGAACGATCTCATCAAGCTCGTTCTAGTGAGGGAGTAACATGATATGGTTTTGTTGAATTTTTTTTTAAAAATTAAAAAAATAGTAATTCAAATTAAATTAAAGGGTTAACAGAGCTGCACTGTTTATCTTCAAAATTCAGTAAAATAAGTCAAATATTCACATTTTCTTTAGGTAATTTTGTGAATGGGTGGATTTCAAATCAAGTACCACTGCTGTGTTATTTGGTGAGATGACTTCATTGTATATGGAAAATGACTGAAGTATGAAATACATGCAGGTGAGCATTGGTTCAGTGGAGGGTTGGTAATAAATATACATTATGGCTGTGTCTCAAAACGTCGAAAAAATGAAAATCTGTACTGGTGTGTTTACACAAGAGAACCATAGGCTTAAGGCTACAGTCTATATCTAATTTGGATCTGGTATTTTGCGGGAAGGGTGTCCGAATGACTAACAGCAAATTAACAGCAAACCTGTTTTATTCATATAACATGGAAATGGATATTTTCATACATAAATAATATACTCTAATATACTATTACTTAGGCAAATCTAATTTGAGATGCTATGCTTCAAGATGATTCGTTGTTCTTTGGCCGTCATTTTTGAAGAGATTCCCTATTACTTGGCCCCCATCAATCTACTGTGACTGTGCATATTTTGATGAAGGAATGTGTGATGGTTGGATCAACTGTTGTGTCATTCAAATAATCAAGAGTCTCAAACCAAATGTCTTCTACTGAGTTTATTATGACAAATGGTAATGCTGCTGCTCTATGAAGTCCTAATGTGTTTGTTTCCTCTGTACAGTAGAACCTGTCTTGAGAGACCGCCCTTGGGGCCACACAAAAGTGGTCTCTCAAGGCAGGTGGTCTCTCAAAACAGGTTTCAGGTTTTCTCAAGTCAGTGAATAACCAACCACAAAATTCAGAAATGGAGAAGAATGGGTTTTTGTAATTACTTTGTAGTTGTTCTTTTTTATGAAGTTTTTGTAACAAATTGAAAAGGACTGTTATAAAAATTATAAAAATAAATTAGTGTTGAAAATCTTCATTGAAGATTTTCAACACTAATTTATTTTTATAATTTTTATAACAGTCCATTTCAATTTGTTACAAAAAGATGGGGTCTTCCCGTTTCGCCGATGTGATTCTAATGGGGTAGGTGTCAGTAATCCGCAGATCAAAGAAGTGCCGCGATAATTTGTTAATTTGGATGTTGGGAGATAATTTTTATCAATTTAACCCATGTACCACAGGGAAACTCACAAGTAACGACGAATTGATTGAATGTAATGTAATTTTTTTATTGATTTATCAACGCAATAAACGAGCAAGTATAATATAATAATATGAACATTTAAAGACATAAAGCACATTTTTTAAAAACCCGAATTTCGACTGAATGTAATGTAATTTTTTTATTGATTTATCAACGCAATAAACGAGCAAGTATAATATAATAATATGAACATTTAAAGGCATAAAGCATATTTTTTAAAAACCCGAATTTCGACTGACTCTGTCTAAAAATAACAATAAACGAGCAAGTATAATATAATAATATGAACATTTAAAGGCATAAAGCACATTTTTTAAAAATCCGAATTTCGACTGACTCTGTCTAAAAATAACAATAAACGAGCAAGTATAATATAATAATATGAACATTTAAAGGCATAAAGCACATTTTTTAAAAACCCGAATTTCGACTGACTCTGTCTAAAAATGACAGTGCGTCAATCTGACCTTCCCTAAAGAGTCTTTTATAATAAGATAAAGCATTGTCGATGGCACGATACTTTTTTCTTCGTGGGGCCACCTTCCCACCATGTCTCAACTGCAGAATTGTTGATTCTGTGAATGCTTGTTCTTTCTTAATGAAATCAACTAAGAAGAACAAGTTAGGATGGGTTCCGGCAATTGCCTTCTTCAACTTGCTGTGCCATCCTTCTACATGATTTGTGGTGCGAGGGCCGACAGTCTCGTGATGGTTCCACACATTGAGGTTGCTACTCTCAACCCAGTTCGTCGTGACGTAGTCTGTGAACTTGGTAACTCTTGGGTCGACGTCTCTCTCCTCCAACGCTTCTTCCCATGCCTCTAATACAAGAAGCCATACGTCGCTGACCATATGTGGTGGTACAAATGGAAGGCCGATAGCACGTCGAACGACCGCATGAATGTTGTCATCTTGCTTGTAATCGTCTCTGAGGCTGCACTTTTCTGTTGCATACTTGTACACTGCTTGGGCGTAGTGGAAGTGACAGCCTTTGATGGTCGCAGAAGAGAAAACTTGTCGTAAAGCATTTTGTGCAGCAGTTTCGAAATCAGTAAAGATTGTTGCTGGTTGTAGGTGAATGTCTAAAGATGAAGCCTTCTGGCGTATGGTGCTGAAGAATTTTATATAAGTTGACTTGGTTTTATTAGGCAGCAAGCCATAGACTAATGGCAACATCTTATTGTCGACGAAAGCATGGATGGTATACAGCTGATAAAAGAGTTTCGGTGATTTTTCAAATGTCCCATCACAGAAAAACGAAGTCGCTTCGTCGAGGAGGTGTAAGTTTGACGCTGTGCTGAAAATGAGGCAGTTGACGTCGCTTGGATCTGACAGTAAAAACTGATCTCCTGCAGTTGTTTCCATGTAACTGTCAGGTAAGCTGATTGCTGAGCGAGTTTTCGGAAGAGCCGGTATGGTTTTCGCACGAGACCTGTATAATGCTGATTTGATGCTATAGAATGTAGGAACTTTAGCAATGATGAGTGGGTCGGTATCCGATCTGAGAGAACCAAGCTCCTCTTGGTAAAGTGCGCTCACTGATTTGCTGTCGTGTCGAACGGTTTTCTTTAAATCTGCTAGGAAAGCATCGGCTACAATCTGCTCCATATCTGGTGGATGATTATGCTGCCCCATCGGCGAACTGATAAAATCGTTTTTCGTGTTGATAGTTGACCGACATCCTAAAGAATCTTTTTTAACGCAGTTCCAATGTATATTTGGTTGATTCTGAGACTTCACACGAAATTTATAACCACCATAAACTAAGTGTCTACCACCTCTCTTATTAGGGATGAAAGAAACATTTACTTGTTCACTTGCCATGATGAATTGAAGGAAATGTTGTTGATGTACAGCATGAAGGGTCATATTATATACTATTGAGATGTTTGAAGTTGTTTAGTTGTTTACAGTTGATCAATGTTAACTGATTGTTAATCACTTTGGGACCATGAACTCAGCCGGTGAAGAAGAGTTAATATCAATCAGTGGGATTAACAACTTGTTCACACCTCCACCGGCGATTAGTTTTGGTTTGTTTATTTAACCTCATCGGCGAAACGGGAATAAACCAAAAAGATTTTCAACACAAATTTATTTTTATTCCTATCTGTCACATTTCAGGTATGTATGAAATTGTTTATTCAGCAATAATCCTAATCTTTTCACAGGGGTCTTATAAGAACATCTCAACCTTTAATGAGTTAGCAATTGAAACCCAATTAAGAGCTTTTAATCCTTTTAATTATGTTAGTATAACCACAATGGATTTTCCAATTCCAGAACAGGTAAAAAGTTTTGGTCATGGTTTCAGTCTTTAAAGGGGCGGTCTCTCAAGACAGGTCCATTATGGCATAAAAATACAAGTTGGTACCAGGTCACAGTGGTCTCTCAAGACAGGTGGTCTCTCAAGACAGGTGGTCTCCCATAGCAGGTCCATTATAGAGTAAAACCAATCGGTGCCTGACAGATGTGGTCTCTCAAGACAGGTGGTCTCTCAAGACAGTGGTCTCTCAAGACAGGTTTTACTGTATAAAGTCTGAACCCAGTAGCCTGAGCCTTTTGCTATTTTTACTGTGTGAAGTGGAAAAAACATAACCTCTGACATGGACTCTGGGAAAGATCTGTCAAGCATTATGAACTGCTGTTTTGAAGTTGACAAAGACACTTTTAGGGTTGAGCGGTAAATCACTTTCGCCCATAATTTCTTTCGATTTGCAGAACAGTCTTTGATATATTTGCTGAGACTTTCCTGGAAGAAGTGCATATACAACTGGCAGTATTACACCATCAACCATTATGTGTGCAGAGAATATCATAGCTTCTCTATCACTTCTCTGCTTCTATCATCTCAGTTTGTGCCTCAAAGTTTGACCAACTCCTCAGTGAATATTGATAGGATCGGACGACATTCTTCAATGCATTTCTTGGTAATAGAAGTCATTATCTGTCCAGGTACATCCCCATGGTCTGCTAGACAGGGTTGAAAATAAGCAGTCTGACATTTGCAGAATTAGGTCCCCAGAGGGCGAATTTGATGATGCTATCCCATACAGTGGGCCAATTTATCCTCTGGGTACCTCTTTCTGTTTATTTTTGAGACCCTGATTCAGATTGAGGTTCACATAGGGTAAATTTAGTGATGCTACACTGCTGTGCAGGGTAGCATCACTACATTCACCCTCTGGGGACCTCATTTTGCAGATGACAGTCTGTTTATTTTCTTACTTTCTGCTAGATGGTTTTGTTGATTTCTTCAACCGCGTGGTATTGTATTTATGGTAGTTAGCTTTGCTGGACAGTCGGAAAGGGTACTCTTCCAATAGGTTCTGTAAAAATAAAATATTTAAATTAAGCATATTGTTTAAACATAAAATAAGTGAAATTTAATTAATAGAATTCGGGAATAATTAAATACAATATTCAAATTTTGTTGAAGAAACATGTGGAACAAGTATGATAATAATTATAGGCTTGTTATTTTACATTTTATACATTATTTGAAACAAAATTTATCAAATTTATGAATATGCTAAATAAATTTCTGACTTGCCTATCTTTATACTTCCGATTAATTTGGTAAATGTAATCATCATAAGCCAAGTTTTCACCACCCTTTTGGTTGGTTATTTATTTATTTATTTATTTATTTATTTATTTATTTATTTATTTATTTATTTATTAAAGTTTAACGACACTTTAACAGCTAGGCTCATATCATGTCGGTGACAATTTTAGGGGTGGAGGAAGCCAGGGTACCCGGAGAGAACCACCAAGCAACGACGAGCAGCTGGCAGCTCCCCAACATCGTAACTCCACACTGCAGCACAGGCAGGGTTAGACTGGTTGAAGACATTCGCACCATTGACATTTGCATGTCGCTGTGCTTTAATACACGGCGCAATCGTACCCACATGTGGACAATAGGGATTAAGTGCCTTGCCCAAGGACACAACACGTGAGTCCGAATCAATTGTTCACAGAGTCACCCATCCAAGGACTAACCGGGCTCAACGTTGCTTAATATCAGGAATTATTTCATTCGTGTGGACCTGAAAGCATTATTTTTCACTCGTGCTATATTCACTGAAACAGAGTAGATTTTCTTTTTACTATATGCTACATGACATTTTACTGTGCAATATTTAGCCCAATTTGACTGCAACCAGTTTCAAAACAATAACAAAAAGCTGCTGATTCCTGCAAGACGATGTCATATGCCGAAGCGTAACGTCATTTAGGGACCTACTGAAAAAATTCATCGTGTGGACCTGAAAATATTTTTTTTCACTCGCACAAACGCTCATGAAAATTAAAACTTTCAGATCCTCACTCTTGAGATAATTCAAGATACTGACTAAAATAGAGAAGATTTATTATTTTATGCGACAAGACATTTTATTGCACAATATTCAACCCAATTCGACTTCAGATGCATACGTTTCAAAACAATAACAAAGATCAGCTGATCGTTCCTTCAAGGCGACGTGATACGGCATAGCATGATGTCATTTATGAAGCTACTGAGGGATATTCCTCGATATCCATCGAGTCAATGGATATCGAGAAATATCTTTTAGATAATTTGCGATAATTCACAGGCTAGTATATAATAAATATAAAAATATCTTACACAACTCATAAAACTACTCAGTAAACTCTGTTCACTGGACACAGAAAACCCACCGACTGTATCTCTGATTGATCTCTGAATGCAGAAACATCTCACTAGTGACCACTAATTAGATAAAAACTATAATCACTATCAAAACAGACTTACTGAGGTGTGAATTTTAGTTTGTCAACGTTTTAAGGACACACCTAGGTTATTACCACCATGTGGGTTTCCGAGATGGTGTATTGAAGTCGAGACTCTCTGGGCATATATCGACGAGTTTGATATGATGACAATACATGCCATTACAATTAAATAGGTTTATATGCCAAAGTTTGTGAAGGTGTATGCGTACCTAGGACCCAGGTCACCCACTTCATCTTTATAAATTAGGCCTGTCTTATAAAATAAAGGTTCTTCAGCTGCCATGAGTACAGGGGCATCAGATGCACATCGGGACAGGGTGTCACACCCCCAGGAAAAGGGCATTTACTCACCCTGACATGCCAAAGTATGAATGTCTCAAAGGCTGAAGTAAGGCTCGAGATGAGGGAGTTTGAGAGGAGTTTGAATTTGTAAAGTGCCCAGAATGGATTTGGGGTGTATTTTAGCTTTACTTCAAGGAAAAATCATTGAAAAAAATTGAGTGACGAACCTGGGAAGGGCATTGTCTTTCCCCTCTTGCCCCTGTGGTCTGAAGGCAGGGAGGGCTGCAGTCCCTGTGCTTCCAGCATCCCTGAATGAGTCCACAATTTATAGTGAAATTTATAAAACTAAATTATGCCTGGTCCAAACCTTGCCCTTTTTTAACTCAGAGCATTTTTGCAACCTTCATTTGTCTAAGCTGATATTCCTTCATTTTCTAATAATTTTTTAAAAATCTTGTCGCAAAGATCAATTAGCATGGGAACCTGTGCACTTGTGATTTTGATATCAGTCTGACTCATTTTGGTAGACTGATTGCCCTTCTTAGAGTATTTTTTCGACCTCCATCATTTTTTCTGTGCTTGTTCAGTCACGTTTGAAAACATAGATTAATCAGAATGGGAACATGTGAACCTGTACCCTCACGCCAAGCTTGTTGCAATGAGGAGTCACATGATATGGTTTGGGTGAATTATTTTTTTTAATCCTGTGTTTTGGGTAAAGGGTTAACTCTTAATCTGCTGAGTATTTTCTAGATATTTTTTATCAAATCTAGTCATGGCTGCTGTTAAGCAGCAATGACTAGATTTGATGAAAAATTCATCTAAATTTAACTTTAGAATTCTTTGGTGAAAAAATCCATTCAGTTTACAGAGGTAAGTCGGATTATTTATTTATTAAGGTTTAATGACTCTTTAACAGCCAAGGTCATATCATGTCGGTGACAGTTTTATGGATGGAGGAAGCTGGAGTACCCGGAGAGAATCACTGAGCAACAATGAGCAGCTTCCAGCTCCCCAACATCATAACTCCACACTGCAGCACAGGCAGGGTTAGATTCGTTGAAGACATGTGCACCATCGACGTGCAGTATGCCGTAGTACACGGCATCATCATGCCCCCCATGTGGACAATCAGGGTGAAGTGCCTTGCCCAATGACACAATGCGGGAGTCCGAATCAATCACTCAGACGGTCACCCATCCAAGGACTAACTGAGCTCAACGTTGCTTAACTTTGGTGATCTGATGAGAACCGGTTGCATCATCACCACTGCACCCCCGTAAAACTGATTAATAGAGCCAAATGATACATATTTCACTGGCAAGCGAAATCCTGTCCTTGGCAGGAATATCCACCAGCAGCATGCAAGGAGTTAAAGCCCTTTAGATTTTTGCTACACTATGACAGTCAGCATCCTGTGGCTTTGCAGTTGTTTCTAGATACATCTTGTATACCAATAGAGGCATGAAGTCTTGCCACTAAAGAAATAAAAATGTACTTAATTATAACATTACTTTGAGTATACTCAAAGACTGCATTTTGGAGCTACTGTTCTGTTCCAGCAAAACTAAAGCACGATCGAAGGTGGAATTAGGCCCCTAATGATTTGTAGATATTAAGAGGTACCAATAAAGCCATGAGAAGCCAATATCACATATTATCTTCAATGTTGCTGAACATGACAAGTTTGTGATGTCTCTTAAAATTAGACAGATCAAAAAGCCCATATAATTGGGTATTTAACATGCAATGCATCTGAACCAAATTTTGTTGAAAGAATCAATATTTTATTGCCTAAACAACTTTGTTCTCAATCATACAAAGCATTCTATGACATCACTGTATGCAAAGATTGTTTTCATGCATGATATATTCTGGAATATAACGTAATAAATAAGTGGCAGTCATCTGATTAGATTAGTGTTTATTATTATGGCTGTCATTTATGTAGAGCATTTTTGTAAGCATAAACAGGTGCCAATACTATAAAACCTTTCCGATTGTATTTTCCCAAATTGTATTTTCTACAAGTGAATATAAATAACAGAAATTAATCATTAGCATTTCAAAAGATGTGGCAATTTGCCAACTGGCAAATTGCGACATCTTTGAAAATGCTAATTGTTCATTTCAATTAGTTATTTCCATAAATAGAAAATATAAGTCTGAAAAATGCAACTGTAAAAGTTTTATAATATTGGCTACAGATGTGTTATTTTGAAAACCATGTGAGAACGACTTACACCCTCATGGCAAAAAGTGCAGAAGGGTAACTGCTCCCATGGCATAAGAGGAATAAACCCATGATGGAAAAACTAGTACAATAGGCTTTAATACCATCTACTGGGAGATCACTCAGTTGGGCGTAAAAAAAGTTGAAAATCTTTCTCAGGCCCTCCTGCATGGTATTTTTGGTTGCTGCATGCTCTCTTTTTATAACCAATGCAAACTTAAAAAAATTCAAATCAAATGTCTTATGTCTGATATTTTACCCAAGGTAATAAAACATAAATTTATCCCTTGAGTGCAACAAGGCTTTGCAATGCTTTAGCCACCACCACCCATCAATTCTGTAGATTATGAGGCCTAAAACTTAAAACAAACCAAGAACATGAACTTTTGATGGCAAAGAAAAAATAAAAAATAAAATGAAAAACCACTCGCCTACTTGCAATTTTACAAAAAATGTGCCTGAAAATGGAAGATCTACTTTGTGAGGCCTAAACTGCCAAAGTCCCTTATAGGGTATTTGACAAACTTGATGGTTTCAGAACAGGTCTTTTAAAATACAATCAAGAGAGGTTTTGTGGACAACAGTCAAATTACCTTAGTCTATTACTTATTGCATTAATTATTGTACTAATTAACAAGTTGTATCCCTTGTCTACGTCGTTGAAAAGTGGTGGGGACGCTACAGAGGTATCAGTGGTGAATTCTCTACCTGACAAGTTTCTATAACTCGCGAATATTGGCCGCAGGAACTGGTGATGGGTTTTTGGCCTGTGGGGGTTGGTCTTATCCAATGATTCGCAGACTGGCAGCTCATTGGCGCTTTTTAGCTCACCTGACTTTCAGTCAGGAGAGCTATAGTGATCACTCACCGTCCGTCGTCCGTCGTCTTGCGTCCGTCGTCCGTGAACATGGTGTTTGCATCTTCTCCTCCCAAACCACTGAACCAATTTAATTGATATTTGAGATAATAGTTTGTTATGACATCGCAATTTGATTTTGTTCAAATCAAGTTGCCTCGCCCGTGGGTAGGGCCACACCCAAAAAGTGTGCTGAAATCTTAAAAAATCTTCTTCTCATGAACCAGCAGTAGCAGAGACTTGATATTTGGTGTGCAGCTTCCTTTTGAGGTGTAGACTCAGATTTGTTCAAGAGAAGTTTGTGGGGCTATACTTGGCGTCGTTATGGGAGGGGCAAAATTTTTGGCCCCGCTCAAAATTTCTATTTTCCAAACCGAGAGGCTGATTTGAACCAAATTTTATGTGAGGGCTTATTGGGTCATAAGTACCTAATTTATGCTGATTTTTTTTTCCCGTAGCCCCATGGGAACCGCAGGAGCTAAAAATAGAAAAAAATTAAAACGCCCATATCTCCAAAATTGCACGGCACCGAGAATTTTTATTTGGTGTGAAGCTTCCTTAGGACCAACAGAAAGAATTGGTAAAAAAAAATTGCCATCGGTTTTATCATAGGGTACAGTTTCGGGACTTTGAAAAAGTGCTGAGTCAGCACTTTTTAACACCGTAGGCAATGAGAAAAACATTAAAAAATCTTCTTCTCCAGATCCAGCAGGCAGAATCTTTTGATATTTGGTATGCAACATTGGAGGGTGGATCTGATTCAAGTTTGTTCAAATCGGCCCCCTGGGTTCATATTTGGGCTCAGTATAGGAGCCCGATTTCGAACTTAGTGCATTTCAGGCAAATTTCTTGAAAAATCTTCTTCTCCAGATCCAGCAGGCAGAATGTTTTGATATTTGGTATGCAACATTGTGGGGTGGATCTGATTCAAGTTTGTTCAAATCGGCCCCCTGGGTTTATATTTGGGCTCAGTATAGGAGCCCAAATTTGAACTTACTGCATTTCAGGCAAATTTCTTTGAAAATCTTCTTCTCCAGATCCAGCAGGCAGAATCTTTTGATATTTGGTATGCAACATTGTGGGGTGGATCTGATTCAAGTTTGTTCAAATCGGCCCCTTGGGTTTATATTTGGGCTCAGTATAGGAGCCCAAATTTGAACTTACTGCATTTCAGGCAAATTTCTTTGAAAATCTTCTTCTCAAGATCCAGCAGGCAGAATCTTTTGATATTGGGTATGCATCATTGTGGGGTGGATCTGATTCAAGTTTGTTCAAATCGGCTCCCTGGGTTTATATTTGGGCTCAGTATAGGAGCCCAAATTTGAACTTAGTGCTTTTCAGGCAAATTTCTTCAAAAATCTTCTTCTCCAGATCCAGCAGGCAGAATCTTTTGATATTTGGTATGCAACATTGTGCGGTGGATCTGATTCTATTTTGTTCAAATCGGCTCCCTAGATTCATATTTGGGCTCACTATAGAAGCTCGAATTCGAACTTAGTGCATTTCAGGCAAATTTCTTCAAAAATCTTCTTCTCCAGATTCTGCAGGCAGAATCTTTTGATATTTGGTATGCAACATTGTGGGGTGGATCTGATTCCAGTTTGTTCAAATCGGCCACCTGGATTCATATTTGGGCTCACTATAGAAGCCCAAATTCGAACTTAGTGCATTTCAGGCAAATTTCTTCAAAAATCTTCTTCTCAAGATCCAGCAGGCAGAATCTTGTGATATTTGGTATGCAGCATCCTTAGGGGGGTGAGATTCAAGTTTGTTCAAGCCATGTCCCTAGGTCCATATTTGGGCTCACTGTGGGAGCTTGAATTGTAACTTTGTTCGAAATGAGGAATTTTCTTAAAAAATCTTCTTCTTCAGATCCAGCAGTCGGAATGGTTTGATATGTGGTGAGTAGCATCCTTGGGGGGGGGGAGGGGGGGATTCAAGTGTGTTAAAGCCAAGTCCATGGGTCCATATTTGGGCTCCCTGTGGGAGCCCAAATTATAACTTAGTCAATATGAGGAATTTTTCTTTAAAAATCTTCTTCTTCAGATTCAGCAGTTGGAATGTTTTGATATTTGGCATGGAGCAACCTTAGGGGGCTGAGATTCAAGTTTGTTCAAGCCAAGTCCCTTGGTTCATATTTGGGCTCACTATGGGAGCCTGAATGACAACTTAGTTCAAAATGAGGAATTTTCTTTAAAATCTTCAGATCCAGCAGATGAATGCTTTTGATATTTTTTATGCAGCATCCTTAAGGGGGGTAAGATTCAAGTTTGTTCAAGCTATGTCTCTAGGTCCATATTTGGGCTGATTGTGGGAGCTCGAATTGTAACTTGGTTCAAAATGAGGAATTTTCTTTAAAAATCTTCTTCTTCAGATCCAGCAGTCGGAATGTTTTGATATTTGGTGTGCAGAATCCTTAGGGGTGTGAGATTCAGGTTTGTTAAAGCCAAGTCCCTGGGTTCATATATGGGCTCCCTGTGGGAGCCTGAATTATGACTTAGTTCAATATGAGGAATATTCTTTAAAAATCTTTTTTTAGATCCACTGGTCAGAATATTTGGATATTTGGTTTCAGCTTTTCTTAGGAGGAGCAGATGCAACTTGTGGAAATCAATTCTCTGGGTTGATATTTAGGCTACCATGTCAGGTGAGTGCCCTCAGGCCCCCTGGGGCCTCTTGTTATATTTTATGTTCGGGGGGTTGATTTGCCATCTCGTGCATTGGTAGCGTTTCTCTTTCAAACTGTTTACTATCCACCATAGTATCTTTCCAAAAAGAGGTTCCATCAATAAACCTAATGAGCCAACAACATAAACCTTACTGTCATGAATATTATTTTCATCAAAAGGGAATGGTAGGAAGACAGCCTTAGGAAGACAGCCTTTTAGGCTATGTCATTTCCTTGCAGCTAATTCATCTGTAACCTGTCTGTAACATTAGAAATGCTTTCTCATCAAATCTTGGGTAAAAATCACCGCTAGTAAAGGTAGTGGCTCAATGGTTATGGTATTGAAATTCAAACTGAAAGGTTCACAGTTTGATCCCCACCAGGGTTTACTGCATTGTGTCCTTTGGGCAAGGCACTTAATCCAAATTGCCCCTATGGGGGCACGGTGGTGCTGTGTACTAAGGCATACCGCACATCGATGGTGCACCTGTCTTCAACCATTGCTAACTCTGCTTGAGTGGAGTTAGTACATTACGGAGTCTTACGGAGTCTGACAGTTGCTCACCACTGCTTGGTGGTTCTCTCCAGTGTACTGTAGCTTCCTCCCTTGTAAAACTGTCTGACATGAGGTGACTGGCTGTTGAAAATGTTTTTAAACCCCCGTAAAAAAAAAAAACCCACTGCTAACGCCCTAAGCCGCTAGACTCACTATGTGTGATATTTATACCTTGTCAACATTCCCACAAAATGGTTGAACTCAAGATTTTAGAACCCCTTAGCTTATGATTTACTAGGTGAGCATTTACTGCTCCCTTACCTTCTTCAAATCTTGCAGGCTCTGGGTGTGTGTGCGATCGCTCACTTAAAAATGACAGCCTTGAATAAAATTATCAAGAATAGATTAATAATTGATCTTTCCACTGCATAACACAGTAGAAACACATCCCAAAGTCAATTAACTGGTAGAGTCCTAAATTATTTTGTAAAGGTGATTTGTAAGGCCTAAAAAAATAAAAAATCTGTTTCTCAGGCCCTCCCGCATGGTCCTTTTAACTGCCGCATGCTTTCTTTTTATAACCAATTTAAACTTAAAAAATTAAAAATTAAATGGTTTATGTCTGATATTTTACCCAAGTAAAAAAAATGATGAATTTGTCCCTTGAGTGCAAGAAGGCTTTGCAATGCTTTAGCATTGCAAAGCCTTCTTGCACTCAAGGGATGAAATACACCACCACCCATGCTATTCTGTAGATTATGAGGCCTAAAACTTGAACCAAGAACATGAACTTTTGATGGCAAAGAAGAAATTACTGAAATAAAAAATAAAATAAAAAACCGCTCGCCCGCATGCAATTTCACAAATAATGGCCTGAGAAACAGAAGATCTACTTTGTGTGGCCTAACACAAGTATTTTTTTCCAAAGATACAATGCTGTCAGCAAGATCAGCCTTAGTTTAGCAATATTTTGTTCATCAATATTTGTTTTGTTTCTATTCCTTGGAGAGTGCCTGTTAGCACTCTCCAATAAACTGTAACAATACAATTTTATATGAACATCTCTTTATCTACAGCTGTGCAAACAAGGAACTAATGTATACAGTGTAAAGCCACTAAAGGGGCTTTCAGCACTTTTCAGTAGAGTCCTGATAGTGGCCTCTAGCACTCTATCAGTTAACCCTTTACCTAACGTAACGACCAAAACCGGCCAGCGCTATTCTTAAAAATCGCCAATTAATTTTCATTATTTTTTTCATATTTTGTCTCAAAAATATAGGTTATGACCCCTCGTTGGAACGAGCTTGTCAAGCTCATTCCAGCGAGGGGTCATAACCTATGTTTTTGAGACAAAAAATGAAAAAAATGAGTTATTCAAGAATTTTTTTTGCAAGTGTCGCCTGCTTTTCATGTTAGGTAAAGGGTTAATGTCACTGACACCCTTACTCTGTTTCTGTGGAGATAATGCATGAACACTTGGGTGTTTGTCCAGCCAGTGAGTATATATTAGTGTTTACAGTTAATTTCAGCATCTATGGCTGAATCATGACTGCAATACAAGTATAAAGTCAAGTTTAGCCAGTTGTGTATAGTGTTCAACAAATGATCGGAATTGGCCACCCCAATCGGCCAATAGTGGGCAATCGGATGACAACAGCAACGGCTCCTGGAACATAGGTTCACTGATTGTTGCCAAGCGTTTTTTTTTTGTGATGATTCATTAACTACATTTTATAATCTGCAATTGTTCAATTGTTAATGTAAAATGATGTCAATGATACCATTCAATAAAGTTGAAAAACAACCACAATGTGTATTCTTAATTTCTCAAGACACCCCTTTATGGGATATACAAGTTAAATGACATGTAAAGCTTACAATTGAATGTACTTGCGGCAATCACAAGTTCATACCGGAAAAAGTAAAGGTTGCACTCCACTGACTCAGGTCGCACTAAAATGACCAGTCGCACACACTTGGGCGGTATACCGTATAATCAAGTCACTTCTTGATACTGAATTAGAGGAAATAGTGTCAGAAGTCTGTTGACAGAGGATATTATATAGTCTTCAAATAGAATGTTCCAGAATGAGAAATTTCTCCAATGATCTTTATTCTTCCAATTGCTGATTGGTTGAATTACATCACTTCATTACAGGGTAAGTTTCTAGATGATTGTGTCTCATTTCAAGGAGACAAGTGTGACCCAAATAGACATTCAGTGAGCTAAAAATAGATTACATGAAAAAGAATCTATAAACATGTTGATTTGTACATTCAAAGGTTACTCAGTGCAAATAAGCTATCAGCCCAATCAAAGATCTGTCATCTTTAACCCTTTACCCAACATGAAAAGCAGACGACACTTGCAAACAAAATTCTTGAATAACTATTTTTTTTCATTTTTTGTCTCAAAAACATAGGTTATGACCCCTCGTTGGAACGAGCTCAACGAGCTCGTTCCAACGAGGGGTCATAACCTATGTTTTTGAGACAAAAAATGAAAAAATAATGAAAATTAATTCGCGATTTTTGAGAATAGCGCTGGCCGGTTTTGGCCGTTACGTTGGGTAAAGGGTTAAATCAAAATAATTTTGGAAAATGTTAATTGTTTATAATTACTTACCAAAGTCATATCAAATTTGATATCATAATGATCAAGATAGGGACCTACAACACTTTTAATCTATTATATCTTGTTTGATAGTGCTTCTTGTACTCTGTCAAACGAGATATAATTAAATAAATGCCCAGTTTATCACTAGAATGCAGGAAAATTTGTCAAATTCTTATTGATTGAATATGTATGTTAATTGAATATTTTAGCTACTCAGTTAACAGGGTTAGACTTTACTGTGATTTTAAAGAGGCCAGAGATTTTCGACCCAAGTGTGTCTGTCAGCTTTCTTCTCAACAACACTCAACAATCTCACTTCTTAACTCTTTACCCAATGCAGACGATATCAAAATTTATTATTTTAAATATCATTTTTTTTAATTTTTCAAAAAACTTCAACGAAACCATATTGTGACCCTTCATTGGAATGAGCTTGATGAGCTCGTTCCGAAGAGGGGTCTCATGATATGGTTTTGTTGAAATTTTTTGAAAAATAATATTTTTCAGCTGCTGAAATTTGCATGTTACACAGGCAGACGTGGCCGATTCGTTGGGTAAAGGGTTAATCCCTAGCACTCTGGTAGTGAAACAGAATTTTCTCCAATCACTCTGTTCTTCTCTTTTTTAATTGGCATAGTGCTAAGTCATCAAAATTTGTTCACATGTCTTTGCCTTGTTATAATTTATAGGAGAGTGCCTAAAAGCACCTGCACATCAGAATAAAGCCCAAATATGTTCTTCCGGCACTCAACCAGTTAACTATGAATTTAACCCATTATATCTTCACTGAGCTCTGTCAAACAAGGAAAATTTGGTTAAATATCAAACTGCATTATGGGAAATATTTGCTGCTGAATACTTTGCCATTTGACATCAGAGTGCAGAGTGTTAAAAGAAAATGTACAGAAAAACTGAACCTCAGATGCTGTTTCCCTTCATTTTTCTTCATTAAGGTTTGAATTCACAATAGTTTATGAAATCTGGGTAAGTGTGCTGCTCTCAGATCATGATCTGATATATTTATTTATTTATTGGTGTTTAAGGTCACATACTTATGCACAATGGCTAATCATGACCGTGACTGTTTTACAGGTGGAAGAAGCCTGAGTACCTGGAGAGAACCACCGAACATCGACGAGCAACTATCAGCTCCTCAACATTCTAACTCTGTTCAAGTTCCACCCAAGCAGGGTTACAGAGGTTGACGTGCACCATCGACGTGCAGTATGCCTTAGTACACGGCATCATCATGCCCCCATGTGGGCATCCGGGATAAAGTGCCTTGCCCAAGGACACAATGCAGGTCGTCCCAGACGGGGATCGAACTCGAGACTTCTAACATAGAAATCCAACAGTCTACCACTGAGCCACTGCACTCCCTCATGATCTGATTGAGAAAGTGACAACTTTCATATTTACACTAATGTAAAATGCCACAACTCATTTTGTCCCTCATAAGATGGCATCGGTGACATTTCTTTCAAGCTGTTATTGTATTCAAGCTTGGAAATAAGCAACCTGTCATCTGCAGAATGAGGTTCCCAGAGGGTGAATTTGGTGATGCTACCTTGTACAGCAGGGTAGCATTACTAAACTTAACCCCTATGAACCTCAGTCTGAATCAAGGTCTCAGGCCTAATGTACCCAGAGGATAAAGTGGGGAATTCACGCCAACTGTAGATAAATCGAATGGCAATTGAAAAAATAACAGACAGTTTGATATTTTCTGTGTGTGATGTTTGAATTTTTAAATTAATGGATTCTGTGTCATAGGGGCACGTAATAAACACAGAAGATCATGATGTGTGAATGCATTAGTCAATACGGTACTGTTGCCATCCCAGAAGGATAGAACTCAAGGCTGCACCTCTCGTAACCGTCCGCACTGGCACTTGTGCTGTATTGACGAATGCATTCACACATCGTGACATTCTGTGTATTTATATGAATATTTAGATAGCTTTGTATAGCAACTGATATTATTACCACTTTAGTGTGCGTTACCTAGTATATTAAGACAATTTTAACCTTTACGGTAAAAGTGCATAATGCACCGACTCAAACCGGAAGTTGTGTGTTAACGTGGTTAACAGCCCGCTTCTTGCTAAATGTTTTGTTAACAGCCCGGCTCCGGTTACAGTTGATGTAATCCATCATACCAAACGTGCCACTGGTTCCGAGATGATGAAATGCACTTAACTGCAATGAATGTTAAAAAAATATGTGAAATTTGTGTGATTTCCCCATTACTTCAGTGATGAAGCATTCGAATTGTCAAGGTGAGTGTAATTAATTCATTACGGTAGGTTTTTGTTAGTTGATTTTGGGAGAAGGCCTAGTTTTTCATGTTATATTTGGGTGGCAAACAAAAATATTTAAATTAAGCTATCATGTGATTGACCATGTGATGTTTTGTTTATCTAGAAACAGACGACACTTGTGTTTTGGTTAAATGTCATTGTGAAAACTTGGGATGTCACAATCAAGTGAACTTGATGAAGAATCTTTGGATTTAACCATTTTAGAAGTGGTAATAATAGTAATAACAAGATTTTGTTGGGCATCCCTGTTTATTAACAGCCCTCCAGGAATGAATAACAGCCCTCAGGCCGTTAACAGCCCTCGACTTCGTCTCGGGCTGTTAATGGACCCTCTGGCTGTTAATTATTCCTGTCTGGCTGTTAATAAACCGTAACGCCCTCCAGAATCATGTTATTGGTATATTAATATTAAGATGAATTTTATTGACTGTGAGTCAGTTTGTATGTTTGAAAAGTGTTCAAAAATTTGAAGAGGATTATAATTATCCTTGTGAAAACCAGAATCAATTAAGAATTGAATGCAATTTTTATAATCTTATAATCTTATAATTACATTCCATAATTGTTTAAACTACTTTTTACCAAGCAACAAAGCAGAAAGACGAAATAAAACATGTACGAACGAATGAGGCGAAAAACCACCCTCACACAAAAGACAAAGCGCACAACTCTGATTTTTAATTTTTACAACTTTAGAAATAAAAATGAGTATTTTAGAGAAATATCTTTTAGATAATTTGTGATAATTCACGGGCTAGCATATAATAAACTGGTTTATTTTAAAACTGCCCGTCAAGCAAATAGTTGTTGAACATTACTTTCAGTTGAATTGTATTGAATCCTGTATTAGAATTTATTGGACACTGCTTTATTTTCAAGTTAACTTTTCTGACTGAACATTTTGTTAGAATTTGTTGGATACTATTTCTGTGGAACATTCTAGAACATTTTAATACCAGCTGAGTTCCTTATCTTCAATAGGATCCAGCTAAGCTTGATTCTATTTAACTGTGTTTAGCAGTGACTGAGAATTTCCATTTCATTTCTCGTATTTTTTCAGAAAACATAAAGTAGAGTTTTTGTTACTGCAGAGTTCCCACTCAAATGAAAAGTACTTGAATTTTGGCCCCTTTCTTGTAAAGTGCTTAAAATTGTTTCTAGCCTTGAAAAATACTTGATTTTCCATCACTCCCCTTGAAAAGTACTAAAATTCAGTTTACCTCTAACTTCAAAGAAAATAAGTCTCAGGATAACCCTCCCCCACATACATACGATGTTACAAAATCGGTCAGGTATCACATTTATTTGGTCTCTATTATCCCATGTCCATGTGTCCAACAATGAATTTAAGCCCCTTGTTGAACTCAAGGAATAATATATACCCAACTAGTTGGGTTTTCCAGAGATCTGGTCCTCGAGACTAAAATTCTTTGTGTTGCTGAATGGTGTTGTATTCATATCAAAATTATAACAGTCCTTGAAAACAAGTCAGAAAATAAGCAGACTATCATCTGCAAAATTAGGTTCCCAGAGGGTGAATTTAGTGATACTACCCTGCTGTGCAGGGTAGCATCACTAAATTTACCCTCTGTGAACATCAGTCTGAATCAGGGTCTCAAAACTAAACAGAAAGAGGTACCCAGAGGATAAATTGGCCCACTGTATGGGATAGCATCATCAAATTCACCCTCTGGGGACCTCATTTGGCAAATGTCAGATGGCTTATTTTTAGGCCTGCTTGAAAATCATAGAGTTGTTGAAAAGTGCTTCAATCGTGCTCAATAAATATCCCCAACTAATGTGTAATCATGCAGAAGCGAGATCGCATGTTAGTTTTTGCTATTTATTTTGAAGGAAATTCTTTCAAGATGGAAACAGCATGCCATTCCATTCAGCGTGCCATTCGCATCTTTTACAATTGACGTAACCTAACAACCGTTCGCATGTTATTTCCAGGTCTGTTTATGGCAATAAATGTCTCCCTCAAGATTGTAGAAACTAGAACATTTTTCTTTAAGTACCAATTAGCATTCAAGCAATCCAGTTGTATAGAGATCAGTGGTTGAATGAAATGCTCAATTAGTAAGAGCTTGTGTTGCAAGACACCCATCTGTCACTGATCCAGACTACATGTATGTCAGTGTCAACTAATACAAAATAGAGTTGTCCACCTATTGAAAATGAAGGTTTGCTGAAATGTCTGCAGAAATTCAAAACAGAAATCTTGGGTTCTCATCATCTTTTATAGTTTTCAAGAGCTTTCTTTAGTGAAACACACTTCCAAATATTGATTGACTCTGTCTGGGCTATTATTCAACTGCCTGTTTTTTTCTCATGTCTGAACAAAACTTGGAGAATTACTGAGTTAGTTTTCAAGAAGAGTTTCAACGTACTTGCAGAAGTGAAAATATATATATAGTGGAGCTCACTTAATTGAATATCTCTTAACTGAATAACCCTATTAATTGAATATAATTTCCCAACACATTTACCATTCCTCCAGTACATATTTGACCTGCTAATTGAATATAGATTAGAGTAATTCCTGTTAATTGAATAAAAAATCTTGTAACCCGTTGAGAAATTACCCTGACTCTCCCCAGTTTTCCTTTGTTTATAGACCTAGTTGGCGTCAGTACATTCAATACAGGCATTTAATTTATTATATCATGTTTGACAGAGCTCCATGAGCTCTGTCAAACAAGATATAATAGAATAAATGCTAAGTTTCTCTCTAGAACACAGGAAAGTGACACAATCCCTTGGTGGGTAATTTTTCCACGGATGCAATAACATTAGATTCCAAGTATTAATTAAAGGAATAACCATCAAAAATTTAATTAATGAAGCACCGGGTTCACGTGGATTATGACCAGTCCAGGGCAATTGTCCATTGGCAGAATACCTTGTGGATTTCCACCTCTTTTTCATGCGTGGCAGAATTCTTTGAATTGTGTCTGAGAGTAGGATCTGTATGATTCAAAATTTTAGGTTGTTTCAGTAACCATTGAGTAAATATAGCTGATCCAGATTAGGTCTGAAGTTCACCAGTTCTTTTTTTGGTACTGTACATCAGGTCAGATGCAGGTAAGAGGAATGTAATTTTTAGCTCACCTGACTTTCAGTCAGGAGAGCTATAGGGATCACTCACCGTCCGCCGTCCGTGAACATGGTGTTTGCATCTTCTCCTCAAAAACTGCTGAACCAATTTAATTGATATTTGAGATAATAGTTTGTTATGACATCGCAATTTGATTTGTTCAAATCAAGTTGCCTCACCCCTTGGTAAGGCCACGCCCAAAAAGTATGCCTTAACCTTAAAAAATCTTCTTCTCATGAACCAGCAGTAGCAAAGACTTGATATTAGGTGTGCGGTTTCCTTTTGAGGTGTAGACTCAGATTTGTTCAAGAGAAGTTTGTGGGGTTGTATTTGCTGTTGTTTCCAAACCGAGAGGCAGATTTGCACCAAATTTGATATGAGGGCTTATTGGGTCATAAGTACTTAATTTATGCCCGAATTTTTTTTCCCGTCACCCCATGGGAACCGCAGGAGCTAAAAATAGAAAAAAATTAAAACACCCATATCTCCAAAACTACTCGGCACTGAGAATTCTTATTTGGTGTGAAGCTTCCTTCGGACCAACAGAATGGAATGGTAAAAAAAAATTGCTATCGGTTTTATCATGGGGTACTTTTTTGGGACTTTGAAAAAGGGCTGAGTCAGCATTTTTTAACACTGTGGGTAATGGGAAAAACATGTAAGACTACTTTTCTCCCAAACCACTGCTCCAAAAGCTTTCAAATTTCACATATAACATCTTTGGAAGATTGTTTCACATGTTTATTGAAATCAATTCCCTGGGTCCATATTTGGGCTCTCTATGGGAGCCCAAATGTTTATATTAGTGCAGTATGAGGAATATTTTTTGAAAATCTTCTTCTTCAGATCTACCAATAAGAATCTTTTGATATTTGGTATGCGGCATCCTAAGGGGGATGAGATTCAAGTTTGTTCAAGCCAAGTCCCTGGGTTCATATTTAGGCTGAAAATTTGGGGTCCTGTTCTGGACTTAGAAATTTTGGACCAAAATCGGAAAAATTTTTTTTGTTTTTTTTATGTGTTTCGGTCAATTTTAAGACAAAAATTTTTTTTTTTTTTTACACTGAAATTTTGGACCAAAATCCAGAAATTAGTTTTTTGGTTTTTTATGCGTTTTGGTAAATTTTAAAAAGAAAAAAAAATTTTAGGCTGAAAATATTTTGTTTGGGACTTCAAAAATTTCCGAACAAAAATAAAAAAAATCTGTTTTTTAAGTGTTTATCTCAATTTTGGGACGTAAAAGTGCAGGAACTGAAAATAGAAGGAAAATCCTGTGTATTGTGTGGGCACAATCGCTTCATCTAGTTGGTATATGCTTTTCTTAGGAGGGGCGTATGCAGCTTATTCTAGTCAAGTCCTTGGTTTGATATTTAGACTACCATTTCAGGTGAGTGCCCCCAGGCCCCCCTGGGGCCTCTTGTTTCTTTTTGCATTCCCAGGAGTTGGTCACTTTTCCACTGGTGGGCAATATTTCCATGGATGAAATAATATTAGATTCCAAACACTAAGTATAGGAATCAAAAAAATTAATTTCTGAAGCACCGGGTATAACCAAGAGCTTCATTAATTAAAATTTTGCTGATGATGATTTTTATTACCTGGTAAACTCATGCTTGGACATCACTGCCCAGTCTGGATAATTACCAGTCCACTGTGACTGTACTGTAGGTTTTGTTCAGTACATGTCTATCATGGATTCTCACCTTTATGGGCTCCGTAGTTCTTTGCAAGCAGGAGTGTTAACCCCTTTTTTTCTGCCAGTGGATGGTCTTATTCTTCCTTGTCTGTTCATTGTCACTTGTTGGGCAAGTCTGAAAATAGCAATCTGTCATTTGCAGAATGAGGTCCCCAGAGGGTGAATTTGCTGATGTTATCCCATACAGTGGGCTAAAGTTCTCCAATTTATCCTGTGGTACCTCTTTCTGATTAGGCATGAAATCTTGATTGAGATTGAGGTTTACATAGGGTAAATTTAGTGATGCTACCCTGCTGTGCAGGGTAGCATTACCAAATTCACCCGTTGGGGACCTCATTCTGCAGATGACAGTCTGCTTGTTTTCAGGCTTGTTGTTGGGGTGACTTTTCGAGGATGTAATAATTGTGGTCATCATATGAGAAGATAAATAAAATATAAGGTTATATTAATCCAAGAGATTAACACTCGGTTTCCCAGAAATCATGTGTTAGCCTCTTGGAATATAATTTCGAAACAAAAATCAATTTTAGTTCAAACACAGTGTGTGGGGAGTGTACTACTGATTTATTACAAAATCGCCTACAGAGAGGAGTTTCCATACACATGCACAATAACTCAGATTTTGTGAAAAAGAACAAGGAAACGAAGCAAAATTTTAGGCAATGGACCTCCAGGTTGAACCTAGAGATCCATTCAGTGATGGTGTGGGAGGGGGGGGGGGGGGGGGACCTAACCCCCATTCCCATTTAAAACCCATTTGAAAGAGATACGAAAATAAAACACTTTTAGCATCATCCAGTAGACAGACATTGCCTATTAGGACTCTCCAACATATTCCAAATTATATAACATGTCAATACAGGCCTTAAAATTTGTTCTTATCCACAAGAATTGGTTTTGCTTCTCGTAATTCCTGCTTCAAGAATCAGTTCTCACTTTTTAACCCTTTGAGACTTTAATTATCCTGACATTCAAACATCACTGGGAATTCAGTTTCTTCAACTTTTTTCAAAATGTGACGTCAAACGTCGGAAAGTACTAATAACAGGATATTTTTCACATTTAGTAATTATCTGGTTGAGGGCTAGATTATTTTTGGTGATCTGAATTTGGTATTCAAGACTTGTTTTATTATAAATTATTGGAGAGTGCCTGTGGGCACTCTACAATAATTTGTAATAAAACAAATTTATATAAACAAAATATTATTTGTGTTTGACTGAATTTGAAATATAAGCAAGGAAACTGTTGGCTTTTGCTCTGGTATCCTCATTTTTTGAAAGCCCTGATAGTGGCTTCTAGCACTCAACCAGTTAAGAAGTCTTGACAGCAGGATTATATTAGTATTTTAAGCTGCAATAACATTTGGCTGAATGGTTATCACTGAACACTGTTTGGGAGAAAATAGGAATTGAGGTTAAAACTTAAAAAAAATCAAAAAATAATAAAACAAATGACCACCAAGTATCAACGCGCTGTTTGATTTCGTACGTCATAAGACGTACAAAAGTATCAAAGGGTTAAATAATTTAGAATTGGAGACTACTTTTGAATCCTTGTGGGTGCAGTTAGTACACATTCCATGGTAAAAAAACAAACGTCATATTTATTATAAGTAATCTCTGCCAACATGTGCGGTATGTGGATATTTAATACCTGGATGTAGAGTGGCACGGTGGCATTGTGGTAACCGGTTCTTGTCAGATCACCAAAGTTAATCAACATCGAGCCCAGTTAGTCCTTGGATGGATTCGGACTCCCGTGTTGTGTCCTTGGGCAAGGCACTTCACCCCGGTTATCCACATGAGGGCACAATGACGCCGTATACTAAGGTGTACTGCTTGTTGATGGTGCGCATGTCTTCAACCAATCTAACCCTGCCTGTGCTGCAGTGCGGAGTTACAATGTTGGGGAGCTGGCAGCTGCTCGTCATTGCTCGGTGGTTCTCTCCGGGTACTCCGGCTTCCTCCACCCGTAAAACTGTCACTGACACGATATGACCTTGGCTGTTAAAGTGTTGTTAAACCCTAATAAATAAATAAATAATACCTGGATGTCGGTTTTTAAACACCAAGTCTCTGGCGAGGTGTTCAAATGAGACATCTAGGTATTAAATCTCCATATACCATACATGTTGGCAGAGATAACGTTTTTGTCCCATTTGAAACACAATAGAAAGATAGTGGAAACATATTTGTGGACGCATTTCTCCGCAATCAGTTGGACCAAACTCGTGAATAATTGTTTTGCTTTTACAAATGCAAAAGACAACACATAGAGTTACATCTCTTGGGTCGTTATTGGAAATGTGCAAACAGATCGAGGGCTATTTGTTGACAGATTTTCTCTTATTTTATTTTTCTCAGGTTGTTTGATTTAATTATTTGACTATTTTATTTATAACAACAAAATATGATCAAATTTTCAGAAATCTTATGATATTTGTGACTATTTTCAGGTTCTTTGGTTCGATTGCTATATCTAGGTGAGCGAAAGTGAAAAGCTTTCATTTAAACCAAATTCCCCTGATGTTTCGCATGCTCTTATACCCTGGATGTTGCAGCCTCTCTAATGCCTTGGATGTTGGGTGCACCCTTTGTCATGGCTATTTGTTCTAGGCATTCTGACTAATCAGAAGAAAGAATTTATCAGGATATATGGACAATTCTTATTAAGTGTTGCCACACAAGATTAAATTTGTTAACCCTTTACCAACAAAACAGCCAAAACCAGCCAGCATTATTCACAAAAATCGCGAATTAATTTTTATTATTTTTCCATTTTTTGTCTCAAAAACAGGTTATGACCCTCTTTGGAACGAGCTCTTCAATGAAGGGTCATAACCTATGTTTTTGAGACAAAAATGAAAAAAATTAGTTATTCAAGAATTTCGTTTGCAAGTGTCATCCTCTTTTCATGTTAGGTAAAGGGTTAAATACCAAGTAGAATTTGTAAAAAAATTTACAGCATGACATTTTGGAATTTTCACATCAGCGTGCAGAGGGTTAACTGGTAGAGTGCTACATTTTTAGCTCAATTTGACAATGTCAAGTATGAGCTGTTGGGATGGGTTGTGATCCATCATCCGTTCATACGTCCGTCCATCCACAATTCATTTAGCACACCCTACAGGTGGCAGCATTCACCCGATCAGTTCCAAATTTCATATGTGGCTTTATAGCAATGTCTGGATGGGAGCTATCAAATTTTTTCGAATTTTGTTGGAAACCATGGCTGTCAGTGGCATCTTGGATTTGTCTTTAAGTTGTCCAACAATTCATTTAGCACACCCTGCAGGCCGCTACTCTCATCTGATTAGTCCCAAATTACATATGTAGCTTTGGGACCATGTCTAGATGGGAGCTATCAAATTTTTCAGAATTTTGTTGAAAAACATCTTAGATTTGGCATATAAATTGTCAACAATTCCATTATCACACCATACAGGCCACATCTTTAACTCGATCTTTTTTAAATTTCCTATGTAGCTTTGGATATGTCTAGATGGCAGCTACTGAATTTTTTTTAATTTTGTTGAAAAACATGGCTGTCAACAGCCATCTTTGATTTGGATATAAATTGTCCAACAATTCCTTTAGCACACCCTATAGTTGGCAACTATCATCCGATCAGTCTCAAATTTCATATGTGGCTTTAATGCAATGTCTAGATGAGAGCTTTCATATCTTTTTGAATTTCGCTGAAAAACATGGCCGACAGCGGAGATCTTTGATTTTTTTTATAAATTATCACAAATTCCATTAGCACACCAAAAAGGCCACATCTTTAACTCGATTTTTTTCAAATTTCATATGTAGCTTTGGTGTGATGTTTTGATGGGAGCTATCAAATATTTCTGAATTTTGTTAAAAAACATGGCCACCAGCAGCCATCTTGAATTTAGATATAAATTGACAATAATTCCATTAGCACACCCTATAGGCCACACGTCTCTCCTGATCATTTTTGAATTTCTTATATAGCTTTGGTGTGATGTTTAGATGGGACCTATAAAATTTTTCTGAATTTTGTTAAAAAACATGGCCGTCAGTGGCCATCTTAGATTTGACATATAAATTGTCAAGAATTCCATCAGAAGAACATACAGGCCACACCTCTCACCCTATCTTTTTCAAATTTCATATGTAGCTTTGGTGTGCACAGATGTCTTTTCTGTATAAACTTGAGTGAATGACTTGACATTACTCAATCTTTCAATTTAGTTCAATCCCTTCTTGGACCAGTTGAACTGCAGTGTCATTTACACTTTCATTCTTGACTACAGATTTCCTTTCATCATATCTTGCTCTGTTACATTTGATGGGTTAGTGCCGAGAGGCACTATCCAATCAAATGTAACAGAACAAGGTGTCAACCACAAAAATTGATTCTTGCCAGGGTCAATATGAAACCACCATTAGTAGAGTGTAGATGTTTTAATCACAGCCTGTGGTGTCGAGTAAAACCCAAATATGGGCTACCAGTTAAAAAACTAGTTTCAATTTTTGATGAGTTTCCTGTCTTATTATTATTTATTTATTTATTGGTGTTTAAGGTCACATACTTGTGCACAATGGCTAATCTTGACCGTGACAGTTTTACGGGTGGAGGAAGCCGGAGTACCCGGAGAGAACCACCGAGCAATGACGAGCAGCTGCCAGCTCTCCAACATCGTAACTCCGCACTGCAGCACAGGCAGGGCTAGATTGGTTGAAGACATGCGCACAATCGGTGTGCAGAACTCCTTAGTACATGGCGTCATCGTGCCCCCATGTGGACAATCAGGGTTAAGTGCCTTGCCCAGGGACACAACGCAGGAGTCTGAATCGATCGCTCAGATGGTCACCCTTCCAAGGACTAACTGGGCTTGACGTTGCTTAACTTCGGTGATCTGATGAGAACCAGTTACCGCAACACCACCGTGCCCCATTTCCTGTCTTACATATACACATAGAACGGTGGCATTGCGGTAACTGGTTCTCATCAGATCACCAAGGTTAAGAAACGTTGAGCCTGGTTAGTCCTTGGATGGGTGACCGTCTGAGCGATCGATTCGGACTCCCATGCAGTGTCCTTGGGCAAGGCACTTAACCCCCATTGTCCACATGGGGACACGATGATGCCGTGTGCTAATGCGTGCTACACATCGATGGTGTGCATGTCTTCAACCAATCTAACCCTGCTTGTGCTGCAGTGCGGAGTTACGATGTTGGGGAGTTGGCAGCTGCTCGTCGATCCTCGGTGGTTCTCTCCTGGTATTCCGGCTTCCTCCACCCATAAAACTGTCACGGTCATGATTAGCAATTGTGCATAAGTATGTGACCTTGAACACTAATAAATAAATAAATAAATAAATAGATAGAAGTTACAGTACTTTGGCAGTGGTTTCTATTGAAACCACTAGTAGAAACCACTGCCAGAGTGTCTATCTGAACAAGAAACCACTGCAAAGTCAGAGTGATACATTATATCAGGGAGCAAAAAATAAGTAGAATTTTTCAGAGCTTAAGAACACTTTCAAAATCTTTGATAAGAATCTTTAGCGGTTGAGGTATAAAGGCCATTTACCAACAAGCCTGGTTGGTCCGGATCTCTTAGTCTCATGGTAAATCGGTTGTTTTGTGTGCTAGGGATCGATGGTTTGAACCCCAGCTCCCACACTTAACTCTCCTCCTGTTACATTTGGGGGCTCGTCTGATACTCAGCTGTTGGTGGCATTGTGGTGAAGCATGGTGGATGTTTTGACCACTCCGAGGTGGAATCTGGGGTGAGATTCACTGTGGGTGAATCTCAAAAAGAAGGGAAGATTAGAGTAGCAGTTAAGGTATAAAAGCCAGTTACCAACCAGCTTTGATGGTCCAGATCTCTTAGTCTCCTGGTAAATCAGTTGCTTTGTCTGCTAGAGGTCGACAGTTCGAACCCCGGCTCCCGCACTTATCTCTGCTCCTGTTGCAAATGATATGACCATGTTGCAAAAAACAAAATTTATTCTTATAAGGTTTTCACTACGAGAATCATTTCTGATTTTTACATGAATTTTAAGCTCTGAATGGTGCCACCTCAACAGGAGGGTGTTTCTTCTGAGATCACCCTTTTACAACAGTGGTGCAAAAAGAGTCAATAGTATATATTCCTTTGAGAAATTGTTTGATCTAGTTTTTCAACAGTACATGTAATATCAGAGATCTGTATCATAAAAAGGTAGATTCTTAGTCAGCAGAATACTTGCTCATTTCCTTGTTATTCCAGGGACTCAAAGAATCATGTAAGAAATCCAATAATTTCCTTTATGTGAAAGCATTACCGTTCATTACATGGCCCCATAATCTTCAAATACTTCTATCGAAAAAACTATCTACTGCGTTTTTGTGAGTGTGACCATACTTAATGCCCTCAAAACTTTCTATCACAGTTATTAAGCTTACTAGGGCATTTCATGAATTTTTTCGACACATCTATCAGGCTAATAATATATATCAGGCAAAGCATCACTTGTTTTCTTGAATAGCAAATGAATTTGAAAAGAAATCAATTGTGTTTTTATATTGATTTTGCTGACATTCAGTATGACCTTTTGTTAATTAATGTGTGTCGGAATTAAGTTAGAACCTGCCAAGGATTAGATAATTTAGATTGCCTTTATTCACTTGTGAACATGCAGAACAAAGCAGGGTTTTATATTCCAGTCGGTTGAAGTTTAAAGTTCTACTACAGGTAAAACGTAGAGAAAAATGGAGGGGCACTACTAGGTTCAAGCGATCTACCTATGGCAGCTCATGCTGAGGGGAGAGGGGGTATTATCGATGGGCAATATACAAAAAAAAACGAACCAATACCGATATCACAGTGATAACAAAAAATTGAACCAAATTACCGTTCATTCAACACAGAAACCAAATTTTCCTACATTTGCTATTTATAAAACTTTGTTGAGGTTTGATAGCAATTGAAGTGTTCATTTTCATCAAAGTAGTGACTGATTTTCCATCAGACTACAACCTGTACATGTCCAGTTGTTTAGCAGTGTTTTCTAGTCAAGCCTTTGCTGCCTTAACAGGCAGCCAAGACTTGACTAAAAATCATTGCCCAGCTGATTTGTCTATTGTCATCTGGACCTCCCAATGGTGGCATTTTAATGGCACATGCTCTGAGATTGTAAAAGCCTGAAATAGACCTTTAATGGTTAAGGAGTGTTTTGATCAAGTCACAAAATTAATGTAGATATGATTTGTGTCTGTAAAAGAAAGCCAATGTTGAAGTCATTGGCAGTGGCATTTGTGGTGCAGTTGTAGAATGGTACAAGAATGACTTATTCTGTACATGTATTTTGCTGGTGTGAATTCCCCTTTGGTACTGTCAGTCAGGTCAGATACTGAATACCAAACCAGTACCGTGGTATACCTACTAAAAATACTGAAACCAATACCAAACTCAAAATTCCAATACTGCCCATCTCTAGGGAACATGTGACCTACCACTCCCCATCTCCACCTCTGCCAGACAGACAGGAATGAGAATAGGATTAGTTGAAATCCAAGAGCAAGAATTGAAGATATGGAAGAATAAGGGATGCCAAGATGATCTGCTGCAGTTCAACTCTCATCAGTTTTTCAGTAAAACCATATTGTTAGCTTTCAGCACCATTAGTGCTAAAATGAATAGCAAATTTTAAGGTTTGAATAGTCATTCAAAGTATTGAGTAGATTCAAACATACATGTCCCTTTTCACCATTTAAAAGGAGGGAATTGTGATGCATGAATATAACTTATTATCATGTTTTGTCCAATATATTTATTTATTTATTTATTGGTGTTGCTTAAGGTCTCATACCTATGCACAATGGCTAATCGTAACCATGACAGTTTTACAGGTGGAGGAGTCGGAGTACCTGGAGAGAACCACTGAGCATCGACAAGCAACTGTCAGCTCCTCAACATTCTAACTCTGTTCAAGCTCCGCTCAAGCGGGTTACAGCGGTTGAAGACATGTACACCATCGACATGCAGTGCACCTTAGTACATGGCATCATCGTGCCCCCATGTAGGTAACTGGGATAAAGTATGTTTTGTCCAAACTTGGATGGTAAGGCTGTAAGTTAATTCATTGACACAGTATATCCTATCAGGCTATGCCACAAACATAAATCCTCTAAAATTGGCAACATGAGTGTAAATGGTTCGCCAGACTTGACTTTATATTCATGTTGTGGTAACGATTATCCATTGAGTAAAAATTTGTGACCTTAACCCTTTACCTAACGAATCGCCCGCATCCGCCCGCGTAATATGCAAATTGAGGAGTTGAAAAAATTAAATTTTTCAAAATATTTCAACAAAACCATATCATGTGACCCCTCATTGGAACGAGCTCATTGAGCTCGTTCCAATGAGGGGTCACATGATATGGTTTTGTTGGATTTTTTTTTAAAATTTATAAAAATGGTGTTTAAAATAATAAATTTTGATATCATCTGCGTTGGGTAAAGGGTTAAACACCAATAAATAAATTTACAAAAACTGCCAATCAAATTTATTTTTCTTAAAAAACTTAGCTTATGACCCCTCATTGAAACAAGCTTATTCCAATCAATGGTTATAACCTATTATTTTGGGGTAAAAACTGAAAATTTTAGTCAATTCAGGTTATTCGGGAAATTTTATTTCCAGTGATGTCTTCCAAAGAGTAAATTCACAAAAATTCCCTGCAGTTTTAATCAGGAAGAACAAAGAAGAGGGCAATAATTTGCCGCCTGCCCGGTGTTGCTATAAAACTTGCTAGATTACATTTTCTTAACCCATAAAAGCCTAGAGATTTTTTACATATTTTGGGCTACACTTTAACAGTCTACATCCTGTGACCTTGCTGCTGGTTTTTGGCAAGTTTTGGCTGCCTGTATAGGGAGCCAAGATTTGCCTAAAAAGAACTACTAAGGTACTTAGAATGTAACTTGTGAGTTAACCCAAAGACTGCATGTAGGGGCACCAGTGTTCAGTTGCAAAAAAATGTGATCAAAGTCGGAATTATGCCCTTAAGGGTTAAAGTTAATCTATATTATTATTTTTGGTTACTCAAGGAACTGTGTCCACGCCATAACTAATGTTTGTTTTGTGGGAAGTTTAGGGAAGAGTGGATTTGGATGTGGCAAGGGAGAGCAAATATTCAAATTCCAATTTAATGTTCGAATAGTGGCTTCCAAGTTTGGATATCCGAATATTTGAATATTCATTACAGAACTGAACACCTTTACTGCTAAAATTGTTGTGTTACAGTTCATTAGAGAGTGTCTTTTGACACAGCAGTTGAAGATATGTGCACCATCAACGTGCAGTATGCCTTAGTGCACAGCGTCATCGTGCCCCCATGTAGGCAACCGGGATAAAGTGCCTTGCCCAAGGACACAATGCGGGCCGTCCCGGATGGGGCCTTGAGAGCAAGAAGTCTTTGCAATGCTAAAGCATTGCAAAGCCTACTTGCATTCAAGGGGCAAATTTATTAATTTTTATACCCCCCACAAACAAAGTTTGGGGGGGTATATAGGAATCACCCTGTCCGTCCATCCGTCCATCCATCTGTCCATCTGTCCATCATTATAAGCGCAACTCCTCCTAAACCGTTTGAAGAATTTTCATGAAACTTTACACAATGGAAGAACCCCATATGAAGATGTGCATGAAGCAATATAATTCCATTCTGACATTTCCAAGGGGAGATAATCTAACTTATACATTTCAATTGCTACATTATATGGTGGTTTCCTCGTAAGCGCAACAACTGAGGCCAGGGGGTATCACTTTGTGAGCTTGCTCACAGTACCACTAGTTTTAACTTTGGTAAAATATCAGATATAAACCATTTCATTTTCATTTTTTAGCTCAACTTTGACGAAGTCAAATTTGAGCTTTTGTCATGGCCCGTCGTCCGTCTGTCTGTCCGTCTGTCCGTATGTCAACAATTGGCTATGGCTCAGGCTAGAGGTCGTATTTATGAACCGATCTTTACGAAACTTCTTGTGTACCTTTGTTATGACCCTGGGATGGGAACGAGTGTTTTTAGGTGTGGTCCGAAATTCAAGATGGCTGCCAGTGGCCATTTTGTACCGATGATGCAAAAATCAGTTTTTTGTACAGAACTTCTGTATGAAAGTTCTGATTTGAATAAAGTTTTGTATAAATGTTTAGTACCATGGGATACATCACATATAATACGGGTTTTTTTCTCGTGCGTAAATTATACAAATTAGACTGACTTTGATTTATTTAGTGTTACTTACAGAGCTGTAAGTGCCAAGCTGCTATGGCTCGGGCTAGAGGCCGTATTTATGAACCGATCTTTACAAAACTTCTTGGGTACCTTTGTTATGACCGTGGGACGAGAACGAGTGTTTTTGGGTGTGGTCCGAAATTCAAGATGGCTGCCAGCCGCCATTTTCTACCGACGATGCAGAAATCTGTTTTTTGTACAGAACTTCCATATGAAAGCTCTGATTTGAATAATTTTTTGTATGAATGTTTAGTACCATGGGATACATCACATATAATACGGGTTTTTTTCTCGTATGTAAATTGTGCAAATTAGACTAATTTTGATGTTTTTTGGGGTTACTTTCAGCACTGTAAGTGCAAATGCCAATACGGCTCAGGCTAGAGGCCGTATTTATGAACCGATCTTTACGAAACTTCTTGGGTACCTTTGGTATCACCGTGGGACGAGAACGAGTGTTTTTGGGTCCGGTCCGAAATTCAAGATGGCCGATGGCAGCCATTTTGTACAAAATTAGGTGCAATCAGATTTTTGCATAGAACTTCCATATGAAAGCCCTGATTTGAATAATTATTTTGTGTGAATGTTTAGTACCATGGGATGCATCACATATAATACAGGTTTTTTTCTCGTGCAGAAATTATGCAAATTAGATGAACTTTGATTTTTTCAGTGCGACTTACACACAGTAAGTACACATGTCAATACGGCTCAGACTAGAGTCTGTATTTATGAACTGATCTTCACGAAATGTCTTGGGTACCTTTGTTATCACCTTGGGACGAGAACGAGTGTTTCTGGGTGCGGTCTAAAATTCAAGATGGCTGCCAGTGGCCATTTTGTACCGAAATTAGGTCTAATCAGTTTTTTGTACACATCTTCTAGACAGCTCAGACTAGAGGCCATATTTATGAACCAATCTTTATGAAACTTCTTGGGTACCTTTGTTATCACCGTGGGATGAGAGCGAGTGTTTTTGGGTGTGGTCCGAAATTCAAGATGGCCACCAGCAGCCATTTTGTACCAAAATTAGTGCAATCAGTCTTTTGTATAGAACTTCTGTATGAAAGTTCTGATTTGAATAAATTTTTGTATGAATGTTTAGTAACATGGAATACATCACATGTTGTAAGGGGTTTTTTTTCGTGCCGAAATTATGCAAATTAGATGAACTTTGATTTATTCAGTGCTACTTACACAATGTAAGCACACATGTCAATACGGCTCAGGGTAGAGGCTGTATTTATGAACCGATCTTCACAAAACTTCTTGGGTACCTTTGTTATCTCCTTGGGATGAGAATGAGTGTTTCTGGGTACGGTCCAAAATTCAAGATGGCTGCCAGTGGCCATTTTGTACCGAAATTAGGTCCAGTCAGTTTTTTGTCACAAGTTCTATACAGCTCGTATTTATGAACTGATCTTCACAAAACTTCTTGAGTACTTTTGTTTTCGCCTTGGGACAGGAACGAGTGTGTTTTGGGGTGCCTTTGTTATCACTGTGCTATGAGAACAAATATTTGGGGGTTCAGTCAGACCCACTCTGGGACTCAAAGATTTTTTCTAGTTCAGCATCTGACTGTCACCCACCTTTACAATACTTTACCTATACATTTGTTACAGGCAACGGTCAGTATTCATGTACAGACCGTTACAGTACTTTATATGTACCTTTGTTATCAGGTCATTACCTAGATGTTTGTCATTGCTGTGTCACATACTATACATGTACATGTCTTTGTCTTGACAAGTTGAGCTACAGTGTCATTGACACTTTCGTTTTAAGTTTACATTGGTTATAAAAGAAAGCATGCAGCCGCCAAAAAGACTGCAGGAGGGCCTGAGAAACAGATTTTTAATTTCTTAGGCCTTATTCAAGTACTTACACTGATGAAAATGTTAATATGATTTTATACCTCAGGCAGAATTCTTTTTATTTCCATATCACTTCATAAATATTCTCCTCATGTGCTATAAATTATTACATTCAGATTTATACATCGCACATTATTTATGAGACGTATTTTTTAGCTTGATCTCCTGTATTGATTGACTTGTTAATTTTGATCTGCCTTGAGTCTCTGTGGGTGATAATGCTATGTGTCGGAGAGTAATATTGATAGATTATTTTTATTGATTTTTCTCCTAATTAACTTAAAATTTCCCACCTTTCGCTGTTCGCTTGTTTATTGCATTGACATACATTTTAACACCAGAGGATGCAAGTTTCCACTGAGAAATAAGTTTTGTAAAGAGAAATCTTCTTCTTGTGCGATAACTCAGTGAAATGTGTGGTTGATTCGTCTATAAATTTAAAAAACAGCCTTTGGTGTTCATATAGACTGAGTGGAGCATTAATTGCATAACAACATACAATATGTACTGAACTATCTCAGGTGAAATTAATGTCTTTCGATATGGAAGGAAAAAGGAATGTATTGACGAGAATTTGATTGGTGAAGAACATTTACAAGTAAGCTGAAAAAGTCAGATTTTTTTAAAATGTTGCAAATTTTGTAATACAGTGGAACTCTGTTAACTGAATAGGCACTTTGCTAGTCAAAATTATTCAATTAACAGGCGTATTCAGTAAGAGGGATTATTTATTTATTTATTTATTTATTTATTTATTTATTTATTTATTTAAGGTCATATGCTTATGCACAATGGCTAATCATGACCGTGGCAGCTTTACGGGTGGAGGAAGCCAGAGTACCCGGTGAGAACCACCGAGCGACAAGCAGCTGCCAGCTCCCCAACATCGTAACTCCGCACTGCAGCACAGTCATGGTTAGATTGGTTGAAGACATGCGTGCCTTCGACAGGAAGTATGCCTTTGTACACAGCGTCATCGTTCCCCCATGTGGATAATCAGAGTTAAGTACCTTGCCCAAGGACACCATGCAGGAGTCCGAATTGATTGCTCAGACAGACACCCACCCAATGATTAACCAGGCTCAACGTTGCTTAATTTCAGTGATCTGACGAGAACCGATTACCGCAATGCCACCACGCCCCCTGATAAGAGGGATTTGATCGTTTTCCTTTTTTCAGATGATTGAGCATTTAATCTATTTATCTTGTTTGACAGAGCTCATGGAACTCTGTCAAACAGTATACAATAGAGTAAATGACTATTGGATGTACCGAGGCAAAATAGATCTATAAACAAGAGAAATTTGGTGACTATCATTGGTGTTTAACAACACTTTCAACAGCCAGGGTCACCTCCTGTCAGACCGTTTTACAGGGGGAGGATGCTGGAGTACCTGTAGAGAACCACCAAGCAATGGTGAGCAACTGTCAGACTCCCTAATGTACTAACTCCGCACAAGTAGGGTTAGCATTGGTTGAAGACAAATGCACAATCACTGTGCAGTACGCCTTAGTACACAGTGCCACAGAGTCCTCACATGTGCAATCGGGATGAAATGTCTTGTCCAAGGACATAATGCAGTTACCCCTGGCAGGGATCAAACCGTGGTCCTTTCGATTTAAAGTCCAGTGCCGAAACCTCTGAGCCTCCGCCATTATATGTTTGAAATTATATTCAATTTACAGGATTTTTCAATTAAGATATACAATTAACTGGTAGAGTGCTAAGTTATTTTTGGTCATCAAAATTTGTTCATGTGTCTTTGCCTTGTTACAATTTATGGTAGAGTGCCAAGAGGCACTCTCCCATAAATTGTAACAAGGCAAATCAATACAGACAAAGTAAAATTTCACTTCTAAGACTAGACTTTATGATTCTGGAGAATCATGGCTTTTCCCAATGAGATTCCATGATTTTTCATGACCCCACAGTGTCTGATGAATTGTTTTTAACTGTCTCACTGAAGTTCCTTCATTGATGTTATGGGAAAGGTGAGTATAGTAGTCTCAAATGACTCAGTTTGATAAAAAGAATTGTTTAGGTAAAAATCATCATTAACGGTGGAGTGGGTTAATATCAATATCGTCGTTCGACAAGTTAATGTCCGACAAAAGGAGTTATGTTTGTTTGACTCATACCCGCTGAGTGCTGTGTCTATATGAAAATGGTGAATTTTATCTCAAATGTACCCAAAATATTGATGTCTGGCAGTTTGTAGAGGGTTAACAAGTGCTAACAGCTAAATTTATTCATGCAACTTGTAATTTCTCACCAAAACTGCTAATGGCCATTTTTACTTAAAATCTACAAGATGTTTTCAGAGAAATCCAGGGAGAACATGAACTTTAAGCTTTTGTTGGTATCATTGTTTATCCAGCCCAAAACGGGGTTTTGGGTTTTTTTTTTTAATACGCTTATTACATACAAAAATAATTCTTAGTGAATTCTACTTCCACTTATGTTGATTTCTCCTCTTAACTTTTGGTGCTGCGGGCACGCAAACACAACCCATTTTATCAAAATTTTGATGTTTGAGAACCTGCATAGGGTTAACAAATGCTTACTGGAATAGTTTGTACATGCAATTTGTAATGTCACACATAGATCTGAGAGAGGCCAATTTTTCTTGAAAACCTACGTTTTTAGAGAAATCCTCGGATAACATGAATTTTTAACCTTTTGAGGGGTATCTCTCTGTAACCAGCTCTAAACGGGTTAATGCTTGGCTTTATGAATACCTTCATTACTTACAAAAATGATCCTCAGGGAATTCCACTTCCAATGAAGGAGGTTATGTTTATCTCGCAGGTACACATTGGGCGCAATGGGTGCCCAAGAACATCCCATTTTCTCAAAATTTCTATGCTTTGCAGCCTCTGGAGGATTAACAAATGCTTACCGGAATATTTTGTCCATGCAACTTGTAATGTCACTTCAAGACCTGCAAATGGTAAATTTTTCTTGAATACTTACTAGATTTTTTGGAGAAATCCACAGAAAATGGGAATTTTAAGCTTTTAAGGGTTACTCTCTTTAACCAGGCGAAAATGGGTTAAGACCTCGATTTTTGAATGCCCTTACTACTTATAAAAATTTTCCCTATCAGTTTTGCGTCCGGTAAAATAAGTTTTGTTTCTCTGTGGCATTCCCATTTGTTGTTGTTGGTGTCCAAAACAAACTATTTTTCAAAATGCTGACATTTAGCAGCCCATGGAGGGTTAACAAATGCTTACCGGAATATTTTATCCATGCGTTCGGTAATGTGACACCAAGACCTATCAATGGCCATTTTCTCCTGAAAACTTACAAGATGTTTGTAAAGAAATCCAGGGAAAACATGATTTTTTTAAGCTTTTGATGGGTATCTCTATTAACCACCCCAAAAGGGGTTAACGCTTGGGTTTTTGAATACCCTTATTACTTACAAAAATGGTCCTCAGTGAATTCCACTTCCAACAAAGGAGACTATGTGTATCTCTCGGGTATACATTGCATGCTGTGCGTGTCCGAAAACAGCCCATTTCAACAAAATTATGATGCTTGGCAGCCTGTAGAGTGTTAATAAACACTCATCGGAATATTTTGTCCATGCATCTTGTAATGTCACACAAAGACCTGGAATAGTCAATTTTTCTTGAAAACCTACGAGATGCTTTTAGAGAAATCTACAGAAAATGGGAATTTTAAGCTTTTAAAGGGTATCTCTTTTTATCCTACCAAAAATGGGTTAAGACTTCGACTTTTGAATACCTTTACTACTTACAAAAATGTTTCTGTATAAATTTTGCGTTGGATAAAAGGGAGTACTTTTCTTTGTGGCGTACCAATTGTGTGCTGTTGCTGTCCAAAAACAGCCCATTTTATCACAATTTTGACATTTAGCTTCGTGTGGAGGGTTAACAAATGCTCACCAGAGTATTTTGTCCATGCAACTTGTATTGTCACACCAGCACCTGTGAGTGGTCAATTTTTCTTGAAAATCTACAAGACTCGTTTAGAGAAATCCACAGAAAACATTAATTTTTAGCTCAACTTTGGCAAAGCCAAATTTGAGCTTATGCCATGGCCAGTTGTCCGTCATCCGTCTGGCCGTCTGGCTGTCTGGATGTCTGTCCGTCTGTCCCTCAACAATTCAATACGGCTCGGGCTAGAGGCCGTATTTATGAACCGATCTTTACAAAACTTCTTGGGTACCTTTGTTATGACTGTGGGACAAGAACAAGTGTTTTGGGGTCCGATCCGAAATTTAAGTTGGCCGCCAACCGCCATTTTGTACCGACGATGCAGAAATCTGTTTTTTGTACAGAACTTCCATATGAAAGCGCTGATTTGAATAATTTTTTGTATGAATGTTTAGTACCATGGGATACATCACATATAATATAGGTTTTTTTCTCGTACGTAAATTATGCAAATTAGACTAACTTTGATGTATTTAGTGTTACTTTCAGCACTGTAAGTGCAAATGCCAATACGGCTCAGGCTAGAGGCCGTATTTATAAACCGATCTTTATGAAACTTCTTGGGTACCTTTGGTATCATTGTGGGACAAGAACAAGTGTTTTTGGGTGCGGTCCAAAATCCAAAATGGCCGATGGCAGCCATTTTGTACAAAATTAGGTGCAATCAGATTTTTGCACAGAACTTCCATATGAAAGTGCTGACTTGAATAATTTTTTGTGTGAATGTTTAGTACCATGGGATACATCACATATAATACGGGGTTTTTTTTTCTCGTGCAGAAATTATGCAAATCAGATGAACTTTGATTTTTTCAGTGCTACTTACACACAGTAAGTGCACATGTCAATACGGCTCGGGCTAGAGGCTGTATTTATCAACCGATCTTCATGAAACTTCTTGGGTACCTCTGTTATCACCTTGGGATGAGAATGAGTGTTTCTGAGTGCAGTCCAAAATTCAAGATGGCTGCCAGTGGCCATTTCGTACTGAAATTAGGTCTAATCAGTTTTTTGTACACAACTTCTATACGGCTCAGGCTAGAGGCCGTATTTATGAACCGATCTGTACGAAACGTCTTGGATACCTTTGTTATCACCGTGGGATGAGAACGAGTGTTTTTGGGTGTGGGCCGAAATTCAAGAGGGCCACCAGCAACCATTGTGTACCAAAATTAGTGCAATCAGTCTTTTATACAGAACTTCTGTATGAAAGTTCTGATTTGAATAAATTTTTGTATGAATGTTTAGTAAAAAGGAATACATCACATATAGTACAGGTTTTTTTCTCGTGCAGAAATTATGCAAATTAGATGAACTTTGATTTTTTCAGTGCTACTTAAACACAGTAAGTGCACATGTCAATACGGCTCGGGCTTGAGGCTGTATTTATCAACCGATCTTCACAAAACTTCTTACCTTTGTTATCACCTTGGGATGAGAACGAGTGTTTCTGAGTGCCAGGGTTCATACAGCTCTTGAGAAACCCTTGAAAATGAGTTTTTTCTTGAAAAACCCTGGAATTTGAAATTAGCCCTTGCAAAACCCTTGAACTTTCAGAAATCTCTTGAAAAACCCTTGAATACCAAGCTATTTCCTGGGCATTGTAAATATATGTGTACTCGCCTTTTACTTGTTTGTTGCGCTCGTGTCGCTCAGTTAAAAAAAAACATAAAAAAGTATGGAACTTTTTACCAAGATTACTGTAACACAGATCACACTTTGGGTACCAGTACTTCCTGACTTTCAAAGTCAGATCCGTGTCACATGAATCTTAGATTTTTAGAGCTCATACAACAAGTTGAATAGTATATGTAGCCCTTGAAAAAAGAAGAAGCCCTTGAAAAACCCTTGAAAAACCCTTGAACTTTGTGAGTAAATTTTTGTATGAACCCTGGAGTGCGGTCCAAAATTCAAGATGGCTGCCAGTGGCCATTTTGTACCGAAATTAGGTCCAATTAGTTTTTTGTCACAACTTCTATACAGCTTGTATTTATGAACTGATCTTCACAAAACTTCTTGGGTTCCTTTGTTTTCACCCTGGGACAGGAATGAGTGTGTTTTGGGGTGCCTTTGTTATCACTCCTATGAGAACAAATATTTTGGGGTTCAGTCAGACCCACTCGGGGACTCAAAGAATTCTTTTCTATTTAGCATCTGACTGTCACCCACCTTTACAATACTTTACCTGTACATTTGTTACAGGCTACGGCCAGTATTTATATACAGACCGTTACAATACTTTATATGTACATTTGTTATCAGGTCATTACCTAGATGTTTGTCATTGCTGTGTCACATACTATACATGTACATGTCTTGACAAGTTGTCACATACTATACATTTACATGTCTTGGCAAGTTGAGCTACAGTGTCATTGACACTTTCATTTAGCCTTTGAGGGGTATTGCAGTTTAACAAAACGGGTTAACACTTGATTTTTTGAATACCCTTATTACTTACAAAAATGATCCACGGTGAATCCCACTTCCAATAAATGAAGTTATGTTTATCTCCCATGTATCGTCTGGATGCTTAAGGAGCTCGAAAACAGCCCATTTCATAAAAATTACTCATGTTGCAAAACATCTTTGAAAAATGAAAAATTAATACCAATTTTAATATTTTTAATACTTACCAATGGCCCAGACTAGCTGGTGCAACCCAATTTATTACCAGGGCCAAACACAAATTTTGAATCCCCCAAACCCCCAAAATTTGCCAAAAAACTTAAAAAAGAGAAGACCAGTATGGTCCTCCATACTTGACAACAATAGGCTACCGCCATCTTGTCATTCTTTATTGTTGTGCCTGTTAAATGTTAATAAGAACTGTAATATAACTCAGTGAGGAGGAAGGAGTGTCTACTCCAGGGAGGCTCATCCTCGTCTGGACCATTTGTAAGTATTAAAAATATTAAAATTGGTATAAATTTTTCATATTTTTCCACTATACCAATGGCCCAGACTAGCTGAGAATAGTAAACAGGCAGGCGGGCCTAGTACTTGATATTCATTGCTCCTATTTCAGAAAAACAATGAAAATATAGGTGTAACTCTATTTTGGGCCTAGCATAACCCATTATGCTAATTTGATAAAGGAAGCCAAAATATAAAGAAGTCCAGAGAAATGAGACTCTTTATAAATCATTAAAAGTGTCCGAGTATTGTATAGTAAAGCTCATCTTGACACATGACATACAATAACGCTTCACATTGAGCTACACATTAAAAGCATATAATACATTGAATGTTCCTTCATATCAAGCTACACATTAAAACTACCATAGCAACGACCCCAGGAAACTATCACTGAAGGAGGTATGTCCATGCTTTTCACTATAAAGCCAGATGTCCATTTGGAAATACCATCCCCCCCCTTCCCCTTGTTTTGAAAGTAACTACACTTCAAAACGAAGAGGGTAGCAGACTGGTGACAGTGCTAGTATTTATTTATTTATTTATTTATTTATTTATTTATTTATTTATTTATTTATTAGTGTTTAAGGTCACATATTTATGCACAATGGCTAACCATGACCGTGACAGTTTTATGGGTGGAGGAAGCCGGAGTACCCGGAGAGAACCACCGAGCAACAGCGAGCACCAACTCCGCACAAGCAGGGTTAGCATTGGTTGAAGACAGGTGCACCATCGACGTGCAGTATGCCATAGTACACAGCGTCACCGTGCCCCCACGTGGGCAATGGGGGTGAAGTGTCTTGCCCAAGGACACAACGCGGTTGCCGCAGGTGGGATTCGAACCGAGGACCTCTCGGCTTGCAGCCTGCACCTCTACCAACTGAGTCACCGCGCCCCCGTGACAGTGCTAGAGCAGACCAAACAGAAGGTTGAATGAAAATCCAAATTAGAATGGACGACATTCTGAGCTACCGATAATGGTCCTAAAGATCTGAGATCATCTGAAATTGATTCTAAATCTCGAAGATAAAATTTGGTAAAAGTCATCCGATGTGTCCAGTAAGCTGCTTGCATCAAATCCTTCAAAGAAGTACTACTAGCATAAGCCCAAGAAGAAGCTAAAGCTCTAACTTCGTGAGCTGAAATCTTATAAGCTATTCTCTGATTCACAGACAAAGCATTATAAGCTGTCCGAATAGCTAACTGAATCCATCTAGATATGGAATGAACAGAAATATCATTTCTGTTAGGAAGAAGAGAAAGAAATAGCCTCTTCCTACCTCTTCTATTAAAACTAGAATGCTGCTTATAAATCCTAAGTGCTCTTACTGGACACAACAAAGGTCTCTGACCATCTGAAGATGGTAATGCTTTAATAAGAATAGGGCTAGGCCATTTGTCCGGAACCTGATTCTTAGCGAAGAATCCCACTTTCGTAGTGAGAGTAATAGAATTACCAACACTACGATAATGAGAGTCTTCAACAGACAATGCATGAAGCTCACTAACTCTTCTAGCTGATGCAAACGCTAAAAGAAAAACCGTTTTAAAAGTAAGAAATTTAAACTCAACAGTATTTAACAGCTCAAAAGGTGCTTCCTGAAGTTTCAGAAAAACCCAAGCTAAATTCCACTTAGGGACTAGTCTCAAGGTACGAGGTCTATTCACAGAGAAATTCCGCATTAATTTATTTAAAGATACATCTAACCCAATGTTTAATTTCCCTTGGTGTTCATAGGTGTCGGAAAGCATAGACCTATAGCCCGTAATAGTGACTGGCTGTAGCTCAACTTCATCAAAAAGATAAATAAAAAAGTTAGCTATTATTATTATAAATTGAGGAATAGTTGGTGTTAAAAAATCAATCAATTGTGATTCACACCAACGAACAAAAACCTTCCACTTCGCTTCATAATTTAATGAAGAGGAGGTCCTCCTACAGTTAGAAATTGCGTCCATTGCTCGTTTGGAAAACTGTTTTCCGTGCAGGAAGGACCGCACACCGGAAAAACGTGAAGGTTGAGGCCTTCCGGATTGTGATGAAGCCGACAGAGTTTCCCCTGTGTCAGAAGATCCCGGAGAGGTGGTAACTTCCGTGGAACATCCCAAAGAAGTTCCCGGAGAAGATTTATCCACGGTCTGTGAGCCAACAGTCTTGCAACCAGTAGAATCTTGCAAGAAGACTGTTTTATCTTTAGCAAGATCTGTTGAATGAGGGGAGATGGAGGGTAATCATACCCTATTATCCTGTTCCATGAAATTGACAGAGCATCTACTGCATGAGCCTGAGGGTCTGGGCATGGAGACACAAAAGTCTGTAACTGATTGTTCAGACTCGTGGCAAAAAGATCGATCATTGGACGTTCCCACTGGAAGCAAATCGGATTAAAGACAGATTTTTTCAACATCCATTCTGAAGGTAGCAGGCGATCCTTTATCGATAGAGATCTGCTATTACATTGAGACGACCTGGAATATGATGAATCGATGTCAGAATCTGATTCTCTTGAGAGAAAAGAAGAATCTTTTTGGTGAGATTCAACAGCTGGACGGTATGAGTACCTGCCTGGTTCTGAATATAGGCTACTACTGTTGAATTGTCCGACAGAATTTGAACATGTGAGTTTATTACTCGACTGAGCCATTGATTTAGAGCTAACCAAATTGCCCTCATTTCTTTGTAGTTTATATGGGACACAAGAAACTGACTCTCCCATAAACCGTGACACACTTGATTGCCCGGAATCAGACAAGCACCCCAACCCTCCTGATAGGTGTCCGTCATGATTATGAATGACGGCTCCTGAATCTGAAATGGTATTCCCTGGGATAACCACTGGATATCTGCCCAAATTTGAAGATGATGCTTTACTGACTGTGTTAAAACAATCAGACTGTCCAACAACTGACGTTTTACGCTCCAATTTTGAATTAGAAAAATTGAAGTGGATGAGTGTGCAAACGACCTAGCGGAATTAACGCCGCGACGGTGCCGCAAAGTCCTAACAGCCACATAAACTCTCTTGCAGTAATGACTTGTGTGTTTATGCAGTATTTTGCGTAAAGAGAAACTAATTTTGCTCTTGTTACCGGTAATCAGACCCGATTGTTGAGAGTATCTAAACTCATTCCCAGGTGAACAAACGACCTCGTTGGCATTAAATCTGACTTGTCGACATTGATTATAAAACCTAGGTGTCGTACCAGCGATAGCAGACTGAACGTCGCTTTGAAGAGCATGAAAATTTCCGTATCTTTGAAGAATGTCGTCCAGATATGCCGACGTCATCGAAGCCGATTGTGCCCTGAAGTGGCTCATCACTGCATTCATCACCCGAGTGAACGCCCACGGAGCAAGGTTCAGGCCAAAACACATTGCTCTGAACTGGTATACTTTTCCTTGAACCGCGAAACAGAGGTATTTCTGAAAAAGCCAGATGAATATAGATGTGAAAATACGTGTCCTTCAAGTCTGTGCTTGCGGCGTAATCGTTCACTCGAATACTGCCTCTCACCGATCGAATTGTCTCCATATAAAATTTTGGAGCAGTTATTAGCTTGTTTATCCACCTGAGATCGATGACCGGCCTGTACGAGCCGTCTGGCTTCGGCACAAGAAAAAGATGACTGTAGAATCCCTTTGAATTGGGATTTTCTATGGCCTCTACTGCCTCCTTTTGTAGAAGAGAGTCTACTGCTGAAATCAAAGCCTCTCTCTTTGTTATATTTTGTGGAAGGTTCACAAAACGTGGAATCCGCATTAATGGAGGTTTTCTCCGGAACGAAAGACGTAGACCATTTTTTACGTCTCGAACCCAAAGATCCTGAGTTATTTTGTTCCAGTTGCTTCCGAATTTTGAAAGCCTTCTACCAACCGGAGAACAGTAGAGGTCGAACTCTTCATTTGTAGGACTTACGAGGCTTATACGAGGAGAAACCTCGTGAAGCTCTCGCACCCCTGTGTGACATCGGTGCGGGATTACGCGTTTCATTATTTTCCGACTGCGTCGTCCCCTTTTTGAAATGGCTCCCCTGTTTCGAGCCACCACGCCCACGATTAGCTTTAGAAGCAGCACGGGCTGAGCCTCTCTTGGAGAAAACTTTACCTCTCCGAGGAGTACCACTTGTGGAAGGCTGAGGTTGCGAAGCTGAGCGCAACAAAAGCTGACTTATAGCTTTCTTAGAAGCATCTTCAAATACAGCTTTTAACTTATCATTGAATAATGAAGCGCCTGAAATGGGAGCGGCCCTTAGAGAGCTCTTAACACTGTCGTCAATAAATGACGTAGATTTAAGGGCAGCATCGCACCTGACCAACTCTAAATTCGCTACTGAAAGAGCAGAGTGGGATGTTGTATACATGATGGCGCGAGAGAGCACTCTCAAAGGAGATAACAACTCCTGTAAGCTCTCAGATTCCCCATTGCTGCCCAATGCCCTGCAAATATGAGCTGCATATGACATAGCGTCCAAAATACTTCTTCTAGATTCAATACAGGTATCTATAACAAAAGAACTGACGCTACACGATGACGGAAGAGACATACCTAAGTCCCTTGCTCCATCATCCAATCACAGAGGAGCTCTTGGAATCTTATTCTCGCCTACCGTATTTAAGAAGGTATTGCCTCTAAACGGTAGGTCAAGCTTCCTTTCCGAAAGGAAAGAACTTTTTCTAGCCTGAGCCAGGTCTGCAATAGCTTTCGTCACAACAATCAAATGCATCTGACTCTTGGACTGATTGAGACGGATACAGAAGGATACTTTCCTTCGACTTAATGACCTCCCTGTCTAAAGAAGACAGGCGCTTGGCTCTAGAAGGTGCAGAACTCTGACCAAAAGGAATTAATTCAGGTGAAAATTCCTGCAGGAACCTCATAGTTTCCAAATGTTGATCAGCCAAAGATGTAGTGTCAGTCTCGTGTTCATCAAACTCCCTAACACTACCAGCTAGAGGTTCCTGGTCTGGTCTATTATCGGCATACTGATTATTTGAGGAAACCCTTCTATCTGCCGATCCAGCACCGTCCGAATCATCTGAATCAGAGATCGATGACGGCCACATATTATGCTGCTGGGAGTCTGTAATTAGCTGGGCAATTTGCTCCAGCAATTCCGTATTCGATGCTATGTTCACCTGCGTTCTACCCCTTTTTGGCTCTGGAAGGTGATATGACACAGAGCCCTGTGTCTGTCTTTTAGAAAAAGACGTTTGCCTCGAAATGCTAGTCTTAGAGAGAGCCAGATCCTGGCTCTGACTCTCTACCTCTGGATCTTGCCGGCTAGCATGTGGTCTACTGTGCTGAGTCCTGGAAGCGGACGAAGAAGAGGCTCTTATTACTGCCAGCCGTACTGGCAGAGAAAGGTACATCAGAAACAACTGGCTCCGAAGCATTATCTACCGGACTACCAGCGAAACTGGCAATAAAAGTTGAATCTTTCTGTTTTGACCCGAAACAGAAGAATGCTTCGCTACTGATGCACCTTTCAATTTGACTGGCCTCTTCCCCTTACGTGCCGTCGTCTGAACAGAGGACTGTCTTCCATCCTCTGTAACCTGGACCGCTACGGATTTTCCCGGTACTGAAGCACTAATTAAATGCTATGTTACACCGGTCGAGCTAGTTGACCGTCTGCTTGCCCGAGGTACCGAGTATTCTGTGATACCTCGTAAGTCAACATGCTCTGTATCTGAAGACGACAGGAGCACAGAACTTGATGTTATACCATGACCAATACCATGTTCTTGTTCCTCTGAAATGGAAACTAAATTTTGATTAGTTCCTTAGGCGAAAGCACCAAAATCGGTGCTTCGCTGACACATACATAAGTTGAGAGGGAATTCCATCGCTTGGAATCCCAAGAACAGCAAGTTGCACAGGTAACATCTTCCGAGCAACGAGTGCAAGCCAAACATGATGAATGAGAATCAAGATAGGACTTCTTCCACTTACATTTCAAACATGAGGACTTCATAATACACACACGCCCGAGGCAAAAAGTTTAAACTGAATAGGAGCCGGCAACCAAGTCCAACACAGGCACAACAAAGGCCCAGGTCAGACAACTGGTATCCCAAGAATACCCTTAACAATAGAGAAACTTCCCCAGAAGATTCCCCATAGAGAAGGGTAATGGCAAACAGACACGCCCGACTATGTCAAAAATAACCGGTACGCAACAAAGGGGGTACGAATAATCCACATTCCGTAAATTATCTAAGATTTTTAAGAAGAATTTTTAATTAATAACAAATTCGCAAACAGCAAATAGTTCTTAAAAATCTAATGAGAGGATTCAAGCGGAAAAAAGTGAACATTGAACACACATATAATGATAAACAAAGAATGAACGAATCAGGTGCATATCCCGAATCCGGGAAGAACAAGAAATATTATTTAAATTTCAATAAAGTTATAGCCCTGAATGTTCAAAAACTCAGTGTCTTTATTCAGCTAGATTCTGCTGCAATTATTCCACCATTCCACTTCAAAATCGTGTCTGGCTACATTATACTTAAGGATTTTATAGCACAAAAGTCAGGATACATGTTGATCTGACATGGGCCAAACAACAGAATGACAAGATGGCGGTAGCCTATTGAAAAGCATGGAGGACCATACTAGTCTTCTCTTTTTTAAGTTTTTTGGCAAATTTTGGGGGTTTGGGGGATTCAAAATTTGTGTTTGGCCCTGGTAATAAATTGGGTTGCACCAGCTAGTCTGGGCCATTGATATAGTGGAAAAATATTATTAGCCCTCCATATATAGTGACTTTCTTGTTCTCCAGTGCATGTGAAGGGAGCGTGATGGCTCAGTGGTTATGGAATTGGACTTCAAACCGAAAAGTCTATGGTTCAATCCCTGCCAGGGGCAACTGTGTTGTGTCCTTGGGCAAGGCACTAATAATCCTGATTGCCCATGTGGGAGCATGGTGGTGCTGTGTACTAAGGCATATATATGTACTGCATGTTGATGATGCACTTGTCTTCAACAAATGCTAACCCTTCTTGTGTGGAGTTAGTATGTTTGGGAGGTCTGACAATTTTGCCATTGTTCGGTGGTTCTCTTTGGGTACTCTAGCTTCCTCCACCTGTAAAACTGGCTGACACAAGGTGACTTTGGCTGTTGAAAGTGTTATTAAAACCTCAATAAATAAATAAATAAATAAATAAATGTGCATAGGAAACAAGGGAAGAGTAGCACTACTCATTTATTGTAGAGAAGTTCTGCTATCCTGGTTGAACCCTTTACCTAATGAATTGGATGCATCCACTCGTAATTTACAAATTGTGCAATTGAAAAACAATAATTTTCCAAAAAACTTTGACAAAACCATGTCATGTGACTTCTCATTGGAACGAGCTCGATGAGCTTGTTCTAGTGAGAGGGTCACATGACATGGTTTTGTTGAAACTTTATGAAAAATTTGAAAAAAATACAGTTAAAATAGCAAATTTTGATATCTTGTGCATTGGGTATACTTTAAATTTCTAACAGTTTGTATTTAGGCCTGCCAAATTGCAGGTGTGATACAGTACAAGTCAAAATAAGTTGTAGGATAACCACTATAAACTATGTATCTTTCTCGTCCTACACTGTTAAGACCAGAAGCTGACATCATTTTCTGTAAAGCCCTCAATTAGAGCTTTGCAGAAAATGATGTCAGATTCTGATATTATCAGTGCAGGAGCAGCAGTATACTTAGTTTATTGCAGTTATGATACAACTTATTTTGACTTGTACTGTAGCTCAGGTTTTTCTGAAGTTGCGCATCTTCCTGATCATGAAGCTAATTTTTCACACTCACAACAATTTTGGAGAAATGGATCTATGGTACCTCAATTAATAGAGTTAGGCCTAATACATTTATCATGTCGAGTTGATGTATAAATTATTTGCTTATAGTCTGGCAGCCAGAGGTGGTAACCTTGCACTGTCAGGAAGTAAAAGGTTTTTGGTTGTTTCTAGGGTAACTTTTTTGTGCTGCTTCCAATTCTGAATGATACCACTCTGTAAACCTTGGGCAACTCAAGATATTCTTGTGCTTGTTGATGCCATTATCATAAGACCAGGAACCAATACTATAAAACTTTTACAATTGTATTTTCTTGAATTGTATTTTCTGCTAATAACTGACTAAAATGAATAAATGAATCATTAGCATTTTAAAAGATATGGCAATTTGCCAACTGGCAAATTGCCATATCTTTGAAGATGCTGGTGGTTCATTTCAACCCATTTAAAGTCATAACTAGAAAATACAATTCTAGAAAATACAATTGTAAAAGTTTTATAGTACTGGGCTCGGGTCTAAATATATACTTAGGAATTCAAGAGGGCCTGGTGGTCAGGTTTACCTGGCCCTGGTGGTCATGCCCTCTTGAACATCTAGAGTTGTATCAGCTTATACACACATAACAATAGTTGATAAATGTCATTATTAAAAAAAACCTCATGTTGTAGGAAATGGGTTATATTACATAATAACATTTTGCAGTACTCATTCTCATGGTATGCAGACATTAAATTTTGGCAGTCCTGTATTTGTATTTAATGGAAGTTTTCAGGACTATTTGGTTTGTGTGACCTAAACAGCAACTCCAAAAAAATATAACATTTAAGTGCCCGGCAGCTGTCACAGTTATTGGACAAAACTGCCACAATATATTGCTTCTTGGCAATTCATTACACATTCAAAATAGTGCGTTGAAGTGACCTTAGTTCTGCAAAGGATTCTCTTCCAAGGGTACAAATGTAAGTACATAACTGTTTTATGCATTACACTGGGTTTTCTCTTGTACATGAATTATTCAAGTCACACCATCTTAGAATTCACTGATGTGCTGAGTACACTCGGCCTTCATTAATATATTAACTAGAGAAAGATGGTATTGGAATGTGGAGGTCAGTATTGGTTTTGGAATTTGGTATTTTAGGGAGGGTATACCAGAATATCGGTTCAATATATGGTATCCTACTTGACTGAGTATGGTATCCTACTTGACCGAGATTTGCTGATACAGTGGAACCCTGTTAATTGAAGAGCCACTTTGCCACTGAAAATTATTCAGTTAACAGGAGAATTCAATTAACAGGGAATATGTCACTTTCCTGTATTCTAGAGATAAATTTAGCATTTATTCTATTATATCTTATTTGACAGAGCTCCATGAGCTCTATCAAACAAGATATAATAGATTAAATGCCTGTATTGGATGTACTGAGGCCAAATAGGTCTAAAAACAAGGGAAAACAGGGGAGAGTTAGGGTAATTTCTTGCCTGGTTACAAGATTTTTTATTCAATTAACAGGAGTTTACTCTATAATCTATATTCAGTTAACAAGTCAAATTTGTACTGGAGGTATGGTAAATGGTTTTGTGTTAGGAAATTATATTCAATGAACAGGGTTATTCAGTTAAGAGATATCCAATTAAGTGGGCTCCACTGCAGTACCAAAAGGAAATTCAGCCCAGGAAAGTAGAGAATAAGTTGTTCATGTTTTATTCTTCCACTAAGCCCCAAATGTCACTGCCAATCAGCTTACCAATAGCATTATTTTGCCAACACAAAGCATATTTACAGTAATTTTGTGACTTACTCAAAACACACCTTAACCCGTAAAGGCCTATTTCAGGATTTTGCGATCTCAGAGCATGTGCTCTAAACTGGTAGAGTGCTGAATTATTTTGCAAAGGTGGGTTGTAACATGGGTATTTTTTTTTCAAATTTTCTATTGCTCCAAACAAGGGAACCTATGATTTAGCAAGATTTTGTTCATAAATAATTAAATAAATAGTAGCAAAACAATTTGCTGTAAACACTTTCTTTTACTACTGAGCAAACATCAAGCTAATAAATGCAGTGTAAAGCCACGATATTAGCTTTTGGCACTTTTCAATACAACCATGATAGTGGCTTCTAGCACTCAGCCGGTTAATATTCCACCATTAGGAGTGCCTGCTGACTATAGACAAATCACCTGGGCAGCAGTGATTTCTAGTCAAGTCTTGGCTGCTTTAACAGGCAGCCAAGACTTGACTAGAATCACTGCTAAGCATCTTTACAAACATCTGGACCTGTACAGGTAGTTGTCTAGTGGGAAGTCACGACAAGGGTTAACAAAACTAAAAAGAAAATCCATAACTTCTTTCATAAAAAGGAACACTTCAACTGCTATCAAGCCCCAACAAGGCCAAAAATTGTGAATGGAAGAAAATTTGAAAGTACAGAAGATTTTGGTATTCGGGGATTGGTTCGGTTTGGATTTTCGGTATCCCAACGATATATCAGTTTATTATATGACTATGTAATTTAACCACTAAATATCCAAAACCCATTAGCACAGTCTACAGGTCGTATTTATGAAGGGATTTCTATGTAACTTGGCAGGATTCCTCTGTATAATGCCTAGAATAGAATGTTCCCTTTTGGTCATGTTCTGTCAACCATGATAGCTGCTCAAGCCCGAAACCAAAAAAACTTTTAGCACAGTCGGCAGGTCATATTTAATATGGAGGGATTTCATTGTAACTTTGTAGGATGACTCCGTATGTCTAGATGAGAACTTCCCCATTTTGTAACTTGGTAGGTTGATTTCATATAATGTCTTGATGAGAACGTCCCCTTTTGGATGTTATTGGACAACTGTGACGGCTACAGGGGCCCGAAGCCTGAAAACTTTTAGCACAGTCTACAGGTCATATTTATGAAGGGATTTCATTGTAACTTGGTTGGATGACTCCAAATAATGTCTAGATGAGAACGTCCCCTTTTGGTCACGTTCATTCAGCCTTGATGGCTGCCCAAGCCCAAAAACCTTTAGTATAGTCTATAGGTTGTATTTATAGAAGGATTTCATTGTAACTTGTTAGGTTGACTCCATATAATGCCTAGATGATGACATCCCCTTTTGGTTGTGATTGGTCAACTGTGATGGCTACAGGGGCCCAAAGCCCAAAAACCTTTAGCACAGTCTACAGGTCATATGTATTTCATTGTAACTTCGTAGGATCACTCCAGATGAGAATGTCCCCATTTGGTTGCGATCATTCAACCATGATGGCTGCCTGAGCCCGAAGCCCGAAAAACTTTAGCACAGTCTACAGGTCATATTTATGAAGGGATTTCATTGTAGCTTGGTAGGTTGACTTCATATAATGTCTAGATGGGAACGCCCTCTTTTGGACATGATTGGGCAACTGTGATGGCTACAGGGGCCCAAAGCCCGAAAACCTTTAGCACAGTCTACAGGTCACATTTATGAAGGGATTTCTTTGTAACTTGGTAATTACAAATAATTTCTAGATGAGAACGTCCCCTTTTGGTTGCGATCATTCAACCATGATGGCTGCCCAAGCCCGAAGCCCGAAAACCTTTAGCACAGTCTACAGGTCATATTTATGAAGGAATTTCATTGTAATTTGGTAGGTTGACTTCATATAATGTTCAGATGAGACCGTCCCCTTTTGGACGCGATTGGGCAACTGTGACGGCTACAGGGGCCCGAAGCACGAAAACCATTAGCACAGTCTACAGGTCGTATTTGTGAAGGGATTTCATTGTCACTTGGTAGGATGCCTCTGTATAATGCCTGGATGAGAATGTCCCCTTTTGGTCATGATCTGTCAACCGTGATGGCTGCCCAAGCCCGAAACCCAAAAACTTTTAGCACAGTCTGCAGGTCAAATTTAATATAGAGGGATTTCATTGTAACTTGGTAGGATGACTCCGTATGATGTCTAGATGAGAACTCCCCCATTTGGTCAGGATCTGTCAACCTTGTCGACTGCCCAAGCCCAAAAACGTTTAGCGCAGTCTATAGGTCATATTTATGGAGGGATTTCATTATAACTTGGTAGGTTGACTTCCTATAATGTCCAGATGAGAACATCCCCTTTTGGACGTGATTGAGCAACTGTGACGGCTACAGGGGCCCAAAGCCCAAACACCTTTAGCACAGTCTACAGGTCATATTTATGAAGGGATTTTATTGTAACTTGGTAGGATGACTCCAAATAATGTCTAGATGAGAACGTCCCCTTTTGGTCATGATCATTCAGCCTTGATGGCTGCCCGAGCCTAAACACCTTTAGCATATTCTATAGGTTGTATTTATAGAAGGATTTCATTGTAACTTGTTAGGTTGACTCCATATAATGCCTAGATGATGACATCCCCTTTTTGTCGTGATTGGTCAACTGTGACGGCTATAGGGGCCCAAAGCCCGAAAACCTTGAGCACAGTCTACAGGTCATATTTATGAAGGGATTTCATTTTAACTTCATAGGATCACTCCAGATGATAATGTCCCCTTTTATTTGTGATCATCCAACCACGATGGGTACCCGAGCCCGAAGTCCGAAAACCTTTAATACAGTCTACAGGTCATATTTATGAAGGGATTTCATTGTAACATGGTAGGTTGACTTCGTATAATGTCTAGATGAGAACGTCCTCTTTTGGACGCGATTGGGCAAATTTGACAGCTCACAGGTACTCGGCACAAGCTGGGAAATTGAAAGAAAAATGATATTTGATACCATTTTTTAATCTATGCTGACGTGCCCCTGTAATGGTATCTAAATATTAACAAGGTAAACAACTCGCTTTTCGAAAACGATACAGTACCCAGTATCAGTGGAAAGGGGAATGAATAAGCTTTACAGTGGTGTATTACACGACCGTTGGGTGTTCTTGGGTTGTTTATGATAACTGGGAGAAGTCGCAGAAAAGGCAAAAAAACATTTAGTCGGACAAGATAGTGCACAGTGGAATGAGGTTTACGAGCGACAATTATCTGATTTATTATAAATAATTCGAGGTCCCATTGTCTATGGAGGGCAGATTCAAATATTAACCATATGCCTTTATCAATTACTAATCTCGGATCCACATTTATTCATTTCTGGCGATCACATTTGTCGTTTATACATTTTTAGCTCAACTTTGGCGAAGCCAAATTTGAGCTTGTCCATCTGTCCGTCAACAATTCAATACAGCTCGGGCTAGAGGCCGTATTTATAAACCGATCTTTACGAAACTTCTTGGGTACCTTTGTTATGACTGTGGGACGAGAACGAGTGTTTTGGGGTCCGATCCGAAATTCAAGTTGGCCGCTGGCGGCCATTTTGTACAAACTTTTGCGTAGAACTTCCATATGAAAGCGCTGATTTGAATAATTTTTTGTATGAATGTTTAGTACCATGGGATACATCACTTATAATACGGGTTTTTTTCTCGTACGTAAATTATGCAAATTAGACTAACTTTGATGTATTTAGTGTTACTTTCAGCACTGTAAGTGCAAATGCCAATACGGCTCGGGCTAGAGGCCGTATTTATAAACCGATCTTTACGAAACTTCTTGGGTACCTTTGGTATCACCGTGGGACGAGAACGAGTGTTTTGGGGTGCGGTTCGAAATTCTAGATGGCGATGGCAGCCATTTTGTACAAAATTAGGTGAAATCAGATTTTTGCACAGAACTTCCATATGAAAGCGCTGATTTGAATAATTTTTTGTGTGAGTGTTTAGTACCATGGGATACATCACATATAATACGGGGTTTTTTTCTCGTGCAGAAATTATGCAAATTAGATGAACTTTGATTTTTTCAGTGCTACTTACACCAGTAAGTACACATGTCAATATGGCTCGGGCTAGAGGCTGTATTTATCAACCGATCTTCACAAAACTTCTTGGGTACCTCTGTTATCACCTTGGGACGAGAACGAGTGTTTCTGAGTGCGGTCCAAAATTCAAGATGGCTGCCAGTGGCCATTTTGTACCGAAATTAGGTCTAATCAGTTTTTTGTACACAACTTTTATACGGCTCAGGCTAGAGGCCGTATTTATGAACCGATCTTTACGAAACTTCTTGTGTACATTTGTTATCGTCGTGGGATGAGAACGAGTGTTTTTGGGTGTGGTCCGAAATTCAAGATGGCCACCAGCAGCCATTTTGTACTTTAGTTAGTGCAATCTGTTTTTTGTACAGAAGTTCTGTATGAAAGTTCTGATTTGAATAAATTTTTGTATGAATGTTTAGTAAAATGGAATACATCACATATAGTACAGGTTTTTTTCTCGTGCAGAATTATGCAAATTAGATGAATTTTTATTTATTTAGTGCTACTTATACACTGTAAGTGCACATGTCAATACGGCTCGGACTAGAGGCTGTATTTATCAACCGATCTTCACGAAACTTCTTGGGTACCTTTGTTATCACCTTGGGACGAGAACGAGTGTTTCTGAGTGCGGCCCAAAATTCAAGATGGCCGCCAGTGGCCATTTTGTACCAAAATTAGGTCCAATCAGTTTTTTGTCACAACTTCTATACAGCTCGTATTTATGAACTGATCTTCACGAAACTTCTTGGGTACCTTTGTTTTCACCTTGGGACAGGAATGAGTGTGTTTTGGGGTGCCTTTGTTATCACTGTGCTATGAGAACAAATATTTTGGTGTTCAGTCAGACCCACTCTGGGACTCAAAGATTTCTTTTCTAGTTTAGCATCTGACTGTCACCCACCTTTACAATACCTTACCTGTACATTTGTTACAGGCAACAGTCAGTATTTATGTACAGACCGTTACAATACTTTATATGTACCTTTGTTATCAGGTCATTACCTAGATGTTTGTCATTGCTGTGTCACATACTATACATGTACATGTCTTGACAAGTTGAGCTACAGTGTCATTGACACTTTCATTTTAACCTTCCCTTGGAAACTAAACAAGCTAACGGCATCCATAGAAGCACAATGACATCCCATTGGCTACTATTTGTGCTGAGAAAATCATTGATGAAAATAAGCCAATGGGAGAATGGGGAAAGTTTTTGCGCAAGTCGTGTATCTATGGACGCCGTCAACTCAGGTCAACTTGGGAAAAGAAGTCAAAGTTATGGCTAAAAAGTGTATAAACGTTAAATCTGAACTCCAGAAATGAATAAATGTGGATCCGAGTTTAGTAATTGATAAAGGTATACGGTTAATATTTGAATCTGTCCTCCATAGACAATGGGACCTCGAATTATTTATAATAAATCGGATAATTGTCGCTCGTAAACCTCATTCCACTGTGCACTATCTTGTCCGACAAAATGTTTTTCGGCCTTTTCTGCGACTTCTCCCAGTTATTATGAACAACCCAAGAACACCCAACGGTCATGTAATACACCACTGTAAAGCTTATTCATTCCCCTTTCCTTTGATACTGGATATTGTTGGATACGTTGTGTGAATCAAATCTGAGGGGGGTATAACGAAGATGAGTGCTATCATTTTCGAAAAACAAGTTGTTTACCTTGTTAATATTTATATACCATTACAGGGACACGTCCTCTTTTGGTCATGATCATTCAGCCTTGATGGCTGCCCGAGCCCAAAACCCAAAAGCCTTTAGCATAGTCTATAGGTTGTATTTATGGAAGGATTTCATTGTAACTTGGTAGGTTGACTTCATATAATGTCTAGATGAGAACACCCCCTTTTGGACATGATTGGGCAACTGTGACGTCTGCAGGGGCCCGAAGCCCGAAAACCTTTAGCACAGTCTACAGGTCATATTTATGAAGGGATTTCATTGTAACTTGATAGGATGACTCCAAATAATGTCTAGATGAGAGCATCCCCTTTTGGTCGAGATCATTCGGCCTTGATGGCTGCCCGAGCCCAAAACCCAAAAACCTTTAGCATAGTCTATAGGTCGTATTTATGGAAGGATTTCATTGTAACTTGTTAGGTTGACTCCATATAATGCCTAGATGATGACATCCCCCTTTGGTCGTGATTGGTCAGCTGTGATGGCTTCAGAAGCCCGAAAACTTTGAGCACAGTCTACAGGTCATATTTATGAAGGGATTTCATTGTAACTTCGTAGGGTCACTCCAGATGATGCACAGATGACAACATCCCCTTTTGGTCGCGATCATTCAACCATGATGGCTTCCCGAGTCCAAAACCCGAAAAACTTTAGTACAGACTACAGGTCGTATTTGTGAAGGGATTTCATTGTAACTTAGTAGAATGACTCAGTATATGTCGAGATGAGGACGTCCCCTTTTAGTTGCAATCGGTCAACTGTCATGGCTTCACAGGCATGAAGCCCAAAAACATTTAGCACAGTCTACAGGCCATATTTATGAAGGGATTTCAATGTAACTTGATAGGATGACTCGTTTTGGAATAATTTCACTGTAACTTGGTAACTTTCGTTGACATACGTTAACTGTGAGGGCCCCATACATTCACTGTGAGGTCCACATTAACCCTTTACCCAACGTAACGGCCGAAACCGGCCAGCGCTATTCTCAAAAATCGCCTATTGATTTTAATTATTTTTTCATTTTTTGTCTCAAAAACATAGGTTATGACCCCTCATTGGAACGAGCTCGAGACAAAAAATGAAAAAAAATAGTTTTTGAAGAATTTTTTTTGCAAGTGTCGTCTGCTTTTCATGTTAGGTAAAGGGTTAACCCACCCCTCAGCTCTTTTAGTACAGAGTACACCTCATATTATTTTTATTAAAAACATAGTATACAGGGATCAGAAATTAACATATTCCCAATTATCACAATTCTTGTCTTATTTCATAATCCTTTCATAAACATTGAACATTGTGGTTCAGTTGGTAGAGGTGCAGGCTGCAAGCCGAGAGGTCCTCGGTTCGAATCCCACCTGCGGCAACCGCGTTGTGTCCTTGGGCAAGACACTTCATCTCCATTGCCCGCGTGGGGGCACGATGACGCCGTGTACTAAGGCGTACTGCACGTCGATGGTATGCATGTCTTCAACCAATCTGACCCTGCCTGTGCTGCAGTGCGGAGTTACGATGTTGGGGAGCTGGCAGCTGCTCGTCGTTGCTCGGTGGTTCTCTCCGGGTACTCCGGCTTCCTCCACCCGTAAAACTGTCACAGTCATGATTAGCCATTGTGCATAAATATGTGACCTTAAACATCAATAAATAAATAAATAACATTGAACATTATCCTTTTCATCAAACACAACACACAGACAAGTTAAGCTACAGTGTCATTGACACTTTCATTCAATGGACAGTGAACAGCAATATATGCCCCTTATTTTTGCACTGAAAGCACTCTATTTAACTGTTAACCATCTGCAGATTTCAAGGTGCAAGTAGGGACGTGGCGACAGGGAGGGTGTGGTATAGGAAATTTTGGCGAGGATTGGAGGGGGTGGGGGGGGGGAGGTAATCCTGGCCAAAATTTCCTATAGTTGGAAATTTGGAGGGCACGCCATGAGTAGTTGAAAATTTAATCTATCTGGATTTTAGAGCTTCTTTGGTGATGTCTTCTTCACTTCCCAAAATTCCAACTCGGTTTCAAATCGGCAAAAATTCCAACTGTTACTATTTACAACTATAGTGTACATAATATCAAGTTTCATAAGTATGCATGATGTCAATCAGTATGAGATTTCTATAGTACGTTTACGTTTCATAATAAAAAAAAAATACTCAAAATGCACTTAAAAAAAATCACACCATGTAAAATCGTTATCCTGAGTTAATTCCATCATTCACAGTTACAAAATAATGAAACATCAAAAATTGATCATTCCTGCATAAGATCTAATGAAATGTTAGGACAGAGTGAATTGTACAAAGTTCTCAGCTTGAGCATTTGTTTAGCACATATTCAATTCCCAGAATAATATCAAATAATAATAACCTGATAATTCTATCAAAAATGTGTGGGCATTTCAATTACTAGAATCAATTTTATGCCCCCTTTCATGGCTTCATTTTTAAAAGTTTTCTCGGTAGTGAATTGCCAACTAGGGGGGAGGGACTGGGAGGGGGAAACCCCCTCATGGCCCCCTCTCCCTAGTTAGAAATTCACTACCCTACCCCTCTTCCCATTCGGAGGAATGTAGCCATATTCCTGGGTGCAAGTTTTCCCACAATGCACCTAGGAATTTAACCAATTCAATCTTGTTTAACAGAGCTCAATGAGCTCTGTCAAACAAGGATGAATTGATTAAATTCTTAGTTGCATTATGGGAAAAATTTGCAGGTTGAAATTTTGATATTTCGACATCAGTGTGCAGGAAAGTTACTTCTGTGTTGTAGAATGTTTGGATGTTGCCTCTTTTAAAAATGTGTGTTGTTTGATTGAACCCTTTACCTAACATGAAAAGCAGACAAAACTTGCAAATAGAATTCTTGAATAACCCATTTTTTTTTTACTTTTTGCTTCAAAACCGTAGCTTATGACCCCTCAATGGAACAAGCTTAATGAGCTTGTTCCAATGAGGGGTCATAAGCTATGGTTTTGAGACAAAAAATGGAAAAATAATGAAAATTGAATGGTGATTTTTGTGAATAGTGCAGGCCGGTTTGGGCCGTTTTGTTGGGTAAAGGGTTAAATGTAACATCAGGCATTATCTCTTCCTCAGCTGCTTTCACAACTGACTCTCCCTTGTTTCTTCTAACCCACTGTGCTTGATGTGCTGGCATATATGAAGAAAGAATTCATCATAAAATACTTCCACAGTATCTTTTTTCAAGATATCTTTTCAAATATAAATTAACTTTTGATTTCAGTCCTCTATATGTTTGGTTTTTGTAAGGATAAAAGCTTTTTAAAATACTCTGCTGGTCTTCTTTCCAAATCTGTCAATCAAAGCTTTCCAAAGCTCTTGGAAACTTGCTGATTAATTTTAAAGTGAACAATGTCTCTAGCCTCACTTCTAACTAATGTTCTTAACTGTTAGATTTTCACACCATCTGTCCAGCTCAGTTGTTCTGCAATAGTTTAAAATTCAGACAAATAACTTAAAATATCATCAGTTGATTGGTCAAATGGTTGAATTTTAATTTTAATTGCACTTAAACATGTATATATTAACTTTCGACACTGTTGTTTTGCTTAAAAAATTCTTCTGTAACTCATTCATTTTATCTTGGTAGTCCATGTTTTTTTTGATTCTCAGAATCTCAGTTCGCTTCAGTTTCTGCATTTCAGTTTCAATTTCTAAATCTCTTTTGTTGCCAGGCCTGAAAATAAGCAGTCTGACATTTACAGAATGAGGTCCCCAGAGGATGAATTTGATGATGCTGTCCCATACAGTGGGCCAATTTATCCCCTGGGTACCTCTTTCTGTTTAGTTTTGAGACCCTGATTCAGATTGAGGTTCTCAGAGGGTAAATTTAGTGATACTACCCTGCTGTGCATCACTAAATTCACCCTCTGGGGACCTCATTTTGCAAATGACAGTCTGCTTATTTTCTGGCTTGTTTATTGCCCTTTTCTTTTCAAGTTTTTCTTTCTCAATCTCTTCATCTACTTCAGTTTCTGACTCCTTTGATGTATCTTGCACAACTATACTTTCTTTGGTGCTTTACATTTTATTTTTGTATACTCAGCATGAAACACTTCCATTCAATTATAACATCAAACTAGAGAATTATAATATGTTGGACAAATTACGGGCTTTCCCAACTTTCTAATGTGAAAATGCAGACTACAAAAAGCAAAGCAAAGTGTTTGAAATTCTCCATTTCCAAAATGATAGACAAAATGCATCCAAAGTAGGCTATTTTTGGCATTCTATAACGGTACTCTTATTCTCACCCTCATTGTGCTAGGCGTTAAATCTTGAGATTAAAAAGTAAACAGTAACTTTCTTCTGCAATCATTGTTACATCTCTCCATACCAAAATAATTGCTACCACAACCTTGCAATTAGAGGAAATGAGTACAGATGTTTGCAAAATTCACTGAAAATCAATTTTTGTCGGACAATACTATTCTTTACGTTGCCAAAGCATATGTTGGGTTAAGCCGCAAAGCAAAACTTACAGCAGCAGATTTGTTCATTAAGCATCCCTACCTATAGCAAAACAAAGTGTTTAAAATTAACCCTTTCCAAAATGACAGGATAATTTAACCGAAGTTAGCTAATTTTAGCATTTACGAATGGAACTCTTACCCTCATTGTATTTTTATTTATTTATTTATTGGTGTTTAAGGTCACACATTTCTGCACAATGGCTAACCATGACCGTGACAGTTTTACGAGTGGAGGAAGCCGGAGTACCCGGGGAGAGCCACCGAGCAACGGCGAGCAACTGTCAGCTCCCCATCATACCAACTCCACACAAGTAGGGTTAGCATTGGTTGAAAACAGGTGCACCATCGACGTGCAGTATGCTTTAGTACACAACGTCACCGTACCCCCACGTGGGCAATGGGGGTGAAGTGTCTTGCCCAAGGACACAGTGCGGTTACCGCAGGTGGGATTCGAACCGAGGACCTCCCGGCTTGCAGCCTGCACCTCTACCAACTGAGCCCCGTGCCCCCTACCCTCATTGTGCTTGAGGGTTAAAAATGAGAATTTAAAAACTAAACAGTAACTTCTATGCATACAAAAAGAATTGTTACAACCAGGGATGTGACGACAGGGGTGTGTGTGTGGGGGTGGGGGGTGTCTCTCACCACTCACCCCCCCCCCCCCCCACACTCCCAGCACCCCACCCATCACCCCCAGCTAGGAGTATTTTTTTCAGTAGTTGGAAAATCTGAGGTCAAAAATCAAATAGTTGGATATTCAATAAATTAACATTGTTCATGAAAAATATTAAAATTCCAACTAATGATGAGAAATTTTGATCTTTTATTTCCAACTGGAAGCTTGAGTTTCAAATTTCCTACTCTAAAATTGACATGGCCTCAAAATTTCGACTCTGACATCAATCCTGTAAATTTTCTGACCCAGACACATTATAAATGATGCTTTTTCCGTTTCAGGACTAGTGAAAATTTTCAGAAGGGTTCATAAGCATGCCACCAAAAAAGAAAATAAAAATAGAGTGTCTAGAGTGTGGGGCGGTGTTCGACCAATACTAAAGGAAAACACACAACCAAAAACAACACTCAGATTTGCTAAAAGCACACAGGATAGTCACCCAGTGCTGCAGTGCAACCGCCTATCGAAACCACTCACAGTTGGAATTTACACCTGTGGCACCCTCCCCCCCCCCCCCCCCCCCCCCCCCCCAGCTGAAACCCTCTAGCCACATCCCTGGTTACAACAACATTGCAATTAGAGAAATTAGCGCTTGAAGTTAATCAATCTCGAAGATAAAATGCTATATTCATATCAATTGTGGCCAATAGGGGTTAATTTTAAAATATTTGTGTTGTGATTTTAGTGTATCATATTATGCTCTAGAAGTGTGAACATCAATCACAGACTGAGTGTCTGATAACAGACATAGAGGAATCTTGAATCGTGGTATTTGAATGAACATGTACAAGTTGAGGGTACTCCAAGTCAAGGCACGACAACTGGGTGAGGATTAAAACTTGGAATAAAATATATAACAGCAAAATTGTTCTTGGATGAATGCCCTATCTTCTCATTTGAAACGTTTTGAGAAATACGGCTCCAATGCTGAGAAATTGCAAGTAAATTTTGACGAAAATAGCAATTATTCCGACAGTACCCTTACTTACGGGAAGTCTCAAATCTGCCAAGGGTTAAACTTTTAATAATAACATATAGAACAAAATTTGTCATACTTTGACTGCTGCATGCAGCTATAGAAAACATTCAGAGCTCAATCAATTGAAAATGGAGTACATCATCACCAAAACTTACCAAATTCTGAAAAATTGAAGTTTTTTTGGACGGTACCTACTTTTATGCAACCAGAATGGGATAGGGTTAAACTTTACAACCAAACTTACACACCAAATATGCTCAGTAGTCAATTGTGAATACGTACATGAAAAGTGTTTGAAATTAACCCTTTCCAAAATGATAGAAAAAAAAACTAAAGTTGGCTAATTTTGACATTCAAACAGTACTCTTATTCTCGCCCTCATTGTAGCTTGAGGGTTAAATCTGAGATTAAAAAGTAAACAGTAACTTTCTTCCACAATCATTATTGCATCTATCCATACCAAAATAATTGTTACAATTGTAATTAGAGAAATTTGCCCTTGAAGTTGGTCAATTTTGAAGAAAAAATCTATATTTATGTCATTTTTGGCCAATGGGGGTTAATGTTGAAAGATTTGAGTGGTGATTGTGTTGTATCATATTATGCTCCAAATGTGTGGAAAATTTGAGCTAAATAACTGGAAATAATTTTGAGACTTTCGAAAAATATTAAAATTTTGAAAGTTTTGGCAGGATATTTTGAAAATACGCGTTTTCACAAACATGATGATACCGCATTTCACTAGATTTTATGACATTACATAAGTATGCCAAATTTGTTCAAAATCGTACAGTTTGTTTTTGAGCAGTGCACACAATTCAGCATGTATAATACAGTTCAATATAGTTCACAGTATGCATCAACATGTACACCCTTGGCTGTTCATTATCGCACAAATCAGCATGTATAATACAGTTCAATTTTGTCCGCAGTATACGTCAGCATCGGGGAAATGTGGTTTCAGTTATGTTAGCAATCCAGTATTGTAAGTCCTCTTTAACTTTTGGAGAGATTGCCATCAAGGCATTGTAGTTGCCATAGGCTTGTTTCAGAGCACTGATTTTAGAATTATCTAAGTTTTGGAAAAAAAGTTTCCCATTTTGAAACCCAATATAGTTCACAGTATACGTCAACTTGTACACTTTCAGCTGTTCATTATTGCACAAATCAGCATGTATAAAACAGTTCAATATAGATCACAGTGTACGTCAACATGTACACCCTCGGCTGTTCATTATCGCACAAATCAGCATGTATAATACAGTTCAATGTAGTCCACAGTATCCGTCAACATGTACACCATTGACTGCTGTAGGGAGAGGATTACTAATAAATCACTGTGGGATAGATTTTTCACTTAACCCTTTACCCAACGCATACCATATCAAAATTTATTATTTTAAATATCATTTTTTAAAAAAATTTCAACAAAACCATATCATGTGACCCCTCGTTGGAACGAGCTCGATGAGCTCATTCCAAGAGGGGTCACATGATATGGTGTTGTTGAAATTTTTTGAAATTTTTTTTTTTTTTCAACTACTGAATTTGCATATTATGTGGGTGATTCGTTGGGTAAAGGATTAATTATTAACATTTTCTGAGGACAAAACACAAGAAGCACTTGCAAACATTTATCACATGGACCATGGTAGGGAGCGCAGTGGCTCAGTGGTTATGGCTTAGACTTCAAACCAAAAGGTTCATGGTTTGATCCCCATCAGGGGTTACTGCATTGTGTCCTTGGGCAAGGCACTTCATCAGAGATTACCCATGTGGGGGCACGGTGGTGCTGTGTACTAAGGTGCACTGCATGTCGATGGTGCACTTGTCTTCAACCAATGCTAACCCTGCTTGAGGGGAGTTAGTACATTGGGAAGTCTGGTAGTTTCTCACTGTTGCTTGGTGGTTCTCTCCAGGTACTCGGGTACACTCGTAAAAAAGTCCAACACAAGGTGACTGTAGCTGCCAAAAGTGTTGTTAAACCCCAATAAATAAATTGCCCTCGGTGTTGGTTCTGTTTTACTTGAATTTTTAATGTTTATGTGATTACTTGAAAAGCAAATCAGATTTCAATAAATTTTTATCTTCTGCAAAATTTATCTTAGGCCACACAAAGTAGATCTTCTGTTTCTTGGGCCATTATTTGTGAAATTGCTTGCGGGCGAGCGTTTTTTTATTTTATTTTTTATTTCAGTAATTACTTCTTTGCCATCAAAAGTTCATGTTCTTGGTTTTAGGCCTCATAATCTACAGAATAGCATGGATGGTAGTGTATATCATCCCTTGAGTGCAAGAAGACTTTGCAATGCTAAAGCATTGCAAAGCCTTTTTGCACTCAAGGGACAAATTCATCAATTTTTTTAACTTGGGTAAAATATCAGACATAAACCATTTAATTTAAATTTTTTTTAAGTTTAAATTGGTTATAAAACGAGAGCATGCGGCAGCCAAAAGGACCATGCGGGAGGGCCTGAGAAACAGATTTTTTATTTTTTTTGGCCTTAACATTGCTTTGGATTAGATTGAAAATCACGATGATTTATCGAAAATTAATAGAGTTAATGCCCTTTGAGTATTACATTTCACTTTAATTTTTGATGTTCATGTGATAACTTGAAAAGTAATTATCAGATTTCATTAACTTTTGGCTTGCTGCTTTATACTGATATAAAAACAGTCTTTGACAAGTTTGAAAAGTAAGGTGATTTGTTGAGAATTGATCGTGTGTTATTGCACTTTTTTCGTTTTATTGGAAAGTCTTATGATTAGGCACCACATTATAAATTTTCTGTTTCTCAGGCCTTTTTTGTAAAATTATTTTTGTAATTATTTCTTTGCCATCAAAAGTTCATGTTCTTGGTTTGTTTCATGTTTTAGGCCTCATAATCTGCAGAATAGCATGGGTGGTGGTGTATTTAGTCCCTTGAGTGCAAGAAGACTTTGCAGTGCTAAAGCATTCCAAAGCCTTGTTGCACTCAAACGACAAATATATCAGTTTTATTAATTTGGGTAAATTATCAGACATAAACCATTTAATTTTTATTTTTTTTCAAGTTGGCATTGGTTATAAAAATAGAGCATGCAGCAACCAAAAGGGCCTGAGAAAAGATTGGTGGGGGGGGGGGGGGGGGGGATTTACTTTGCTGTGTGATGGTATTTTATTGTTATTATCATATAATTTATCTAAGACCAGTGGGATTGGACAGCCAATTGGATTCCTCTGATAATGGAACAAACTCAAGCATTCCAGCAGTTATTAAGAGTCCATGACAACATATTTCTAAGAAGAGAAACCAGATAGAAATTGCTGATCTCTAGATAATGAGCAGCACATTTACCTCTTGTTTGGGACAGTATAGAAACACTTTGTGTTAACCCTTTGCAGTCTGAATGATATTTCTGATAATATATTTCGGTTTTTATATGCCTGTCATTTTATGACAGACGTATTATGTTATGGCATTGTCCGTCTGTCCATCTGTCTGTCCATCCGTCCATCTGTCCATCCATCCATCCATCTGTCCGGCCATAAACAATTTTTGTGTCACCTACGCCTACAAAGGTTTACATGCTATATTGTTCAAACTTTATAAACATGTTGATCAGTAATTGCCGTTGTGCATGTGACAAGAGCAAGTAATTCCATTTTGTATTTCCAGAGTTATGCCCCTTTTAGTACTTAAAACATTACAGTATTGTGTCGCCTACTCCTTCAACATTTTACATGCTACATTGTTCAAACTTTGCACTCATGGTGATCACCAATTGTCGTTTTGCATGTGACAAGAGCAGGTAACTCTGTTTTGTATTGTAACATTACAGTATTGTGTCGCCTACTCCTTCAACATTTTACATGCTACATTGTTCAAACTTTGCACACATGTTGATCACCAATTGCCACTGTTCTTGTGACAAGTGCAGGTAACTCCATTTTATATTTCCAGAGTTATGCCCCCTTTTAGTACTTAAAACATTACAGTATTGTGTCGCCTACTCCTTCAACATTTTACATGCTATATTGTTCAAACTTTGCACACATGGTGATCACCAGTTGTCATTGTGCATGTGACAAGAGCAGGTAACTCCATTTTGTATTTCCAGAGTTATGCCCCCTTTTAGTACTTAAAACATTACAGTATTGTGTCGCCTTCTCCTTCAACATTTTGCATGCTATATTGTTCAAACTTTGCACACATGTTGTTCACCAATTGCCGTTGTGCATAAGAGCAGGTACTCTTTTTTATATTTCCAGAGTTATGCCCCCTTTTAGTACTTGAAACATTACACTATTGTGTCGCCTACTCCTTCAACATTTTACTTGCTTTATTGTTCAAACTTTTCACCCATGTTGATCTTCAATTGTCATTGTGCGTGTCACAAGAGCAGGTAACTCTGTTTTGTATTTCCAGAGTTATGCCACCTTTTAGTACTTGAAACATTAAACTATTGTGTCTCCTACTTTAACATTTTACTTGCTTTATTGTTCAAACTTTGCACCCATGTTGATCATCAATTATTGTGCATGTGACAGGAGCAGGCAGATAACTCCATTTTATTTTTAAACGACAAGAATCCTCGCCGTTTATAGTAGTTATGATCCTCAAAATGTCCCTCTCCTTGGCACCACCTATCTTCAATTGTTGTCTCCCGCTTTTTTAAAAAAATGGGAGATATTAAATTCGGGGTGTCCTTCTGTCCTTGCGTGTTTTTCGTTTCCAGACTCTAACTTTCCTAACAGTGACCAGATTTCGATGAAATTTGGGTAGTAGATCATCAATTGTGGGTCCAAGTTCGAATATGGGCATTTTCTGCGCAAATTTAATTAGGTTGCTGAAATTTGATTGGCTGACGGTTTCCAGACTCTGACTTTCCTTAAAATCAACCGATTTCGATGCAATTTCATATATGGATTACTTTTATCAATACCTAGGTCAAGTCCGAATGTGGGAAATTTTGTACCGAAAATCTGTCCGTCTGCCTGTCCCTCTGCCCCGTGCATCAGCGCACCTCAGACTAAAAGCCGTATTTATGAACCAATCCTCATGAAACTTCTTGTGTATCTTTGTTATCATTGTGAGACCAGAATATGTGTTTGGGGGTATAGTCCAAAATTCAAGATGGCCACCAGAGGCCATTTTGTTCCGAAATTGGGTGTAATCAGTTTTTTTGTACAGAACTTCTATATGAAAGTTCGGATTTGAATAAACGTTCGCATGAATGTTTAGTAGCATGCAATACATCATATATAATACGAGTTTTGTTCTCGTGCAAAAATTATGCAAATTAGGGAAACATTGATTTATTCACTGCTACTACTAATACACATAAGTGCACACCTTCTGTGTTTTTTGTTTCCACACTCTAACTTTCCTTACAGTCAGTCAATTTCAATGAAATTTGGGTAGTGGATCACTTTCATCAATTGTGGATCCAAATTCGAACATGGGCATTTTCCGTGCTTATTTAATTAGGTTGCTTAAATTTGATTGGCTGATGGTTTCCATGCTCTAACTTTCCTTAGAGTCAACCGATTTCAATGAAATTTCATATATGGATTACTTTTATCAATACCTAGGTCAAGTTCGAATGTGGGAAATTTTGTACCGAAAATCTGTCTGTCTGCCTGTCCGTCTGCCCATGCATCAACGCACCTTGGACTAAAAGCCGTATTTATGAACCGATCTTCACGAAACTTCTTGTGTATCTTTGTTATCATTGTGAGACCAGAATATGTCTTCATCATTACTTCTTTTGCAACTCTACAAAGTCAGACTCTCCCAGTACCATATACAGACCACCATATTATCTGGACATCACTTCCAAGGTTTCATTAACTTCCAATCACAAGCTTTACAGGTTGGTTAACACTTTTCACATCAGTTTAATATAATATGTCTTATCATACAGTCTTAATTTTTAGTGATTCTCACAGTTATACTCCACATCACTTTACTTGCTTTGACAGTGACCTCCGTGAAAATAAATCTGATAACCACTGTCTGAAGCACTGAAGTCTCTTCTAAATAACTTCCACTTGCAACTCAACTACATTCCACTGGATGCATTAATTCCCCTTTAAACTGCTGCCCAGTGGGAGACATGTTGAATTCACTGAATTTGCTTGTTATCAATGAAGTTAACCTGTCAATGAATGGACGCTACCATTGTAAACGGTGAGGAGAATCTTCTACAGCAGCCTTGCAGCCCTTTAGAAGTTATCTTATGAATAAAATGGATGCTATCATTTTTTTTAGCTCACCTGACTGAAAGTCAGGGTGAGCTTTTCTTATCACTCTCCGTCCGTCTGTCGTCCGTTGTCTGTCGTCCGTCGTCCTGCGTGAAGGTGGTGTTTGAGCCTCTTTCTCCTAAACCCCTGGCCACATTTTAATTAAATTTCATGTAAGTAGTGGTTATATAGAGGCATTTTGATTTTTATCCAAATTAGGTTTCGGCTCGTATTGAGCAGAGGTGTGGGGAAAATATGGCCAATTTTTTTGAAAATCTTCTTCTAATGAACCACCAGTAGCAGAGACTTGATATGTGGTATACAGAGTCCTTTTGAGGTTTAGAATCAAGTTTGTTCAAGAGAAGTTTGTCGGGCATTATTTGCCTTCGTTATGGGAGGGGCAAAAATTTTGGCCATGCCTAAAATTTCTATTTTCAGAACCATGAGGTCGATTTGAACCAAATTTGATATGAGATGATAATGGGTCATAAGTAGTTGATTGATGCAAAAAAAAATTTTCTCATTGCCCCGTGGGAACCTCGGGAGCTAAAAATAGGAAAAACCTTAAAACTGCCATATCACCAAAACTACACGGCACAGAGAATTCTTATTTTGTATAAAGCTTACTTTTATCCAGTAGAATAGAATGGTTAAAAAAAATCCCTATCGGTTTGATCACAAGGTACTTTTTTCAGGACTTTGAAAAAGTGCTGAGTCAGCACTTTTTTAGCACTGTAGGCAATGGGAAAAACATTAAAAAATCTTCTTTTCCAGATCCAGCAGGCAGAATCTTTTGATATTTGGTATGCAACATTGTAGGGTGGATCTGATTCAAGTTTGTTCAAATCGGCCCCCTGGGTTCATATTTGGGCTCAGTATAGGAGCCCGATTTTGAACTTAGTGCATTTCAGGCAAATTTCTTCAAAAATCTTCTTCTCCAGATCCAGCAGGCAGAATCTTTTCATATTTGGTATGCAACATTGTGGGGTGGATCTGATTCAAGTTTGTTCAAATCGGCCCCCTGGGTTCATATTTGGGCTTAGTATAGGGGCCCGATTTCGAACTTAGTGCATTTCAGGCAAATTTCTTCAAAAATCTTCTTCTTCTTCTCCAGATCCAGCAGGCAGAATCTTTTGATATTTGGTATGCAACATTGTGGGGTGGATCTGATTCAAGTTTGTTCAAATCGGCCCCCTGGATTCATATTTGGGCTCACTATAGAAGCCCGAATTCGAACTCAGTGCATTTCAGGCAAATTTCTTAAAAAATCTTCTTCTCCAGATCCAGCAGGCAGAATCTTTTCATATTTGGTATGCAACATTGTGGGGTGGATCTGATTCAAGTTGTTCAAATTGGCTCCCTAGATGCATATTTGGGCTCACTATAGAAGCTCGAATTTGAACTTAGTGCATTTCAGGCAAATTTCTTAAAAAATCTTCTTCTCCAGATCCAGCAGGCAGAATCTTTTGATATTTGGTATGCAACATTGTGGGGTGGATCTGATTCAAGTTTGTCCAAATCGGCTCCCTGGATTCATATTTGGGCTCACTATAGAAGCTCGAATTTGAACTTAGTGCATTTCAGGCAAATTTCTTAAAAAATCTTCTTCTCCAGATCCAGCAGGCAGAATCTTTTGATATTTGGTATGCAACATTGTGGGGTGGATCTGATTCAAGTTTGTTCAAATCGGCTTCCTCGATTCATATTTGGGCTCACTATAGAAGGTCAAATTCGAACTTAGTGCATTTCAGGCAAATTTCTTAAAAAATCTTCATCTCCAGATCCAGCATGCAGAATCTTTTTATATTTGGTAAGCAACATTGTGGGGTGGATCTGATTCAAGTTTGTTCAAATCGGCCCCCCTGGGTTTATATTTGGGCTCAGTATAGGAGCCCAAATTTGAACTTGGTGCATTTCAGGCAAATTTATTCAAAGATCTTCTTCTCCAGATCCAGCAGGCAGAATCTTTTGATATTTGGTATGCAACATTGTGGGGTGAATCTGATGCAAATTTGTTCATATCGGCTCCCTAGATTCATATTTGGGCTCACTATAGAAGCTTGAATTCGAACTTAGTGCATTTCAGGCAAATTTCTTAAAAAATCTTCTTCTCCAGATCCAGCAGGCAGAATCTTTTCATATTTGGTATGTAACATTGTGGGGTGGATCTGATTCAAGTTTGTTCAAATCGGCTCCCTAGATTCATATTTGGGCTCACTATAGAAGCTTGAATTCGAACTTTGTGCATTTCAGGCAAATTTCTTAAAAAATCTTCTCCAGATCCAGCAGGCAGAATCTCTTCATATTTGGTAAGCAGCATTGTGGTGTGGATCTGATTTAAGTTTGTTCAAATGCCCCCCCCCCCCCCCCCCCTTGGGTTTATATTTGGGCTCAGTATAGAAGCCCAAATTTGAACTGAGTGCATTTCAGGCAAATTTCTTTAAAAATATTCTTTTCCAGATCCAGCAGGCAGAATCTTTTGATATTTGGTATGAAACATTGTGGGGGTGGATCTGATTCAAATTTGTTCAAATCAGCCCCCTAGATTCATATTTGGGTTCACTATAAAAGCTCGAATTCGAACTTAGTGCATTTCAGGCAAATTTCTTAAAAAATCTTCTTCTCCAGATCTAGCAGGCAGAATCTTTTCATATTTGGTTATGCAACATTGTGGGATGGATGTGATTCAAGTTTGTTCAAATCAGCCCCCTGGATTCATATTTGGCCAGACCTGGCAGGGATAGTCTCTTGGAGGTCTTCTACAAGTTCTCCTCATTTTTGTTACCATGCATCGAAAAACATGGCTGCCAGAAGCATTTTTTGATTCTGATTGGTGGATTTTGAAAAATCTTCTCCTCTGAAACCACAGGGCCAAATGTTTTGAAACTTTGCATGGTTGATGACAGGGACACCCTCTACCACAACTGGGGCTTATAGTTACTATAGAAAACCCGAGGGGAAATCACATTTTCATCTTCTCTCTGGAACTACTGAGCTGACCTGAACCAAACTTGGTAGGAATGGTCTATAGGAGGACCTCTACAGACGATCCTCTTTTTGTTCCCATTGGTTGGAAAATATGGCCACCAGGGATACTCCCTGATTCTGATTGATGGATTTTACAAAAATATTCCCCTCTGAAACTACAAAGTCAAATGTTTTGAAACATGGGGCACCTTCTACCAATGATTCTCGATCATGTAATGTTGCAAACATGGTCATAATTGCAGCTCATAGTTACCGTGGAAAGCCTCTGGGAAATCAAATTTTTATATGTAGTTCCAGGTGAGCGATTACAGGCACTTTAGAGCCTCTAGTTTGAACTGCTGCATTTGCATATTACGTGGGCAGATGCGGCTGATTCATTAGGTAAAGGGTTAACGGGTCAAATTTGTACTAAATATGATCAATTCAATTCAATTCTTTATTGTAAGATAGACATGAAAAACACACCAGAAGAAAGTAACAACTACAAATGAGGGCATGGTGGATCAGTAGGTAGAGGTGCAGGCTGCAAGCCGAGGGGCCCTCAGATCGAATCCCACCTGCAGCAACCACGTTGTGTCCTTGGGCAAGGCACTTCACCCCCATTGCCCCTGTGAGGGCATGGTGGTGTTGTGTACTAATGTGTACTGCACATTGGTGGCACACCTGTCTTCAACCAATGCTAACCCTGCTTGTGTGGAGTTAGTATTGGGAAACCTGACAGTTGCTCGGTGGTTCTCTCTAGATACTTCAGCTTCCTCCACCCGTAAAACTGTCCGACACGAGGTGACCTGGCTGTCAAAAGTGTCATTAAACCCCAATAAATAAATAAATAATTTAAACTACAAATACAATACTTGTATGCTGCAGTGGGTGTCATAGCCTAATTGACTGTCTTCTTGACACTCCCTATTGGCTATTTAACTATGCTCTGCAGCATTTTGGTCATTTAGAATTATGAGTCTTGTGGTTTTGTATTTGGAAGTTACAATTCAAGGAAAAGATAAACTGTTACAAAAAATGGTCTGACAAACAGAAGATCAACTTTGTGGGGCCTAATCAATTTCTTTGGTAGACTCGGAACTGATTTTATGCAATGGCATGTCCTGTGAGTGCTGACTGCCGAGTGTTGGATGTGTTTACTCACTGTACCATAAAAAAAACCACAATGCAGCCATTATTTAAATACTCTGTTGACTAGTTAGGGCTCGCAGGAGTCACATCTAGAGCTGCAACGATTCATCGCGATTTCAATGCATTGCGATACATTTGTACACGATACGCATATCGTATCATTTCATGTGTATCACGATACAAACGATACACTTCCACAAGGTTGGCATGATGTAGTCTGAAGTTGCATTTTCAGGCCCAACAATGTCTATTTTGTGCTTTTCCAACTTGCAATTCCACCACAATAGTCTGAAATTCAATCAGTATAGCTATAATTCACTTTCAAAGTGATATTTACGTTCCCAACGTAATCCCCTTCAGAAGAGGATTACGTTGGGAACATAAATATCACGTTGAAAGTGAATTGTAGCTGCAGGGCTTGCCTTGAGTCGGGGCTGATCAGACCAGGCCCCGAGATCAGCCCCGAGGAGCACTTTCTGGGGGCTTTTTTTCAAGCCCCGACATTTTCCACAAAAAAGCACTAACAATAATGGACAAAATGGAAAATCAGCTCCGAAAAGGCCCCGACCTCAATATGTGGGACACTTTTTTTTAGGCCCCGACCATTTTACTCAAGGCGAGCCCTGTAGCTGTACTGATAGAATTTCAGGCTCCAGTGATTCCACTTGTTCATTTGTATTTCAGTAAAATATCAACTTTGTCTAAATTATAAGCATAGTTTGAGGCAACAGACCTCTCACCTCTGAGTTGAACCCAGACTCCCAGAGGCCCATTGGCTGAAACTTGTCTTTCTCAAGCACTAAAAAAGAAATTAGATGTTACATGGCCAAATGAAAGGTGGACTCTGTGCAGTTTGTGGGCCTTTTATTACTGATAATTCACTCTCAATGTACTGCATGTAATGAATCATAAAAAAAAATCGCGATACATATTGTATTGTGAGTGAGACGTATTGTTGCAGCCCTAGTCACTTCTTTTTTTTTTAAATTTAAGTGAAATAGAAGAGTGCTGAAACTCCAACCTGATAGGTGAATGTGGATATGCAAGGACAGCATTGGCATACATTGACAGAATTATTTATTTATTAAGGTTTAAGGGTCATATCATGTCAGTGATAGCATAGCGATCGAGGTATAAAGGCCATTTACCAACCAGCCTGGTTGGTCTGGATCTCTTAGTCTTGTGGTAAATCGGTCGCTTTGTGTGCTAGAGGTCGACGGTTCGAACCCCAGCTCCCGCACTTATCACTCCTCCTGTTACATTTGGGTGCTCGTCCGATCCTCAGCAGTTGGTGGCGTTGTGGATGCTGTGGTGAAGCACGGTGGATGTTTCGACCGCTCTGAGGTGGAATTTCTGGGGTGAGATTCACGGTGAGTGAATCTCAAAAGAAGGGGAGAGTAGTGTAGCGGTCGAGGTATAAAGGCCATTTACCAACCAGCCTGGTTGGTCCGGATCTCTTGGTCTTGTGGTAAATTGGTCGCTTTGTGTGCTAGAGGTCGACGGTTCGAACCCTGGCTCCCGCACTTATCTCTCCTCCTGTTACAACAGTTTTATGGGTGGGGGAAACTGAAGTACGCAGAGAGAACCACCGAGCAACGACAAGCAGCTAGCTGTCAGCTCTCCAACATTGTAACTCTGAACTCTGCACTGTGGCACAGGCAGGGTTAGATTGGTTGAAGACATGCGAGCCATCGATGTGCTGTATGCCTTAGTACACAGCGTCATCGTGCCCCCATGTAGGCAATCGGGGTTAAGTGCCTTGCCCAAGGACACAATGCGGGAGCACAATTCAGTGGCTGAAATGGTCACCCATCCAACTACTAACAGCACTCGACATTACTTAACTTTGGTGATCTGACGAGAACCGGTTACCGTGACGCCACTGCGCCCCCACATTGACAGAAGTGTTGTTGTCATACTAGAGACGGGCTACCAATATGATGGGGATGCAGAAAAACCGAACAGAACTACTATTTGAATACTGAAACCATCTGAATTTTCAAAGTTTCCTACATTCGTTATTTATAAGACCATGTTAAGCTTCATAAGAGCTGAAAGGTTCATTTTCATGAAAGAAATGCCTGATTTTCTTTTCAGTTTTGTTAACCCTCAGTGGGCTGGGCAATTGTCCTGAATTCCCACTAGGCTACAACCAGTACATGTCCCCCCCCCTCCCCCCCCCCCCCCCCCCCCAGTTGCTTAGCATTGATTTCTAGTCAGGTGTTGGCTGCCTATTCAGGCAGCCAATACCTGGCTAGAAATCACTGCCCAGATGATTTATCAGCAGGACTTCCTAAAGATGGCATGGTCACGGCACATGCTTTGAGATCGCAAAAGCCTGAATATGTCTTTAAACGTTAGGGTGCCTTTAGAACAAGTCACAAAATTACTGTAAATATGATTTGTGTTCATAAAAGAATGCTCCTGTTGAGCTCATTAGCACTAGCATTTATAGCGTTGTGGTAGAATGATAAAAGAACAACTTATTCCGTTTTTTTCCTGATGTGAATTCCCCTTTGGTACTATCACCAAATCTCAATCAGGTCAGATACTGAATACCAAACTGATATCGAGGTATAACCTTTTAAAAATACCGAAACCGATACCAACCTCAAAGTTCCAATAATGCCCATCTCTACATCATATGGCAGTGACTGCAGTACGTTGATACCGTTCTGGGAGCGTTCTCTTTTGCTAACAGATAAAAGCAGCTTGAATGATTCTCTAAAATGATCACAAAGATGGGAATTATGGACAAAAAACATCGATTGAATTGTTTTCTCATTGAGATTAAATCAAGTACTGGAACCGTAGGTACTGGTGTTTGGGTACCAGTACCGAGAAAGCTCTCGATTACCGAAGATACCGGTAATGATTCTATTGACCCATTAACATCCCTGGCGCCACTGTTATATTGAATCAATTAGGCTTTATAGATATGTAATCTTTCGGTAAGGCTACTGGTATATGAAGAATATGATTTTGCATTGAAAAAAGAATTACAATCCTCTACCTCCAGGAGTGCAGTGGCTCTGGCATTGTACTTCAAACTGACAGGTTCATGATTCGATTCATGCCAGGTAATGGCATTGTGTCCCTCGGCAAGGCACTTAATCCTGAATGCCCATGTGGGGGCATGGTGGCACTGTGTATTAACTCTTAGAAGCCGGGGAATCAGAATGAATTTATTGAACATGACATACTGCGAAAAACTTACAGTAAAGCAGGTGCTTCTAGTCAAGTGTCGTCTGCCTATTAAGGCAGACGACACTTGACTAGAAGCACCTGCTCAGTGTTTAATTCTCCCCCAGCCCAAAGATAGCCAAACCGTCAGTGCCAGATTACCTGCCATTTTACATCACTGGCAAGAAAACTTGACAACCGGCTTCTAAGAGTTAAAGTGTACTGCGCATCGATGGTGCATCTGTCTTCAACCAATGCTAATCCTGCTTGTGTTTTAGTTAGTACATTGGGGAATCTTGACAGTTGCTTGCCATTGATCCGTCTTCCTCCACCCCTAAAACTGTCCGACACGAGGTGACCCTGGCTGTCGAAAGTGTTGTTAAACTCCAATAAATAAATAAATAAATAATCCTCTGCCTCCAAACACAAACTATTAATTTATAAACTGTGGTTTATTTTTAATTTTTAGATTAGTCGGTCTGAAACCCAAAAACCTTTAGCACAGGTCGTATTTATGAAGGGATTTCATTGTAATTTAGTAGGATGACTCCATATAATCTCTAGATGAGAACATCCCTTTTGGTCACGACCTGTCAACTGTGATGCTGCGAGAACACAAAAACCTTTAGCGCAGTCTGCAGGTTGTATTTATAAAGGGATTTTATAGTAACTTTGTAGGATGCCTCTGTATAATGTCTAAATGAGAACGTCTTTTTTTGGTCGAGTTCAGTTAACCGTGATGGCTGTAGGGGGACGTTACCTAGATTCTTTTAGCACAGTCTACAGCTTGCATTTATAAAGGGATTTCATTGCAAATTTATAGGATGACTCAGTATAATGTCTAGATGTGAACGGCATGTTTTGGCCGTGATCGGTCGGCCTAGATTTATTTAGCACAGTGTACAGTTCATATTTATGAAACAATTTCATTGTATCTTGAAAGGATAACTTGGTATGATGTGTAGATGAGACTGTCGTATTTTAGTCACGATCGGTCAGCCGTTACCGCCGCCTGGTCACTTGACCTAGATTCCTTTGGCACTGCTTACAGGATGTTTTTATGAAGAGATTTCATTGTAACTTGGTAGGCTAACTTGGAATGATATCTGGATGAGACTGTCCTATTTTGGTCAGGATCGGTCAACCTTGACTGCGAATCCATCAGGTGACGTAAATTCCTTTAGCAAAGTCTGTGAGTTATATTTATGAAGAGATTTCGTTGTAACGTGGTAGGTTGACTTGTTTTGGAATGATTTTACTGTAACTTGGTAACTTGGTTGACATATGTTAACTGTTAGGACCACATCAACTCAGGTCTTAATTCTTGAGTACAGTCTACACTCAAATTACTTATATTGAAAACATAGCATATAGGGAACAGAAATTAACATATTCTCATTATCACAATTCTTGTCTTATTTCATAATCCTTGTCCCCACTGGAACCCCGGAAAGTGAAGCCGTGCCTGTTCACTGCGGTAAACAGGCTCTGTTTTACTGATGAAATAGGACCCAGTCACCAATGCTTGGTAGGTGCAAACCCTGTCTAAAATGGGCAACATGGCTTATTAACTCTCACCCCTGGTCTTGAGTTGATACTCATGTTGTGGTCATGAATAGACATTGTGCAAAAATATGTGACCTTAAATACTAATACATGTAAATAAATAAATTCATAACCCTTACATAAACATTGAACATTATCCTTTTCTTCAAACGCAACACACAGTCAAGTTAAGCTACAGTGTCATTGACACTTTCATTTTTAAGTTCCTTACTGAGTAAGGTATTGGCACTAAATTATTTTAATCATTTTACCCAATGCAGACGCTATCAAAATTTATTATTTCAAATATTATTTTTCCACTTTTTAAAAAAATTTCACGCAAAACCATATCATGTGACCCCCTTATTGGAATGAGCGCCTCATCCACATTCCAAAGTGTCACATGATATTGTTTTGTTGAATTTCTTTGAAAAATAATATTTTTTGAGCTGCAAATTTCGCATATTAATCTGATGCATGCAGCCAATTCGTTAGGTAAAGGGTTAAAACCATAAAATGAACACACGCCCTCTCCAGCCCACAGCACCAGTGCATCGACTTATCACTAGAAGCATTACCACTAATTTGTAAGGTGCCCTACAAACAGAATGGAGAAAGATTCACAGGAGAAACCAGGCAGCAAAAGATTTTACCCTTTATCAACATGAAAAGCAGACGACACTTGCAAAATAAATTCTTCAATAACTAATTTTTTGCATTGTTTGTCTCAAAAACATAGGTTATGACCCCTTATTGGAATGATCTCAATGAGCTCATTCCAATGAGGGGTCATAACCTATGATTTTGAGACAAATAATGAAAATTAATTGGCGATTTCTAGCTTATCTTGACAAAGTCAAGCTGAGCTAATCTCATCGCTTCCCGTCCGGCGTCTGTCGTCCGTCAACACCATGTTTTGGTCTTCTCCTCCAAAGCCACTGGGCCAATTCAAGTGAAAGTTTGTGTGAGTGATGGTCCCAAAGGGGCATTTCATTTTTGTTCAACTCAGCATGCCCAGCCCCATAGGGAGGGAGTGAGGGAAAATGCACCAAAATATTTTTAAAATCTTCTTCTCAAGAACCAGTGTGTACAATGACTTGTTATTTGCTATGGAGCTTCCATATGAGGTGTAGAATCAAGTTTGTTCAAACGAAGTTCGTGAAATAATATTTGGCTTTGTAATAGGAGGGGTAAGATTTTTGGCCCCGCCCAAAATTTCTATTTTCTGAACCGATGGTCCGGTATGAACCAAATTTGGTTTGTGGTATTATTGGGTCATAAGTACATGACCCATGTAAAAAAAAAAATTCCCGCATCCCCATGGGAACCCTGGGAGCTAAAAATAGAAATATTTTCAAACGCCCATATTTCCCAAACCCCACGGAACAGAGAGCTTTTATTTGGTATGAAGTATCCTTATGACCAGTAGAATTGAATGGTAAAAAAAAATTGCCATCGGTTATGTTAGGGTGTTCTGTAATGGGCATCGAAAAAATGCTGAGTCAGCATATTTGCAAAAATTTAAAAAAATCTTTTCTCCAGAACCAATCATCAGAATCTTTTGATATTTGGTATACAGCATTCATAGGGGGGGTCAGATAAAAGTTTGTTGAAATAAAGCTCATTGGTTCATATTTGGGCTCTCTACCGGAGCCAGAAGTTTTAACATAGGGTAATATGGGGAATATTCTTTAAAAATCTTCTTCAACAGAACCACCAGTCAGAATCTTTTAATATTTGGTATACATCATTGTTATGAGGGTCAGATTCTAGATTGTTCAAACCAAGTCCCTAGGTTAATATTTGGGCTTCCGTAGGAAGCCCAAATTTTATCTTTGTTCAATATGGAGGGTAATTTAAAAAAATCTTCTTCTTCAGATCCATCAGTCAGAATGCTTTGATATTTGGTATGCAACATCTCTATGGGGGTCAGATTCAAGTTTGTTCAAATCAGATCCCTAGGTATATACTTGGGCTCACTATGGTAGCCCAAATTTTTACTTAGTGCAATATGAGAAAATTTCTTTAAAAATCTTCTTCTTCAGATCCACCAGTCGGAATGCTTTTATATTTGGTATACAACATCTCTAGGGGGGTCAGATTCCAGGTTGTTCAATTCGAGTGCCTAGGTTAATATTTGGGCTCCATATGGGAACATGAAATTTAACTTAGTACAATATGAGGGAATTTCTTCAAAAATCTTTTTCTTCAGATTCACTTGTCAGAATTCTTTCACATTTGGTATACAACATCTCTAGGGGGGTCAGATTCAAGTTTGTTCAAATCGGATCCATAGGTCAATATTTGGGCTCGCTATGGTAGCCCAAATTTGAACTTAGTGCAATTCGGAGAAATTTCTTTACAATTTCTCTTCTTCAGATCCAACAGTCAGAATGCTTTCATATTCGGTACACAACATCTCTAGGGAAGTCAGATTTAACTGTGTTCAAATCAAGAGCCTGGGTTAATATTTGGGCTCTCTATGGGAGCCGGAATTGGCCATTTTGCTGAAGAATTAAAAATTTTGTATTCAGTACCTTCTAGATGTACTAAGATTAATCCACATAGGTTGTATCAAGGGGCTTCATAGGGGAGCTCTACATTTTACTTATGATCAACTGAAGAAAAGGCATGATGCCCAGATTATTTTTGTCACTCCTGAGGGACTCAAGGATTGACAGTGTAGCCTATGGAGATGGCTTGCTTAATGTAGACTCATTCTTGGACTCTGTTTAAATTGTGTTCTGTACAAGATGAGCGCTTCAGGCCCCGTAGGGCCTCTTGTTTAGAATAGGTCTGGCCATTTTTGGCTGTTTTGTTGGTAAAGGGTTAATTAAAACCATAAAATGTGTTTCACAAAAGACAACTTAAACACAGTGCCAAATTGGAAGATGCTGACATGGAAACAACAATAGCTTATCAATTCATATTCTGAATGCAAATTGTTAATGTCAGACCATACTAATCAGAAAATGGTTATCACTTGGGAAATCTGAAGTCTGGCAATGCTCTCTTTACCTAATTTGGGTTTCCTCAAAGGTCAGTGAAGGGCTTCCTTTTTGCACAGAATATGATTGTTTGTTGAAAATTGGAATGTTGACAATTTTTAGCATAATTCAAGAAAAACTAATCTGGAATTGGTCCAGAGAGAGTATTTTATTCAGAAAGTTTTTGTCAGGTCATTGAAAATTGAGGTGGTCTGCAGACATAGTGACTAAGCTTATTAATTCTTTAGCCTTTTACTTATCATAGTTTGTAGAATATTTGAAATAGTTTTCTTGAATGTATGTGAAGCAGGCCATATTATGGTATGTCCATGTCTGGCCATCCATCTGTCTATTCACTTTTGCTTGTCTGTGCAATAACTTGAAAATGAAATGGACCATGGATCCTATATTTTGTGGTGGATTAGTGGTGATTAGAGGAAGGTTCCTTTCGATAATCAATTTTCTGCCATATCCAATATGGCAGCCATCTTGGATTTTTTGTCATTTTTGCTTGGCTGCGTAATAACTTGAGAACGAAATGCAGTGGGTACAGTTTTTATGTGGTGGATTATTTTGTGATGGATAAGTGGTGACTAGAGGAAGGATCCTTTTGATAATTAGTTTTCTGCCGTATCTAATATGGCTGCCATGGAAGCTATCTTGATGGATCCCATTTTTAGCTGACCTTGACGAAGTCAAGCTGAGCCTATCTAATCGCTCTCTGTCCATTGTCTGTCAACACTATGTTTTGGACTTCTCCAAAACCACTGGGCCAATTCAAGTGAAAGTTTGTGTGAGTGATGGTCCCGAAGGGGCATTGCATCTTTGTTCAACTCAACATGCCCAGCCCCATAGGGACGGGGGTGGGGGGAAAATGCTCCAAAATATTTTTAAAATCTTCTTCTGATGGGTATATTGGGTATGGAGCTTCCTTTTGAGGTGTAGAATCAAGTTTGTTCAAACGAAGTTCGTTGAGCAATATTTGCCTTTGTAATGGGAGGGGCAAGATTTTTGGCCCCGCCGAAAAATTTCTATTTTCTGAACCGATGATCCAATTTGAACCAAATTTGGTATGTGGTATTATTGGGTAATACGTACTTGACTTGTGCAAAAATAAAATATCCTGTGTACCCATGGGAACCCCAGGAGCTAAAAATGGAAATATTTTCAAACGCCTGTGTTTCCCAAACCACGCATAACAGAGAACTCTTTTTTGGTATGAAGCACCAGTCAGAATGCTTTTATATTTGGTATACAACATCTTTGGGGAGCACACATCTGTGGGGGGGGGGGGGGGGGGGGGGGGGGGGGGGGGTTGTCAGATTCAAGTTTGTTCAAATCAGGTCCCTGGGTTAATGAGCCCAAATCTTAACTTAGTGCAATATGAGGGAATTTCTTTTAAAATCTTCTTCTCCAGAACCATCTGTCAGAATCTTTTCATATTTGGTATTTCTCAAGGGAGATCAGATTCAAGTTTGTTCAGTTTAGGACCGAAACGGTTGGCTCATTTTCGTAACCGACTAACCGAGAGCTATAACTGGATAATATCCAGTTACCTGTGGCCATTATTTCACCGAATATGGGATAAAAACTATGAGAATTGGAAAGCAGTATTATCAAACTATTTCGTAGTGTGTACACAAATGAATGTTGTTGAGTACTCGGCAACGTTCGTTTGTATACAAACCATGGAATAGTTTCTGCGATTACTCAGTACTCACGGAAACTGTCGATCAATAATGAAGTCTTGAATGCCAAAGTTGATTATTTCTCAATATATACAACGTGGCTTCGAGGTGTAATCTATCACAAAAGAGAAGGGGCAGATTTACTATGTTTTGAACGTGGAATAACGATCACTATCGATATTTCGGATAACCGGTTAAAGGTTTTTTTAATCGGTTTGGTAGCTAACTGGTTTCAAACCGATTATCCGGTTAACCATTTCATCACTAGTTCAATTCGAGTCCCTGCCTTAATATTTGGGTTTTCTTTTGGAGGCTGGGGGTGGTGGGGTGGGGCAGGTTAGGTTCAAGTTTGTTCAAATCCATTACTTAGTGTTTTTCATAAAATTTGCCTTTCAAACTGCAGTGACATAACAACCCTTGGTCGTTTGGCAGTGCTTGGTTACAGCTGATAGAATTGGAAGCAGTCAGGAAGACTTTTGATTAAAATCCTCTGACATGGACACCAGAGTTATGATTAACATCTTGACATCTTTCCTCTGTTGTGTTGATGAACCATGACTAACTGAATGTGACCCAAAATACTTGAACCATTTTGTCAGGTGAGTGACTAAGGCCCCTTGGGGCCCCTTGTCTTTATTTGTTCTTCTTAAAGGTGAGTACATCACCTATTTTGATGCTTATAATTTTAAAGTTTTATCCCTATTTTTGGGGTCCAAATAGCCCATTAAACTCCTAAAATAACCCCTTATTTTTGTGAAATATGACCCTAAAATGTCCCTCAGTTTTCCCAAAAAGTTGCTTGAAAGCCTTACATATACATATAAAAATCAAAATCTGACTATTTGGTCTCAGAAATCTCCCTATTTTGCAATCAATCAGCTTAACATGCCTGTAGCAGTGCCTGGTGTGAAATCCCCTAAAGTGGACAGCTTAGCCATAAATAATTTGCTAAACTTAACTATAAACTCGAATTGTAGTTATGATAGAGCAGTGTGCAAAATTTGATGGAAACAGTCGATTCGTTCACGTGGTGGTTACGCACATTTATTTATTTATTTATTTATTTATTGGTGTTTAAGGTCACATACTTATGCACAATGGCTAATCGTGACCGTGACAGTTTTACAGGTGGAGGAAGCCGGAGTACCCGGAGAGAACCACCGAGCAACGACGAGCAGCTCTCCAACATCGTAACTCTGAACTCTGCACCGCAGCACAGGCAGGGTTAGATTGGTTGAAGACATGCGCACCATCGACGTGCAGTACGCCTCAGTACACAGCGTCATCGTGCCCCCATGTAGGCAATCAGGGTGAAGCGTCTTGCCCAAGGACACAACGCGGTTGCCGCAGGTGGGATTCGAACCGAGGACCTCTCGGCTTGCAGCCTGCACCTCTACCAACTGAGCCACCGCGCCCTACGCACATTTAAATCTATGCGAATGGATGACCGGTTAGACAAAAGTTGCATCGTGAATGGTTAAGTGTGAGTAACTTAACTGTTTGAGTGATAAATTTTTTCTTGGCCTCACACATTTTTGCCTTGTTACAATTTATGGGAGAGTGCCTATAGGCACTCTCCCATAAATTGTAACAATGCAAATCGATGCAGATGAAGTAATTTTACTTCCAAGAGAATAAGAAGGATATCCACAGAATATGAAGCCTTTAACTTTAACTTTGGTTACCTGCAGTTCTGAATAAAGCCCAAATATGGCCTTCTATCACTCTACCAGTCTTTCTTGTGTCTAGATAGATTTTTAGACTTTTGCCTCAAGAGGTTATATATATTTCACTTCCACGCAATATATGAATACTTGTTAATGATAAATAACCAGTTTCCCAAGAATTTTTTATACAGCTGAGTGTCCGGTTAGCCATCCCCAACCATGTGAACGTTCATTCGGTTAGAACCATTTTTGAAATTTTGCAAACAGATAGGTGCAGAGTGACTCCAAACAGAAATGAACTAGATTAATAAATAGAATGTTAGTTTTTGTTTATTGTGCTGACTGAAGTTGGTCAATTCATTTGGATATGGGTTAAATCTGGCCCCTATAGATAGGTACTGGTAGTCAAGCTCTCAGGATCCGATTCTAATTCTGTAAGGATTCAATGCTGTTATGGTATGGAACCAGTCTAATCCTTTACCCTTCATCCAATCCAGGATATCAAAATGTATTATTTTAATTATTGTTTTTTTAACATTTTTCAAAAAATTTCAATAAAACTATATCATGTGATTCCATTGAGGGGTTGCCTGATATGGTTTGTTGAAACGTTTTGAAAAATATATTTTTTTCAACTGCTAAATTTGAAAATTACATGGACAGATACAGCCAATTTGTTTGGTAAAGGTTTTAAATATACCATTGCCCATGTTTAGATAAAATTGTCTGGAATATTTCAGTTGGTTGGAAAAGCGAACTTATGGTTTGATTTTCCAACCTACTGAAATATTACAGATGATTGAATCTAAGAAATAACATTTATTTTCTTTGAATCAGTGCAAGAAATGTTTCTCAAGCAAGACTGATTTGACCAATTCTTTAACCCTTTAAACACTGGTGGTATCTTCCATGCCAGTTAAATGGCAGAAATTGGAAGAGTCCATATCCATTATTTGGGGGTAGAGCAATTAATATTTTCAATGTGCAGCCTTCAGGCTGCACGTTGAAAATATTAATTGTTCTACCACACACGTTCACGTAGTAGCCGTCCTACTTAATGAAATTATCACGTATCGTGTACCTGGACCGGAAAAGTGGCCTCTCATGTTGAAAGAGTTAATGACCGTATCATCATGAATGACTCAACATGTTAATGTTGTTTCACATACACTCTTTCTCACCCTCCTATACTGCACCTCAGGCCTATCGTCCACCTATGGCACACTGCTATTGTTATTCCTGACCTTCTTTGGACAGGCTTGCTCCTATGGGCAATATCCTGATGAATAAAGATGAATCCTCAGGAACAATAATGCAACAGCAATTCAGGTACAATTTAGTTGCAATTATAGACTAATTTTGGCATGGGCAAGCATACTGCAGAAGAGTATGGCAGCCATAATCACTATTTGTGGCAGAGACATGAATTATTGACATTTCCTGATTTTGTACAGTTAAAACTAGAAGTCCTGTCATGAACTGTGCGCTTATCTAGGCTTAATAGGAATTGTGGGGGATGCGGTGGCGCCGCGGTAACCGGTTCTCATCAGATCACCGAAGTTAAGCAATGTCGAGCGTGGTTAGTAGTTGGATGGGTGACCATTTCAGCGACTGATTCGTGCTCCCGCGTTGTGTCCTTGGGCAAGGCACTTAAACCCCGATTGCCTACATGGGGGCACGATGACGCTGTGTACTAAGGCATACTGCACGTCGATGGTGTGCATGTCTTCAACCAATCTAACCCTGCCTGTGCCGCTGTGCAGAGTTCAGAGTTACGATGTTGAAGAGCTGGCAGCTGCTCATCATTGCTCGGTGGTTCTCTCCGGGTACTCCAGCTTCCTCCACCCGTAAAACTGTCAACGACATGATATGACCCTGGCTGTTAATGTGTCGTTAAACCCTAATAAAAAAAATTTTAAAAAATAGGAATTGCGTGCAATTGCCAGATCTAATGGTATCCAAAGCATGGCAGGTTCTCCTGGTTTTTCATAGCAAACACAGGCAATGTTTCTGCCAATGAACCTCTGGCTTACCCAGAGGACCATTGGCTGAAACATTGCTTGTGCACAAGCCATATGTACAGAATTTGATAGCCTTACTATGGTCATAACGTGTAGATTAATGCACAGATCAACATGCTATTTGTGCGCATTTCATGACAGGATTTCTAGTTTTAACTGTACTTCTGCTACATCTTAAGGTGATCAACAGTTTAAAATGATGTTAAGCATCAACCAGTCATCAGCATAGGTGTTTGCATCTGCCTGAAGTATAGCTGCTCTGTTGGCCAAAAATTGGCTGACAGAGCAGCTATACTTCAGGCAGATTCAAACATGTGTGCAGCTGATGATTGGTAGATGCTCAACATCATTCCACCATTCATTTGTACTAGATCATTCTACTTGGCGAAAATTTTGCGTGACCTGGAGAAAATTTGGCCCGACCCTTTATTCGTTCATATGTATTTCATTTTAGGTAACCTCCATCCAGACCCAAATGGCCAATCGCCTCAAATTGCCATCCTGTTGGGAGGTTGAGCGGATATATAGTTGAGGTCTCCGTCCATTTATACATCAATCCCCACATCTGTCCAAACAAAGATTTTGTTTTATAACTCTGGCACTGGATTTTGATGTTCTTTGGTATCATGATAGACCAGTATGGGGGAAAGGATATCCACAAATCGCAGTTTGTGTCCACACATTCATATGAGAGTTATGGCCCTTGTAGGACTTAGAAAATAGTAAAATAAACATTTTGCATTATAACCCTGGCATCAGTTGTCAGATTTTGATGTCCATTGGTATGATGATAGACCAGTATGCGGGACATGATATCCACATATCGCAGGTTTCATCTGTGCATTCCAACCAGAGTTATGGCTCCTGTTACACTTAGAAAACTGTATAAATGGTTTGCATTATAACTCAGTCATTTGTGTGTGGATTTTGATGTCCTTTGGTATGGTGAGAGACTACCATGGGGGAGAAGACATGCACATATTGTGGGGTTTCTTCCATGCAAACAGACCAGAGTTATGTCCCTTGCTGCACTTATAAAACCGTCCATACGAACATTTTGCATTATAACTCTCACTTGGGTAGTTGGATTTTGATCCTTTGGTGTGGTGAGAGACGATTCTGGGGAAAAGGATATCTGCATATTGTGGGTTACATGGTGTAACTTACACCCATGCATACCTACCACAGTTATCTCAGTTATACCCCTTTTTAGACTTAGCAAGCTGTCCGTGCTTTGTATTGCCCATGTTGACATTGCAGGAGGGGTAATATGCAATGCGAAGTTCTTGTTACTTTAACATACACTTTATCTCACTCTCCTAAAATATGAGCCGTAGGATATATCTTAATTATTTCTGTGCTGCACCTCCATGCAGACTTCTTGCACAACTGTGGTACACCACATTTGTTATATACATACACTCTTTCTCACTCTCCAAAAATATGTGCAGTTAGTGCAGTACAGTACTGTCACGAGAGTAAGCCCAGGTGGTGTGTGAAGTAAAAGAAAGCAAAGTATATGGGTGGGTTTATTTTCGAGAGGTCAGTCCTGCACAAGAATTTGGATGCAAAGTCGACACAAAGTATTGACCCATAAAAAAGATGCATTAACCCTTTACCCAACGTAATGGCCAAAACCGGCCAGTGCTATTCTAAAACATTGCCAATTAATTTTCATTATTTTTTTATTTTTTGTCTCAAAAACATAGGTTATGAACCCTCGTTGGAATAAGCTTATTCCAACGAGGGGTCATAACCTGTTTTGGAGACAAAAAATGAAAAAAATGAGTAATTCAAGAATTTTTATTTAGCAAGTGTCGTCTGCTTTTCACATTAGGTAAAGGGTTAACCATTTACCTAACAAATTGACCACATATGCCCACATAATTTACAAAATGAATTATTGAACAGTTAAATAAAAATAATTTTAAAACAGTTTCAACAAAACTTTATCAAGTGACTCATCATTGGAATGAGCTTGTCTGAAAATGTGCTGCTGGTTTCAATCACGACAAAGTGCCAGTCAGCAGATGTTTTGAAAGAGGTTTCTGTCAAGGTGGGATATTGTTTGGGAAGGAGTATTGGAGGGATTTTGTTGGGGGATTATGTTGGGAGGGGAGAATGTGACTCTGAGAGCCACGTTTACTGCACAAGTGTACATGACTGGTAATTTTACTGGACCTGAGTCAACAGAGTTTAACACAGTGAAATATGTTCAATTTAGCAAACTTCAATGAGATTTCAGGTGTTTGTGGAGAACAGAACTGCTTATTTTTAAGTTACTATGATATTTTGACAATTCAAGGACCTTGCTACCCGGGATTTTGACAGTATCCCAAGTCAGAAGAACTCTAGACAGAGTTCCCACAGGGCCTTGGATTCAAGGAATGGCCTCCCCCGTGGGAACTAGGACTGTCATGATTAATTGATTAATCGATTGTTGATCGGTCACGGTGAAATCGATTAGTATTTTTCGTTGTCGAATAATCGGTAAATTGTATCCCGCTTTACACGTTTAATAATTAAAAGAAAATTTGATGAAAAAAACTATTGTTTCTAAAGGTAAAGAGTTAAGAACATCGATCTTAAACCTCAAGAAGCCGTTGGAAGCATTTGTCATTCAGGTACATTCATCAAAGCTTTGATGTTCTGAACTTTTGAACCGTCAGTGTAATAATCAAGACCAATTGGCAGTTGCGAAGTTCGCAACTGCCAACCGGTCTTGATTATTACACTGATGGCTCAAAAGTTCAGAAAATCAAAGCTTTGAATGTACCTAAAAGAGGATCGTCTTCGTTGTTTATCGGAGGTAGGTCAACTGACTTGAACTTTATTTTTTATCGACTTCAGAGAGAGGAAGAGGGGGGAGGGGGGTCATCTGGGTACGATTAATCGATTATTATCGATTATTTGCGACGATTAATCGATTCCTAAATTAAAAAATCGTGACAGCCCTAGTGGGAACCCGAGTAAGTGAGGCAGTGCTTGTTTACTGTGGTAAACAAGCACTGTTTTAGTAGCAAAATAGGACCCAGTCACTAATGCTTGGGGTGCAAGTCCTCTAAAATAGGCAACATGGGGCATAAACGATTGCCTGACATTGACTTTATCTCCATGATGTGGTCACGATTAGCCATTGTGCAGAAGTATGTGACCTTAAACAACAATAAATAAATAAATAAATAAACATCAAGGAATGGCCCTGAATTTGACTAAGGGTCATTCAAGGTCTTGAAATCCTGGAAAATATACCAGGAGGCCTTGAATAGCCATGAATGTTCATGAAATAAAAAATGCTGACAAAGCACATAATCATAACTTCTTAGGTTTATATGCTAGAGTTTGTGAAGCCATAGTCCTAACTGGGACACTCTGGTCATTACCCCCACCTCCCACTTCCCTGGTGGGGAAGTGGGAGGTGGGAGTAATGACCAGAAGTCCCAATTAGTTCTAGTAAAGGCCTTGAGAATATTTGAATTTGGCTGTTTTGAAAGATGCTGAAATACATCGAGAAATGCCCTTGGAAGAGCTTTAACTTTTATCAGTCCTTATCTGCAGGAATCCTGGTAGAAACTGGCCACCGCGTGGTAAAAGTCATGGCAGTTTGTCCTGGGTGTTACCATGACATTGCCATTTGTCATGGCTAATTACGATGATTACAGACTCCTTGTCTGAATTGCTCTCCAAGACGTAAAGGTACGTGTACATATGAACCATCGTGAAAATTAATGGTATGTTGTGAACAAGATGCTGAAAGTGACCTTAAACACCACTGAATAAATAACATGGACAAAGATGGTCTCCCCTATTTTGGTATACAGTACGGTTGTCATGGAAAGGTCAAAACCCATACATGGGCAATATTTCTTATCAACCTACTCACAATTGTTTACTACAGGCTTGCACTACAGTGGAAGTCCCTAACTCGGATAAAATACTCTCTATTTTTGTCTTTCCCAAGCAAGTTGGGAAAGAAAAGTGGTGCAAAAGCACCAATAAAAATAAGCCAAAACTGGGTCGAGTGCAACCGGTGCAGACCCAGTACGGGACGCTCTCTCCCAAGTACAACTCCACGACTTCCGTTGCCAGTGCGCATATACCATCTCTAAAGACTCATTCTTTTTGAATCCATAAACGTTAGAGTTATGTGATCTTTTTAAAATCCGCTTCGTGTCGAGATGTTTTTGCACGCTTATCAGTGTTCCACCAGCTCGATGTTTGATGATTCCTGATTCATTATACCACAGTGTATCCTTTGTATTCTCAGGAACAGTGTTTTATATTCTCTTTTTTCTATTATATGTCCATAATGTATATTTATTTGCTCTCTCTCGGGTCGCGCGTGATTTTCGCGGGCCACGCGGTTCGGACTTAGATTTTCACAATTATTGTTCATGCTTTTTTTGCAAATTTTTCTAATTGTGTTAGAGTTAGGTGTCAGCAGGGTACCACTCCTACAGTGTTTCTTCTTTCTGTTGAGAGTAGTCTTCCTGTTGGGTGGTTCCCGGTCGACTGTCTGGGGTCTTTGTTTCTGTCACCTTTCTCTCTTTGGGGGTGTTCTGTTTTCTGATCTCACCTTCTCTGCTCCTCTCACCTCTTTCATGCCTAGGACAATTCCTTGTGGGCAGTGTCTGCTGCCTAAGCATGTGGACGATGTACATTCGTCGTGTTCCTCCTGTAATGGGTGTTCGGCCGAGCGGCCGTGTGGTGTCTGTGGAACATGGTCTTCCACCTTCTGGGCGTCAGTAAATCGTGTCGTTCGTTCTCGTGGCCGTGCCTCCCGCTCCCGCGGGAAAGGAGAACGTGGTCGTTCGGGGCCTCCCGAGCCGACTTTGTCTGGTGAGAGTTATTCCTCCTCCGTGGGGGATGTGCAGTCTTTTCCTGTGGTGGATACTGCGGGAGCCGTTGAGTGTTCTGGTGTAGAGATGCCTGGTTCCGGGACTACGGTCCCCCTCCAGTCGACATCTGAGGCTGTCACTAGGGTTGTGACTCCTCCTTCGGAGCTGAGTCGGTGTGCTCTCTCCACTTTTTCACCAGCCTCAACGACTCTCGACGTATCTACTACTGCTGCTGGTCCGTCTGCTTCGTTGTCTGTTTCAGCCGGCCTCGGCTTTTCGCTGCAGGGGACTGCAGGACTGTCCGATACTGTAGACGTGGGATATCGGCCCCAGCCTTCCCTGACTTCAACTCGGCGAAGTCAGAAGGGGCTGCCGGCCGAGCCCATCGCTGTGGTCTCTTCGCCGTCGAGTACCGCAGTTGTGTCTTTGGATTCGGATGTTCGTAGTGGAAACACTATGGCTTCCGTGGCGTTTCCGTCTACTCACTCTGGTCATACGACCAGTTTTGGGGGACCAACGCCTTTTGTGCAGCCTGGACCTTCTGCCCCGCAGAGGTCCGCGGTGACTCTCATGAGTTCTCGCAATATTGATCCTCGGGGTGCGTCGTACCCCTATACACGTCTGCCTTCAGATGTTTCGGCTGCCGCCCGTCGTCCCGCGCCGGGTGTTTAGGAGGATCGTGACCCATCGCTGGTTAAGAGGGTCAGAGGTGAAGCCACTTTGCCGGTTCGCTCCCCTGTTGAACCGGTCGGTTCAGGCAGTGAGCTTAGGGAGGCCCTCTCCTTACTCACTCAGGTTCTTTCTAAGAGCCTTCCTGTTGCTTCCAGCGAGGCTATGGGTGGTTTCCTGGCGCCTCCTATGGCGCCGCCTCCCGGGATTGGAAACAGGCCGGTTTCCGATTCCTCTGGTGTCCCGACACCATGGGAGGCGTCGGCTGGTTTGCCCACGATGGGCTATGTGTCTTCCGACTCTGGGGAGGAGTCCGACATGCTTGAGGTCGAGGGCCAGCAGTCTTCGGACTTGGGGGCGGCTCTTAACTTTGTGTTTGGGTTTCTGCCTGAGCTCAAACCTGCTAACCAGCCGACAGTGTCAGCCTGGCCGCGATCATCGGTCGCGCGCCAACAGCCTTTGGAGCAACCTGCCTCTGGGCGCCTTCGACCGTGCCAGTCGGTACAGGTGGTTGAAGCTTTTTCAGCATTGGATGCCAAGCTGAATTCCAAGGCTTTGAAGACTTCGTTCTTCACCAGGGTTGACACCTTTTTGCCTCCTGTGCGTTATCGTTCCTACGATTCCGCCAATCTGTCAGTCTGCCAGACTTTGACGGTTCTGGATCAGGACTCCACTTCCCTCGGGCTTTCCAAGCCCAAGTCTGCCGTCATTCCAATGACGACTCTGGAGTCCACGTTGGGCTTATCTAGAGAGATGCTTGGCATGCTTTCTCTCTCAGATCACGTCGTCTCAGCTTTGGCTGCTTATCTGCCTCCAGATAAGTTTGACGAGGTACAGGCTCCTTTGCGTGTGCTGTCCAAGGCAATTATGCACCTTACTCACACGCATGCCTGTAACACGGCTAATTTGGAATTAGTTCGAAGGGACGCTGTGCTGGACACAGGACGATCCCTTCCCGAGGAGCAGCGTGCTACTCTTCGATCTGCTTCTTTGGCAGGTCCGCAACTTTTCCATGGTTCCGTGTCGACGGTCCGGGATGACGTCCTACGTCATTCCAAAGATCAGCTGCTGTTTCGTCAGCTTGATCAGCCTTCTCGGGGAGGCAAGGGCCGTTCCAAGCCTAACAAGTATCCTTCTGCTTCCTCTGTGAAGCAAAAGGCTGGTCCTTCTGCCGCCACCTCTACTTCTTACTCACGGGGTAAAGGTAGGGGTCGGCAGAATCGAGGGAAGTCTCAGGATTCTTCATTTGGCAGAGGAGGTGGTTTCTCCTCTCACGGGCCTCGTCGGGGCTCGAAATGAAGGTCCTCACCTCGACTCGTCCCAGGTTGGAGGAAGGATAGCAGAGTTCGCAGACCATTGGACCACCATCACATCCGATCCATGGGTGTTAGATGTTGTTCGGTCCGGGCTGCGCATATCCTTCCGACGGCACCCCACTCTGTCAAGGGTGCCTCTTCCAACCACAGTTCCTTCAGACGTTTTACGTCGGGAACTTTTGTCCACGGAGATTGCCAATCTCCTGGCAAAGGGGGCGATCGAGGTCGTCAAGAACGTTCAGTCAGTGGGTTTCTATTCCCGCCTGTCCTTGGTGCCGAAGAAGGACGGCCGACTCCGACCGGTTATCGATCTGAGTATCCTGAACCAGTCTATCATTGCTCCCAAGTTCAGCATGGAGACTTTCAGGTCGGTCCGCCAATCAATTCACCAGGGAGATTTAGCAGCCAGCATCGACCTGCGAGACGCTTACTTCCACGTTCCGATGCATCGGGCGTCACGGAAGTATCTCAGGTTCGCTTTTCTGGGGCGAGTTTACCAGTTCAAGGCCATGCCTTTCGGCCTCAACCTGGCTCCTTGGGCGTTCATCAGACTGATGTCGCATGTGATAGCGTTCCATCGCACACAGTCCCGGGTGACTACTTCGGCATATCTGGACGATATCCTCCAGAGGCATTCCAATGCTGCCTTACTGGAATCGGATGTCGCCACTCTGTTGAGCTTGCTCACGTCGCTAGGATTCAGAGTCAACGAGGAGAAGTCGGACCTAGTCCCTTCTCAGTCGTTTTGTCATCTGGGGATGTCTTTCCAAACCAAATTCAATTTGGTGGCTGTTCCCCGGGCCAAGGCTGTGATTCTCTCAGCTTTTGCTCTGACTCTGTCCCAGTCCAGGTCCGCGACCGCTCGGAGTTTTCTCCGGCTGATCGGTCTCTGCGGTTCGGTGACGGATCTCATTCCTTTAGGTCGGCTGCGTGTCAGACCTCTCCAACACTTTCTGCTCAGTCGTTGGAGACCGAATGTAGATCCTCTGGATCAGGTGCTTCCGTTTCCAGACTCTCTGTATCCTCACCTTCTTCCCTGGACAGATGTTCAGTGGATTACGCAGGGTGTTCCGCTGGACTTACCCACGTCCGATCCCGTTCTGACGGCAGATGCCAGCGATCTCGGATGGGGTGCGACGTTGGATCCTCTCGGTCTTTCCCTTCACGGGATGTGGGACCAGGATCAAGCAGCTATACACATCAACCAGAAGGAGCTTCTTGCTCTTCTTCTGAGTTTCAGGCAGTGGATCCCTCACCTGTCGAATCGCCAGGTCCTTCTACTATCCGACAATTCGACAGTGGTTGCTTACATTCGGAACCAGGGCGGCACGCACTCGCTTCCGATGTACGAGTTAGCTCGGGATCTTTTACTGCTCGCTCAGGATGTTCACGCCGGAGTGGTTGTTTGTCACATTCCCGATCGTCTGAACGTCCTAGCCGACTCCCTGTCCCGACAGGGCAGGGTTATTTCCACCGAGTGGATGCTTCACAGGGCAGTGTTCCAGTCGCTTTGTGATCTCTGGGGACGTCCCCACATCGACCTCTTTGCGACTCGTTGGAACCATCAGGTGGACACTTTCGTGTCCCCGTGTCCAGATCCTCTGGCTTTTGCCGTGGACGCTCTGTCACTCGATTGGAACGGTCTAGTCGGCTACGCCTTCCCGCCGGTTCCGATTCTTCCTCAGGTTCTCGCCAAAATTCGAACCTGCAGTTGTCGAATCATTCTGATCGCTCCCCTGTCGCCTCAGCGGGTGTGGATCAATCAGCTCCGCTCGCTGATGGCGGCGGTTCCGGCACGTCTCCCGCTACGTCGCGACCTTCTTTGTCAAGGTCGCCCGAGGAGGTTTCACGTCGACCCGACTTCATTGTGCCTTCACGCATATCTTTTGTCAGGTCCTGTCTCCTCCGTAGAGGTTTTTCGAGACGAGCAGTGGAGTGCATTTCTTCTTCAAGCAGGCACTCCACTGGTTTAGCTGCTAAATGGAAGGTCTTCTGTCGATGGTGTGCTGATCACTCTGTTGATTATGCCAATCCTTCGATTTCACAGATTGCGGAGTTTCTGGTATATCTGTTTGATTCTCGGGGTCTCCAACCTGTTACCATCAAGGGTTACAGGTCTATGCTTTCAGAGACTTTTTCTTATGTGGGGAAGCGTCGTATCGGCACTAATCCTTACCTCTCCAAGCTTGTTCGGCACTTTTCTTTGAAAAGGCCTCGGACTTTGCAGCTTACTCCACGATGGAATCTTTCGTGGGTGCTGCTTTGCTTGTGGGGGGGGGGGGTGGGGGGGGGGGGGCGCCGTTCGAACCTTTATCCCAGGTGGATATGCATTTTCTCACATATAAGATGGCTTTTCTGATGGCATTTGCTTCGGCCAGACGAGTTAGTGAGCTTCACGCCCTCTCTGTTGACCCGGCCTTTTTTAGGAGCTCTCCCAACAGTGTTACTTTTACCACTGATTGCTCTTTTTTGGCTAAGAATCAGTTACCAGATACTACTCCTCCTCCTATCTGTATCAGGGCTCTTCCCTCTGTTGAGGGTACTCGCCCTTTGCTCTGTCCGGTCCGTGCTATTCGCATTTATCTTGATCGGACACGCTTCATACGGAAAGGCAGAAAATGTTTTTTTCTGTCTCTCATTCCGGGTCGACAGAAGATCTCTCCTCAATCCATTTCTCGATGGATTTGTCTTGCTATTCGTACGGCTTATGGTCGTTTAGCAGCTGGCGATTGTATTACCAATCGTATTTCTGCCCACGAGGTGCAGGCACTGTCTACCTCTTGGGCTTATTCTAACTCCGTCAAGTTGTCGGATGTTATGCAGGCAGCCTACTGGAGAAATGCTTCTACTTTCTCCACCTTTTATTTACGCCAGTTGCAGGAGCAGTCGGAGGACCTTTTTGCCCTGGGTCCTCTTTCTTCTGCTCAGGCTGTTGTCTGCCATAGCCATTAGGCTTCTTGAAGGTCAGTTTCAGCCTTGTGCTGTTACTGCCCTTTTTCTGTCTGTGTGTCACACAGGCTCATATGTCTCTTTTCATTGTCCTTTACCAATGATTGAGACATTATGGTTGATAAGCCTCGGGACCTCTTCCATCTACTTCACGGTTCCAGTGCACTAGGGTTATGTGGGGGTTGGTTATGCGATTCCCTCCAGCCTTTTGTCTATTCAGCCTGTAGTAAACAATTGTGAGTAGGTTGATAAGAAATCTAAATTTTATAGTAAATTTCCTTTCTTATTATACCTACCACAATTGTTTACATGGAGGCCCTCCCGTCTTCTTTACGGGTAAAGAATCTTTCCTCCCCGCTGATCACATAACTCTAACGTTTATGGATTCAAAAAGAATGAGTCTTTAGAGACGGTATATGCGCACTGGCAACGGAAGTCGTGGAGTTGTACTTGGGAGAGAGCGTCCCGTACTGGGTCTGTGCCGGTTGCACTCGACCCAGTTTTGGCTTATTTTTATTGGTGCTTTTGCACCACTTTTCTTTCCCAACTTGCTTGGGAACGACAAAAATAGAGAGTATTTTATCCGAGTTAGGGACTTCCACTATAGTGCAAGCCTGTAGTAAACAATTGTGGTAGATATAATAAGAAAGGAAATTTACTATAAAATTTAGATTTCCATGCATGCGTTAATGTAACAATAACATGAGTTTGGAGAACGTTATGGTTTATTTTTACCACTCAATCTATAAGTTACTAGTCGATTAACATAAGTTTGGAGGCCCGTTAAAACTCCATAATTTCAGTGATGTCATTCGACGGAGCCTGGCTGCGGGCGATAATGGAAAAAATAGCCATTAGTGGCCTGCAGCCTGGCTATTTTTAGATTCAAATTAGCTGTAACAGGGAGTGGTAATAACAGTAATAACATGATTGTTGTCAGGCATCATGATTCATCAGCGGCCCTGCAGCAATGATGAACAGCCCTTGGGCTTATTAACGGCCCTCGACTTCGTCTCGGGCCTTTAATAAACCCTTGGGCTGTTCATCATTGCTGCAGGGCTGCTAATGAACCATAATGCCCTCCAAAATCATGTTATTGTTATTTTAACGGCCCAAGAGGAATGAATAACAGCCCAAGGGTTTATTACCGGCACAAGACGAAGTCGAGGGCCTTTAATAAGCCAGAGAGCTGTATTTCATTCCTCGAAGGCCATTAATAAACCAGGATGCTCGACAAAATCATGTTATTACTATTATTATCATGACCGGAAGCGGGTGGCGGGCTGTTAATGAATTTTGTTTTCATTAACGCCCACCACTCACTTCCGGTTGCATAGCGTCATGAATTACTGAGTCTTACCGCCTCACTAAACTCTGTTAATATACTAGAGAACGCTCACTAAAGTGGTAATAATAGTGAATCTCTGACATAAAACAAAGGAATCGCCCTCCGATTTTCAAGGAATGAAACACTGAGTACGCCTCGATGCTTTTTTCATCGAATATTTGCTGGAAACGACTGATTATTGACTGAGAAAAGCACCTGTGTACAACACTGCTCATGTTTGGATTTTGACTATTCCACGGTGTCGATACTGTAGGTGGTTTTGAATCTGTGCCAAGAATAAAGTACTTTTTATGTATCATCCAGTTTTTGATGAGTACACAGGTTTTCGTTCTATTGATTGACTTATGTATTTTGATTACTTTGAAATGTCATCGACATACACCGATAATTCATAATTGCATGTGTATTAACAAATGCTTCACATCACATATTGATTGATGGTTGTTCTTGCCTTAAAGTAATGAATTACAATGACATTTTTTTGTGTTGGCGAAAACTTACCGAAGTGAGAAAGAGTATATATATTTTATTGATTGAATTGAAATTCAGGTTAGTGTGTTACTTTCAAATGCTTTCATCATATTCTCTTCTTGCAGGTTTTATGTACTGTACTTCCTATTTATATCATTAACCCTTTACCTAAGATGAAAAGCAGGCTGACTTGCAAACAAAATTCTTGAATAACTAATTTTTTTCATTTTTTGTCTCAAAACATAGGTTATGACCCCTCATTGGAACGAGCTCGAAGAGTTCGTTCCAAAGAGGGGTCATAACCTATGTTTTTGAGACAAAAAAATGAAAATTAATTTGCGATTTTTGTGAATAGCCCTGGCTGGTTTTGCCGTTACATTGAGTAAAGGGTTAAGGGGCCATCCAACATAACTTTGGACATTTTTTTGAAAATTTCCACAATGCCCTAATTACAAATTAAAACGGTGAATAACGACATATTTTATACCAAAATAATGACAAAAGTACACAAAACCTGAATTTATCCACCTTTTCAAATTTAAAAAAAAAATTTTGCCTTTGATAACAAAGAATTGCTAGCCACATAAGTAACCATCAGGATTAACAAGGAATAGATCGGTAATTTAAATGTGTGAGTTGTAAATAAAAGACTCCACACTCCATACTCGGAGAAAGCATATTTATCATTTCATCACCAATGTGGTGAGAATGCTCAGAGGAAAATGGATGACCACAAACTATAGATTGTGTTCGGATGACATGTTTGTTATGATGATGTGGGTTTCGGGAAAAATTGGGAAATGATTTAATTTCCCAAGATCTGAAATCTTCAAACATTTCACTACTGTTTTTGAATCTGGGAGGCGATGTAATATACAACACATGATACATTCACAGGATAATATTCAACTAACAATGTGATAATTGCAAGATACAGTCCTTAGTATTGCTGTTGAGTTAAGAAATGGTACAATGTGATGCAAGTGTCAGCAAGGGATTAATACGGCACCGATTCAAATTACTATTATTAGTGTTGAACCGATTACCAAAAATGGTCACTGACTGATTACCGGTTATTTAAGCTCACAATCGGCCGGTTCTGATGCTGATTCCGATTGTAATACCAGTATACTATTAGACAAGTCGAGGTTCGAAAGAACTACATTAAACTGAACATTTTTCACAGTGCTAAACTTCGTCGACTAGGGTCGAATTAAAATTACCAGTCGCACACACTTGGGCGGTAAATGTGGCTCTCAGAGCCACGTTTACCACTCAAGTGTGTGCTATTGGTAATTTTACTGCAACCTGAGTCAATAGAGTGCAACCATCACTTTTCCAGTATGAACTGGCGATTGCTGCAAGTACGGTTAGGTGTAAGCTTTACATGTAATTTAACATGTATATCCCCATAAAGGGGCGTCTGGAGAGATTAAGAACACACACATTGTGGTTGTTTCTCAACTTGATTCAAAGGTATCATTGACATCATTTATACAATAACAAGATTTTCGAGGGTGTTGGGCTCCATTATTGGACTGCTATCAGTGATTAGCAGCCCAGCAGCCATTAGCGTAATGAACGTAGGCCTGCTAATCACTGTTAGTGGTCTGATAATGGAGCCAAACGCCCAAGAAAATTTTGTTATTATTATTATTATTATCAATACCGCTCTGCGGTACTTTGCATTCAGACACAGTAGTATCAGTAGGATTGCTGAGGTTACCCAGGTTATTTCTTTTTGTAGACTCAGGTCTAGAATCACTTTCCATTTGTCTTATTTCATTTTCATCCAACTCTGACGACTGAGACTGAGAAAACGATTGTGACATGACTTTTATTACTTATTACTTATTTGTCTCCCGCTTTTTGAAAAAAGAAACAGGAGATATTAAATTCGGGGTGCCCTACCATCCTGTCCTTCCATCCTTCCATCCTTCTGTGTTTTTCGTTTCCAGACTCTAACTTTCCTTACAGTGACCGGATTTTGATGAAATTTGGGTAGTAGGTCACTTTCATCAATTGTGGGTCCAAGTTCGAATATGGGCATTTTCTGCGCATATTTAATTAAGTTGCTGAAATTTGATTGGCTGACGGTTTCCAGAATCTGACTTTCCTTAAAATCAACCGATTTCGATGAAATTTCATATATGGATTACTTTTATCAATACCTAGGTCAAGTTCGAATGTGGGAAATTTTGTACCGAAAATCTGTCTGTCTGACCCGTGCGTCAATGCACCTCGGACTAAACGCCGTATTTATGAACCGATCTTCACGAAACTTCTTGTGTATCTTTGTTATCAATGTGAGACCAGAATATGTCTTTATCATTACTTCTTTTGCAACTCTACAAAGTCAGACTCTCCCAGTACCATATACAGACCACCATATTATCTGGACATCACTTCCAAGGTTTCATTAACTTCCATTCACAAGCTTTACAGGTTTGTTAACACTTAAATTTTCACATCAGTTTAATGTAATATGTCCCGATACCAACCGCAATACCTTGCAGTGATTGGTCAATGCCTCGTTTATTTTATTTTATGTTGCCGGGCACGCGCATATGTCTACTGTCATCAATTCTTATGTCCACTGTCAAGGAAAGCGTCTCAATGCCATGAGCAACGGTTCATCGCAGTGTCTTTTTTCCCTTGAAATCAACTGAGACAAATACATTTAACTGAAGTAAAATACACACAAAGGTACTGTTATTACGTACAAAAAGATTAGTTATGTAAACATGGGTAATTATTTATGAAACCGATTAGATTATAAGGTCTCTTTTCATTTATTTACTGTAACATAAACTGAAACGAATCGAGAGCATCTCGCCCTGTTGATTGCGTACGTAAACATTGAATAAAGTTTTTTTTTCCAATTCAATTTTACTTGTGTAAGAACGGGACATACACGTTATTCTGTTTGTTGACAGGAGACATGAAATTTATATTCAACCGAGGCATCAGCAGCTGCCAGCTCCCCAACATCGTAACTCCACACTGCAGCACAGGCAGGGTTAGATTGGTTGAAGACATGTGCACCATCGACGTGCAGTACGCCTCAGTACACGGCGTCATCGTGCCCCCATGTGGACAATCAGGGTTAAGTGCCTTGCCCAAGGACACAACATGGGAGTCCGAATTGATCGCTCAGACGGTCACCCATCTGAGGACTAACCGGTCTCGACGTTGCTTAACTTCGGTGATCTGACGAGAACCTGTTATATCTGATAAAAACAAAACCTGATGACAAATCAAGCGCACAGTGTTCAGTTTGTATGCACAGGTCAAATGTCTTTTAATTAATTTCCACTTTTCTGTCAAAAAAGTGTGGAGTGTGTGTCCTTTAAAATCATCTGCATAGTTACAAATGATTTGCTGAACTTGATTTCATACTTGTATTGAGATCATAATATAGCTATAGATGCTGATAGTCAGCAAACATCCGGGGATAGAAATTTCAGATATCCTATACATGCGCAGACAACACACGTGTGTGAATGGGTTAACCGATATGGCACGAGTGCCAGCATGGAAGGCTAAAATGATAGGTCGCAAACCTTGAGTTTTATTTTTCTGCGATGGCTCAAGTGCCATATCGATTAAGCCATTCACATGCATGTTGTTCTTTGTTTATTACATGCCTTCACATCTATATAAACAATTATTAGGACACTCAGCAATTCATTTGAGAACTATCAAAAAATTATTTTGCAATCGGTTCAGTTTTGGGTGATCAGTCGTCTGCTAATGTTTACAAACACGTGCGATTTGGAGGGAATTCCTGTGGGCAGATTTATAAATAGGCCAAACGTGGTGTACGAATGTTTCTACTATCGTAGTACATGCATATTTGAGCTAATTCCATTCAGTTCATTATCATTATACAGCTAATAATGATTGGTTAGAGAACTCTCCCTTCTAAACTTTAAAAGTAATTCTATACACAAAGATGTTTTTATTTTTAGTTTATTGTCTTTGCGATAGTTTATTAAAAGGCAATCGCTTCATTTAAACTGCATGGCTTCCGTGATTGTAGGTCAAACAGAAATTCCAAGTAGGGGGGTTATATTAAGTTTTGACAGATGATGTGTTTGTCCAAAAATAGTGCATCAACTATTTCCGTTTGGCACATGTATGTGGAATGGATTTTCATTTTCCACATGGTTTAGTGCTGCTGTAGAAGGGGATTTCATAGAACAGGCATGTAATAAATTGACATATATTCATGAAATATGGTAACACAAACTCATCGTTGGTCCTCTAGAATAGGCTGGCCCTACAGTAAAACATTAAAATGTTTTTTATATGCCCAGGGTTTTTTTAGACAAAACAGATGTGTTATATTATGACATTGTCATGGGAGCATGGTGACTCTGTGGTTACGACATTGGACTTCAAACCAAAAAGTCCACTGTTTGATCCCCACCAGGGGTAACTGTATTTTTTCTTTGGGCAAGGCACATAATCCTGATTGACCCCTAGGGACATGGTGGCACTGTGTACTAAGGCATATTGCAAGTCAATTGTGCACTTGTCTTCAGTCATTGCTTACCCTGCTTGTGTGGTGTTAGTGCATTGGGGAGTCTGACAATTGCTGGCCTCTGCTTGATTGTTCTCTTTGGGTACTCTGGCTTCCTTCACCCATAAAATTGTCTGACACGAGCTGACCACGGCTGTCGAAAGTGTTGTTAAATCCCAATAAATAAATAAATAAATAAATAAATAAATAAATAAATAAATAAATAAATATGACATTTTTCCATTCATTCATCCTTCTGTGCATCCATTCTCACATGCAAGAGCTACATTGTGGGGATAGGGTTTTTTGGATGACCCTAATGCTGCAGGGGCAAAATGTACAAACCAGGCATGTCAACCGGTACCAGTACCTGTACAAGTACTGCTGGTTCCCTCATGCCCCAACGGGCACCAGTACTGAAGCTTCTGTCCTGCTGATACCAGGACAAAATTATTTTATGGGGAAATTCCTAACTGAACAAGGGATAAACGGGCTACTAATTGTGTATGGCACACTAACACGACATACTTTCAGCTTATTTGTGAATGAACATATCAAAAAACTCTAAATGGGCATGTTCTGTCTGTACCATCACCTAGATAAGGTGGATCATTTCAACTTTCCAAATGTGGCATCAAAGATAATAAATGCACCATCATCAGCTACTTCAAAGAAATTATTCTGTGGCAACATCAAAGTAATGATAAAGCACGATTTTTGTGCTTTATGATTACTTTGATGTCGCCGCAGAATAATTGGTACGATGCCGTGTTTGCCTTTGCGACCTTAGGGACTGGGCTGGTTTAAATGCGAATTTCTCCCATCTAATTGTGATGTCACCCAGTTGTTGACTTGTCCTGGTTCTAGTACCGGTTTCAAAAGGACAGGCTCTATCCCATCCTGGTACCGGTTATGTTGGTGCCGGCAGTACTTTGACATGCCTGGTACAAACCCTAAGCTCATTAAAAAAAGAGATGTGCTGTGTTATCACTTTCTCCATCCATCCATCCATCCATCCATCCATCCATCCATCCATCCATCCATCCATCCATCCATCCATCCATCCATCCATCCATCCATCCATCCCCCCCCCCCCCCCCCCCCACATGTGAGAGCTACATTGTGGGGATAGGGTTTTAGCCCAGTCATGCACAGGGGTTTGTTCATTTTGCCCTTATGTGATTATTGCTAGGCCGGCCCATGCTGTGGAATTAAATTGTTGCTCTTTGTGGGTTATTTTCTTCCCATCTCTAATCCTACTATGCCATACTCAAATGTATGTCTGTCAGTCCATTAACTTTTTTGTGTTCAGGCCATAACTTGTTAATCAGAAGAGATATCACAATGAAACTTACACAACAAATGTACCACCATTAGATGGTGTTGCATATAAAATTCACAAGTGACCCACCAAGGTCAAAGTCACAGATGGAGGTAGATTGAGGTCAGCACATGAAATCAGCATGCACATCAATTTTCGGCCATTACATTTTAACTCATTGCATGCTGCTGGCAGATATTCCTGCCCAGGACAGGGTTTCTTTTGTCACTGAAAGGATTATAATTTGGGGCACATTTAATCATATTTTTTCCCTGTAAATTAAAAGGATTTTTTTCACCAGTGATTTTTTTCTGGTGTTATAATTAGATTATTTTTTTTCAGATCAAGTCATGGCTCCTGCCTAGCAGCCATGACTAGATTTGATGGAAAATATTTTGAAAATACTCAGCAGCTTAAGAGTTAAAGGAAAGTCATATCACAGTGAAACTTACACAAGATATGAACCACCAATGCAGGCCAGAAAATAAGCAGCCTGACATTTGCAGAATGAGGTCCCCAGTGGGTGAATTTGATGATGCTATTCTATACAGTGGGCCATTTTATCCTCTGGGTATCTCCTCCTGTTTCGTTTTGAGACCCTGATTCAGATTGAAATTCACAGAGGGTAAATTTAGTGATACTACCCTGCTGTGCAGGGTAGCACCACTAAATTCACCCTCTGGGGACCTCATTTTGATTTAGTGATGCTATCCTGCTGTGCAGGGTAGCATCACTAAATTCACCCTCTGAGGGCCTCATTTTGCAGATGTCAGTCTGCTTATTTTCTGGCTTGCACCAATAGTTGGCATGTCACATACAAAACTCTTGACCCACTTACCAAGGTAAAAGTCAGAGGTCAACCAATGGAATTGCCATTCATATGGACTTATAATGTCTGTGCCTCATAACTTTTTAGTGGAAGGAGATATAGCAATGATGCTTCCATATATGTACCACCACTAGGCAGTGTGTCACATAAAAAATCATGATCACCCACCAAGGTCATGATCACAGATAAAGTCAACAGATGGAATCAGCATGCACGTCAGCTTTTTCATGTCCCAAGTTATAACACCCTAGCAGTGCTCAGATTCAGGTGTGTTCAAACTAAGTCCCTGGATTCATATTTAGGCTCCTTATGGGGGGTCCAAATTTTAACTTAATGTAATATATAATGAATAATCTTTAAAAAAAATCTCCTTCTTCAGATCCACCATCCAGAATCTATTGATATTTGGAATACGGCATCCTGGGGGTGGAGGGCAAGCTGTCAGATTCAAGTTTGTTCAAGTCAAGTCCTTAGGTTGATATCTGGACTCCCTAGTTTTGCATCATTTCTGAGGCAGCACCCAATAACAGAAAAAAATCATCTGGCATGGACAACTGAGTTATAAAAAATTAAATAACTTCATTCCTCTGTTGTGTTAACCAGCCACAGATGCTAATTAAATCCTCCTTTAAAAAACTTTAGTCAGATGGGCATCTCAGGCCCAATCAGGCCTCTTGTTTATTTATTTATTTATCAGTTTTTAATGTCACATCAGCATCTGAGGCTAAATGTCATGTCGAAGATTTTCTTTGTAATGATGAAAAAACACACTGTGCCTTAACTCTTGGGATAGGGAGCATGGTGGTACAGTGTTTATGGCATTGGACTTCAAACCGAAAGGTCCACAGTTTGATCCCCACCATGTGTAACTGTGTTATGTACTTGGGCAAGGTGCCTAATTACAAATGCCCATGTGGGGGTATTTTTTTATTTATTTATTGGTGTTTAAAGTCACATACTTATGCACAATGGCTAATCATGACCGCGACAGCTTTACGAGTGGAGGAAGCCGGAGTACCCGGAGAGAACCACTGAGCTTCGACGAGCAACTGTCAGCTCCTCAGCATTCGAACAGGGTTACAGCGGTTGAGGAAATTGCTCAGTGGTTCTCTCAAGGTATTCCTGCATCCTCCATCCAAAAAATGTCCGACACGAGATAACCCTGGCTGATGAAAGTGTCATTAAATCCCAACAAATAAATAACTGTGAATGAAGTGCTGTGATGTAAAACACTGTTGGAAAAGGCTCTCAGAGCAGTGTGTTACATTACAACACAACATGAGCTCACAAGCAAGCCAGAAAATAAGCAGACTGTCATCTGCAAAATAAGGTCCCCAGAGGGTGAATTTGGTGATGCTACCCTGCACTGAACCTCAATCTGAATCAGGGTCGCAAAACTGAACAGAAAGAGGTATCCAGAGGATAAATTGACCCACTTTAGGGGATAGCATCATCAAATTCACCCTCTGGGGACCTCATTCTGCAAATGTCAGACTGCTTATTTTCAGGCCTGCTCACGAGTAGAATTTCTTGAAATACATTGCAATATTCTTGGTGCTTAATCCCAGCCTTTGCATCAGAAAAATATCAGTATTCTTTTACTTTTCTCTTGCTCTAAAAATCAGAAAAGGGATTACCAGAAAAAAATGGATTACATGAAAAAATAAGGAAACCCTTTTTCATGTTTCCTTAATTCATAATTTCTCCATGCCTGGATATGTCAATGTGCTGATGTATAAACTACATCAGCTAGGAAGTTACTTGAGAGGATTTCAATTTGTTTAATTTCATTTAATAGTTATGTCATGTACCATCAGGTTTATGGTTGCCACAGGGAGAACTTTACTGGAACGCAATGACAGTTTGACAAATTTGTCTCTTTAGAGACCAATGGCATATGATATATTACTTCTTCTGCCACCACAGGTGAATTAGATCCAAACCAGGAAATAAGCAGACTGTCATATGCAAAATAAGGTCCCCAGAGGGTGATGCTACCCTGCACAGCAGGGTAGCATCACTAAATTTTCCCTCTGCGAACCTCAATTTGAATCAAGGTCTTGGGCCTGAACAGAAAGAGGTACACACAGGGTAAATTGGCTCACTGTATGGGATATCAGCAGCAAATTCACCCTCTTAATTGAGACCTCATTCTGCATTTGACAGATTGCTTATTTTCAGGCTTGATCAAATCCTACATAAAACAACAGGGATTTACTTGGCAACCTGTAAAATGTCTCAAGAGTAGAAGCTAATTCTTTAAATTGGTTATTCTTGTCTTCTTGATGGTACAGGGCACAGATGTAATTATTTTATCTGGGAACAACTTCAGCATCACTAATCCATTTCATCCATCACAGAATGTACAGCTGTGGTGGACTGTTGGTAATCCACAATCCACGTGTGGGCAGTGGTGTGGGCAGTGATGTCCACACATGCGCTTACCAGGTTATAAAAATCATCATCAGCCACATCTTAATTAATGAAGCACCAGGTTGTCCACCCGGTGCTTCATTAATTAATTTTTTTGATGATTATTCCTATAATTAGTGTTTGGACTCTAATATTATTGCGTGTGTGGAAATATTGCCCAGCCATGGAAAGTGACCAGTCCCTGGCAGGCATATTGTACAGTCTTGGAAATAACTGGCAAATGATCGTATAGGTTTAGAGCTGAAATGGTTAACCGATTAATCGATTAACCAGTGATCAACGTCTTGATCGATCAAAAAAAGTGATTGATTAACCGTTTCCTTAACCTACTGTATTATATGGGTTAAAGCGGCAGCGTGGTGGCTCAGTGGTAGATTGTTTGACTTCTATGCTAGAGGTTCCAAGTTCGTTCCCCATCTGGGACGACTTGCATTATGTCCTTGGACAAGGCACTTTATCCCGGATGCTTACATGGAGGCACAATGACACTGTGTACTAAGCCGTACTGCACGTCGATGGTACACATGTCTTCAACCGCTGTAACCCTGCTTGTGCAGAGCTTGAACAGAGTAAAAATGTTGTGGTGCTGACAGTTGCTCGGCGATGCTTGGTGGCTCTATCCAGGTGCTCCGGCTTCCTCCACCCTCAAAACTGTCAAGGTCACGATTAGCCATTGTGCATAAGGATGTGACTTAAACACCAATGAATAAACAAATAAATATATAGGTAATCTTTTTATCTGGAAACAACATAAACATCACCAATCCATTTCATCCATTTCAACCATCACCGAATATACAGTTGTGGTGGACTGGTTTTTTGCCAGTAAGACCTGAAAATCTTTGGGGAGAACTCAACTCAAAGGTTGTAAATTTTATCTGAATATGAATAAAGTGGCATGCCATTTACATCTTCACAGAATTTCTGCCAAAATAAATAGAAATAACTAACACGCTGTCTCACCAAGTTGCATTATTTTTTATATTTATTCTGGCAGAAATTCTGTTAACCCTTTACCTAACACAAAAGCCAGATGACACTTGCAAACAAAATTCTTGAATAACCAATTTTTCTAATTTTTGACGTCGAAAATAGAGTTTATTGAAACGAGGTCAACAGGCTCATTCCAGTGAGGGATAATTTAATAATGTTTTTGAGACAAAGAAAGAAAATAATGTTTTTGAGACAAAGAAAGAAAATATGATGAAAATTGAATGGTGACTTTTGTGGATTGCACTGGCAGGTTTTGGCCGTTACGTTGGGTAAAGAGTTAACTGGTAGAATGCTGAATTTTTTTTTGGTCAGCAAAATTTATTCACAAGGCTTTACTTCGATACAACGACACTCTCCCATAAATTGCAACAAGGCAAATCCATGCCCACTTTATAATGTCACTTCGAAGAATAATGAAGCACATGTGCATGGTGGTTCAGTGGTTACAGGATTGGACTTCAAACCGAAAGGTCCATGGTTCAGTCCCCACCAGAGGCAACTGCATTGTGTCCTTTCGCAAGGCACTTAATTCCGATTGCCCACATGATGGCACTGTGTACTAAGGTGTCCTGCATGTCAATGATGCACTTGTCTTCAATCAATGCTAACCCTGCTTGTGTGAAGTTAGTACGTTGAGGAGTCTGACAGTTGCTTGCAATTGCACTGTGGTTCTCTGTGGGACTGCAGGTTCCTCCATCTGTAAAACTATCTGACATGAGGTAACCCTGACTTACTGGTATTACTTGTTATGGCCATAAAAAATGAAAATGACCCCCCAAACGTAGGGCCCTGTGAAGTTTCGAGATTTGATTCTATTTTGAATGTCTAGTTGGTATTTAGTTCGATTTGAAATTTGCTTCCCAATTTGTTTCCCTTTGAATCCTTTCACTGGTCCAGGAATATAACTTGGTATCAGTCATATTTGTCGTCTCATAGTTCAGAGAGAAGTTCTACATAAATAAAACTGAATGTGAAGACTGAGTGTAATTTCCACTATATTAACGTAAATAGCATCTGCACCCATGCCGCCACCCATGCTAATTGCAGTCGTCAAAGTCACTACTACTGCTGGGAGCAAATTTATAGTTTCCAAGCAATCTACACAATGAGCTGTTGCTAGTAGCAAGGCCTGGGCAGTCACATAATATGGGCAGTTCATGCACTTGTTTCTATTTTTGAACTGTAACTCTTACTGGGTAATATTCCAGCTACAGTACATGTCAAAATACATTGTAGGATATATAACTCTCTTCCTACACTGATAAGACCAGAAGCTGACATCATTTTCTCAATGAGAGCTTTCCAGAAAATGATTTCAGCATCTGGTCTTATCATTGTAGGAAGAGAAAGATACATAGTTTATGGTGGTTATCCTACAACTTATTTTGACTTGTACTTGTACGAAAGCATGCCTTCATGATGTAGTTGGAATATTTTATCAGTCGGAACTTGAGCTGACAACATATCAGGTTTACAGCCCCCCGCCCCCCTCCCCATTTGTCCAATCAGTCACCTTCTAATAAACCCCTTGAGGTTTGATTCGATTTTGAATAATAGACCTGAGACCTGATTCAATTCCAGATTTGATTTGAATTGCAAATGTGTGATTTGCAGGACCATACCTAAACATCAATAGATAAATAAACAAACACTTATAATACTCTTTTTCTCATTTTGATGAACGTTTTCATTCATGTTTTGTTTCCAAACCATAGCTTAGTATACAACCCCTTTCATCAGTGTTCATGCTCTTGAGTGCCAGTTTAGCCAGTTGCACTAAAAATTTTGATTTGATGCCAAACATCTTAATTGGCTAAAATTTTGGCACCCAAAAAGTTCCTTTCACCTGGATAGGAACTTGGCCATTGCAGCAGAGAAGAGTGTGATCGATGACAGGTTTTTTTTTTATTACTTCTTGTGCAAGGAAATCATCAGAAAGCAATAGAAGTGGAAACAATACCCAATTTCTCATGAAACACACTCAGTTCAGGGTTTGGGTTTCTGCTTGGGTAAAAATGATGGGGCTGGTAATCTAAGGAAAATGGGGTAAGCAAAAGTAGTTGCCACAGGCCCGTGGTCAGAAAATTTTAAATTCCGGGATTCCAAACCCCCACCACTTTGTTGCATCTGAGGGATACTTTGAGATATTTCACAGCCATATTTATATAGGTTTTCTGAGAGCCGGTAATTGTGGAAGAATAAGGGCCAATGAGAAGAAATTGAGGTAAAAAATCATTCATACAGATTACAGTACTTACCGACAATACCGGTCCATGGTGGCATAGATGATGCAGTTCAACAACAATTGAGTGTACAAGGGTGTCAACAACTGTTACATGTCGCAACAGTTTACTCAGAAGCGATCTTGCAGAAATCAAAAAGCAGTTGTGATGTCAGTCACTGATTGACTTGAAGTTTGCCAATGCTCTCATACACTGTCGCACGACCCACGTGTAGTCCTTGTGAACTCGGAGAGTGTCATTGATTGATCTCTGACCAACATTTGTGTATAATTTTACAATGTGCTTCCTGCTCCTTTTTGTTGTAACCTGTGATTATTACCGTTGAATGTGTTGCGTTGATATCGTGAGAGTTTTATTTCAGGTTTTCTCCACTGTCAAACTTTGCTGTGCGGTTAGGGGAATTTAGGGCGAGGGGAATGGGGTCATTCAGGGGATCCCAAGTCACCCTGGTAGAAACCCTCCTCCAACCCATTGGTTTTGTCAATAAGGGGGTAGTGGGTTGGGGGGGGGGGGGGAGGCACATTGGCATTGTGGTAACCGGTTCTGGTCAGATCACCGAAATTAAGCAATATCAAGCCTGGTTATTCCTTGGATGGGTGACCATCTGAGCGATCGATTCAGGCTCCCGCGTTGTGTCCTTGGGCAAGGCACTTCACCACCGATTGTCCACATGGGGGCATGATGACGCTGTGTACTAAGGTGTAGAGCATGTCGATGGTGCTCATGTCTTCAAACAATCTAACCCTGCCTGTGCTGCAGTGCGGAGTTACGATGTTGTGGCACTGGCAGCTACTCGTGGTTCTCTCCAGGTACTCCGGCTTCCTCCACCCATAAAACAGTCACCGACATGATATGACCTTGGCTGTTAATGTATTGTTAAAACCTAATAAATAGTAAATAAATAAATTGTCAATAAAATAGTGTTTGGACAAACATCCATCGTTAGTTGTTCAAATCTTATGCAGGAATGATCAGTTTTCGATGTTTCATAATTTTGTAACTGTGAATGATGGAATTAACTCAGGATAACGATTTTACATGATGTGATTTTCTGGAAGTGCATTTCAAGGACTTTTTTTTTTATGATAAGTAAACATACTATAGAAATCTCCTACCGATTGACATCATGCATACTTATGGAGCTCGATATTGCATATACTATAGTTGTAAATAGTAACAGTTGGAATTTTTGCCAATTTGAAACCAAGCTGGAATTTTGGGAAGTAAAGGAGACATCAGCATCGCCAAAGAAGTTCTAAAATCCAGATAGGTGGAATTTCCAACTACTCATAACTTGCCCTCCGAATTTCCAACTATAGAAAATTTTGGCAGGACGGGCGTGGGGAGGTGACACCACCAAGCCTGAAAATAAGCAATCTGTCATTTGTAAAATAAGGTCCACAGAGGGTGAATTTGCTGACCCTAACCCATATGGTGTGCTACAATCTCACAATTTATCCTCTGAGTACCTCTTTCTTGTTAGATCTCAGACCTTGATTCAGACTGAGGTTCCCAGAGGATAAATTTGGTGATGCTACCCTGCTTTGCAGGGTAGCATCACCAAATTCACCCTCTGGGAACCTCACTTTGCAGATGTCAGTCTACTTATTTGCAGGCTTGGACACCACCCCCACCCCTGTTCTCACATTTCTGTTCACAAAAGGCATGCAGCATTTAATTAGATAAATACTTCATACTGTTATGAGTGACTTGTGATGGTACGAAGTATTTGTCTTACTAACCCTTTACCTACTCAGTGGTAGACTGTTGGACTTCTATGCCAGAGGTCCAGAGTTTGATCCCCATCCAGGACGACCCGCATTGTGCCTTTGGGCAAGGCACTTTATCCCGGTTGCCTCAATGGGGGCATGATGACACCGTGAACTAAGGAGTACTGCACGTCGATGGTTCACATGCCTTCAGCCGCTGTTACCCTGCTTGAGCGGAGCTTGAACAGCATTAGAATGTTGAGGAGCTGACAGTTGCTTGTCGATGCTCAGTGGTTCACTCTGGGTACTCCGGCTTACTCCACCCGTAAAACTGTCATGGTCATGATTAGCCATTGTGCATAAGTATGTGACCTTAAACACTTAAGCTATGTTTTTGTGACAAAAAATGAAAAAGTAATAAAAATTGAATGGCAAATTTTGTGAATATCGCTGGTTGGTTTTAGCTGTTATGGTGGGTTAAAAGGGTAAATGCTGTATTTTGTAAAGACTTGCTACTCTCTAAGCCCAGTGGATTAACAGTAATCTGTTATTATCAAAGATCAACAGGAGTGTAGTGGCTCGGTGGTTACAGAATTGGACTTCAAACCAAAAGGTCTACAGTTCAATACCCGCCAGGGGTAACTGCGTTGTGTCCTTGGTCAAGGCAGTCAATCCCAGTTGATCACATGGGGCACAGTGTCACCAAGCCTGAAAATAAGCAATCTGTCATTTGTAAAATTAGGTCCACAGAGGGTGAATTTGCTTACCCTAACCCATATGGTGTGCTACAATCTCACAATTTATCCTCTGAGTACCTCTTTCTTGTTAGATCTGAGACCTTGATTCAGACTGAGGTTCCCAGAGGATAAATTTGGTGATGCTACCCTGCTGTGCAGGGTAGCATCACCAAATTCACCTTCTGGGAACCTCACTTTGCAGATGTCAGTCTCCTTATTTGCAGGCTTGGGTGGCACTGTATATTAATGCATATTGCATGTCGATGGTGCACTTGTCTCCATCCAATGCTAATCCTGCTTGTGTAGAGTTAGTACATTGAGGAGTCTGCTCGGTTCTTCTTTCTGGGTACTCTGGCTTCCTCCACCCGTAAAACTGTCTGACACAAGTGACCCGGGCTGTTGATAGCATTGTTAAATCCCAATAAATAATAACAGTTCAACAACATGTTTACATAATGACATCATTCAACCTAACCATTACTTGAATTAGTGGCATAGATATAACTTGGGTGACCACCTTCTTCCCCTATCAAGAATGTCATCAGAACTTTCAAGTTCTGTCCAGTTTTTTTTCCAGGACCAATTTAATTGTCTGTTCACTCTTGAAATAATTCCCATTTTATTTTCAAAACTTGAATCAAGTTTTTGGGACCAGACAGTGAAAAAACACTCCTCTCCTCCCATTAGCTTCTTGTGCAAAAACATATTTGGCACTAAAATATCCATATTGGCACCAGACAGTTTTGGGTCAGCATGAACAATGTCCCTCATTGAAATGAGCTCGATGAGCATGTTCCATACAGATTATCATGAAAATTTGTATGGCCTGTGATTTATATCAGATTCGAGGTGGTGTCCAGAATGGGATCTCAATGAGCTTGATTTGCATTTCTTGTTTATGGAATACCTTAAACATTAGTAACCAAATTTTTTTTTTTTGTATATATCTTTTTGGAAACAATGTCTACCTCCAGTTCAGTGACCAGCGGTATCTGATGAAAATTGTCAGGGTTATTACTCTGCTCCTCTCCACCCCTCCCCCTTGCCAGTTAGGCATTTTTTTCTTTGCTCTCCGAAATTCATTTTGAACGATTTAGAGTGAGTATATGTGGAACAATATTGGCTCCTATGGGATTTAACAACACTTTTGACAGCCAGGTCACCTTATGTCGGACAGAGTAGTAAGAAAGAATCACCGAGCAATTGTTAGACTCCCCAATGTGCTAACTACACACATGCAGGGTTAGCATTGGTTGAAGACAGGTACCCCATAGATGTGCAGTACATCTCAATACACAGCACCACCATGCCCCCACGTGGGCAATCAGGATTAAGTGCTTTGCCCAAGGACACCAACACAGTAACTTAACACCTGGTGGGGATCGAACCATGGACCTATAGGTTTGAAGTTCAATGCCATAACCACTGAAACACCGTGCTCCTTTGTGATAACAAACTGTATCCCAAAGGGATCATGGTGGTCCTGTGTAAGGCATGATGACAGTACACTTGCCTTCAACTGATGTCAGCCCTACTCATGTCAGGCTAGTACAGTACAGTACAGTCACTGAGGACTTGTCATAGTCCCCTCATCATCATCATCAGTAAAAGTTTAATAAATGAAGCACTGGGTTGTACCCGGTGCTTCATGAATTGAATATTTGATGATTATTCCTGTAATTAGTGTTTGGAATCTAATATTATTTCATCCGTAGAAATATTGCCTATCCATGGAAAGTAACCAGTCTATGATGGCCATATTGGAAGTTGGAGGGTCAGACAGTTACTCACCATTGGTCAGTAGTTCCCTCCAGGCACTTCAGATTCCTTCACTTTTTAAACTGTCACAATGTGACCCTGACTGTTGAAAGTTTTATGTCATAGTATGCAAATAAACTGTATCTTCAAACCTGTTTTTATTATGTTGGCACATGCATATTTATATATGCTGGCACACAGAACACATTGGAACTCAGGGAACGATATTTGCTCTTAATTTATTTTTCTCAAGTTGTTTCATTTAATTACTCGACTATTTGATTTATAACGGTCAAGTATGATCGAATTGTCAGAAATCTGATAGTATTTGTGACTATTTTCAGTGTAATGATCCCAAAAGGAATGATTTCGTGCGCCGAAGGTGCGCAGGGACGGTATGGGGGACAAACCCCTTTCGACCCTCGTTGACTGTAGGTGATTCGTTCTCACATGTCTAGGTGTGTTGAAAGAGGAACTGCTTCGGGTACTCGGCGGGTGTCACCAGTTGCGTCGTGATGGTCTCTTGGCAGAACCCTCGGGTGAGGACCAGTGTGAGAGGTTGAACCCTCGGGTGAGGACCAGTGTGAGAGGTTGGGTCCTTTCATAAAGGTACTACCTCTCTCCGAGGGTGCAGTCGATCTGGATTTTCGGGCAAGTATAGTCTGCCGCTTCGAGGATGATTATGAGTGATGGGTGATGGCCATCACTGGCAAGTATAATCTGCCTGAGGCTGTCTCTGTTTGGTTGGACTCTTTGGATGAAAACAACAACGACCCCTTTCGGGGACCACCAAGAAGAAGAAGACCCGAACTTCCCTGGTTCGGGGGCAGGCCTGCATTGTAATCCTATTGGGTTGGGACAAAAAGATGCGCAATGCGCTTACAAAAAGGGGCAGAGGCGGGACGCAGAACCAACGCTCGCCTCCCTTAAAGTGGTTGACCACTTTTAGGGATGGAGCGGAGGATGTTCAGGAACCATGGGGGTGACTGTTTCCATAACGGTTAGACTGTCTGTAGCGGTTATTGGGGTGCTGGTCAAAAAATAACATCTTCCCTGTACCTGCTAAAAAGAAGAAGGTAGAATTAGTTTTCATTAGAATATGTAAACTGTAAAGATAAAAGTAGCACCTCTTTAGTTGCGTGTCCTTGTGGTATCTGCTGTGTGTGTGGGGGAGAGTATGAAATGCACGAATCTTTACATTCGTAAGAGCAGTAACATACTCTCGTGTGGTATTGTGCTGTGTGTGTGCATGTCGCTATGGGGGAGAGTATGAAATGCACGAATCTTTACATTCGTAAGAGCAGTAACATACACTCGTGCTTGGGACCCCAATCGTTCCCTATTTATTATTTAGTTTTTATAACAGTATTTATTCCTGATGTAACTTTTAGTTGAGTCGGTGAAGGCAGCCCTTTCTGGTAGAAGGCCACAGTTAAGCTGTTCTTCTGCCTGTTGGTTCACCTTGTCATTCCCTAGTTTTCATTCGAGGGTCTTAGTTTTGGTTACAATTTTGGGGCTTTTGTCGGCTTTCGCAAATTGCTCCAAGTTCGGAGATTAGTTCGCTGTCGGCTAACCGGTCATGATTTTTCGCGGCCAGGGTGGCTAGGCGGTCTTTAATGGTGGGGATATCGGCCCTGTCGTGGAGTGTTTTGATGGGTGTGTCCCATGGGGCACGTAGGGCAACTCTAAACGCGTGACTTTGGACCCTCTGGAGTTTTCCCATATTAGTTTGGTTGAGGTCAGTTAGTATGATTGCACCGTATTCGAGTACTGGGCACACAAACTATTTTCAGGTTTTTTGGTTCGATTTTTATACCGAGGCGAGTGAATGCAAAAAGGTTTCATTTTAACCATATACCCTGGATGTTGCACGCTCTCATATACCTTGGATGTTTGGTGCATCCTTTGCCATGGCTATTTGTCCAAGGCATTCTGACCAATCAAGAGACAGAATTTATTGGTATATAAGGACAATATTATTTTTATTATTTTCATCAGCTCTTCCAATCATAAAGGCAGATTTATTAGCTCACTCAGGCCCATTGCTGGCGAATCTGTCATATGGTTCATTCAGATTACATTTTCTCCATACCCATAACACTTACAGTTTAGGACAACCTGGTCCAGGTAAGCGTTTTAGGCTCTCTTGAGCCTCTAGTTCTTTATACCTGTCAAACTTATGTCAGTAATATCGAAATATTACCAATTACCTCTGACAGCATATCATATCTTTTTCCAGAAAACTCATAATGTATAAATTTTTGTAACAACAGGTGAAAATTTATCCTCCACAAAATAAAGAATATGCCATTTATTTCATCAGCTGGAGAAATATGTCAGGAGTGGAAAGAAATTGTTCCAATTACTTATTCTTGTCTCACATTCTAATCAAACTGAGCTAAAACTAGAGAAACAGAATTTACTGCATCCAGAAAATTGAAGTTTGTGTGAAAAGGATTAAAGTATCAGGAAAAAAACTATACAGAAAGAGAATTTATGGAGGTTTATTTTCGGGAATAAAATATTTTTTTAACAAATCAGAAATGGATTTTTGTTAATAGTATATATTGATATTCATACAGAAAGCAGAAAAATTTTTATAAGAAAGCAGAAAAGGCATATGTGCACACTATTTAAAGGATTCGATGAAGGATGAATTATGAGATACATGGATAATCTTCACAATCGCAATAGTTGTTATAAAATATAATTCCTAATATTTCTGAAATATATGCACTTAATGACCTACATTGACCGCATTGAGGTTGACCACATTTTCAACCTCGAGTAAGTTTCTGCTCATTCAGTGTAGATTCCATGTCTATAGTCATACCAAGCCTGGAGTATGAGCGTAAACCACTTCACAAATATTGGCTCCTACCAACTCTGGATCTGTTATATATGTAGATGATAGCAAATATTCATATTAGCTAGAAAATGTTACTTTTAGGATAAGAATTCAGTAATGTTGGAATATAGATGGAGAAAGAGCCTATCTGAAGACTTGTTGGCATTGGCGAAATACCGAGGTCCCATGAGTGCCCATGCGTGTTTAGAGCAACATTGTGAGAACAAAAAGTGTTGACATTATTTCTGTATTGCAAAAGTGAAAGTTTGGGGACCCATATTAACATATTGAGAGAGTTAAAATAATCCCTTTAAATACTCCATTTTGACCCTTTAAAAAATGAGCTCATTCCAGCTGGCAGCTGCTCGTCATTGCTTGGTGGTTCTCCCTGGGTACTCCGGCTCCCTCCACCCGAAAAACTGTCACAGTCATGATTAGCCACTGTGCATAAGTATGTGACCTTGAACACCAATAAATAAATAAATAAATAACTTTTCAATGTTTGAAACTTAAAATTTTCATAAATGGTCACTGGTCATAATGCTCAATAAGTTGAAAAGAACAGTTGTAGCAGTAACAGTGTTTGTAGCGATGTAGCTACAAATGTGGTACAGTTGTAGCTACATCGCTACAAACACTGTTACTGCTACAAGTCAGCTACATTTCTACTCAGAACTGTCACAAACTTATGGCCGAAGTATATTCGAAAATATTTGAATTTTTGATTTCGAATTAAATTGAATATTGACTGAATTTCAAATTTTTGCAGGAGCCTACTGTATAGGCAGCCAATAATGATGTAAAAACACTGTCAAGATAAAATCATACAACAAGTACTCAAGGAGGAATGTACTTGGGACAACTTTTTAAGAGCGATATAAAAGGGGCAGTTTGTGGCTGTATAGAGATTAAGGGTTAAGTGAAGGATTTGGCGGTACAATGCAAAATTATGAAGCTCAGCATTTTTGTTCATTATCTTTTGAATGATTGACTTTACTGATTCAGAAGTTCAGTTTGATTAGTAAATTGCAAGCTCTACAATGATGATGGTTTTTTTCCGTTCTTTACGTGACTGATTGACAGGTTAACAGCATCTCTGCAAGGAAATTAGACTGATTAGATGATGTTAAATCTGAAACATCAGTAAACTCAACAGTGCTTGCTCTTCACAGAATTTTTCTTCTGAATCGAAAGCTCATCAAGGTTCTTAGCTGTTTTGTCACTCTGAAAGAAAATCGTCTTATTATACCTCCCGCAAACAAAGTTTGGGGGGGGGGGTATACAGGAATCACCCTATCCGTCCGTCCATCAATCCATCCATCCGTCCGTCCATCCGTATGTCCTTATAAGCACAACTCCTCCTAAACCGTTTAAAGAATTTTCATGAAACTTTACACAATGGAAGAACTCCATATGAAGATGTGCATGAAGCAATATAATTCTGTTCTGACATTTCCAAGGGGAGATAATCTAACTTATACATTTTAATGTACCAAAAAGGCTACAAATCCTTATAAGCGCAACTCCTCCTAAACTGTTTGAAGAATTTTCATGCAACTTTACACAATGGAAGAACTCCATATGAAGATGTGCATGAAGCAATATAATTCCGTTCTGACCTTTCCAAGGGGAGATATTCTAACTTATACATTTTAATTTACCAAAAAGGCTACAACTGAGGCACGGGGGGTATCACTTTGTGAGCTTGCTCACACACAGTACCTCTAGTTGATATTGATCTGCTAGAGCTGAGCTGAAATGGTTAAAGGGTTTTCTTGATCGATTAATCACATGGATTAACCTTGGTTAACTGATTAATCACTTTCCCAAATAGGTATCTGAATAATTTCTGTTCTGTTGATGATTGACAATATTAACCCTTTACCCAACATAAGGGACAAAACCGGTCAGCACTTTATACAAAAATCTCCATTCAAATTTTATTATGTTTTCAATTTTTATCTCAAAACACAGCTTATGACCCCTCATTGGAATGTGCTTGTTGAGCTCATTCCACTCATTCCATTGAGGGGACATAAGCTATGTTTTTGAGACAAAAATTGAAAATTTCTATTAATTCAAGAATTTATTTTGCAAATATTGTCCTCCAGCTGCATTGGGTAAAGGGATAAAAATGACCCTTTCCAGCTACTGATACAGTATAATTATCAAGCAAGTGAACAAGTATGTCATTGCCAAACTTGCATGCTTTATTCTGTCTCATATAATTGAAATGAGTCAGTGTGACAATGTTTGCCTGTTTTGGAGCAAGTTTGTTCCTTTGTTAAGTCAAATAATACAGTAGTTCAAAAGTAACAGTTCATTGATCAATTACTTTTTTGATTGATCAAGACATTGATCATTGGTTAATCGATTAATCAGTAAACCATTTCAGCTCTATGGTTCACTTGCCAAGGTATAGTAAAGCCTACGATAGGCCAAACAAAATTAAATAATTGATTTTCAGGCAATTTTTTTCTTAAAACGAATGGGGGGGGTGGTTTTTTGCTCACCTTGACAAAGTCAAGCTGAGCTAATCCCATTGCTCTCCGTCTGTTATCTGTCCGTCCTTCGTCCATCAACACCATGTTTTGGTCTTCTCCAAAATCACTGGGTCAATTCAAGTGAAAGTTTGTGTGAGTGATGGTCCCGAAGGGGCATTGCATTTTTGTTCAACTCAACATGCCCAGCCCCATAGGGAGGGGCTGAGGGAAAATGCTCCAAAATATTTTTAAAATCTTCTTATGAACCAGTGATTATAATGATTTGATATTTGTTATGGAGCTTCCTTTTGAGGTGTAGATTCAAATGAAGTTTGTGAAGCATTATTTGGCTTTGTAAAGGCAGGGGTAAGATTTTTGGCCCCGCCCAAAATTTCTATTTTCTGAACCAATGGTCCGATTTGAACCAAATTTGGAATATGGTATTATTGGGCCATAAGTACTTGACTTGTGCAAAAATGCTAAAAATATATTTCCTGCATCCCCATGGGAACCCCAGGAGCCAAAAATAGAAATATTTTCAAACACCCATATATCCCAAACTATATGGAACAGAGAACTGTTATTTGGTATGAAGCATCCTTAGGACCAGTGGAATTGAGTGGTAAAAAAAAATTGCCATCTGTTATGTTAGGGTGTTCTGTAGAGGGCATCAAAAAAATTATGAGTCATGATATTTGCAAAAATTTAAAAAAATATTTTCTCCAGAACCAATGGTCAGAATGTTTTGATATTCAGTATTCAGCATCCATAGGGGGGTCAGATACAAGTTTGTTAAAGTAAACCTCATTGGTTCATATTTGGGCTCAATACAGGAGCCCACATTTTTATCTTAGGGCAATATGGTGAATATTCTTTAAAAATCTTCTTCAGAACCACCAGTCAGAATCTTTTAATGTTTTTAGATCACCTGACTGAAAGTCAGGGTGAGCTATTCTGATCACTTTTTGTCCGTCATCCGTCCTTTGTCGTCCATCGTCTGTCGTCATTGTCCGTCGTCTGTCATCCGCCGTACATCATGAAGGTGGTGTTTGGGTCATTTTCTCCCAAGCCACTGGCTGCAGTTCAATGAAAATTCACATGAGTAGCGATTATATAGGGGCATTTGGGTTTTTCTTCAAATTGGGTTTCTGCTCATATTGTGGAGGGGAGTGGGGCCAAAATGCACAAAATTTTTTAAAATCTTCTTCTCATGAACCAGCCGTAGCAGAGACTTGATATTTGGTATGCAGCTTCCATTTGAGGTGTAGACTCAAGTTTTGTTCAAGAGAAGTTTGACAGGCTATATTTGCCTTTGTTCTGAAAGGGGCACGAGTTTTGCCCCGCCCAGAATTTCTATTTTCTGAACCGAGAGGCCAATTTGAACCAAATTTAATATGAGGTATTATTGGGTTATAAGCACTTGATTTATGCCCAAAAAATTTTTCCTGCAGCCCCTTGGGAACCTTAGGAGGCAAAAATAAAAAAAAACGAAAACGTCCATATCTCCAAAACTGCACGGCACTGAGAATTTTTATTTGGTGTGAGGCTTCCTTGGGACCAACAGAAAGGAATGGTAAAAAAAAATTGCCATCGGTTTTGTCATAAGATACTTTTTCGGGACTTTTGAAAAAATGCTGAGTCAGCATTTTTTAACACTGTGGGCAATGGGAAAAAATTAAAGAATTGTTTGCTTCCAAACTGCTGCTCCAAAAGCTTTCATATTTTACATATAACATCTTTGGAACATTGATTCACATATTTTTTTAAATCAAATCCCTCGGTCCATATTTGGGTTCCCTATGGGAGCCCATATGTTCAAATAGTGGAATATGAGGAATATCCTTTAAAAATCTTCTTCTTCAGCTCTACCAATAAGAATCTTTTGATATTTGGTATGCAGCATGCTTAGGGGGGTGAGATTCAAGTTTGTTCAAGCTAAGTCCCTAGGTTCATATTTAGGCTGAAAATTTGGGATCCTGGTCCGGACTTAGAAATTTTGGATCCAAATCTGGAAATTAGTTTTTTGTTTTTTATGTGTTTCGGTCAATTTTAAAACAAAAAATTTTTTTTTTTACACCGAAAATTTGGGGTCCGGGTGGGACTTAGAAATCTTGGACCAAAATCCAGAAATTTTTTGGGGGGGTTTTATGCGTTTTGGTCAATTTTAAGACAATTTTTTTTTTTTTTTGCACTGAAAATTTGGGGTCCGGGTGGGAAATTAGTTTTTTGTTTTTTTAGGCGTTTTGGTCAATTTTAAGAAGAAAAAATTTTGGTCTGAAAATATTTTGTTTGGGACTTCGAAAATTTCCAAACAAAAATGAAGAAAAATCTTTTTTTTTATGCGTTTATCTCAATTTTGGGACGTAAAAGTGTAGGAACTGAAAATAGAAGGAAAATCCTGTGTATTGTGTGGACACAATCGCTTCATCTAGTTGGTATATAGCCCAAGAACATTAGGTTTCACTAGGGAAAAAAATCGGAGAAAGCTGATTTTTTCAGGGAATGTCGAGTACATGTCACTGAACGATTAGACAAAAGTCCCCTAAAATCCCAGTTGAGCTTTTTTTTCTACAGCCTTTTTTCGAAAACGCGTTTGAAAAAAATTTTAAAAAATCACACGAACTTTGTAACCTCGAATTGATCCAACTGTATTTTTTGTTTACGCGTATTTCGAGCTACATAATGTCTAATATACATTTACCTAGAGGAAAATGTGCATTCTGTGACAATTTCTGCGAAAAATTATTGAAAATTCACAAAAAAGTATCGGATTTACGCAAAAAATGACGATTTTCCTAACGGATTTGCCCAAAGGGTCGTAGTACAGAACGGGATGTTAGTTAGACAGACGATAAAAAATCCATCACCATTTGAAGACTTTTATCATTGCTTACAAAATAGACATTATGGAAGACCCCCTCTGCTTCTGGCCGAGTTCCCCTTTTGGCATAAAATTTGTCAGCATGAGAACTCAACTATTTTCGGGCTTGAGACCGAACAGACACGTCTGTGTCTGGCAGCATTAGATCAATAAATAATATTTACAGAATGTACAAAAATCAATAAATAATATTTACAGAATGTACAAATCAATCAACATGGATTAAGTTACATTGACTATTATCAACGCTATATACAGAAATGACATGACCTATATACATATTATTCATCGAACTCAGAAATTTCCGACAGGACAGTGTTTCTGTGGTTGTTACAAGAATCCGAACTGCAATTACACAAACCTGAGCAAGAGAGTCCTGCCTTCTTACACCCACACCTTTTTGTACAAGCACTCTTGCAACCACAACTGATCAGATTCAGTAGGTTATCGGGGGCACATGGCTTTGTGGCTGCAGTCGGTACAAGAAGTCCATTGTCTAGCGACCACCCCCAATCCGTCGGAGGAAGCGAAGTGCCCAGCCATTGTTGGACCTGGAGATAACATCTGTAGACATGTTGTTGTGCAGCATCGCTGCTTGGTGGGAGTGAGGCTAGGTCGATGGGTTTATTCAGTTTAGATTTTGCTACATAACGCTTGTAAGTGACATATCTATATTGGTCGAGAGAGGAAACAGTTTTACTCCCGTATAAGATCAGGAGAAGTTGTTCCCCGGCAGCGGCTACTGCACTTGGTGTACTGTCATCCGCCAAAATTGTGTTGACATATTGTTGTGAGTCGCTAGTAACATCGGAGACAATTGTACTGAATACTTTCTTCTTACCAACTCGAAAAAGTGCAGAAGTAGTGTCACAACCACTTATAGAATGTGCTACAAGGAGGTTGCTTCTATGGTCACCCATTTTGGTTGCTATTTCACTAACTGAAACTAGTAAGTTTGGGGTAATGGAATACATCATGTGAATATTACATCCCGGTTGAACTCGAGAGGTAAGAATGACTAACAAGTCTGTGTCTGTTCCCACAACGACAACATTGTTGTCATCTTGAGCGATGTCAAGTGCAGTTTCGGCTATCAGTACATCAGCATCAGCCTCGGCCTGCTTGGACTGAATATTGATAGCAGATAGCTCCTGCATTAGAAGATCGATCAGTTGGGTTTTGTTCTTGGCATTTGCAAGGAAATCGGATTGGGGTGTGGTGGCTGGTAACTCGGGTGAGATATTGATATCAATGGAATACCTGTCTTTAGATCTACGGGCTTGTTCCATGCCCTTTGTCGACATTGTACAAGCATAACCATCAAAAACAACCACGACGTTCGCCCCAAAATGTCTCACTAGATAATTGGAATATGATGAACATATGTCCTTGTATGACGACTGTTTAGGCCATACAACTGCCCTCAATAAAAATCCACCATCTACAACAAACAGAGAATGTTCTGGGATTTTAGTTTGCTCGGAACCGTATGTTTTGAGGATCTTACTGAGCGTGATTTTCTGTGTCTTCCTCATTCCAGCAGAATCAAACAATGCTGGTGGTTTCGGGGCGAGTTCATATTTGAGATACTCTTCCATCTCTGCTTGTGACTGAATAACACATGTGATGCGGTTGAACAGAATTGTCTGGTCAATCACTACCTTACTTCCACGGACTTTGATGCTATTTGCCATCGATGCGAAAGACTTCACAGTGTCAACACGTCGTAGTTTGATGCTGTTGAACGTTTTGCTTACAACATTCGATACGCAACATTCACCAATTTTGCGAACTTGGTCACAGTTCACAGTTTCGTCGGCCACAAGCCTGGTCACTATAGAGACTAATTGTAGTGGATCTCTATTCTGAAAGGGGGAATGCACTCTGAGCCAGTTCAATAATTTGGTGATATCATTGGCATCAGTCGATTGTGAACTTTGACGGAGATCCCGATGTTGTTCGCCATGACCAGTGTGAACATGAACAAAAGTTTCGAGAGCATTACATATCGGAAGGCAAAGAGGTAGTCCATGTACCCATTTCGCAACAGTGCTATCGGTTATTCCCCTGCCATGTGTGAGACCACCAGGGAGCTTGAACATTCTCATTAAACACTGCTCTATGGTCTGATCAGAATATATCCCATCCCAGAATTTATCTGAGCGCCTTATGGTAAAGTAACCTTTCTCAGTGAACAACTTCAAATCATCCTGTTGCATTATTTCTGTTAGCTCATTCATCTGCTGCAAATAGAGATGAGAACTTTTTGCGTATGCAAAATGACCACCTGCGTAAAATACTGGAATCATATTGCGAACACAATATGTGTGGAGTTCCCAGTCGCCTGTGCGCTCTGCTCTCAAGAACAACTGGAGAAGACCTATTTGCTCGTAGTATTGTACCCAAAGCTTTCCTGTGCATCCTACGGACGCATTCTGGAGCAGTTCGTGTAATTTTGACAGTAGATGGTTGACACTTTCTTGATTGACAGCGTCAGCTGTTGTACAGTCACCTCTGGCAAGTCCACAGAATATTTCATTGACTTCTGTGCAGTCTATGTTATCTAGTGTTCGTCTTTCTTCAAACACAAGTTTTGTAATGGCAATTTGTGTTAGCAAATGGGCATGAACTGCTCTTGAATATGCATGACCACTGATCAAATGATGGATTGACCCACCAGCATAAACAGTCCCCCAAAGTTCATCCAAGCCGCTACCAGCCATGATCGAACCAATTGCCCCTAAATATCATATGGAAGCCGCCGAGTCTAACGAAAACTTTTGTCACCTTATCTGACGAAGACACAATCTCCACAGCTTTGATATAAAGTGGTTGGTCAAACGTCACTGGACAAACGTTCAGTCCCTGTTTCCCACATTCAGTTTGTGCAAACATGAGAGGAAATTGAAACAATGATGCTATAATACGGTATTTGAATGAGAAAAGTCGATGCCGTTTGAATTTGAGTTTAGGGGGTATGGTTAATATTTCACAGGTTTCACCAGTTCATTATGGAATAAATGACTATTGTTATATATCAACATAAAGCCACTGCTTTTCTGCAATTTTTGATATATAATTTAACTCCCAAAGTAGTCGTAGATTTGATTTAATGGACGTTGTGTACCGTTGTGTGTATGAAAACAATAAATTTTTTTTCGTAATTTTGTACATTTTCGTGAATATTTCACCATTGAGTGTGAGGATTGGTACAAAGTTGGCATTTTCTGTTGGGGATATGTATTCTCAATATAATTCAGCACGATATTTATGATTCTCACCCTACTAAGGCGAATAAGAATGAGAAATATGGAGCTGGGTCAAATTTTTTTTTTCATCAAAAAAACGCTATAACTAAAAAAGCTCAACTCGGATTCGCGGGGACTTTTCACACTTTATCCGCAATGTGTGTCCCGGAAACATATAAAAAAAATCAGCTTTCTCCGATTTTTTTCCTTACTTTCTCATTTTTATGTCTAATGTGCCTGGACTAATATGCTTTTCTTAGTGGGGGGGGGGGAGGGGGGGGGGGGGGGGGGGGTGTATGCAGTTTATTCAAGTCAAGTCTCTGGTTTGATATTTAGTCTACCATATCAGGTGAGCACCCTCAGGCCCCCTGGGACCTCTTGTTTTATACATCATTGTTATGAGGGTCAGATTCAAGATTGTTGAAACGGAAGCCCAAATTTTAACTTAGTTCAATATGGGGGATAATTTTTAAAAATCTTCTTCTTCAGATCCACCGGTCAGAATGCTTTCATATTTGGTATACAATATCTTGGGGGGGGGGGGGGGGGGGGGGGGGTCAGATTCAAGTTTGTTCAAATCGGATCCCTAGGTTTATATTTGGGCTCGCTATTGTAGCCCAAATTTTAACATAATACAATATGAGGAAATTTCTTTAAAAATCTTCTTTAGATCCACTAGTCAGAATGTTTTCATATTTGGTATACAACATCTCGGGGGGAGGGGGGGGTCAGATTCAAGTTTGTTCAAATCGGATCCCTAGGTTTATATTTGGGCTCGCTATTGTAGCCCAAATTTTAACATAATACAATATGAGGAAATTTCTTTAAAAATCTTCTTCAGATCCACTAGTCAGAATGTTTTCATATTTGGTATACAACATCTCTAGGGGGGGGGGGGGGGGGGGGGGGATTCAGGTTTGTTCAAATCGAGTCCATAGGTTAATATTTGGGCTTGCTATGGTAGCCCAAATTTTAACTTAATGCAATATGAAGAAATTTCTTTAAAAATTTTCTTCTTCAGATCCAACAGTGAGAATGATTTTATATTTGGTTTTCAACATCTCTAGGGGGGTCAGATTCAACTTTGTTCAAATCGAGAGCCTGGGTTAATATTTGGGCTCCCTTTGAGGGCCAGAATTGGCCATATAGCTGAAGAATTAGAAATTTTGTATTTAGTACCCTCTTGAGGTGTGTATCTAACATTAATCCATGTAGGTTGTATCAAGGGGCTTCATAGGGGAGTTCCACATTTTTCATTATGATCAACTGAAGAAAAGGCATGATGCTCGGACTATTTTTGTCACTGGAGGGGCTCAAGGATTGACAATGTATCCTATGGAGATTTTTAATTTTTTTTTTATTAGGGTTTAATGACACATTAACAGCCAAGGTCATATCATGTCGGTGACAGTTTTACGGGTGGAGGAAGCCGGAGTAACCGGAGAGAACAACAATGAGCAGCTGTCAGATCTCCAACTTCGTAACTCTGAACTCTGCACTGCGGCACAGGCAGGGTTAGATTGGATGAAGACATGCACACCTTCCACGTGCAGTACACCTTAGTACACAGTGTCATTGTGCCCTCATGTAGGCAATCGGGGTTAAGTGCCTTGCCCAAGGACACAATGCGGGAGCGCGAATCAGTCGCTGAAATGGTCATCCATCAAACTAGTAACCCTGCTCGACGTTGCTTAACTTATCACGACGCCACTGCACCCCTCCTATGGAGATGGATTGCTTAATGCAGACTCTTTCTTGGACTCTGTTTATATCGTGTTCTGTTCAAGGTGAGCGCTTCAGGCCCTGTGGGGCTTCTTGTTATTTTTATTTTTTATTTCTGATGGAATGGTCACCAATGCCAAAAATCCAATTCTGAGAGCCTAAAATTAAATACTACAGCTTCCATGTTGATTTCACTGATAGTTTTTATTGTATCAGTAACCATGCAACACAAAATCAATTTAGAAAACTAAAATGGAGATAAAAATAATAGGAGTTTTTTAAATAAATAATACTCTCATTTGTTGTTTTTTATTTCCATTTTATAGAGCTCTATCACAAAATCAATCCAAGATCGTTTTGCAACCTCGTGGTTCCCAAATTTGAATTTACTTCAAATTTCTCAGAAAATAATTTGCATTTTCTGATATTTTCCATAAAATATCACACTATTATAGTTTATTAACAAACTAATTATTCTAATTTCCCAATAAATATCTTGTTTATAGGTGTAAACTTGATTCAAAACAACTGATCTGGCACAGAAATCAACATGAGTTCTTGAACGCACTGACAAACATTCCTATGATGTCACACCCTGTGATGCTTTTATACATTTTGAATTTTGCCTCAGAAATAAATATGATGAACGTGGGCTGAAAAAACAAGTGTACCATAGGGCTGAAACGGTTGGCTCATTTGCGTAACTGACTATCCGAGAGCTACAACCAGATAATATCTGGTTATCTGTGGCCATTATTTCACCAAATATGGGATCAAAACTATAGGAATTGGAAAGCAGTATTCTCAAACTATTCCATAGTGTGTATACAAACGAACGTTGTCGAGTACTGGACAACGTTCATTTGTATACACACTACCGAATAGCTTCTGCGATTACTCATTATTCACAGAAACTGCCGAGCATTAACAAAGTCTTGAATGCCAAAGTCGATTATTTCTCAAAAAACACAACACGGCTTCGATGTGTAATCTTTCACAAGGAGAAGTGGTAGATTTACTATACATTTTAAATGTGGAATGATGATCTCTCTCGATATTTCGGATAACCGGTTGACGGTTTTTCTAATCGGTTAGGTAGCTAACTGGTTTCAAACCGATTATCTGGTTAAACATTTCAGCAGGCTTGTCATTTTGAAAATTGCATGAGGGCCATTATGGTTTGCCTCAAATCACCACAGGAGGGCCATTTTGGGTTCATCTAAAATGAACCCAGGAGGGTCATTTATGATTTGCAGTGGCCATTTTGTTTCAGCCTGCTGGGTAGACAACTAATATCATTTTAAGGTACAGTACATGGAGAGTGGATTGTAACTAAATCACCCACGGAGTGAAGTTATCACCCAAACTATAACTTTCAAATTTTATACATATGGACAAAAAACACAAGCAATGTTTCAGCATATGGACCTCCGGGTTTAACCCAGAGGTCCATTGGTTGAAACTTTGCATGTGCTCATTATGCTTTGCAACAAATTTGCAATTATTGCTTGGGTGGAATCGTCACTCTGCGGGTGATTTAGTGATAATACACTCTCTACGTAGTGTACATGGTTTGTGCAATTACGATGTACATTTGGAAAGTTACTTACTGTCTCTGGGTGACTGTGTTGACGACACACTACAAACTTCACAGACTGCGCTTCTGTTACATGTACCTACTTCGACTGAATTAATGGGCCGCAGAAATCGGGGTTAGGCAGACATTTACCGTCCATGGAATTTTGAACTCAGGCAGGTGACTGCGGCCTGGAGTGATCGCCCACCTCTAAATGACAAGCCTGTTTCAGTACTAGTATGCCACTGCCTGAGAATTAAAACATTAATTTTGTTTCACCTTTCTAGGTATTAGGTAACATTATCCCCTTAATAATTACAGGTTATTGCCTTTTTATTGCCAGATTGCTCTCGAAATCTGACAATAATCAGGTGTTTTGTAGATATATTATGACAGTCCAGACTCTCAAGCATGAGAGTAAAAATGTTTTAAAAATTTTTGTCCTTAATTGTTTCATGAACATCATAGAGCAACGTTGTAGTCAATTATATGTATTGCGATGTTTAGGAATGGTAGTCAAGTCATTCTAGTAATTCAATATTCACTGCTATTGCTAAATTTTTATAGACTGGGTACAGTTGAACAAGCAAAAGTGGTCTCTTAAGACAGGTGGTCTCTCATTAGAGGTTTGAGGTTTTCACCAGTCAGTGAATGACCAACCAGAGAATATTTGTTACATAAATGGAGAAGAATAAAGTTTTTAATTTTTTTTTATTGTTTTATTATACGGCCGCTCATATGAGCGGGCCGTATTATGGTATGGCGATGTCCATCTGTCCGTCCGTCTATCAGCTTTTGTTTGTCCACGCGATAACTTGAAAACAATACATCCAACAGATACTATTTTTTTATGGTTGATTAGTCATGACTAGAGGATGGTTCCTTTCGATAACCAGCATTCTGGCATATCCAGTATGGGTTTTCGGGGACTTTTGATTGTCCACTCGATAACTTGAAAACTATAGATCCGACAGATGCTGCTTTTTATGGTTGATTAATCATGACTAGAGGATGGTTCCTTTCGATAACCAGCATTCTGGCATATCCAAGATGGCCGCCATGGCAGCCATCTTGGATTTTTAGGGACTTTTGATTGTCCATATGATAATCCAACAGATACTGTTTTTTTATGGTTGATCCTTTCAATAACCAGCATCATTGTCCGTCCATCCATTTGTCTGTCTGTCCGTCCGTCTGTCCATCCGTCCATCCGTCCGTCCATCCGTCCGTCCACCCATCCGCCCATCCGTTAACTTTTGTTTGCCCTCGTGATAACTTGAAAACAATACATCCAACAGATACTGTTTTTTTATGGTTGATTAGTCATGACTAGAGGATGGTTCCGTTCTATAACCAGCGGGAGTTTTGGTGACTTTTGATTCTCCACATAATAACTTGAAAACAATATATTCATCTTTAATGGGTCATAAGCCAGGAATGTACAATTATTTTTGAAGGAATTATTGACCTTTTGTTCAACTAAAAATTTCTTCATAATTGCAATTTCTTCATAGGCGGCCATATATTGATCCACCGCCTGGCGGTGCACTTGTTTTAATTTAGTTTTAATACAAGTACAGAGGCATTGTTTGAGAAATTACAGGTAAAAGTACATAAATTGAACATTTTTTTGAGATTATGAAGTGAAGGTGCTGGTCCATTCAAAATAGTAATTTCTTACTTAATGCAAACAAAGTGTTCTCTTTCTATCAATATTTTCAAATGAGTTATTTTTATAATAATTTACAGTTATTTCTTCAAAGGTCTGTTTTTGTGTCTGTCAGGTTTTGTTTTAATAGAAAATAATTTCAGTTACTCTTTAAGTAAAAATAAGCTTACCAGGGTGTTTTAGTTTGCTTTGATTTTGTCACACTTGAGCAAATAATGGACATAAAATAAGTCTGTTTTTTTAACAATAATCTTTATCTTTTCAAAGGGATCTTCAGAAAAATTTCATTCATTCATCAGAAAAATTTCTCAGACTTAACCATTTACCCAACGTAGACGATATCAAAATTTATTATTTTAAATATCATATTTTCACATTTTTCAAAATATTTCAACAAAACCATATCATGTGACCCCTCGTTGGAACGAGCCCGACTAGCTCGTTCCAACGAGGGGTCACATGATATGGTTTTGTTGAAATTTTTTGAAAAATAATATTTTTTTCAATGGATGCGGCCGATTCATTGGGTAAAGGGTTAAAGAGTTATTTAAATGAATAACAATGTAACTGAAAGCCAATTAATACAATCATCCCAACAAGACGAATAGGTAAAATATCCCATCAAGATGTTCCCAACAAGATGATCCCAACAAGATGATAATTTTGTTTTCTCCTCAGATATGAGGGAAATGTACTTTAAAAAGAACGTGTACATTACAATGTATGCTATTTGAAGTATTTTAGGGTTTTATTTTATGTATGTGTTTGGGAGTTTTGTTGATTAAAAAGATACTAAAAAAACTGTAGCAAATAGCGTCTTGTAACAAAGCGTGGGGCCTCTGTTAACTGGTAGTGTACTAAGTTGTTTTTGGTTGTCAAAATTTTGTTCACATATTATTTGGTATGCAGCTTCCATTTGAGGTGTAGACTCAAGTTTGTTCAAGAGAAGTTTGACGGGCAATATTTGCCTTTCATTACGTGTACACTCCATGCGAAAAAATTATCCAAAAATCGACTGAGTATGTTATGTGTAATTACATAATGTCAGACGTCCACTCACTAATCATTGTTTGGACTGTATTGGAAAAAGATTCACAAATTAACATATTAATTTCTGTTCACTGAATCCTTTTTTTTGTACCTGATACATTTTGTTTGGGAATTTTGTATATCAAATAAAATCTTTAAAGGTGGAAATCGGTTTGGTAAATCCCATTATTTTGTGTGATGAATTTGAGCAAAAAAATGAAACTTTCGCCGATCACGTGCAAAAGTGTGTCTCTTCCATCAATTGGATTTACATTGCATGAAATATTCTGAAGTCATTGGAGACCGGCGAACAAACTCAGGGAGGGATCCAAATCATATATCAGCGAAAATTTTATTTTAATATGAAAACAAATCGAAAATCTCACGAATTAACGAACGTATGTTTTCAATTCCTATATTAAACTGCAGTATGGAGTTCTGGAAATGAAAGATATGGCATTTGTATATGAATTTTTATTAAATGTAGGTTTTAGAAATTTTCTGACTGAACAATATAATTGCTAATCAGGGACAGTCTCTGAAAGATTTTTCTCGTGAAATATTAATTGGTTATGTAATCCTTCTCACGTGTCCGCACTAAAACAGCTTTTCATACCCGGTCGTTTCTACACAAACGACGGGGTATTAACAAGTGCGATTTTGTATGCAGTGTACACGTAATGGTTCTGAGAGGGGCAAGAAAAGATATTTGTCATACATGTGTATGTTTTCAGATATTAAGGCTTCAGGGGACAATTATCCCTGACAATATTACGGTGTCATCCCAACTAAATATCCCAACAAGATGTTATTGCCTTGTTACAATTAATGAGAGAGTGCCTATAGGCACTCTGTCATTAATTGTAACGGGGCAAATCCACTTAGACTTAATAATATCACACAAAAATTAATTGAATTACATCCACAGAATATGAAACCTTTTAGCCCTGGTACCCACACTTCAGGATAAAGCTCCAAAATGGGCTGCCACCACTCAACCAGTTAATTGAAATCTCTTTGTCCAAAAGTAAGCTGTGTTAGCAGTTTATGACGGAAAACCTCAAAATAAATGGGTAAAAAGTCATTTTAATTAAATTTGTCTTGTTGGGATGACCATTTCAGACATTTGTCTTTTTGGGATTATTCTTGTTGGGAATAAAGAAATTTTACTGTTGGGCAGATGTACTGGCTACATTTTTGAACTACTGTTTTCTGTACAATTGCAGTGATCTTAATTGATTTTAATACTCTGAAATTTCCAAAAAATTGATTTTCCGGTTTCTCAAAACAGGTGAAAAACTGAGTTTTTGCTACAGTTTTCCAATCTCTCAAGACAAGTGGTCTCTCATGACAGGTCCATTATAGAGTGAAACCAGTCGGTGCATGGCCACAGTGGTCTCTCAAGACGGTACCCGGGACTTCGACCCACTGTAATTTCGATCCAAAGTAACTTCGACCCAAATCGGTAATTTTGACCTAAGAAAGTATTTTCGACCCAAAGTAATTTTGACCCAATTTCGGTAACTTTGACCCACTATTTTTCCCGACTCAGAAGCCTTCCCACTGACTGCCTTGCAAATCGGTAATTTCATCCTAAAAAAGTATTTTCGACCCAACATAATTTTAACCCACTTCGGTAAATTCAACCCACTATTTTTCTCGACTTTTTTGATTAACATGATGAATGAAAAGTTTTAGCATGCTGAAGGTGCCCAGGGACAATGTGGGATTTGAAATCCCTTGCGACCTGAATAATCTTATTTGCTTATGAATCCACGAGAGTCGGAAACGAGGGCCAATAATCTTATTTGGTTTGAGTGTGAGCATTGGCAGTAGGGTATTGGGGTCAGACCCTGGAGAACCTCAAACTGGAAGGTGACTAGGTATTGTGCATAACCTAAAGAATTATGCTTACCACAACAAGTTTCGTAATAACACACTTGACTGTAGTTACAAAAGATGTGCAACATTAAAAGACGAGACTAATAAATACCCAAGCTGATCATTACTTGAATAAAGCTTACTAAGCTTTATATTAATCAAAAATATTTTATTAATCAAATATTTTAATCAAATATAAAAGCTTGGTAAGCTTGTTCAAGTAAAGATCAGCTTCGGTATTTATTAGTTTTGTCAAACCCAAAGTAATTTCACCCCAGTGTACAGTTTTTTTAATTTTTTTTGTTTAATGTTGGTTTGCATGAGTACTATTAGTATATTATGCACTAAATACCACTATATATATACAGTGGAGCCCACTTAATTGCATATCTCTTAACCGATTAACCCTGTTAATTGAATATAATTTCCCAGCACAAAACCATTTACCATACCTCCACTACAAATTTGATCTGTTAATTGAATGTAGGGTGTAGAGTAAACTCCTGTTAATTGAATAAAAAATCTTTCTGACCTGTCGAGAAATTACCCTGACTCTCCCCAGTTTTTCTTTGTTTATAGACCTATTGGCCTCAGTACATCCAATACAGGAATTTAATCTTTTATATCTTGTTTTACAGAGCTCATGGAGCTCTGTCAAACAAGATATAATAGAATAAATGCCCAGTTTATCTCAAGAATATGGGAAAGTGACACAATCCCTGTTAATGGAATACTCCTGTTAAATGAATAATTTTCATTGGCAAAGTGGCTATTCAATTAACAGGGTTCCACTGTAAATTAAAATTTATCCTGATCAGATCTCAATGTTTGTAAATATTATTTTTCTGTTTAACTGGAATTGGTAATTTGGAATGCAAGACAGGTCTGACCTTAAAATGATCACAGTTATTTGAAGGGCAGTCCTATCTTGAAATAATAAGTTGTTGATTTCAGCTAAATATAAACTAATACTTACATTTAGGCTTAGCTAAGTTCATCTTGCATGTCATAGCTTTTATATTGTTTTGAAAATTTTTGTCAATGGATACAAATAAAAATTATAATTCATAAGTGGGTTGAAATTACCGATCGGCAAGGTGGTCAGCGGGAGGGCTCTTGAGTTGGGGAAAATTGTTGGTCAAAGTTACCGAAATTGGGTCGAAGTTACTTTGGATCGAAATTACTTTTTGGGGTCGAAATTACCAATTTGGTTCAAAGTTACTTTGGGTCGAAATTAACAATTTGGGTCGAAGTTACTGGCATTCCTCAAGACAGGTTGTCTCTCAAGACAGTGATCTCTCAAGACAGGTATTACTGTATCTACCTGTGTGACTGCACTATATTAATTAGTTTGGTCAATATTTCCACCAGGTAAACTGTAAACTGTTAGGTAATTGCATCAGCTTGTATTTTATCACTTTATTTCTCAACCTGAATCCACATGTTGTTTGTAAATTACGGCCATGTTTTGCAAAGCATCTTGGGAAATTCCTGACCCTTTTACAGTTCACTTGAACTCTCTTGTATACCAGCTTTTATGGTAGGATACGCAACACCATACATGTAAAATCCCCCAATGATGTCCTCTGGGGTTAAGCTTGTTTGACAAAATGCACAAAACACGTGGGTGATGTTTGATCAGGGCCACCGGGTGTGGTGGCCAAACTTTTATTTAGAATTTTTTCAAGCAGGTCAGCTTACGGGCCCAGGATGCCCACCAAGGCTTGACCCAGAACAATTACAATGTTGGAGCCCAAAATGCTCCGCCCCTTACTGATGTGAGCTTATATATATACATATGTCCAATTTTGTCAAAGGTGGAGCAAATACATGCCACACATGGACATCTATAGATATATAAGCTCACAAAGATGAACATTGGAAACACAGAGTACAAAGTTGTGAAAATTAACTAATGCTACATGTACACAAAGACAATGGCCCCGCCCAGGATGCAGGGAAACAGAAAGAATATGGGAAATGAATAGAAAAAGAAAAAATGAAAGTCTGAAAAATCCCCGCCCAGCATGCAGGGTACTACAGCAACAAGTATAAGGTCGAAGCATAACAAACGTCATTACCTGTGTATATATATATATCCCCGCCCAGAATGCAGGGTGAGAGTGTCACAAGGTTCAGAAGATATAGTCAAAAACACAACTACAACTACACACCTGAATGTCCTAAAGAATCCCCGCCCAGCATGCAGGGTTCTACTGAAAAACATGGAATAGCACATTACAGTTACCTGCAAATATATACATCCCCGCCCAAAATGCAGGGAGTTGAGTCAAATGCCTTACAGAGGTACACCAAACCCACAGTAAGTGGAATATCCTTGAAGCACTCAGCTGGGTAGCCGCGAACCGAGATACACATATATAGCATCCCCGCCCAAAATACAGGGAGCTGAGTTCCAAAGGCACCGTGTTGAACACCCATCTGCAAAAGCCGCAATCACTGTGCCGCCTGAAGCTTCCGAGGCGAGGGGGTTAGAAGTACATGTAGAAGTGACGATCAAAACGGCGACCCATGTATCCAGTGGTATGCATCAGAGGAATCTGTAGTCTGGCCCACGTTGTTCAGGAAACGGCAGGAATACAATCTTCAGGGCTCGCACAGTTGAGTATGTAGCCAACCTCCCCACCGAACTGGCAGGCATCATATTCTGGGAAGACTGGTGAAGCACAGGGGAAAAGGCAGTAAGCGTCACTGGCAGTGAGAAACCAAAAGCAGAGGAGACCAGGTTCTGGTGGCGATGGGGTGGTGGAGGGAAAAAATGGCAACTTGTCCCTTCCACAGAAAGCTGGAGAATGCTGCCACAGTGTTGCGATATTCAGACGGGTCCAAGAATTGACCAATGGGCATTCCTGAAATTTCGCGGGGCTCAATTAGCCGAAACAATGGGGGGTATAGTTTGTTCTAGTTTTGTGGAGGTGCCAACATTGGTAAGGGAAATGCCTGGAATTTGACAATTACCAGGGATTTTGAAGTACATTATACGTCAATCAGATGCCAAAATTTAAATATTCAAAAGGGGAATTTTCCGTGACTTGATTTCTGTCCCGTCTGTAACTCGAACTGTTGAACTTTCTTATCTTCTTTACCTTTGATTGAACTTTGCGTATCTCCCATAAAGACATTTATGCTCATGACATAAATGTAGATTTATGGTAGGATACGCAACACCATACATGTAAAATCCCCCAATGATGTCCTCTGGGGTTAAGCTTGTTTGACAAAATGCACAAAACACGTGGGTGATGTTTGATCAGGGCCACCGGGTGTGGTGGCCAAACTTTTATTTAGAATTTTTTCAAGCAGGTCAGCTTACAGGCCCAGGATGCCCACCAAGGCTTGACCCAGAACAATTACAATGTTGGAGCCCAAAATGCTCCGCCCCTTACTGATGTGAGCTTATATATATACATATGTCCAATTTTGTCAAAGGTGGAGAAAATACATGCCACAAGCTGCCGTGAGCGAGTAGCACCCTCGCTCACTGCGGCTGCTCCACCCGCAAACCCCAGAGGAAAAAATCCCTTAAGCACAGGGAATATGACGCAGGTATAGCCGGAAAGCATTCGAAGACCAACGCCCAATCTGCCGAATCTGAGCGTCGGAATGCTGGTGACTAGCGAGGTATGATGCACCGCCTATACGAAAGCTGTGCGATGTGTAAAAGGAGGCATCCACACCACTAGCCAAAAGACAACTCTTGAGGATTCTGGTGAAAAAGGGGCGTGTGATGGACTGGCCCCTCTGGGTCACAAAGTAAGGGCTAGGAACTGGAGGACGGACATTCTGGAAGGCAGTGAGAGCTGCCACTGGACAAATGGCCCGCGGCAGCTTGGGACCTATTCGTAGAGTAAAAGGAGGGCCTGAGTGATGGTGTTTAAAATGGGTCATCGTCAAGACAATCCCCTGGGTATCCCAGACCAGGGAGGAAGAATGGAGGATATGTGGCGGCGCCTGCGAAGTAATTTCTCCCACCCGAAGGAGAGCGAAAAAGGCAAGTGAAAACATAGCCCGAAAGAGGAGGACCTCATACCAGGAGATGCCTAAGCGAGGCAGTGCTGACAGGAGGGAGGTGAGAATTGGTAGTGTTATGGGCAGGCGGACATCTGGGGTATAGCGTAGACGCCGAATGCCGAGCAGTAGTTTTGTAGGCAAAGTGCTTTTGGAAGGGTCAGGATAGCCCCTGATTTCGTGCACATAGGCAATGACAGAAAGATATGTACACATGGAACTGTGACTAAAATTTTCTGAAAACATCCAAGATATGAAGAGGGATATTTCATATGGGCGGAGTGGAAAAAGAGGGGCACATAGAAAAGTGGAGCGAAAAAACCGATGAAAACACCGCAGTGCTTGATCATAGGTCCTGCGAGTAGAGGGCGCTAATGATGCCTGCAATAGGTGGGGGATCAAGTGATTAAGGCGGCTGGCTGCAGGTGTTGGGGGATAGGTGTAGGCTGGCTGTTGGCAGATGGGTACCACTCTCGGAATAGATGGACCTGTAAACGAGAGAGAGCATCTGCATGAATATTATCTTTCCCAGGTACATGCTGAGCTTTGAAAACAATATTATGTCTAAGACAGTGGATAACAAGGGTGCGAACTAAGGCCATAATTTGTTTATTCTTTGCCGTCTGGCCATTAATGATAGGCACCAGTGCTTCGTTATCTGTGTGAAAGAGGACACAGTGGTTGGACATGTGTGGACCCCACAAACTGACGGCCAACACAATAGGATAAAGTTCAAGGACAGAAATAGGGAGTAGTTTGAAAAGCTCAGGCCACTGGCCGTACGTCCAATGAGAACCAAATATTGCCCCGAACCCCAATGTAGAGGATGCATCAGTAAACAGGGAGATGGTGGAACTGGAGCACCATTGGTCATGCAGAAAGAACGATGTTCCATTAAACTGGGCCAGGAAAACGAGCCATGCAGATAGGTCTCTGCGGGCACCCGCATTGAGGCGGATGTGGTGGTTGGGTTTGTTGATGCCTTTGGTAAGGTCGACCAGGCGGCGCAGGAAGGCTCGTCCTGGCCGAATGACAGTGCAGGCAAAGTTAAGAAAACCGATAATGCTCTGCAGGTCCCGGAGAGTGACTTTCTTGCGATGCTGCATGTTGGCAATGAGGGCACGTGCTTGGACCAGTTTGTCCATGGGTAGCCGGGCCTGCATGTAGGTAGAATCGAGGGTAATACCCAGAAAGATAATGCAACTAGTGGGGAGGACCGTTTTGTCCTCTGCAAGAGGGATGCCAATATCTGCACAAATGTCTTTAAATGTTTGAAGACTGGACTGGCATAGCTCTTCGGAGCGGTGAATGAATAAAAAATCATCCAGGAAATGCACCAGCGATGCAGATGTATGGTGAGCCACAATGTGATGCAAAGCTGAGCTAAAACGTTCAAACAGCTGACAAGAGGAAGAGCTTCCCATGGGGAGGCAACAATCATAGTAGAAAGCATCGTCCCAATGGAAGCCCAGTAAAAAGTGGTCGTCAGGGTGAATGGGGAGCAGACGGAAAGCATCCTTTATGTCCAGTTTCGCCAAGAAGCTGCCCCGACCCCAGTGCTTAAGATGGGCAATGGCATCCTGGATGGACGAATATGAGACCTCCGAGCATGCCGTGGGGATGCCGTCATTGACTGAAGACCCGTGCGGGTGCGAAAGATGGTGGATTAAACGGAAGGAGCCGGGAACTTTCTTGGGCACTAGACCCAGCGGAGAGGAGTGGAAGTGACGAAAGGGTGGAACGGAGAAGGGGCCCATAATGCGCCCAACATCGATTTCATGCCGAAGCTCAGTCAGGACTGTGTTTGGCTGATCAAGAGACGACTTTAAATTGTTGGGGAAAGGCTGGTCGGGCAGGGTACCTGAGAAACCCAGCCGGAAACCATGCCGGAAACCTTCCAGTAGAAAATCTGCATCGGGATGGCAAATGGTGCCAAGATGATGTGCCAAGCGATCAAGCTTTATGGGGGTTGGCAGGGGCAGATTGTTTCCTGCCGCCCTGTGGCACGGTGAGGGGAGGGGTTGGTTGAGAAACCTGGGAACCAGAGGAGGAGGAACGGCGAGACCAGCAGTAGACTGCAGGGTGCTGGCGCTTGCAGAGGAAACAACGGTGTGGGAATGGACAGGAGGCACGACAGGTTTGGCCTTTGTGAAATTTGAAACACTCTCCGGACGGGACGCGAAAATTGTTGACCCGCCCATATCCCTGGGAAATCTGAAAATTGCCTGCCCGGGAGTTTTGAAAGCGGGCAGGGGTCTGGCGTGGGGCAACCTGATCCATCAGCTCCCAGTGGATCATGTTCCAAGGTAACTTTAACGATTCCCGCAGGGCGCGAAACTGTTCGTCATAGAGGAACCAGTCTGAGCCCTTCAGGGCCAGAGCCCTGATGTTTACCAAATAGCGCATGAGATGGGGAGACTGAGTAGCATGTCGCTGCGAGTAGATGGCGACAAAGGTATAGAACGCTGTGGTCCACTGGTCCAAGCTGAGGTGATGACGGCTTGGAGCGTGGGCCACACACAAAGACGGGGTGCCCGAATCAAGGTTCCCTAAGGTGAGGACTGAGGCTGGTTGGTGGTGGTCCTTTCCTAACAATACGTCCATATGTATAAAATGGTCATCCCAAATTTTCTCCTTAATGGCCAATGGAATAAAGGCGTCCAATGGGGTAGCAAGAGAATGAAACACTGGGAGAGATGCATCAAGGACAGGAGAGAGAGAAGGTGACAGAGAAGAAGAAAGTTCACAGGTAGGAGGACATGAGGTGAAAGCCGGAGGAGAGGTGACCATAGAAATACTCTGACCTGGTTGTGTGAGCGGTGCAGAAGGAATGGCAGTGTCTGGCAAAACTTCCCCCAATGGGGCATCCTGTACAGGTGGTTGTTCAATGCGAATGGCCGACGAAGCCTGGTCCCGGCGTAACTGATTCACTGTTTCCGCCAACTGGTTAACTGACTGCTGTATGGAGACTAATGCATCGGAAGACATCTGGTCGGTGGAGTGCAGAGGTTGCTGGTTGGAGGACTGTGGCTGCAGACCCTCACCTAGGCTGGATGTTTGAGGCTGCATATTCATAGGTGTCTCCAAAACTGGAGGAGACACAGCAAGTGATTGACGTGAAGTTTCTCTGGCTCGCCCCCGGGCACGAGAACTGGCACGGCGGGTAGTGGTCCGAATTTGAGCTGTAGTGGGTGCAAGGGCAGAAATGTCTTGTCTGGGCCCGGGAGCGGAATGCAATGAAGGAATGACGTCTGGTGAAGGCTGTGTACTGACAGCAGAGAGATGTGGATTGAGAACTGAGGCCGAGGTGACAGAGTCCGACTGAGACGGCGGTATCGCTATGGTGGAAGGGCCAGAGTGATCCCCAGTCTGGGCAGAAAGAACAATTGCACGTCGCAGACTTTGGCGTGTAGCAGCAGCCCTACGTCTTCTGGGAGGTATCTGAAAAGAAAGGAAACAGAGTGAACCAAAGAAAATACAAATACCCTCAACCGCATACCCAACAGCGCGATAGTAGAAACCAAAGGAGGGTTGTCCATTCTGGTATTCGCGGGGGTGGTTTGTGGAGTGGTGGTGGAGTTCCGTGATATGTGCATATGCATGTCATGCCCGAGGTAAGATAGATAAAACGCAATGAAGTATGGAAGCAGAAAACCAGGGGGGGGGGGGGCATAATATGCCCCCATCAGCATGCCCGACCCAGGATGGGAAGGTGTGAGTGTGGGGCACGCAGCACCACGTGCTGGGATGGGGCTAACGTAAAAGACACCCACCCAAAGCTTCCCCAGCATGTACAGAGTGAGTGGAAACGGGCATAGCCCAGAGGAAGGGAGCAGAAAGGAAACGGAGTGCACAAAAAGGGGGGGGGAGCCCAACTCGCCGGCCTCCCCCAAGGACCAGACCAACATACCGGCCTGATCAAACAAACGGTCACCCTGAAAAAACAAAGTCCAGGTAACTGCCGCCAACAGGGCAAGGTAGACAAAAGGCTCCCACAAGGCACTGGAAGGGCAACTGTGGGGCATCGAATAAGCCTGCTGAGAGAAAAAAACAAAAAAAAACAAAACAAAACAAAAACAAAATTAATTTTGAGGACGTGGGGGATCAGGGTGAGATAAGCAGGGAAATCAGAACGGCCAGGACTGCAGGCAAGCCAGAATGGCCTTGACTGCAAGTGGTATCGGGCAAAGCCCCGGAGTGATGAGGTGCAGAGACCGGTACGCCATGGAGGGCGACACAAGCTAACGATCAGGGCAAGGAAAAAGCAAGCGAAACCATTGGTGACTCTAGCCTTTGTGCATCCAGTGGAATATAAACAGAGACAATGCTCCCGGGGTGGGGGGGGGGGGGGCAAAGCAGTAAACAGTGATAGGAAACCCTGGTCATGGCACGGACCAGGAAACAGCATGTGATATCGGGCTGAGTGCCCACTGGCAGGCTACTAATAAGCAACGCAAAGTGTAGACCTGGGGCAAGTGCGCCCCCCCCCCCCCCCCCAGGGCGCGATTTAACTGGATTAGCATAGCCCTTTGCTCTCCAATATCTGAATTTTGCTATTCAAGATTTATGAGTTTCAAGTGCTTTTGGATTAACTGCTAATCAATTTACCAGGGTGAATAGTAAATTGCTATTCAAAATTTTCAGAGTCAATCAAGCCCACCTCCCCCCCCCCAACGCGTTCTGTAGTTTTTTGTTTGTTTGATTTTTTGTTTGTTTTTTTTTATTTTTTGTGTTTTTGTTTTTTTTTTGTTTGCGTGTGTCTGTGGGGGGGGGGGGGGGGGTGTTGAAGGTAGTGATTAAACAGAGACCCAAGACATTACGAGGTCAGACGGCGACGGGCACTGAGCATAGCACCCCGCAGGCTAAAATAGAAATGCCTATTACCCACACGAGAGAGATGTACCCCATCTCCGGCGAACAAGCCCTGGGGCGATGGGTTGAAACGGCGGTGCTTCCAAAACATTAAGTAGGGCGGTCGGATACACAGGTTTTCCAGTCGGACGTTGAATTCCCACGAGTTGGAATTATACACGTCGTCGTTCCGCCAGAATTCCGAACACAAAACGACGAGCTTGACACCGTACGATGAGTGGAGGAGAGTTGCGAATTCGAACAGTCGGGAAGCCACCCCAGCCGGGTCAGCCGAAACAGAGGCAAGATCATTTCCACCGAGCTGAATAATGACCGCATCGGGGTGGAAAAGGCCTAAGACTCCCAGCCCCTCATCGTACGCCCTGTCGATGGTTAACCCCCCAAGACCTAAATAGCAGACGTCGCAATCAGGACAACCCAGATCCGTCCGACAATTCACGTGGTGGCGGTCCATAAATTCACGAAAACGCCTTACAAAACTATGACCTAAAAGTAAAATTTTGTGGGGGGTACGAGGAGACATTGTAATAGAACCAGAAATTGAACGATACAGAGCTTACCGTGGTGGAGCAGATCCAAAACGAATCCGTGCGAGAAATTCACAAAAGAAGCACAACGCCAAAAAAAAAATGGCAACTTGTCCCTTCCACAGAAAGCTGGAGAATGCTGCCACAGTGTTGCGATATTCAGACGGGTCCAAGAATTGACCAATGGGCATTCCTGAAATTTCGCGGGACTCAATTAGCCGAAACAATGGGGGGTATAGTTTGTTCTAGTTTTGTGGAGGTGCCAACATTGGTAAGGGAAATGCCTGGAATTTGACAATTGCCAGGGATTTTGAAGTACATTATACGTCAATCAGATGCCAAAATTTAAATATTCAAAAGGGGAATTTTCCGTGACTTGATTTCTGTCCCGTCTGTAACTCGAACTGTTGAACTTTCTTATCTTCTTTACCTTTGATTGAACTTTGCGTATCTCCCATAAAGACATTTATGCTCATGACATAAATGTAGATATATTTCACTTATATAGTTCCTTTTAATGGTTGAGTGCTAGAAGCCACTATCATGACTCTATTGGAAAGTGTTAAAAGCCAATTTCAAAAAGTAGGATATACTGGAATGCACCTGTCCATGCATCCATGTGTCAGTGCATCAGTGCATCCGTGCATCTGTGCGTCAGTCCATATGTCTGTCTGTCAGCACTCAGATGTCTGTTCGCATTATAACTTCAACATTACTGCTCAGATTTTGATGAGATTTGATACGAATGTTCATTATCATGAGATCTTTAAGTAGCATCAGCTGTTTTTCTGTTGGAATATTTTTTTGTGAGTTATGACCCTTTGAATATACAAAAATAGGCTATTTTTTGTCTGTTCACATTGTATCTCAGGTTTGGGTTATTGGATCTCAATGAAATTTCGAAAGAAAATTGTTTATGGGAAAGGTTTTCAAATGAGTCTCTAATAATATTTCTTACTTTTCACTTTTTAGACTTACCGGGTATCCACCTTTTTAACTTTGAAAATTCGCTGTTTGCCTTGTAAAATAGCTAATTTTTTGTCTGTTCACCTCATATTTCAGGTTTGGGTTGTCAGATTTCAATGAAATTTGGCCTGAAGATTGTTTACAAGAAAGGCTTTCAAATGAGTCATGTCCCTGCAGTAAAACAAAGAAAATACATGCAAATGACCTCCTCCCATGTGGCATTATGGCTTTGTTCTATAAGGTTTGGGTTACCAGATTTCAATGAAATTTGGAATGAAGATTGTTTGTGGGAAAAGCTTTCAAATGAGTTATGTCCCTGCAGTAAAAGAAAGAAAATACATGCAAATCACCTCCCCCACATGTGGCATTGTCTTTGTTCTACATCCCTTATGTGGATGGTCCGATTATCACTAGACTTCCGTAACAGGTGTTTCTGTCCTTCACAATTACCTTGCTGTAAAACAAAGAAAATAATTTTGTTGTTTGCTGGGAAAACTAGCCAATTTTTTGTCTGTTTGCCTCATATCTCTGGTTTGGGTTTAGCAGCTATCACTGAAATTTGGAATGAAGATCATTTATGGGAATAGCTTTCACAGTATCATGGTTCATTTCTTCTCTTGTCACTGTTTGGCGGTATGCACCATGGGGGTATCCCCACCCCACCCCTCTCCCCCCCCCCCCCCCCCCCACCCACCCCCTTGTTGTAAATGTAAAATTACTTTTAATATCTGGTCTCTTTTGTTAGTAATTATGAAGCCTCGGAGGCATACATAATTTATATCATTTAACTGGTAGAGTTCTAAATTATTTTGCAAAGGCGATTTGTAGCATGTATTTTTTTCATGGATTCTATTGCTACTAGCAAGTAGAGCCTTAGTTTTGTAAGATTTTGTTAATAAATTGTTGATTTGTTACAATTTATTGGAGAGTGCATGTTGGCACTCTCCAGTAAATTGCAACAAAGCAGTTTCATATAAACATTCTTTGTTCTACTGCTGAGCAAATCAAGCTAATGCATGCAGTGTAAAGCCACTACAATGTCTTTCAGAACTTTTCAATTGTGCCATGTGGCTTCCAGAACTCAACCACCTTTTTGGCAAGGGACACTGGTAATGGAAGCTCATAGCTTATCGTGGCAGAGGCTTTAAATATTATCAGTTCTGTTTATTTCCATTAGGCATTTTTTATTCATTTTCTTGCCAAGCAACACTTTCTAATTGTATTTAGTTAAATTTAAGACCATTTATAGTAATTCTCCAGAGCCTGTATATTGTTATACAGCCGCTCCTATGTGCGGGCCGTATAATGGTATGGTAGTGTCCATCTGTCCGTCCTTTAACTTTTGTTTGTCCGTGCTATAACTTGAAAACAATTTATCCAACAGATACTGTTTCTTTATGGTTGATTAGTCATGACTAGAGGATTGTTCCTTTCTATAACCAGCATTCTGGCATATCCAGTATGACCACCACAGCAGCCATCTTGGATTTTCAGGGAATTTGGTTGTCCATGCGATAACTTGAAAACTAGAGATCCAACAGATACTGCTTTTTTATGGTTGATTAAGCATGACTAGAGGATGGTTCCTTTCGATAACCAGCATTCTGGCATATCCAATATGGCTGCCATGGCAGCCATCTTGGATTTTCCAGGACTTTTGATTGTCCATGTGATAATCCAACAGATACTGTTTTTTTTATGGTTGATTAGTCATGACTAGCGCAATTTCTTCATAGGTGGCCGTATATTGATTCACCGCCTGGCGGTGCACTTGTTTCTTTAGTTTTGGTACAATATTATTAGAAGTTTGCCCCACCCCTCTACATATGGCCATATCCAATTGTTAAGGCTTGGAACACAGAGGCTAAATTAGCCAGAGTTCATTGTAGCTGAGAAGTTGTAAAATTTTATTTTAGTTTATAAATAATCTCCCAACTCATATTAGCACCAGTGTCCCACCACTACCAATATTGGAACACACAGACTAAAGTAACCAGTGCTCACTGTTATTTAAATAATTTAACCATTTGAAATCTGGTGGGATCTTCCATGTCAGTTCAATTGCAGCAACTGGAAGAGTCCATATTAATTATTTAACAAGCTATTAATTGAACATAGAATATGTTTTCATTTTTAGCTCAACTTTGGCGAAGCCAAATTTGAGCTTTTGTCATGACCCGTCGTCCGTCTGTCCATCTGTCTGTATGTCAACAATTGGGTACGGCTCGGGCTAGAGGCCGTATTTATGAACCGATCTTTACAAAACTTCTTTGTACCTTTGTTATGACTGTGGGACGAGAACAAGTGTTTTTGGGTGTGGTCTGAAATTCAAGATGGCTGCCAGCTGCCATTTTGTACCGACGATGCAGAAATCTGTTTTTTGTACAGAACTTCCATATGAAAGCTCTGATTTGAATAACTTTTTGTATGAATGTTTAGTACCATGAGATACATTACATATCATACGGGTTTTTTTCTCGTGCTTAAATTATGCAAATTAGACTAACTTTGATTTATTTAGTGTTACTTTCAGCACTGTCAGTGCAAATGCCAATACAGCTCGAGCTAGAGGCCGCATTTATGAACCGATCTTTACGAAACTTCTTGGGTACCTTTGTTATCACCGTGGGACGAGAAAGAGTGTTTTGGGGTCCGGTCTGAAATTCAAGATGGCCGCTGGCAGCCATTTTGTTCAAAATTAGGGCTATCAGATTTTTGCGCAGAACTTCCACATGAAAGCTCTGATTTGAATAATTTTTTGTATGAATGTTTAGTACCATGGGATACATCACATATAATACGTTTTTTTTTCTCATGCATAAATTATGCAAATTAGACTAAGATTTATTCAGTGTTACTTTCAGCACTGTAAATGTAAATGCCGATTCGGCCCGGGCTAGAGGTAGAATTTATGAACTGATCTTCACAAAACTTCTGGGGTACCTTTGTTATCACGGTGGGCTGAGAACGAGTGTTTTGGGGTCCGGTTCGAAATTCAAGATGGCCACTGGCAGCCATTTTGTACCGAAATTAGATGTAATCAGTTTTTTGTACAGAACTTCTATATGAAAGTTCTGATTTGAATAAATTTTTGGACAAATGTTTAGTACCATGGGATAGATCACATATAATACAGGTTTTTTTTCACATGCGTAAATTGTGCAAATTAGACTAACTTTGATTTATTCAGTGTTACTTTCAGCACTGTAAGTGCAAATGCCAATACGGCTCGGGCTAGAGGCCGTATTTATGAACCGATCTTCACAAAACTTCTTGGGTACCTTTGTTATCACTCTTGGACAAGAACAAGTGTTTTGGGTCCGGTCTGAAATTCAAGATGGCCACTGGCAGCCATTTTGTACAAAGTTAGGTGCAATCAGATTTTTGTGCAGAACGTCCATATTAAAGCTCTGATTTGAATAATTTTTAGCTCAACTTTGGCAAAGCCAAATTTGAGCTTATGCCATGGCCAGTCGTCCGTCTGTCTGTCAACAATTCAATACGGCTCGGGCTAGAGGCTGTATTTATGAACCGATCTTTACGAAACTTCTTGGGTACCTTTGTTATGACCGTGGGACGAGAACGAGTGTTTTTGGGTCCGATCCGAAATTCAAGTTGGCCGCTGGTGGCCATTTTGTACAAACTTAGGTGCAATCAGATTTTTGCGCAGAACTTCCATATGAAAGCGCTGATTTGAATAATTTTATGTATGAATGTTTAGTACCATGGGATACATCACATATAATATGGGTTTTTTTCTCGTGCTTAAATTATGCAAATTAGACTAACTTTGATGTATTTAGTGTTACTTTTAGCACTGTAAGTGCAAATGCCAATATGGCTCAGGCTAGAGGCTGTATTTATAAACCAATCTTTACGAAACTTCTTGGGTACCTTTGGTATCACCGTGGGATGAGAACGAGTGTTTTGGGGCCCGGTCTGAAATTCAAGATGGCCGATGGCAGCCATTTTGTACAAAATTAGATGCAATCAGATTTTTGCACAGAACTTCCATATGAAAGCGCTGATTTGAAAAAATTTTTGTGTGAATGTTTAGTACCATGGGATACATCACATATAATACGGGTTTTTTTCTCGTGGAGAAATTATGCAAAGTAGATGAACTTTGATTTTTTCTGTGCTACTTACACACAGTAAGTACACATGTCAATACGGCTCGGGCTAGAGGCTGCATTTATCAACCGATCTTCACGAAACTTCTTGGGTACCTCTATTATCACCTTAGGATGAGAATGAGTGTTTCTGAGTGCGGTCCAAAATTCAAGATGGCTGCCAGTGGCCATTTTGTACTGAAATTAGATCTAATCAGTTTTTGTACACAACTTCTATACGGCTCAGGCTAGAGGCCGTATTTATGAACTGATCTTTACGAAACTTCTTGGGTACCTTTGTTGTCAGCGTGGGATGAGAACGAATGTTTTTGGGTGTGGTCCAAAATCCAAGATGGCCACCAGCAGCCATTTTGTACCAAAATTAGTGCAATCAGTCTTTTGTACAGAACTTCTGTATGAAAGTTCTGATTTGAATAAATTTTTGTATGAATGTTTAGTAAAATGGAATACATCACATATAGTACGGGTTTTTTTCTCGTGCAGAATTTATGCAAATTAGATGAATTTTGATTTATTTAGTGCTACTTATACACTGTAAGTGCACATGTCAATACAGCTCGGGCTAGAGGCTGTATTTATCAACCGATCTTCACGGAACTTCTTGGGTACCTTTGTTATCACCTTGGGACGAGAATGAGTGTTTCTGAGTGCGGCCCAAAATCCAAGATGGCTGCCAATCAGTTTTTTGTCACAACTTCTATATAGCTAGTATTTATGAACTGATCTTCACGAAACTTCTTGGGTACCTTTATATTCACCTTGGGACAGGAATGAGTGTGTTTTGGGATGCCTTTGTTATCACTGTGCTATGAGAACAAATATTTTGGGGGTTCAGTCAGACCCACTCTGGGACTCAAAGATTTCTTTTCTAGTTTAGCATCTGACTGTCACCCACCTTTACAATACTTTACCTATACATTTGTTGCAGGCTACGGACAGTATTTATGTACAGACCGTTACAGTACTTTATATGTACCTTTGTTATCAGGTCATTACCTAGATGTTTGTCATTGCTGTGTCATATACTATACATGTACATATCTTGACAAGTTGAGCTACAGTGTCATTGACACTTTCATTGGAATTCACTAAAAACAAACCCATCGAGGGTTCTCAAGCTGATTTTGAATAGTACTGGCTGGTTTTGACCATTACATTGGGTAAAGAGTTGATATAGATGACATTTACACTAAGGCTGTACAGTGCACAGGGTCAGTTATTCAGTTCGAAATGAATTTTTTTTTATAACCAGAAAGTGAGACTAACCCTGTGCAGTGCACAGGGTTAGTCACACTTTCTAGGGGGTGCGGTGGCATTGCGGTAACCGGTTCTCGTCAGATCACCGAAGTTAAGCAACATCAACCCCGGTTAGTCCTTGGATGGGTGACCATCTGAGCGATCGATTCGGACTCATGCATTGTGTCCTTGGGCAAGGCACTTTACTCCGATTGTCCACATGGGGGCACGATGCCGCTGTGTACTAAGGTGTACTGCACGTCGATGGTGCACATGTCTTCAACCAATCTAACCCTGCCTTGTGCTGTAGTGCAGAGTTACGATGTTGGGGAGCTGGCAGCTTCTCATCGTTGCTCGGTGGTTCTCTCTGAGTAGTCCAACTTTTTCCACCCGTAAAACTGTCACGGTCATGGTTAGCCATTGTGCATAAGTATGTGACCTTAAACACCAATAAATAAATAAATAGTCACACTTTCTGGTTATAAAAAATTGGTAACTGCCATATCACATGCTACATGAAAATATATAATGACTTAAGGTTGTAAAAATGCGTTGGGTAAGTTAGTTACATGTTGTTACATAGGGTGCTGAATTCAAGGAACTATTGGAAATACTTAAACATGTACTGGATTGTAGAAATTTTTTAAAGTGAATTCCAAAAATGAAAACATATTCTATTTTCAATTAATAGTGTGTTTATTTGGTGTGGGGAGGGGGGGGCAAGGGGGTGGGGGAGGGGCGTTAGACCAATTCATATAGTCATATATTCAATGTGCAGCCTCACTACAATACATATAATTAACTGTTCTACCCCTTATTCACTTTAATAGCAGACATTCTACTTAATGAAATTATGACATATCATTTTCCTCATTGGAAAAACAGACTCACAGGTTCAAAGGATTAATACTTGTAAGTGGAAGCTTGAATGGAAACTAGGCACTGCTATTTCAGTGCTGGAAGTGAACAAAATTGATGGGTGCAGTTTTAAGCTCCCACGAAAGAGATGAGAGTAAATTGCAGCCATAAAATGTTAGTATATGAATTTTCGAGGGAATACTGTCACCAAACACCAGAAACCTTCACCCTTTGAACCCAAGTGGCTGTTTTTCCAGCCAGGAACATTATACGTCATAACATCATTAAACAGGATGACTGTTCAGTAAATGTGTTGGGCAGACCAATCAGTATTTTCAACGTGCAGCCCCGAGGCTGAACATTGAAAATATTGATTGGTCTACCCCAAATAATGAATATGGACTCTTCTAATTGCTGCCATTGAACTGGCATGGCAGATACCAGTAGTGTTCAAATGGTTAAATGTACAAGGAATTGCTGAATTATGACAGTAACTTGCGCACTGGCCACAGTGTGCTGCTTTCTCAAAACAACACACATTTATTTGCCCTCACAGTATATTAGTGCTCCACAACATTTTTCCACGAGTGCATTTTTTAGCTCCTGTAAAATAGAAATCACAGGTGCTGACAGGAGCAATTGCACTCGCACCCGTCTCATTTCCAGGACTGCTATTTTTGGATTCCTAAGGCCATTCATAGAATTTATGCAGTCCTTCCTAATACAGTGGAACCCTATTAATTGAATAACCACCTTGCCAATGAAAATTATTCAGTTAACAGGTGTATTCAATTAACAGGGATCATTTTCCTGTATTCTGGAGATAAATGGAGCATTTATTCTCTTATATCTTGTTGTCTGTCAAACAAGATATAATAGATTAAATGCCTGTAATGGATGTATTGAGGCCAGATAGGTCTATAAACAAAGGCAAACTGTGGTGATTCAGGGTAATTTTTCTACAGGTTACAAGATTTTTTATTCAATTAACAGGAGTTTACTCTATACCCTATATTCAATTAACAGGTCAAATTTGTACTTGAGGTATGATAAATGGTTGTGTGTTGGGAAATTATATTCAATTAACAGGGTTATTCAGTTTAGAGATATCCAATTAAGTGGGCTCCACTGTATTACAGGAGGCCACACATCAGAATGTATAGTCATTATGCTCCCGTCTTGAAAAGTCGAAGGGGTATCTAATGGGGACTTCCATCCGTCCGTCTGTCCGTCCATCCATCTGTCCATCCATTTATTTGTCCATCTATACCAACATTATTCCTTGTATCTCAGCCACTGCTAATCCAATTTGAATATTTGGTGTTGTGATAGAGCATCATGAGGGAATGATACCTGTGTAGCGAGAGTTTTGTCCACACATTTTTCCAGAGTTATGGCGCATTTTCACTCTTTCGACTTAAAAACTTTTTTGCTGGTTGGGGGCATTGGCACATGCTTTGCCCTCTTGTAATTCCTCATTATCGCTTATCAATGCCTTCTTCTTAATTTCACAATTGTGCGAGGTTTATTCTAGTATTTTAGGCCATGGTTAATTAATTTTCGGTTTTGCACCATTCGCCTCATTTTGTTTTTTGCTCGAAATAATAAAGCATTTTCGTTATTATTGGCTCCTCAAATGGATCACCTCATTCATAGGGCCAGGAGAATACAACATTTCATGTTTCTTCTTCATCCATTGAAATACCAGATTATTGCCTCATTATTTCCAGATTGCAAAAGCAATCTGGCAATAATGAGGCAATAATCTGGTTTTATTAGGCGTATAACATTGATAGGCTGTTTTGTATATAACCCTGACCATTATAAGTTCTACTATCTGAGGTAACCTACACTTGCAAGGAAGCAGTGTGTAAGTGCAAAATGATAAAATATGCATCTTGTGGAAAGAGATATATTATGCCATTTCCCCACAAGGATATAATTAATAATTAATAATAACCTCATTCCGTATTTTGTTCTGATAACCTGGAATAACGCTAAACTGAAAATTAGCCAACCATGGCCTTATAAATTGTATCAACTCTACAGAATCAATCCACATATTTAATCAAATAATATTTTTCATATTCTCCATATGTGCCAATCATGTATGGTGAAAACAACTGATCTGTCACCACATCATTGCACCACAGGTACTGTGTACAGGAGTAGAATGTGAAGTTTATACAGCCAATTGGGAACCCGGTGGCTCAGTGGTAGACTGCTGGACTTCTATGCTGGAGGTCCTGAGTTTGATCCCCGTCCCCAGGAGGACCCACGTTGTGTCCCTGGGCAGGGCACTTTATCCCGGTTGCCTACACGGGGGCGCGATGATGTCGTGTACTAAGGCATACTGCATGTCGATGGTGCACATGTCTTCAACTGCTGGAACCCTGCTTGAGCCTAATTGATAGTTGCTCGTCGATGCTCAGTGGTTCTGTCTGGGTACTCAGGCTTCCTCCACCTGTAATACTGTCATGGTCACGATTAGCCATTGTGCATAAGTATGTGACCTTAACCACCACTAAATAAATAAATATAAATACATAAATACAGCCAACTGTTTCTTCAAAGACATGTTCAGACAATAATACATATTTGAGTTCAACAAAAAGGTACTGGAAATCGGTTGGCATACCAAAACGGTTTAAATTATTGGAGTTTAACGACACTTTCAACAGCCAGGGTCACCTCATGTCAGACAGTTTTACAGATGGAGGAAGCCGGAGTACCCAGAGAGAACCACCAAGCAACAGGGAGCAAATGGCAGACTCCCCAGTGTACTAACTCCGCACAAGCAGGGTTAGTATTAGTTGAAGTCAAGTGCACCATTGACATGCAGTATGCCTTAAAACACAGGTCCACTGTGCCCCCACTTGTGCAATCGGCAAATGCCCCCAAATTAGACTAATCCAAAGGCTTGAACTCCCCCGTCTTTGTAAGCAAAGGTGCTTTGCACAAATTGTGAAGATGATAAAATTTGATGAGACCCTCAGGCCCTCCCGCATGGTTTTTTTGCCTGCTGCATGCTCTCTTTTTGTAACCAATTCAAACTTAAAAAATTAAAAGTTAAATGTTTTATATTTGATATTTTACCCAAGTTAATAAAATTGATAAATTTGTCCCTTGAGTGCAAAGCATTGCAAAGCCTTCTTGCACTCAAAGGACGAAATACACTGGCACCTACCGGGTATGCGATTCTGTAGATTATGAGGCCTAAAACATAAAACAAACCAAGAACATGAACTTTGATGGCAAAGAAATAATTACAAAAATAAAATAAAAAAAACACCTGTCTGCATCAATTTTACAAAAAATGGCCTGAGAAACAAGATCTACTTTGTGGCACCTAATTGATAACCTTTTTTTATTGCCTGTGCAGCATCAATCCAAAATTATTATCAAACATTACTTTTCTACTTCTCAACTTGTGCTGTCTCAATACTTGTGGATCACACATTGTCGATTTGAATCGGTTCTCAAAACGATTGAGGGTATATTATTAAAAATCAGTTGAATCAGGGGCACCTTGTAGATTACCGATCTGCAGGTGTGCTGTAAACCTGATTTGTCCTGACTGTGATAGCTCAAGTCCCGACTGTTGACTGAAAATATTCAATCTATTATATCTTGTTTGATGGAGCTCATTGAGCCCTGTGAAACAAAATGGAATAAATATATTAAATGCCTGTGAGGTTGAACTGAGGCAAAATAGGTCTGCAAAGAAGAGGAATTTGGTGAATGTCAGGGCAATTTTTCAACATATTATTAGTCAGTTTTGTATTCAATCAACATCGTGGGGGCACGATGACGCCGTGTACTAAGGCATACTGCACATCGATGGTACGCATGTCTTCAACCAATCTAACCCTGCCTGTGCTGCAGTGCGGAGTTACGATGTTGGGGAGCTGGCAGCTGATCGTTGTTGCTCAGTGGTTCTCTCCGGGTGCTCCGGCTTCCTCCACCCGTAAAACTGTCATGGTCATGATTAGCCATTGTGCATAAATATGTGACTTGAAACATCAATAAATAAATAAATAAATATTCAATCAACAGGAGTTTTTTTATATCCTACATTTATGTAATTAACAGACCAAATATGTCCTGAAGGTACAGTACAGTTGCCATGGATGGGTCGCTGTCCATGTCTGGGCAGTGATGTCCACGCATGCATTTACCAGGTAATAAAAGTCATCATCAACCAAATTTTAATTAATGAAGAACTGGGTTGTACCCAGTGCTTCATTAATTAAATTTTTGAAGATTATTCCTATAATTAGTGTTTGGAATCAAATATTAATGCATTCGTGGAAATATTGCCCACACATGGAAAGTGACCAGTCCATGGTGGTCGTACTGTATGGTATTTGTATTTGCATTTTGAAATTATATTCAGTTAACAGGGTTATGCAGTTAATAAGAGATATCCAGTTAAGTGGGCTTCACTGCAATAATTTGTCTATTAAATTTCTCTTGCAACACTAGACATCTAAATACATCATTTCTGCTTGAACTTTCACTAACCAATTTACATTCAGAACAAAATATCTTCAGTCAGTTTTTGATTATTTTATGGAGAGTGTTTTCTCATTCATGAGGAGTCTTTATATCTTTTCAGAATAGTAATGAATGGCAAATGGCTTCAATAAAACACTTGCATTCCAATAAGAATACACAACTCTTATGAATGCGTAGGTCACTGTAAACTGGAAGTTTGTTTCTTATGATAGGGCGCCTTCGGTGCACATGCTGAATTCAATAATTAAATAGAGAAATTTACTGTGAGCATTAAATTCAGATGTGTGTGAAAATGGTGAATGCATCAGAGCTAAATTATAGAGAAAAAGAATTTATGGAGATTTACTTTGGGGAGGAAAATATCTTTAAAGAAATCAGGAATAGGTTTTCGAAAACAGCATTTGAAGATTTTCATATAGGATTCAGATAAAACTTTTTCAAGAAACCGGAAATAACTTCTGTGCATAGCATTAAATGTGTTCCATAAAGGAATTAGCAATGCATATTTTTGACTCAGTCCACTTTTTTGACAGAAGAAATACATGCTTGAACTTCAGAAATGCATCGGGGTTATAAGATGCAATTTCATGCAATTCTGAAAACTGCACTCACTTATTGTGTGCCCAAATGAACTGGACCCACATTTCTAACTTCTACAGTCATTTGACTCATTTGGTGTTGGTCCCAGGTCCATATGTCATATCATGTTTGAGATATGAGTGTGACCAACATTTAAAATTTGTGGAAATTTTGTCAGCTTTTGTAACAGTTATGTCCCTTTTTGTACGAAAATGAAATGTGAAAAAATCTTGTGTTTTTCATAAACATTAAGATCAATTTCTCTCTTTGCAGGGAGGTGAATTTTTACCATCTCTTAGTATATGCTTGTTTGCCTTGCTTTTGTGAGATGCCAAAAATGTACGATTGAAAATCCATACACCACAGCTGAATTATTTAAGGTTCCTGGTCAGCTCACTTTTGCAGGTCAATTTGCCAGCCCTTCTTATCCCAGAAAGTTCCAAATGTAATTAACCCCCTAGCACTCAGGTTGTACAACAGAATTTTCTCAATTCACTTTGTGTTTCTCTTGTTTAACTAAGAATTTAACCAATTATATCTTGTTTGACAGAGCTCAGTGAGCACTGTCAAACAAGGTATACATGTATTTGATTAAATTTCAAGCTGCATTATGGGAAATATTGGATACTGAAAACTTTGCCATTTTGACATCAGTGTGCAGAGAGTTAAAACACTTGAAAAAATAATGCTTCACTCACAGTGAGAAAAATGTGAACCCCAGAAGGACAAAACTCTGTTAAAATACTAGAGAATGTCTGCTGAATTGGTAATTCAGTTAAAAAGTGGGTTACAATTTGTTCACAGTAATTATACCCTCCTGCAATGAGTTGTGGGGGGTGTACTGAAATCACCTTTCCATCCATCTGTCCACCTGCCTGTCCATCTATCCATCCATCCATCTGCCTGTCTGGTCATCCATCTGTCCATCCATCAGTCCGTCCGTCCATCCGTCCATCTGTCTGTCCATCCATAGACATAATTTTGTCCAGAGATTTTCTCATACGTTTATGGACCAATCTACTCGAAACTTGGTATGAATGTTCACCACCATGGGAACCTCTGCACCTGTGATTATAGTTCTGGTCAGATTTCTTGAAATAGCAGGCCAAGAACTTTGTCCAGAGATTTTCTCAGATGTTTAAGGGTCGATTCCTTTGAAACTTGGTATGGATGTCTACTACCATGGGAACCTGTGCATCTGTGATGATAGTTTTGATCAGACTTTTTTTTGCCAGAGATGTGCCCCTTTTTGTCTTACAGAGATTTTCTCAGATGTTTAAGGGTTGATTCCTTTGAAACTTCATATGGATGTTCACTACCATAGGAACATATGCACCTGCAACTATAGTTTCGATCTTTTTTTTTTTTTGGTCAGAATTCTGCCCATTTTCATCTTAGAATGCAGGAATTTTGTCCGGAGATTTTCTCAAATGTTTATGTGTCGATTCCTTTGAAGCTTGGTATGGATGTTCATGACCATGGGAACCTGTGCATCTGCGATTACAGTTTCGATCAGACTTTTTTTGCCAGATTTATGCCCTTTTTCATCTTAGAATGCATGAATTTTGCCCGGAGATTTTCTCAGATATTTATAAGTCGATTCCTTTGAAACTTGGTATGGATCTTCACTACTCTGGGAACCTGTGTATCTGATTATAGTTTCAATCAGACGTTTTTTGCTAGAGTAATGCCCCTTTTCATCTTAGATTAATCATAGCAGTGTGGGGGGGGGGGGGTATGGACAGGCCCATCTAGTACAGTCACATCTCTAGTTTTTCCTTGTCAAACATTTACTACTCAAAATCCATACACAATGGATGTATTTTCGAAGATTCCAGGTCAGCTCATCCCCTGGTCAACTTGCCCTTGCAAATTTTTTAGAGTCAACTTTCCTCCCACACTCTATTCCTGAGAAGTTCTGAATGGAATTAAAACACTTTAAAAAAAATGAATGCCTCACTCACAATGAGAAAAATGTCAACTCCTAGAAGGCCAAAGCATTCTCTCTCTGAAATCAGTCCATGTAAAGAAACACCACCATTTAAAGGAAAGAAAAATCTTGATCTAATTTCATGAGTCATGAAAAACATAATTTCACTTTATTGCCATTCCAGGAAAGGGGAATTATTTGCTAAGCATTAATTGGTAATTATTTAGTAAACAAGCTGGGTGTAATGGTAAAATTGAGCATAGTCACCAATCCTTGGGGTGGATGTCCTCTAAAATGGGCAACATGAGTTCAACTCTTTTGCTGCCATTCTGCGAAGTTTGGGGCCAATGCCACTCTCGCATAATTGCGAATTTCATATGTGTCTGTGGTGAACTGCAGTTTAAAGGAAGCAACTCTATTATTATTTTCTGGTGTCTTTTTTAGCTCACCGAAGGGAGCCCAACTTATCACTTGCCGTCCGTCGTCGTCGTCCGTCGTCTGTCGTCGTGAACATTTTTCAAATGAATTCTCCTCTGAAACCACTGGTCCTATCTTCTCGAAACTTCATGTGGATGTTCATTACTATATGGCAATTCAGGTTTGTTCAAATGAAATTGCCATGTCCCTTGGGGGCTCTGTAAGTGGCATAACTCTGATAGCACCATATGAATAATAGAAAAATTATTAAAAAATCTTCTTCTCCAGAACCAGTGGGTAGAATCTTTTGATACTTGATATGTAGCATCTTTGGTATGGGTCTGATTCAAGTTTGTTCAAATCAGCCCCCTGGATTCAAATTTGGGCTCACTATAGAAGCACAAATTCGAACTTAGTGCATTTCATGCAAATTTCTTAAAAAATCTTCTTCTCAAGATCCAGCAGGCAGAATCTTTTGATATTTGGTATGCAACATTGTGGTGTAGATCTGATTCAAGTTTGTTCAAATCGGCCCCCTGGATTCATATTTGGGCTCACTATAAAAGCTTGAATTCGAACTTAGATTTCAGGCAAATTTCTTAAAAAATCTTCTTCTCCAGATCCGGCAGGCAGAATTATTTGATATTTGGTATGCAACATTGTGTGGTGGATCTGATTCAAGTTTGTTCAAATCGCCCCCCCCCTGGGTTCATATTTGGGCTCAGTATAGGAGCCCAATTTGAACTTAGTGCATTTCAGGCAAATTTCTTTAAAAATCTTCTTCTCAAGATCCAGCTGGCAGAATCTTTTGATATTTGGTATGCAGCAATGTGGGATGTATCTGCTTGAAGTTTGTTCAAATCGGCTGCCTGCATTCATATTTGGGCTAACTATTGGAGCCCGAATTTGAACGTAGTGCATTTCAAGGAAATTTGTTTAAAGATCTTCTTCTCCAGATCCAGCAAACAGAATATTTTGATATTTGGTTTGCAACATTGTGGAGTGGATCTGATTCAAGTTTGTTTAAATCAACCCCTTGAGTTCATACTTGGGCTCACTATTGGAGCCTGAGTTTGAACTTAGTGCATTTCAGGCAAATTGCTGTAAAATTTTTCCTCTCCAGACCAGCAGGCAGAATCTTTTGATATTTGGTATGTAGCATTGTGGGGTGTATCTGATTCAAGTTTGTTCAAATAGGCCCACTGGGTTTATATTTGGGCACATCAAAGAAACCCAAATATGAATTTAGAGCATTTCAAGGAAATTTCTTTTAAAATGTTCTTCTCCACATCCAGTGAGCAGAATCGTTTGATATTTGGTATGCAGCATTGTGGGGTGGATCTGATTCACGTTTGTTCAGATCAAACCCCGTGGCTTATATTTGGGCTCACTATAGGAGGCCGAATTTAGACTCATGCATTTCAAAGAAATTTGTATAAAAATCTTGTCCAGACACATCAGGCAGAATCTTTTGATATTTGGAGTGCAGCATTGTGGTGGTAGATCTGATTTAAGTTTGTTCAAATCGGCCCCCTGGATTCATATTTGGGCTCACTGTAGAAGCCCAAATTTGAACTTAGTGCATTTCAGGCAAATTTCTTAAAAAATCTTCTTCTCCAGATCCACCAGGCAGAATCTTTTGATATTTGGTATGCAACATTGTGGGGTGGATCTGATTCAAGTTAGTACAAATCGGCCCCCTGGGTTCATATTTGGGCTCAGTATAGGAGCCTGAATTCAAACTTAGTGCATTTCAGGCAAATTTCTTTCAAAATCTTCTTCTCAAGATCCAGCAGGCAGAATCTTTTGATATTTGGTATGCAACATTGTGGGGTGGATCTGATTCAAGTTTGTTCAAATCGGCCCCCTGGATTCACATTTGGGCTCAGTATAGAAGCCCAAATTTGAACTTAGTGCATTTCAGGCAAATTTCTTAAAAAATCTTCTTCTCCAGATCCAACAGGCAGAATCTTTTGATATTTGGTATGCAAGATTGTGGGGTGGATCTGATTCAAGTTTGTTCAAATCGGCCCCCTGGATTTATATTTGGGCTCACTACAGAAGCTCGAATTCGAACTTAGTGCATTTCCGGCAAATTTCTTAAAAAATCTTCTTCTCCAGATCCAGCAGGCAGAATCTTTTGATATTTGGTATGCAACATTGTGGGGTGGATCTGATTCAAGTTTGTTCAAATTGGCCCCCTGGGTTCATATTTGGGCTCAGTATAGGAGCCCAAATTTGAACTTAGTGCATTTCAGGCAAATTTCTTTTAAAATCTTCTCAAGATCCAGAAGGCAGAATCTTTTGGTATTGGTTATGCAGCATGCTTAGGGGGGTGAGATTCAAGTTTGTTCAAGCCAAGTCCCTGGGTTCATATTTGGGCTCACTGTGGTAGCCCGAATTATAACTTAGTTTAAAATGAGGAATTTTCTTTAAAAATCTTCTTCTTCAGATCCAGTAGTTGGAATGTTTTGATATTTGGTATGCAGCATCCTTAGGAGGGTGAGATTCAAGTTTGTTCAAGCCATGTCCCTAGGTCCATATTTGGGCCCACTATGGGAGCCCGAATGATAACTTAGTTCAAAATGAAGAATTTTCTTTAAAAATCTTCTTCTTCAGATCTAGCAGTCAGAATGTTTTGATATTTGGTATGCAGCATCCTTAGGCGGGTGAGATTCAAGTTTGTTCAAGCCATGTCCCTAGGTCCATATTTGGGCTCACTGTGGGAGCCCGAATGATAACTTAGTTCAAAATGAGGAATTTTCTTCAAAAATCTTCTTCTTCAGATCCAGCAGTCAGAATGTTTTGATATGTGGTGTGTAGCATCCTTAGGGGGGTGAGATTCAGGTTTGTTAAATCCAAGTCCCTGGATCCATATTTGTGCTCCCTGTGGGAGCCCGAATTATAAGTTAGTCAATATGAGGAATTTTTCTTTAAAAACCTTCTTCAGATTTAGCAGTCGGAATGTTTTGATATTTGGCATGCAGCATCCTTAGGGGGTGAGATTCAAGTTTGTTCAAGCCAAGTCCCTGGGTTCATATTTGGGCTCACTGTGGAAGCCCAAATGATAACTTAGTTCAAAATGAGGAATTTTCTTTAAAAATTTTCTTCTTCAGATCCAGCAGATGAAAGGTTTTTGATATTTGGTATGCAGCATCCTTAGGGGGGTAAGATTCAAGTTTGTTCAAGCCATGTCCCTAGTTCCATAAAATTTGTTTCTCATGACTTCATTCCTTTGTAGTGTTGATGAACCATGTCTAACTGAATGTGACCCCAAATACTTCTTTGAACCACTTTGGCCGGTCAGTGATTAAGGCGCCTTGGGGCCTCTTGTTTTGTATGTGATGTGTATGCATTCCGCTATTGGCGATTTCCCACCAAAAAGAGGTCAAGGTCAGGCCTGGCATCGTCAGTCATGGTCAAATCATTCATCCATGCATTCATCTAAATTATCATAAAATCCAAGATGGTCACCAGAGTCGCATGACCTATGTGACGTCGGGAAAGTGACTATGTATAGGGAATAGCTATATGTAACTACCTGGGACATGGTGGCTCAGTAGGTAGAGGTGCAGGCTTCAAGCCAAGAGATCCTCGGTTTGAATCCCACCTGCGGCAACCACGTTGTGTCCTTGGGCAAGACACTTCACCCCCCCCCCTCCCCTATAGACCCCGCTGGGGCATGGTGGCATTGTGTACTAAGGTGTACTACATGTCAATGGTGCACTTGTCTTCAACCAATGCTAACCCTGCTTGTGTGTGGAGTTAGTATGTTGGGGGAGCTGACAGTTGCTCACTGTTGCTTGGTGGTTCTCTCTGGGTACTCTGACTTCCTCCACCTGTAGAACTGTCGTGGTCATGATCAGCTATTGTACAGAAATATGTGACAAGCAAGGTTAGCATTGATTGAAGACAGGTACACCATCGACATGCAGTACGCCTTAGTACAGAACACCACCATTCCCCACTTGGACAATGGGGGTGAAGTGTCTTGCCCAAGAACACAACGTGGTTGCTGCAGGTAGGATTCGAACTGTGGCCTCTGGGCTTGCAGACTGCACCTCTACCTACTGAGCCACCATACTCCCATTTCCCATGTATTAAAGGGCAATAATTGGTAAAAATCACAAACTTTTTGTAAAATCCAAGATGGCCACCAGGGTCACACGACCCCTGTGACATCGGTAAAATGGCTATGCATGGACCATAGCTGTATGTAACTACCTGGGAAGTTCAACTCTCTGCTCCAAGTGGTTGGCGAGACACTCGTCATTACCCATGTCTACCATAAATACAGGAATATTACCACAAACTGTGTGGCATAAAAATTGGGAGTCTGTTTCTGGTGACGCCTGGCAGCGAAAGAGTTAAACATTTAAATAGTTGACTAAACTTGACTATATCTCTATGTTACAGTCACATGCAATAGGCAATGTGCAGAAATATGTGACCTTAAACACCAATAAATAAATAATTTCAGTGCATCTTAATGAATTTAGATATGCTAATTTTTACTCACCTTGCATTGACAGAAATGAATGGGGGGGGGGGGGGGGGGGGTGCACAGTGGCATTGCAGTGTAACTGGTTCTCGTCAGATCACTGAAGTTAAGCAACATCGAGCAAGGTAAGTCCTTGGATGGGTAACCATCTGAGCGATTGTTTCGGACTCCCTGCGTTGTGTCCTTGGGCAAGGCACTTAACCCCGATTATTCACATGGGTGCATGATGATGCCGTGTACTAAGGCGTACTGCATGTCGATGGTGCAAAGTCTGCAACCAGTCTAACCCTGCCGGTGCTGCAGTGCGGAGTTACGATGTTGGGGAGCTGGCAGCTGCTCGTCGTTGCTTGGTGGTTTTCTCCGGGTACTCCGGCTTCCTCCACCCATAAAACTGTCACCAACACAGAATGACCTTGGCTGCTAAAGTGTCATTAAGCTTTAATAAATAAATAACAGAAATGAAGGATAGAATGGTTAACCCTTTACCTAAAGAATCTGCTGCATCCACTACGTATTTACAAATTGTGAAAAAAAATTTTCAAGAAAACCATATCTTGTGACCCCTCATTGGAACGTGCTCATTGAGCTCATTCCTTTGAAAGGACACAATATGGTTTTGTTGAAATTGTCAGAAATTTTTTTTAAAAATAACAATTCTTGATTCCCCATGGGAAGCCTGGGAAGCGAAGCATTGCTTGTTTACTGTGGTAGACAAGCTCTGTTTTACTAGTAAAATAGCACCCAGTCACCAATGCTTGGGGTGGAAGTCCTCTAAAATGGGCAACAAAAATAAAAATACATGAAATTTAATATGTTTGTGCAATAAAATATTACAGATATGGGTGTCATTGGAACTGGCCTATTGACATCCAATATTTGTCTGGTTTTATTAAGAAACTTACAAAGTACAAATTTTCTGTCAGTTTTTCCCCACAATGTAGGTTAAAGTATTAAGTACACCAAAATTCTTGGAAATAAATTGTTATCAATTCATTAAGCTCGTTCCTATGAAGGGACACATAATATGGTTTTGTTGAAATTGTTAGAAAAATTTAAAAAAAATAAATAAAAATAAATGCTGATTCCCCATGGGCACCCCAGAAAGCGAAGCATTGCTTGTTATCTGTTAAACAAGCTTTGTTTTACTGGTAAAATAGGACCCATTCACCAAAGCTTGGGGTGGAAGTCCTCTAAAATGGGCAACATTGGTATGAATGATTGACTGAACTTGGCTTTATATCCATGTTGTGGTCATGATTAGCCAATGTGCTGATATATGCGACCTTAAGCAAAAATAAATAAATAATAAATAATATTGATGTTGTGTGCATTAGGTAAATTAACCCTTTACCTAACGAATCGCCCGTATCCGCCCGTGTAATATGGAAATTCAGCAATTGAAAAAATATTATTTTTTCAAAAAATTTAAACAGAACCATATCATGTGACCCCTCGTTGGAACGAGCTCATCGAGCTCGTTCCAGCGAGGGGTCACATGATATGGTTTTGTTGAAATTTTTTGAAAAATTTAAAAAAATGATATTTAAAATAATAGATTTTGATATTGTCTGCGTTGGGTAAAGGGTTAAGGGTTAAAACCTATTATTCAGTTATTCAACTTTATGTTCTCTGTCTCCACCACATATTATAAGAACTGCAAGTTCATTTCAGTTAATACCATTCTTTCTTTTTATGGCTTCAGGACAGGATGGAAGGCAGTCCTTGTCTGTCAGAAAATGTTGTGTCCTCATTATCGACAGGTACATGTATGAAGAAGGACAAGTGCTGCCTTGTATGTGGTGATAAAGCTTTGGGATATAACTTCAATGCTATATCTTGTGAATCCTGTAAGGCTTTCTTCCGAAGAAATGCTCACAAGGTAATTACTATTATTTCCAAATGAAACAAAATACTGTGTTTTGATTGGCTGAGAGGTACGGTGTAACATGCAATCAACTGTAGCTTTTTTTTTTACACCGTGGTTAAGAATACACAATAGCAGTCTATATGGCTAAAAAAAAGTACCCATTTTTAAGTATTAACTTATACCTTCTGCTCGGTTATGTTAAAACAAAAATAAAAATACAGGAAATTTAATATGTATGTGCAATAAAATATTACAGACATGGATGTCATTGGAACTGGCTCAATGAGCCAGTTCCAGTGACATCAATATTTGACTGGTTTTATTAAGAAACTTACAAAGTACAAATTTTGTGTCCGTTTTTCCCATAATGTAGGTTAAAGTATTAAGTACACAAAAATTCTTGGAATTAAATATGTTATCCTTGTATTTTCCAGGGTGTATGGGAATTTACACCAGTCTGGGAACTCATACATCCTTCGGCTTCGCCTCAGGGTGCATGAGTTCCCAGACCAGTGTAAATTCCCATACACCCTGGAAAACACAAGAATAACTAATAATATGTGTATCTCTGTTAGTAGAAACTCCATAAATGGAGCATGATATTTAAGAATTGAATCGTGACTGTTCGATATCCACGAGCTGATGAAACAAATTGATCACATGCAAATTCCATGAACCTCTCATGTCATTGCCTGTAAATATGCCATGTTCTTTGCCTTTCAAAGAATATTCAACAGTTTTTCTCCCAGTATTTAATGTTTTGATGAAAAATGTTTCACACACTCGAATTCTGCTATTACTTGATGGAAGACAAAATGAATTTGCTATGGATTTTCTTCCTGTCAGTCGTCATTTAATGCTATTCTGAATAACATTATGACAAATGAAATTTCTTTTGCTTTTTGTATGACCCCAGTTGCCAGTAGGTTTTGAATATTTCCCTTTGAAGTGATTTGTCAATTTTGGAATTGCACTTGAATCTGCATTTTATTACACCTCCATTCAACTTTAAACCCTTGTATTTAACGGAATGGCCGCTATGACATAAATGATTCTGTATTCAGTGGGTGATGTACAAGCCAAAACTTTTTTTCCAGCACCCTTCTACTAGTTCCTTTCCCATCGAGTCATTAGTTACGCTTCGAAAAGTTTCCAAATTTTGTTATACAATTATCAACCGTCTGTCACATAGTGTGAAAATGAAAACGTCCAAAGCAAAATAAAGTCGGTTCCCAAAAAATTAGTCATTAAAAATGAGATAATATTTTTAAAAACCCAATCATTTCCAACCAGAACATTAACCCAGTCCCGTGGCTGTCTAGTTTTGTGGATGCCGTTATATCTAAATTGGTCAACTTTATTTCGGTAAATCTTCGTAGATCTTGACATGCCAGCTGTGTTGCAAATCTGCACAAATTTGTACTTATAGTTTTACTAACAGTAATAGCCACCAAATGGTTAGGCGTGAATGGGCACCAGCCGATGAGAAACAGCGATACAAACACTTCAACAGAATGATTTCATTTTTGGTAACCTACTATAGAACGATGACTTACAGATCAAGTTTCATTTGCACTCTGTCCATCCATCAGTCTGTCAGTCAGTCTGTCAATCATACTTTAGTTTTCCAGACTTTTTGGGAAATGCTTCAACTGAATGATTTCATTCTTGGTAACCTACTATAGAATGATGACTTACAGATCAAGTTTGAGTTTCGTGCTGATTGCATTATTCTTTTGTGAGTTATGAACCTTGGAAATATGGAAAAGCGTCAAACTATCAGTTTTCTGAACTTTCTTTGGACATGCTTCAACGGAATTCATTCTGATCACATATAGGTTATAACATTTGTATAATTATTAATGCTCATTAGTCCGGTAGGGTACATTATATTGCTTCAGCAATATGTGCGCTCTTGTTTTTATTGATTTTGTGTGAAGCTATATTTTGTTTTATTCATAATAAATGTACATATTTAAAAAAACAGCTATTTTTAAACAGACTATGTTTGTCTGTTTTCAAGGGGGTGGTTTGCAGTGTTGATTGACATACTTACGTCCATTTCTGGCTTCGGGAGTAACCTGTACAAAAAAAAATGAAAACAACATCGCATGGTTTTATGTTTGTTTTATTCATTAAATTGAGGATTAAAACCCGAAATCTGAAAATGAAACGTATGTACAAGATAATTATGAGAATTTTTACAGCAAATTCTATAAAACTGGTGGGCGGTTTTCAAAGAAACGTAACATACCCAGTGGATACTTAAGCACCCCCTGGGCTTCAACACGAGTCAGTACGGTATATTATAAGATAAATTGGTTATTACTTACGAATAAGTTTCCAAGATGGTGTATTGAAGCCCTGACTCGGCCTCTGGGTCATATATATCGACTCGTCATAACAGATTCGTCGATATATGCCCAGAGATGAGGTCACGACTTAATGAGTTTATTTGTTTAATTATAGTTTATATTTTCTGTGAGTAAAAAGACAGTGGAGCGACTATAAATACATGCGCACTACATGCAAGAGAAAAATAAAAATTAAAAATAACATATATCCTCCCTCCCTGACTGATGTGAAAAAAAAATTGTCTGAAAATCTATTAATTTTTGTGTGTGGCCTTATATAACCCATTTTATTGAATTTTTTGAATGATCGTCCCAGATGCAAGAAAGTAGCAATAAAAATTTCCTTGCCCTCGCTTCTTTGCCCTTAGAGCAGTTCAGTTATCTGAAGGTAGTGGCGGTTCAACCAATACATTAGATTGCTGAACTAATTTCCTGGTGCTATTATTGCTCAGCATTCATCTTAACCCTTTACCCAACGAATCGCCCGCATCCGCTCGCGTAATATGCAAATTCAGCAGTTGAAAAAATATTATTTTTCAAAAAATTTCAACAAAACCATATCATGTGACCCCACATTGGAACGAGCTCATCGAGCTCGTTCCAATGAGGGGTCACATGATATGGTTTTGTTGAAACTTTTTGAAAAATTTAAAAAAATGATATTTAAAATAATAAATTTTTATATCATTTGCGTTGGGTAAAGGGTTAAACTAGGCATATCCCTGTGAATTGACATTTAAAATATTGATATCATAGCCACATTTTTTTCCTTCGTGCAAAAACTCAACCATATCCAGACTAATGGGATTAAAAAATTTTCCATTACCAGCCTATCTGTTTATAATTAAAATTTTCAGGTTGTTTGTAAAAGTATTGGTATTTGAAATTTTGATTGCTGTACAGCATTTCCCGTGTTCAAAATGATTATTGCATTTCCATAGGAAGTGTCATTTCCAAGTGTCACAAAATGCCAAAAGTAACATGTACATCAGAGAAAATAATAAGTTTGCTGAATCAATAGTCTTGCAGTGTTCTTTTGAAAAAGTAATTTGGTCAAGTTTACATCCAAAAGTGGTGGTTTACTTCTTTTGAGCCATCTCCTGATAATATAAAATGAATTTGGTAAACTCTTTCATGTTTATCACTTTATGTTTCTATAAGAGTAAAATCCTCGTCCTCTGATTGGATGAGAGCTGGCATAGTTTCTTATATGTTTACGGCTCCAGTAGAAAATGTTACTGTTTAGAAAATATTTGAAATGACGTCTCTCATTTCGTAATTGCTTCATCAACGGAGTGACTAGCAAGCCGCTTTATTTTTCTGGATTTTTCACACGTGCAGCAGATGGTGTTCCGAATAAAGTGTTGTTTAAATTACAAACTAATTTACGATTTGAACTAAGATGGAATGAGGTTATCTGGTTTATTGATGATTTATCCAGTGCCATCATGGGTACACAAGAAGTTTATTTACTAAACCTGTGATCTTTAAAAGTTGTCTTGCAGAAGGCAACTTTTAATGATCACAAGTTTTGTATACAAGCCTCTTGTGTTTCACAACGTAGGTTTTGGGCTATGGGTAGTAGTGTCTAAATGGTACATATACGTTATTGTGATGAGTTGACGGTAACAGGGTCTGAGGTTTGTGGTTTGGAGCTTATGTTCAACCGAGATGCAAAGCATCTCGGTTGAACATAAGCTCCGAACCACAAACCTCAGACCATGTTACCATCAATTCATCACAATAATTTATAATGTACATCATTTATTAAATTTATCATAGATGAAGATTATTACAAATTTCACATCAGTAGAATGTATCAACAGGTATCATCATCATCATTACAGATCCTTTAAAAATCCATAAATGTATATTATATTTCAAAAATGATATTATGGAAGAGATTTCCAAAATAAAACAGAAGAAATGAATTTGAATTGATTCATTGCAAGAAGTCTGGGTAACAGCACCAATCAACTTGCCAATACTCTTACAATTAATATACAAAAGTCTTGGGCAAGGCACTTCACCTCGATTGTCCACATGGGAGCACGATGATGCTGTGTACTAAGTCGTACTGTCCATCGATGGTGCGCATGTCTTCAACCACTCGAACCCTGCCTGTGCTGCAGTGTGGAGTTACGATGTTGGGGAGCTGGCAGCTGCACGTCGTTGCTCGGTGGTTCTCTCCGGGTACTCCAGCTTCCTCCACCTGTAAAACTTCACCGACATGATATGACCCTGGCTGTTAATGTGTCATTAAACCTTAGTAAAAAAAAAATAAAAAAATATACAAAATAAATAGATAACTATTTCTTACCATATCAGAACAACTTAGATCTTTTTTACAATTATAAATAAAATATGCCTCTATAATATCTCAAACAGGTATAACTTCTAAATAACCACCAAAACAAAGCAAGACTTCAGAAAATAGAACAATAGAATTTCTTGCAACAACTAAAATCAAGGCTGCACAAGCAAGGACTCACACCAGACCTTTAACAAAATTAACCGAAGCCAAACCACAAATGAAAGAAAGCACTGTGTGATAAATACACCACCAGATTTATTTATTTGGGTTTAACAACATTTTTAACAGCCCCAGTCACCTCTTATCGGACAGTTTTACGGGTGGAGGATGAGCGAGTACCTGGAGAGAACTTCTGAGCAGCAGCAAGCAACTCTCAGACTCCTAACAGATTAACTCCACACATACAGGGTTAGCATTGATTGAAGACAAGTGCACCATCGACGTGCAATATACCTTAGTACACAGTGCCACCATGCCCCCATTTGGGCAATAAGGATTAAATGCCTTGCCCAAGGAGACAACGCAATTCCCCCTAGCAGGGATTGAGCCCTGGACCTGGAGCCACCATGCTCCCACACCACCAGATGAATGTGCAGAATAAATTAAACTGAAACTAAAGTAGTAAGGAGTTGAAATAAATATAGTTGTCTGAATGGCAAAAATGAAGTTGAAAATAAAAAAATGAATAAATGGCATAATATGAACACTACCACATTTATTTACAACAGAAACTTTGATAGAATGGGCTGTTGTTCATTCCTAAAGATGCAACTGTTTAACTCCATGCATGCTACTGGCAGATATTCCTGCCCAGGACAGGATTTCTCATGCTGCTGAAATATGTATAATTTGGTCATATTTAATCCAATTTCCCCCCTGTAAATTTAATGGATTCTTTCACCAATGACTTCTTGAGTCAATTTTAGATAAATTTTTCATCATTTTTCATCATCACAGCAGCCATGACTAGATCTAATGAAAAATATCTTAAAAATACCCAGCACAGCAGCCATGACTAGATCTGATGAAAAATATCTCAAAAGTACCCAGCAGGTTAATCTTTTCCCATTGTATACAAAATCACAACTCATTAATTTAAATATTATTTTTTCATATTTTTCAAAAACATTTCAGCAAAATCATATCTCATGACCCCTCATTGGAATGAGCACATTGAGCTCGTTCCGATGAAGGGTTACATGATATTATTTTGTTGAAAGTTTTTAAAAAAACAATGTTTTTATCTGCTTAATTTGTATATTACACGGGCAGATGTGGGCGATTCGTCAGGTAAAGGGTTAAAAGTTAATAACCACAATACATTACCACAGAAGATTATTCCAAGCAGTTCACTTAATTAAGAAAAATGTAAATACTAAAGTGCATTGATTTTACACTTCTTTATCCTTTAGCTAATGTAGCACAGGAGCATGTTGGCTCATTGGTTTGTTTGATGGGTAAGATTTGGAAATAATTCACTTGCCATCACCCACCTGACCTTGAATCCAGCCATATGATAGATCACATGCCTCCAGTTTACTCTGCAAGAGATCTGAAGTGTCTTACTCTAAAGCCAGCATGGACTGGTCCTAATGCTCATGTGGGCAGTGATGTGTATGCAAGCATTTACCGGGTAATAAAAATCATCAGCAGTAAAATTTTAATTGTACCCGGTGCTTCGTTAATTAAATTTTTGTTGACTATTCCTGTAATTAATGTTTGGAATCGAATGCGTCCATGGAAATTTTGCCCATCCCGCGGAAAGTGACTAGTCCATGGCGGCCGTACTGTACTTAAGGACACAAGTGACATATGTGTTATTTTAATTCACAAGCTCTATATTACAAGTCATGTTTATAAGCCAATTTAAATGCAGGGACCAACCTAGTAAGCAACCCAGACTCCCGCATTGAGTCCTTGGACAATGCACTTCACCCTGATTGTCCACACGGGGATCCGATGATGCCATGTAATAAGGTGTACTGCACGTCAGTGGTGCACATGTCTTCAACCAATCTAACCCTGTCTGTGCTCCAGTGCAGAGTTACGATGTTGGGGAGCTGGCAGTTGCTCGTCGTTGCTCCGTAGTTCTCTCTGGGTACTCTGGCTTCCTCCACCTGCAAAACTGTCACCGACACGATGTGACCTTGGCTGTTAATGTGTCGTCAAACCCAAATAAATGAAATGAAATGAAAGTAAACAACCAGTGTGAATTTGACTCCTAAAATTCTGATTTGGCTCCTGGATCTTAAATGTAGGGTTCCAAGATGGCTCGTAATCACAAGACCCAATTTCCTCCTTTGGTCACATTAGCAGTCAAGACTTTACCTCAACTTGGAAATATTTTGAAAATGAATGGTTATTGTGCTTAAATAAAAATATTTTTCAATCATTTGAGAAACAACTTCAAAAAAAGACTAATTAAATGCACAGATGTATGTCTGACACTGCCGAAAGCTTCCAAGGAGAATATGGCTACAGTTAACTGGTACAGCGCTTGAAGTCCATATTTGGCCTTTATGCTGGTGTGAAGGTGCTGCAACCTAACTGGTAGAGTGCTAAATTATTTTTTGTCATCAAAATTTGATCACATGTCTTTGCCTTGGCACTCTCCCATAAATTTTCACACAGCAAATACCAACAGACTAGATACTTTTATTTCAAAGATAATTTGAAACACATGCACAGAATATGGAACCTTGAAGTTGTGGTACAGTGGAACCCTGTTAATTGAATAGCCACTTTGCCAATGAAAATTATTCAATTAACAGGGATTTTGTCACTTTCCTGTATGCTAGAGATAAACTTAGCATTTATTCTATTATATCTTGTTTGACAGAGCTCCATGATATAATAGATTAAATACCTGTATTTGATGTACGGGGCCAAATAGGTCTATAAACAAAGAAAAATTGGGGAGAGTCTGGCTACTGTATTTACTCTATATATTGGGATACTCTATAATTTGGGACACACATTTTTTCCAGAAAAATATTTTTTTTATGCTCCAAGAGACATGTTTCCAGTTGGCCCAGTCACCTGAAAATGGTGCAAAATGCTCAATATTAAAGCTAAGTTTGTGTTTAATTTTCCTTTTTAAACAATAACAAATTGATGATACATACTGATTTCTGTCGTTTTTATTTAAATCTGTTCCTAAGTTTAAATATTTACAGTCAGGACTGACATGAGGAAGACTTTTTAAAATTACATTCTGACAGTCTTCAACCCTTTACTGAACGCTAGTGGCAGATGACACTCATAAAAAGAATTCTTGTGTAACTAAAAATTTTCATTTTTTGCTTCAAAAACATAGTTTATGACCCCTCATTTGAACAAGCACAATGCACTCGTTCTGATGAGGGGCATAAGCTATGTTTTGGAAGCGAAAAATGAAAATCTAAAAAAAAATTGGATGGCAATTTTCGTATATAGTGATGGAAAAGGAATCACACACAACTTGATTCAGCATCAAAACAAGACCAGATTGTGTTTTTCCCCATTTTCTAAGATGTGGGACATCTGTGAAAATATTTTTAGCTGTCCCAGTACATAGAGTAAATACAGTAATTTCTTGACAGGTTACAAGATTTTTTATTCAATTAGCAGGTGTTTACTCTATAACCTATATTCAATTAACAGGTAAAATTTGTACTGGAGGTATGGTAAATGGTTTTGTGTTTGGAAATTATATTCAATTAACAGGGTTATTCAGTTAAGAGATATACAATTAAGTGAGCTCCACTGTACCTGTGGTTCAGAATTATTTAATTATTTATTAGGGTTTAACGACACATTAACAGCCAGGGTCACATCATGTTGGTGACAGTTTTATGGGTGGAGGAAGCCGGAGTACCAGGAGAGAACCACCGAGCAACGACGAACAGCTATCAGCTCTCCAACATCGTAACTCTGAACCACTGCACAGGCAGGGTTAGATTGGTTGAAGACATGCACATCATCGATGTGCAGTACGCCTTAGTACACAGCGTCATCGTGCCCCCATGTAGGCAATCAGGGTAAAGTGCCCTGCCCATGGACACAATGCGGGAGCATGAATCAGTCGCTGAAATGGTCACCCATCCAACTACTAACCATGCTCAACGTTGTTTAACTTCGGTGAGTGCTTCAGAATAAAGCCCAAATATCGGCTTTCATTACTCTGCCACAAATGGGCTTCCTATTCTTTAAATGCACTTCATATTATCTTTGAAGTGAAATTATATCATCTGTGTGGATTTCCTTTGTTACAATTTATGGGAGAGTGCCATAGTTTAGCACTCTACTGGTTAAGAAGTATAAATCTGGCTTCTAGATTTCAAAAGTAGTCTTCAAGTCTGGCTTTTATTTTTAAATACTCAGGTTGGTCCCTGTAAATGGCTGCTCACTATCAGACTATTAACTAGTTGAGTGGGAACTCGGAGGCTCAGTAGTTATGTGACCATTGGACTTCAGGCTGAAAGGTCCACAGTTCGATCACCACCAGGGGTAAGTGCATTGTGTCCTTGGGTAAGGCACTTAACTGGTAGAGTACTGGAAGCCTATATTTGGGCTTTATCCCAAAGTGCAAGTACAGTGGAACCCTGTTAATTGAATAGCCACTTTGTCAATGAAAAATATTCAATTAACAGGGTTATTCAATTAACAGGGATTGTCACTTTTCTGTATACCAGAGATAAATGTAGCATTTATTCTGTGAGCTCTGTCAAACAAGATATAATAGATTAAATGCCTGTATTGGATGCACTGAGGCCAAATAGGTCTATAAACAAAGGAAAACTGGGGAGAGTCAGGGTAATTTTTTGACAGGTTACAAGATTTTTTATTCAATTAACAGGTCAAATTTGAACTGGAGGTATGGTAAATGGTTTTGTGTTGGAAATAATATTCAGTTAGCAGGGATATACAATTAAGAGATATCCAATTAAGTGGGCTCCACTGTACCATGACATAATAGTTTACTCTATAACCTATGTTCAATTAACAGGTCAAATTTGAACTGGAGGTATGGTAAATGGTTTTGTGTTGGGAAATTATATTCAGTTAACAGGGATATACAATTAAGAGATATCCAATTAAGTGGGCTCCACTGTACCATGATATAAAGGCTTCATATTCAGTGGATATGCTTCATATTATCTTTGAAGTAAATTATTTAGTTTTGTATAGATTTGCTTTGTTACAATTTATGTGAGTGTGCCTACAGGCACTCTCTCATAAATTGTAACAAAGCAAAGACACGTGAACAAATTTGTGTGTCCAAAATCCAAAAAAAGATTTAGCAGTCTACCAATTAATCATGGTGATGCCTGTACTGAGGCATAATGTTCATTGGTGGTGCACTTGTTTTCAATCAGTGCTGACCCCGCTTCTGTGTCGTTTGTTAACTTAGTACATTGGAGAATCTGACAGTAGGCCTTTAAATTCTTCCCAACTAACGATGGTAAAAGCTGTGCCCAAATAAGGTAATTGCACCAAAATTATGCGGAGTTTGAAACATTTTCCATAGTTTTGCAGTGTTTCTAGAATTTTTAGTTTGGCCAGGTTTCCCTGATGCTTGTAATATAGCTTAGAGCTTACCTTCGAATCGAACAGTGCAACAGATAAATAAGTTTTTAAAAAACCCACAGAGTTAACCACAGAAAAGCAATCAGTGTCGACAGTGGTGTATACGACACTGTCGTCGGCGATTGCTTTTCTGTGGTGAATTCTGTATGATCATGCACTTAAAGCTTGAGATCAGTTGTATTCATGTTTGTGACATTTCTCAGTAAACGCCATGTGTAATTTAGCTTACATTCAAATAGGCCTTTGGCTTGACACCGGGAAACTAAGAAGCCTTCTCGAGTGAGTCGAGTAAACTTATGTCAAAGGGTGGTGGGAACAAGTGATGGGGACCTAAAACCTAAAACAGACACCAAGAAGAAGAAAATACTGGTGCTTTTTCTTCCACTATGCAGGCCACATCCATATTTGCCATTGTGCCCAAATTAGACTGATTTAAAGGTCTGTCTGACAGTTGCTCATCGCTGCTCGGTATTTCTCTCTGGAGGTTCAGTGCTAAAAGCCCATATTGGGGCTTTATTCTGAAGTGCAGATACCACAATTTGAGGGCTGCTGATTCTGTATATGTGCTTTATATTATCTTTGAAGTGAAATGTTTTAGTCTGTATAAATTTACCTTGTTACAATTTATGGGAAAGTGCTCTGCAGTTGAATATTTTTCTCCACTTGTGCACTTTACTGATGTTGATTCTGGGATAACATGCATAGGCATGGTGGACTATATAAAGGATATCTAGTGTTTTTGAGTGGATACCGAATATTATCTCATGAGTGTCCAGGACAAATGTTTATTTATCTTGATCACAAGTGAGATAATTTTCGGTATCCACTCAAAAACACTAGATTTTCTTTTTATTATACGCTTTTTATAAGAATCAGATAATTCCACTTGTTTCAACCTTGAATTGATGCAATAAAGTAAACAGTGCATTGAATCATTGAAATGCGATTTGATTGATACTTGGAACAGATAGCGTCTTGCGATCAGATTCAGCTGGTGGGTTTCTAGTCCAAACATGGCCTGAAAATCTGTAATATAAGTTTTTTGGTTTGGTACATCCTTTGAAAGGACGTACCAAACCAAAAACTTATATTACGGACTTTCAGGCCATGTTTGGACTAGAAAAGTTTCATGCATCAATTCAAGGTGAATACATGTTGAATTATTGCTGGAAATGATCGGTATCCACTCAAAAACACTAGATGTACTTTTCATTATACGTTTTGAGAACAAATTGATCATTTCCAGTGATAATTTAACTCGTATTCACCTTGAAGTGATGCTTTGAAAGCTGCCATTTTGATTGATACCATGGAAGTGAAAATTTTTGTATCTTCACAGTGGGGGGATGCGATTTCTATCTTTCTGCAATTTCTTCGATAATCTATCGTTTAGCATTTAATAAATTTGGATTATATTTTAATGGTAAGTTAACAAACCTTCCATTTAGTTAGACACTTGCATACAAGATTAATGTGCCTAGTGAAATCACATTTATTAACATTTATTAACTTACCAATAAAATGTAATCCAAATATAGCCCGTTATGCCAAAACTGGTCAGTGCTGTTCTCAAAAAGCGCCAATTAATTTTCATTATATTTTCATTTTTTGTCTCAAAAACATAGGTTATGACCCCTCATTGGAACGAGCTCAATAAGCTCATTCCAATGAGGGGTCATAACCTATGTTTTTGAGACAAAAAATGATAAAAATTAGTTGTTCAAGAATTTTGTTTTCAACTGTCGTCTCCTTTTCATCTTCGGTAAAGGGTTAACTTCTACATCTACTTTGATCTCGAAGTCTGTGTCAGTTTTCTCATTGTTAGTTTTGTTGATTTCACTCTCTGAACAGATTAACTGACAATTGTTTTAACTCTTTCACAGTAGACTTGCATTGGGATTTTGTTATGTTGAAATGTTTTTATAGGAAATACTACATGTTCCAATTAGTCGATATGGAAATCCTTAGACGACATTGGATTATATCAGCATCAGCAATGACTAGTCAACTAATCGTTTCAACACTAATCAAGATAAAGACATGAACAAATTAAGATGGCCAACAATAATTTAATACTTTAAGTGGGGGTTGCGGTGGCTCAGTAGGTAGAGGTGCAGGCTGCATTACACCTTGCTGCGATGTGACATTCAATCAAACGTGGAATTATTCGAGGTCCTCGAGTGTACAAATTCCAGCTGTGTAGGTGATTTCAGAGAGTCTGACCACTGAGTCGCAAATCTGTTGCTCGGTGCAGCTGCTGTCGTATTTCTGAGGCACTTTGATGGCAGTTACGTAATGCTGTGGTTCGGATGAAATGATCCTGGTTAACAGTTGTTGCTCTTGGATGACCTGACCGACGTCTGTCATCAACATTGCTTGTCTGACGGTAGCGGGACCACAACCTGCCAATCACTGATTGAGTAACGTTGAGAATTTGAGCCACTGCAATCCTGTCTGGTGACAGTTTCCAACATGCCAATGGCACATAAACGTTTGTCACGTGTCAGTCTTCGCATACCATAAAAGTTAACGTTTCGACCAGAAACTATTGATGAACAAGTTTATACCAAGGAAGGACCGATGAGACCTACAAAAAAGCCTGTCCAGTACAAATGAAAATTTCAAAAAAGACTCCACAGACATTAACCCATCGATCCTTCGAAAAACATGCACAAAGTTTTTGTGGGCCAGTGACATTCATGATTCACACTAAACTTGGTAACATATTGATGTGTCCACTCACACGTAGCCAATACCATTTTCCGAAAATTTCAACATCAGTTTGGATATCCCTTACTTTTTTTTGAATAGTATATATAGCCTCTCAAGGCAAAAGTCTAAAAATTTGTTAAGACACAAGAAAGGCTGGTTAACTGGTAGAGTGTTAGAAGCCCATATTTGGGCTTTATTCTGAACTGCAGGTACCTAAAGTTAAAGGCATATTAAGTGGATGTCCTTCATATTATCTTGGAAGTCAAATTACTTCATCTCCATCGATTTGCATTGTTCCAATTTATGGGAGAGTGCCTTTTGGCACTTTCCCATTAATTGCAACAAGACAAAAATGTGTGAACAAATCTTGAGGCTGTGAAAAAATTTAGCACTCTACCAGTTAAGTTAAACAGCCTTTAACTATCAAGATGCAACTTTTGGCTAACCGGTCATCCATTTGTGTAGATTTAAATTTGTGTAACCACCATGTGAACGAACCGAGGGTTCTCATCAAAATTTGCACACTGGAAATGGCATTTCTTACAGTCAGTATGGCAAAAATAGTTGCTCAATGGGGATGAACAACAGATAACTAAAGAAGTCTGCAATGTCTCCACATTAGACTAGTCTAAAGGTCTGGTAGAATATTACCTTCCAAAGGAGAAATATGAGAACATTGAATTACCATTTCAATTTTTAGCTAAACTTGACAAAGTCAAGATAAGCTATTGCCATCACGCATGCGGAAGACTGTGAGTCTGTTCACATTTTCCTTTAGCACGTACAGGCTACACCCCATAGTTCTTGTCTGATTGTCACAAAATTTCATATGCAGGTTTGAGGTCATGTCAGATGAGAACGTCCCCTTTTGGTCGCGATCGGTCAACCATGATGGCTGCCGAAGCCCAAAACCCGAAAACCTTTAGCACAGTCTACAAGTCATATTTATGGAGGAATTTCATTGTAACTTGGTAGGATGACTCAAGATAATATCTAGATGAGAATGTCGCCTTTTGGCCATGATCTGTCAACCGTGATGGCTGCCCAAGCCCGAAACCCAAAAACTTTTCGCACAGTCTGCAGATCATATTTAATATGGAGGGATTTCATTGTAACTTGGTAGGATGACTCTGTATGATGTCTAGATGAGAACTTCCCCATTTGGTCACAATCTGTCACCCGTGACGACTGCCTGAGCCCAAAACCCGAAAACATTTAGCACTGTCTACAAGTCGTATTTATGGAGGGATTTCATTATAACTTGGTAGGATGACTCCATATAATGACTAGATGAGAAGGTCCCCTTTTGGTCGCGATTGGGCAACTGTGACAGCTGCAGGGCCCAAAGCCCCAAAACCTTTAGCAAAGTCTACAGGTCATATTTTTGAAGGGATTTCATCATAACATGGTAGGATGACTCCAGATAATATCTAGATGAGAACATCCCCTTTTGGTCACGATCATTCAGCCATGATGGCTGCCAGAGCCCAAAACCCGAAAACCTTTAGCACAGACTACAGGTCGCATTTCTAAAGGGATTTCATTGTAACTTGGTAGGATGACTCAGTATAATGTCTAGATGAGGACATCCCCTTTTGGTCGGGATTGGTCAACCATGATGGCTGTCCGAGCCCAAAACCAGAAAACCATTAGCACAGTCTACAGGTCGTATTTATGAGGGGATTTGGGAGCGCGGTGGCTCAGTGGTAGACTGTTGCACTTCTATGCAAGAGGTCCCAAGTTCGATCCCCATCTGGGCCGACCTGTGTTGTGTCCATGGGCAAGGCACTTTATCCTGGTTACCTACATGGGGGCATGAGGACGCCGTGTCACTTCATCTCCATTGCCCGCGTGGGGGCACGATGACGCCGTGTACTAAGGCGTACTGCATGTTGATGGTACGCATGTCTTCAACCAATCTAACCCTGCCTGTTCTGCAGTGCGGAGTTACGATGTTGGGGAGCTGGCAGCTGCTCGTCGTTTCTCGGTGGTTCTCTCCGGGTACTCCGGCTTCCTCCACCCGTAAAACTGTCACGGTCATGGTTAGCCATTGTGCATAAATATGTGACCCTAAAACATCAATAAATAAATAAATAAATAGATGACGCCGTGTACTATGGTATACTGCATGTCATTAGTGCACATCTTCAGCCGCTGTAACCCTGCTTGAGCGGAGCTTGAACAGAGTTAGAATGTTGAGGAGCTGACAGTTGCTCATCGATGCTCAGTGGTTCTCTCCGGGTACTCTGGCTTCCTTCACCCGTAAACCTGTCACGGGCACGATTAGCCATTGTGCATAAGTATGTGTCCTTAAACACCAATAATAAATAAATAATATGAAGGGATTTCATGGTAACTTGGTAGGATGACTGCATAATATCTAGATAAGAATGTCCCCTTTTGGTCATGATCTGTCAACCGTGATGGCTGCAAGCCCAAAACCCAAAAACTTTTAGCACAATCTACAGGTCATATTTAATAGGGGGGATTTCATTGTAACTTGGTAGGATGACTCTGTATGATGTCTAGATGAGGATGTCCACTTTTCGGCCAACCGTGATCGCTACAAAGGCCCAAAGCCTGAAAACCTTTAGCACAGTCTGCAGGCCCTATTTATGAAGGGATTTCATTGTAACTTGATAGGATTGCTCATCTTGGAATAATTTCACTGTAACTTGGTAAATTTAATTTGGTTGACATACATAAACTGTGAGGACCACATACATTAACTGTGAGGGCCACATTAACCCACCCCTCAGTTCTTTAGTACAGTCTACACCTCATATTATTTTTATTGAAAACATAGCATACAGGGAACAAATTAACATAATCCCAATTATCGCAATTCTTGTCTTATTTCATAATCCTTTCATAAACATTGAACATTATTCTTTTCATCAAACACAACACACAGTCAGGATAAGCTACAGTGTCATTGACACTTTCATTGTTTTTGTTATACCCCCACCCCCAGCGGGGGTATCTAGGATTTGCCTTATCTGCCTGTCCGTCTGTCTGTCCATCCGGCCGTCCATCCATCCATCCATCCATCCATCCATCCATCCATCCATCCATCCATCCATCCATCCATCCATCCATCCATCCATCCATCCATCCATCCATCCCAAAATTCAATCTTGAATTACTTGTAAAGTTCTTGGTTGGGTGACTTGATATTGGGTATGCAAGTGTTGCCTATTGCTGTATACCAATAGTGAAATGCAGGTGTCATGCAAGATTTTATTGCCAGAGTCATTGTTCTTTATGGACTTAGAAATTTGTCCACCTTGAAATTAATTCATGAATAACTTGCAGAGTACTCAATGGAATGACTTCATATTTGGTGTGTAAGTCTATCCTATTGATGTCTATGATGTCTACCCACAGTACAAGGCAGATATTATGCAGTGTATTATTGTAGGAGTTATTGCATTTTATGGACTTTGATTGATTTTGTCTGTCCCAAAATTCAATCATGAATAACTTGTTTAATTAAGGGTACCTTCTTGGTGTAATTAACTGCTCGCATGATTTCTCACTTTAGGATATGGTTACACATGTCTTGTAGATGCGCAACATAAATAAAGTTTGCAGAAAATTTTTTTTTCACAGAATTAGAGGCGAGGGTACCTTTTTGTGTCACCCTATGGTGACACTTAATAGTTCTTATGATATATGCTCCAATGGTCTGTAATCTGTCACAGGCCTGTCATCTGTCATCCTTCAGCATCACTTAGTAATAAATGTTTTATTTCTGTAATGCTGTCCATGGAATTGCAGGCAGGGATATATGCCACCCTCAACTTTGCTCTAGTTTTTCTTGATACAGTCTTCAGTTAGCATTATTGGTATCTTTCTGTCTGTCATTCTGTCTGTCCCCCTGTCCTGTTACCACCTGTATCTCAGAGACACTTTGATGTTTTTGTTTCAAATTTTCAGCATTGATTAGACATGTTGTAAAATTGATGAATACCATCAAGGGCCAAGGGTTAAAGAGTACACTTTGATGTTTGAAAATTGAATTTGTTTCTGATCTACATCTTTCTCATGGGTCATCTAGCAAGAGTTATACTTTCTGGGTACTTGAACCTTAGAAAAGTATCCACGGTACTGCACTTAGAATGAAAAGTAATTTTTTTATTACACCCCTCTTCTATGAAATCCTCATCTACAGCAACACTAAACCATGCAGATAATGAAAATCTGTTCTGCATACACGTGGCAAACAGAAATTGTTGACAGACTATTTTTGAATGATCATGTCATCTGTCAAAACTTAACATAATCCCACCTAATTGGAATTTCCATTTGACCTACAATCACGGAAGCCATGCAGTTTAACCCTTTACCCAACACAGACGATATCAAAATTTATTATTTTAAATATCATTTTTTAATTTTTTTCAAACAATTTCAAGAAAACCATATCATGTGACCCCTCATTGGAACGAGCTCGGCGAGCTTGTTCCAAAGAGGAGTCACATGATATGGTTTTCTTGAAATTTTTCGAAAAATAATATTTTTTCAGCTGCTGAATTTGCATATTACGCGAGCGGATGCGGGCGATTCGTTGGGTAAGGGGTTAAATGAAGTGATTACATTGCAAAGACAATAAATTTAATAAAAACATCTTTGTGTACAGAATTACTTTTAAAGTTTAGAAGGGAAAGTTCAAACCAATCATTATTAGCTGCATAATGACAACAAATTCAATAGAACTATCTCAAATATGCATGTACAGTACATGGAGAGTGGATTGTAACTAAATTACCTGCATAGTGGAGTTATCACCCAAAGTATCACTTTCAAATTCTGGATACATAGATAAAATCACAAGCAATGTTTCAGCCAATGGACCTCCGGGTTTAACCCATTCACACATGCATGTCGTTATGTGTATTTGCTGGGGTAGACCCAGGATCTGCACCATTGCTGGATATACACTCTTTAGCCAGATCAAGGTGAAATGAAGTGTGGTGGAAAATATTTAATCACTTCATTAAGCCCGGCTACGCCCTGGGATAGAAAATTACAATTTTCATTCTTCAGTTGTTATACTGCATGTTGAAAATTATAACTGGTCTTTGCAAATTCAAATTCATTGAGTAACCATATAGTTCTATAGTATTAACCCTTTACCCAACAAATTGGGGACATCCAACGCATAATTTACAAACTGAGCAGTTGAAAAAAATATCTATTTCAAAACATTTCAACAAAACCATATCATGTGACCCACCCTCATTATACCCCCTGCAAACAAAGTTTGGGGGGTATATAGGAATCACCCTGTCCGGCCGTCTGTCCGTCTGTCCATCCTTGTAAGCGCAACTCCTCCTAAACCGTAAGAAGAATTTTCATGAAACTTTACACAATGGAAGAACTCCAAATGAAGATGTGCATGAAGCAATATAATTTCGTTCTGACATTTCCAAGGGGAGATAATCTAACTTATACATTTCAGGCGTGGGGGGGGGGGGGGGTATCACTTTGTGAGTTTGCTCACAGTACCTCTAGTTGGAACAAGCTTGTCAAGATTGTTCCAATGAAGGGACCACAGGATATGGTTTTGGTAAAATAAAATTGGAAAAAATTGAAAAAGTAATATTTAAAATAATAAATTATGATATCCTGAACATTGGGTAAATGGTTAATACCCAAATACCTCAGTGCTAAACCTGTAAAAGCATATTTATCGTAGAGAGTGTTAAGTTTCACAAAACTAGTTGAGTGCTGGAAGTCCATATTTGTGCTTCATTCTTAACCCTTTACCTAACATGAAAAGCAGACGACACTTGCAAAAAAAATTCTTGAATAACTATTTTTTTTCATTTTTTGTCTCAAAAACATAGGTTATGACCCCTCATTGGAATGAGCTCGATGAGCTCGTTCCAATGAGGGGTCATAACCTATGTTTTTGAGACAAAAAATGAAAAAATAAAATTAATAGGCGATTTTTGAGAATAGCGCTGGCCGGTTTTGGCCATTACGTTGGGTAAAGGGTTAAGTGCAGCCGATCGCAGCAGAAAAATATTTTGTCCACCCACTTCATTTAGCCTAGCTATGCCCCTGGGGTAGTGAATATTACAATTTTCAGCCATCAGTCGTAATACTACGGGTTGAATGGTCTTTCTGCAACTTTATTGACTTGTTACATCATTATATGGTACAGTAGAATCCTCTTAATTGAATATCCATTTTGCCAGTGAAAATTATTCAATTAACAGGAGTATACAATTAACAGGGATTTGGCCAGTTTCCTGTGTTCTGGAGGTAAACTGAGCATTTATTCTATTATATCTTGTTTGACAGAGCTCATAGAGCTCTGTCAAACAAGATATAATAGAATAAATGCCTGTATTGGATGTAGTGTGGCCAAAAAGGTTGATAAATAAGGGGAATTTGGTACATGTCACAGTAATTTTTTCACTATGTTACAAAAATTTATATACAATTAACAGGAGTTTACTCTACAACCCATATGCAATTAACAGATCAAAATTTGTACTGAAGGTATGGTAAATGGTTTTGTGTTTGAAAATTATATTCAATTAACAGGGATATACAATTAAGAGATATCCAATTAAGTGGGCTCCACTGTATTAACACTCAAATACATCAGTGCTAAACTTGTGAAATCAGCAGTTAGCTCAGAAAGAGTTCAAAGTGTCTCATAACTGAATGAGTGCTGGGAGCCATATTTGGCCTCCATTCTTAACTCTTAACCCACTGAGTATTTACCAGATATTTTTCATTAAATCTAGTCATGGCTGCTGTGAAGCAGTCATCGCTAGATTTGATGAACAATTCATCTAAATTTAACACAAGGAATCATTGTAGAAAAAATCCTTTTAATTTAAAGGGAGATAATTTGATTAAATGTGCCCATATTATACTTGGTAAGTGGCAAGAGAATCCTGTTCTGGGCTGTAATATCCACCAGCAGCATGCAGCAAGCAAGGAGTTAAAAGTGCAAGTACCACAACTTGAAGATTTCATTTTCTGTGGATGTGGTTCACATTATCTGTGAAATAAATTTATTTCATCTGTTTTGTTTTTTTTTTATTATAATTTATGGCACTCTCCCATAAATTATAAGCAGGCAAAGACAAGTGAACAAATTTTGACAGCCAAAAATATTTTGGCACTCTACCAGTTAAAAGGATCTCTTTTACTGCAGATAAACATAACATTAATAGAAGATTAGGGTGACATTTTTCAAAGCCAGTAATTCTACGTGAGATGTTTATACCACTGTGTGACTTTTTGTGACTATCAATTTGTTTCTGAATGTTTTTAAAGTTCAAAGCAATTTTTTAGAGAAAATAACATAGGAATGGAAAACGTGGTTCAGGAAATCAATTTGTGTGAGATTTGAATTAACAAAAGTGAAACACAGGTAGCTGACGAATAAAAGTGATTGAATTAACTGATTGAGTGCTAGAAGCCACAATCAGAGCTTTCAAAAAACGAGGGTACCAGAGCAAAGGTCAACATTTTCCTCGCTCATGTTTCATATTCAGTTAAACGCAAATTTTCTTTATTCACATAAATTTGTTTTATCACAAATTATTGATAAAAACAAATTTTTATGAATAAATTGAGACCACCAAAAATAATGTAGCCCTCAACCAGTTAATGTCTTTCTAAAAAAACAATTAAGTCTCCTTATTCCATTTCATCTTAAAAGAAGACGATGTGGATATTCAAGTCCAGATCAGCTGTGCTCAGAAAGTCAAAGGCTCCCCAGAGCTGTAATCTGAGAAGGGTCACATTTTTCAGTTGCATAAAAGAGAATTCAGATCCGTTTGTGAAGAAGAACTACGTATTACATGCCTGTTCTTTGAAATCCCCATCTACAGCAACAATAAACCATCTGGAAAATGAAAATCCTTTCCACACATGTGTTGAATGGAAATCGTTGACAGACTATTTTTATTTTGAAGTGAAATTTCACTGGAATTATCTACAAATCGTGCACCGCAATTACAATTTGAATCGCTAGCGATGGCTAAAAATAGTAACATCGGTTCCTCTTGCAAATTTGGTTGGTGATAAAATGTGTTCTTTTTGTTGATAGTTCGTCCCCTGAGTTTCAGTGTGTTCTATGTGCCTACTGGCACATAGAACACATTGGAACTCAGGGGATGAATTGTCAAATGAATTGCTGAGTGTCCTTCTAATAATTGCTTTTATAGATGTGAAGGCATGTAATAAACCCAAAATGACAGACACGTGTGAATAGGTTAATCAATATGGCACTTGTGCCATCGCGGAAGAATAAAACTCAAAAGTCTGCGGCCTCTCATTTTATCCTTCCGTGCTGGCACTCACTCGTGCCATATTGTTTAACCCATTTACACGCATGTGTCGTTCTGTGTATTTATGTCCACTAATCCCTGAGCAGCTGGATTTTTAGCTCATCTTGACAAAGCAGAGTCAAGCTGAGCTAATCTCATCGCTCTCCGTCCATTGTCCGTCATCTGTCGTCCGTCAACACCATGTTTTGGTCTTTTCCTCCAAAGCCACTGGGCCAATTCAAGTGAAAGTTTGCGTGAGTGATGGTCCCAAAGGGGCATTTCATTTTTGTTCAACTCAACATGCTCAGCCCCATAGGGAGGGAGTGGGAGAAAATGCTCCAAAATATTTAAAAAAATCTTCTTCTCAAGAACCAGTGCGAACAATGACTTGATATTTGCTATGGAGCTTCCATATGAGATGTAGAATCAAGTTTGTTCAAACGAAGTTCGTGAAGTAATATTTGGCTTTGTAATAGGAGGGGTAAGATTTTTGGCCCCGCCCAAAATTTCTATTTTCTGAACCGATGGTTCGGTATGAACCAAATTTGGTTTGTGGTATTATTGGGTCATAAGTACTTGACCCATGCAAAAAAAAAATTCCTGCATCCCCATGGGAACCCTGGGAGCTAAAAATAGAAATATTTTCAAATGCCCATATTTCCCAAACCACACGGAACAGAGAGCTGTTATTTGGTATGAAGTATCCTTAGGAGGGGTCAGATAAAAGTTTGTTGAAATAAAGCTCATTGGTTCATATTTGGGCTCTCTACAGGAGCCCGAAGTTTTAACATAGGGTAATATGGGGAATATTCTTTAAAAATCTTCTTCTAGAGAACCACCAGTCAGAATCTTTTAATGTTTGGTATACATCATTGTTATCTCTAAGGGGGTCAGATTCAAGTTTGTTCAAATCAGATCCCTAGGTATATATTTGGGCTCACTATGGTAGCCCAAATTTTTACTTAGTGCAATATGAGGAAATTTCTTTAAAAATCTTCTTCTTCAGATCCACCAGTCGGAATGCTTTCATATTTGGTATACAACATCTCTAGGGAGGGTCAGATTCCAGGTTGTTCAATTTGAGTGCCTAGGTTAATATTTGGGCTCCATATGGGAACATGAAATGTAACTTAGTACAATATGAGGGAATTTCTTCAAAAATCTTCTTCTTCACATCCACTTGTCAGAATGCTTTCACATTTGGTATACAACATCTCTAGGGGTGTCAGATTCAAGTTTGTTCAAATCGGATCCATAGGTTAATATTTGGGCTCGCTATGGTAGCCCAAATTTTAACTTAGTGCAATTCGAAGAAATTTCTTTACAATTTCTCTTCAAACAGTCAGAATGCTTTCATATTCGGTACACAACATCTCTAAGGAAGTCAGATTCAACTATGTTCAAATCGAGAGCCTGGGTTAATATTTGAGCTCCCTATGAGAGCCGGAATTGACCATTTTGCTGAAGAATTAAAAACTTTGTATTCAGTACCCTCTAGAGGTGTGTAACTAAGATTAATCCACATAGGTTGTATCAAGGGGCTTCATAGGGGAGCTCTACATTTTACTTTATGATCAACTGAACAAAAGGCATGATGCCCAGATTATTTTTGTCACTCCTGAGGGACTCAAGGATTGACAGTGTAGCCTATGGAGATGGCTTGCTTAATGTAGACTCATACTTGGACTCTGTTTAAATTGTGTTCTGTTCAAGATGAGCGCTTCAGGCCCCATGGGGCCTCTTGTTGGAATACTCATTGATCACAATATAGAAAAGTGTCTCAACTGCTTCTGTCTTGGAGTGTGGCAGGGTGGAGGGGGGGGGGGGGGGAGGGGGTTGAGGAGCATGGCAATTGTGGCTATAAATAGACAATTCTCAACAGAATTTTTCCTGGAAGTTATCAATTTACCGATGCTTCGCAATCAACGATGGTGTTTCAAAGAATATACTTTGATGTCTGGGAAAAATGAATATGTTGATTATGTGCACACTGCTGGGTTGTTCATTGGTCACAAAAAAGTATCTCACCACTGCCGCCATCTTACAGTACAGTTGCCATGGACTGGTCATAATCCATGTGTGGGCTGTGATGTCCATGCATGTGTTTACTAGGTGATAAAAATCATCAGCAAAATTTTAATTAATGAAGCACCAGGTTGCACTCGATGGCTTCGTTAATTAAATTTTTGTTGATTATTCCTATAATTAGTGTTTGGAATCTAATATTATTACATCTGTTGAAATATTGCCCACCCTTGGAAAGTGACCAGTCCACAGTGGCCATATTGTAGTAGGAGCAGAGGGGGGGGGGGGGGGGAGGGAGGAGTGGAAGTTGATATAAATAAACAATGCTGAACAATACAAAATATCTGTAAGGAAATTGCCAATCCCATGCAATTGCCAATCACTTATTAACTCTTTACCCAACGTAACAGCCAAAAAAGGCCAGTGCTATTCTCAAAAATCACCAATTAATTTTCATTATATTTTCATTTTTTGTCTCAAAAACAGGTTATGACTCCAAGAGGGGTCATAACCTATGTTTTTGAGACAAAAGATGAAAAAAATTAGTTATTCAACAATTTTGTTTGCATGTGTCGTCTGCTTTTCATGTTAGGTAAAGGGTTAAAGAGTATAGTTTGATGTCTGCGAAAAATGAATATGTTTATGATGAGCACATATGTCGTGGCAATGCAAATTGAATATTTACAACATATTTTAGTTATTCTTGACAAAAAACTACATTTGGTAAAGTCGATACCGTGTAATTAGTATTTGTGCAAGTTAAACACCATGACATTTGATGAAGTGCAAGCTGTTATGCTGATGAGAGGAGAGACTGCATTGTTTAACCTGATCACGTCATCTTGTGTTATTGAAATCATTGCTTATGCCACTTATTTACTACATTGTTCCTGTGGCTGCATTGAATTCTTTGAAAATCTTGGAATTTAGAAATTCCTTGCAAAGTTCTTTCACTGTTAGAAACTTGCTTAAAACCTTGGAAAAATGTGATATCAGGTAATCAGAGGTGATTAACTCCTTGCATGCTTCTGCCGGATATTCCTGCCCACCACAGAGTTTCTCTCGTGATTGAAATAAATGTAATTTGGGCACATTTAATCAAATTTTCACCCATCAAATTAAATGGATTTTTTTACCAGTGATTACTTACATTACATTTAAATTAATTTTTCAAGATTTGATGAAAGCTGTCTTGAAAACTAGATGAAGTGATTGTGCCCGCACAATACACAGGATTTTCCTCCTATTTTTCATCTCAAAATTGAGAAGAACGCAGAAAAACTGATTTTTGATAAGCCTATTAACACATGGACGGTAGACGATATAATGTCAAGATGTTTTTTTTACAGAAACCCTGTTGTTTAATGTAAATCACTGGGGGTCTTCTCGTTTGACTGGCAGCTATTGTTCAGGAGAGAAGTGTGATAGCTACCATGATATTTGGAAGGTTGTTGTCGAGTTTCAGGGTTAGGACAGAAATTTGCGAAGGGGGTAATGTCCAGAGGGTCCTAGTAAGGACAAAGCCTTCCCGAGAATATTTTGCAAAGTTCAGTACTCTTAAGATTCAATCTGAGCAGTTATAGCATGTGCTGCCCTATATTGGAGAGCATTTGTGGGTGCTCTAAGTTGTATGAAATTGCATTGGGTCAATTTTTTTTTTTTTTTTTAGGGTGAGGTGGGGGGGTGATGGGTGGGTTAAACATTTTGGGGACTTGCCCCTCCCCCCCCCCCCCCTTAATTCCGTGGCTATGCTCGTGAATCAAAACAGCAACAATGTCGGCTCGACCTCTATGCAGTACACCAGCTCCCAGAGGTTGCATCTAATGAAATTCAGTACTGACCGCCAAGGCTCCATACATTGGAAGAACCATAGCCATTTCAAACTGTGCATTATTACTATGTCGACCTCATTAAATGTCAACGAGTGGACGACATTTGGCAGTAAATCCATGTCAGTTGAAATTCCCATTCAGAAGTATTATTCCAGGCCTTCATGGTGCTGTATTACTTTTGGCTTCCATGTCAGAATGTTAGGAAGCAAATGGGTTTCTGCAGGTAGGTAACTGTCTGGATATTTCCTGCAATCAGACACCCCAAAGTTTTAATGATTTTTCACTCAAAACGTAAAATGACACTGAACGCCTACCCTATATAATCTAAAAGCGCATACTTTTCTGAATATATTACAAATTACAACGTATCATTTGATTTGGTATTCTATCCGCAAGGACTGATTAAGTAATATTAAATATTTAAAATTTAAGAAACACGAATTCCGATGTCTACGGGTTTTAACCCTTTACCCAACGTAACGGCCAAAACTGGCCAGCGCTATTCTCAAAAATCGGCAATTAATTTTCAAAATATTTTCATTTTTTGTCTCAAAAACATAGGTTATGACCCCACATTGGAACGAGCTCGTCGAGCTCGTTCCAACGAGGGGTCATAACCTATGTTTTTGAGACAAAAAATGAAAAAAATTAGTTATTCAAGAATTTTTTTTGCAAGTGCCGTCTGCTTTTCATGTTAGGTAAAGGGTTAATGAAAATTTTGATTTTAATTAATCACAAACATGTGAGTTATTATCGTATGCTATTGCTAGTTTTATACCAAGTAAAGGTCAGTCTTCGATATACAATCAGTTTCAACAACTGTTCTCTGTCAAAAATGCATGTATTTGGATCCGAGTGCCAGCATGTCGCAATGTGACAGACACAAATTCTGTAATTACACTGTGTTGAGCAGTGCAGAGGCTTCTTACCACGTAACGTGAATGACAATGCGTTTTTGAAACAGATGGCTTTGGCAAGAGAATTGAGTTGAGTACTCTCCCTTGATGTGCAGAGCTCTGTTTTGAGCATCGGATTCCAAGTTTCCTTTTTTACTTTCACACACCCATTTTTGAAACGTTTTGTTTTCGAAATAACAGCATATCCAAATATTTCTTTATTGAGTAACAATTCTTCCAATATATTTACCGCTATGTATTATTCTTTGGGGGTTTTTTTCACCAAATTTCTTGCCGGTACTCAAGGTAAACTGTTTGATATTTGTGCGACATCACTGGTCACTGGATCGGCAAGACTCAACTAACTTCGTGTCAACTCTAGAATAGGCCCGACCCCAGTCGCCCGCCTTCGATGAATTAAGGTGGACCAAAAATGGCCCTCCTAGACCCATTTTAGGTGGAACATTATGGCCCTCCTGCCATTCTGATAATGACAAGCCTGGATTTGTACGACCACAATAAGTATAGGCCTAAAGATTAACCAATCATGTATATTGTTGTCACTGTAGAGAAATTCCACCAGGCATTGGTCATATTGCCCCAATCCTTCCAGTTGCTTCTTATCTACACGTACGTCACAGGGTCTTCGGGTAGATGAATAATTCTTAGTTATTTATCTATGCCGTGAGCTCTTATGGTGAAAGCTTGAAATTGAAACGCAGTACCAGAAGGCAACTTCCCAGAAACGACGTCAGCAGTATTTAAAAATTTGACATGCGTGTGGGGAGAGGGGGAGGGGGCATTTGTATACCTAAGGCTAATTGAAACTTGGACCAAAAGTCTGTAATATATTAGGCATACCCAAAGTGCACAGCCCCGAGGTGGGAGAGGGTATTGGAGGGGGTCCACCCTTCCCGATTTTTTTTAAATAAGAGGCTCTGAGAACAATTCTAGAGCCTCCTAATGCCTCATTTGAGGCTTGTCATGGCTCTGCGTTTGTTCAGTGGGTAACAATGGTGTGTGAGTGTAACATTTCTAAATCTCGCACTTTCCGGTCTCGATTCTGGTCTGGTGTTTGGAAATCTCTCTGTGGACTTGAATAATGAGTTCTTTGACAATTATGATATTCTAACAGTTATGTAGGAGGTCATCGGAAATTTGTTAGCTTCTGTCAGCTGCTGGCTCTAAGTCATTGACTCACTGGTCAGAAATTATTTTCTGACAGAATGTGGAAATTTTTCGACAGAGATGTTCATTGAGGGCACGGTTTGCCACTGCCGCACATCCACCTGCCTCGGGTCTGCACCTGTCGCAGCTATTAAAAGCCAAATGAAATTGGGGAGGGGGGGGGGGAGGGTTCCAAGTCCCCAATCTGGCTACAGCAACTAATTCTAGGCCTTCGTGGTGCTGTTACTTTTGGCTTCCATTATTCAAATATTTCCTGTAATTAGACACCCAAAAATTTTCAATGATTTCTCCTTCAAAACGTGAAATGACACTGAACGCCTACCCTATACAATCTAAAAGCGTATATTTTTCTCAATATATTGTAATACCCTCTGCTCTGGGATTACTTATAAATAATTGGTACCTGGTATTGCTGGTTTTGCAGTAACTTCGATTCAGTAAGGTGTGGTCAAACTACCCATCGATAAATTATGCTGATTGCATTAGTTGAAATTATGTAGCTATATTTTAGTGATAGCAAAATTTTAGGCGCACCGTCTTTGCACTGCCAGTGACAGCATGTTAACAACGCGAATTGAGGAAACATTGCACAACTTGTAAATATATTACAACGAAATCAGTCAGTTTTTCGTAACATATTGGGGCTGTAAATTATTATCCATTTCTATATAATTTGGGATTGCAGTTCCCAGACATATTCGGTATTTAGTATGTATTATTTTAGGGCGAATAAGTTGGGAAACATGATTGTGTCGATCGCCTTCGTAAATTACTCGAGAAATCAGACTCAGTTTTCAGCACATTTACCTTCCAGTAAAAAAATCTATTGAGTGTCATGTACTCAGCTTTTCTGTAGTCAAAGATTATATATCGTTGCAAAAAGTACATCACTGGCAATGTATGGGAACTGTTCCTTATAAAGTGTTGTCGATTGTTTTACATTGTGTTCAAATGATTTTGCAGATAAGTCAGCCATTTGTTATTGTACTTTTAACTTACAAGACGCTGGTGGAGTCACATGGTCTTATTACCAAATATGGAATGTGCACAGACCTGTCTATTAGAATAGTTTAAGGGGTGGATCGAACATTCATGTAAATTGCTTATTGTTAACTCTGCTCACCCATCTGCTGATATAATTAAAGCCATGTTATGGCTACTTTAGATGTTTAGCCTAATCATGTAATTCGATCAGGCAGGATTCATTTGGGTTTATACTTAACACTGTGCAGCTGATTATTATGCAAAATATCGTCTGATTTTCTATCCATGGTTCAACTTGTATAATTAAAGTTTTTACCCTTTCTAAACTAAAACTGTTTCGTAATTCAGTGAAACATGTGTCGTTTTTCATACTCGTTCATAAAATGGTTAAATTTCTACTACCATGGCAGTATTTATTGGGTTATTGTTGTTCAAACAATGTTTGGTCAGGATACTGACAGAAATAGTTCTTTCTGTCAGCATTACTGAACAAAATTCGGTAATCCTGAACGCAGCATCTTTGGTCAACCAACGTCACATGTTACGTTACGGAAAGGTATAAAAGGCTGCATTGCGGCTGTTCTCGCTCTCACTGGTCTTTGATCAACAAATGCCATTGAAAGCTAACAAATAAAAATTACCAATACTAAAAGCAAACTAGGCCCCTATCGAAGCTCATGATATTCCTAACAACTTTATACATCGCTTCTGCAAAAACCAACACCAAATATTTGGTAACGTGTTCTGACTCACCACTTTCACAAAGGAAGCGGTCTTGGTGTGCCCGAACGCTAGAAATGCCTTTCTCTGCTTTTTCGAAACTTCTCTAGGGGGAAGCCCACTAGCTTTAATGCTGGCAGCTCACAGCAGAAACCTGCCCCCCCCTCCCCCCTCTCCCCCCCCCCAACACAAACATGTTCAAATTGCTCTGCGACCCCTGTGGAATGTATTCATGTCAGTAAGAGGTAATCGATGGCCAATACGACGCCATCACATTATTTATTCAAAATAAATTTGAATAACAAAGAAAGTGACAATATTCAGCAGAAATCTAATTTGGCTGTGACATCTGGCAATACCGTCAGAATTGCCACCATAATCAAATTCAGTGAGGGCGGGGGAGGGGGTGAGTAGATGGAGTCATATGCCCATAAAAAATAACAGACTCTCATTGTTCTACTTTCGATTTCATTTTAGGATACAAAACACCATGTAACGTTATGTACAGCATTCACTGAAGTTGAGGTCGCCGGGTGTAAAATGATCAATGTTTTTCAGATGTGTTTCCTGGCATGGACGCCAGAGTCTGTGGAGTCTAATGGGTGTTTGTGTTGGGTGGGGGTTGGGCAGTCGTGTCGGATAGTTTTACGGGTGGAGGAAGAGCCTCAACATCTGAATTCTGAATAACGGCCACTTTTACCTGTCTCATAGTACAGTTTTGTCAGGTGAAAGTGGCGATCAAAAGAAAAAAGTTTGGTTTTGGATCAAAAATTTTCAGTCCAAACCGGACCAAAAAATTTCTAGGTAAAAAAAAATTGTTTTCATCTCAAAATTGAAGAAAACACCTAAAAAACAAAAATTTCCGGACTCGGGTCGAAAATTTCTAAGTCCGAACTGGAGTGGTAGTTCTCCAGTCATCAGAAGCCAAGTGAAATAAAACCCTATTCCCATGGGGTGGGGAAAGGTTTAAAGAGACCGTGAATGTTGCCATTTCAATCACGGAAGCCTTATATGAGTCAAGAACACCGAGTATTCTCATGCCAAAAAGAGGGTGTACGGACCGTTGAGAGGCCGAGAGTGTACTTTTGGGCGACTGCCCGAAGTCAAACGCAACAAAATTGTGCTTCCAGACTATGGGGAATCTTTTTACCTATATACAGGCTACACATTCTCAATCACCGCCGCTTTTAACCCACTCCGGTAGTACAGTATAATTAGGTCAAAGTACCAGTCTGAAGACTGATTTTTCCTTTTTTGGTGGAGTAGTGTAAACAAAAAAAAAATGTTTTCATCTCAAAATTGAACAAAGCACATAACAAAAATTTCCGAATTTTGGTCGAAAATTTCAAAGTCCGAACCGGACCAAAAATTTTCCGTGTAAAAAAAAAAAAAATTTTCTTCTCAAAATTGAACATAACGCATAAAAAACGAAAAAAAGTTTTTCAATTTTTTGGCCGCCATTTTGGATTAACGAAAAGTCGAAACGAAATTCTTTCGATTTTTTTTATAAAGCGGTATTACTGCCTTCAATTTGGATCCCTTTTAGAGGGCTCATTATATTTAAATCTCGATATTTCAATCCAAAATGGCCGATTTTCGACATAACTTTCCATTTTGTGAAAAATTTTTGCAGAAAACATAAAAAATGGAAAAAAATACTGATTATATTTGTTTTAGACAAGAGTAATTCTGACAAGTCTGTCAAAAAATTAAGTCGATAGCTTTTCTGCTTCATGAGATATTGGCCTACGAAGCTTTGGGCATTTTTGCCCAACAAGAAACATTTTCCCAAATATACTGAACCAACTAGGGAAGGGGGCCACTAAAAATTTGCAAGACGTGACGTCCTATTTTTTATTCGGCTCCTTTTTACACCCACCCACCCACAACGTGCAAATTTTCTACTACCGTTCTCAGACACCCACCCCCCACTCTCCCATTAAAATCCAAAATAAACTTACCCCAATTGCCCACATGGGGGCACAATGATGCAGTGTGCTGAGACGTACTGCACGCCAAGGTGCACATGTCTTCAGCCAATCTAACCCTGACTGTGCTGTGTAGTACACAGTACCACTGTACAGTGTGTAGTACAGTCATGGGTTATGATGTTAAAGAGCTGACAGCTGCTCGTCGTTGCTCGGTGGTTCTCTCCGGGTACTCTGGCTTCCTCCACCCGTAAACCTGTCACCAACACGACTTGACCCTGGTTGTTAAAGTGTTGTTAAACACCAATAAATAAATAAATAAATAAATAAATAAATAAATAAATAAATAACTTGGGTTGAATTTTGTGCATCAGAGAGAATTTTCCCAAAATATTGTCTGTACATTTTCTACATTTCGAACAAGACACCCACCCCCTACTAACGTGTGACATTTTCCCAGATTAAGCCAAATATTCTCACATATAAAGCCTCCTGATGTTGTATTTATGTTAAGAGTGTGATGTACAACGTCATCTTTAAGGTTTGAAACACAAATGATGGTATATATTAGCTGATTTATTGATATATTTTTAAAAAATTCAAAAAATTGCACAAGTTGGAAATGCACATTTTTGGCGCACTCAAAAGACCCACCCACCCCACGTCACGTCTTTCAAATTTTTGGTGCCTTCCCCCCCCCCCCCCCAACCAACTACCGTTTTGTGCCCTTGATTAATAGAGAAGTGTATTACAGTCATTCCTGTGAAAAGTTCAAGTCAATCGCCCCTTCCAGTCCAAAGATATCGGCTCCTGCATATTTGGGTGTTTTTGGCTGGAAAAACATTTTCCGCAATACGCTGAGAGTTTTATTTATGAGAACTAATGAATCTAGACATAATAAAGTAAAAAAAAACACAAGAAAATTTAAAAAAATTTTTGGTCACAGTGTCCCGAAGCCATGTTTGACTGCTAGCAGAAGCCAAACGAAGAACAACTCCAATTCCAAAAGACGATAACTGTTCATGTACACTGTGAATTCAACATTTCTAACCTTAGAAGCTTTCATATATCGTCGTTGTTGAGCACTGTCGTAACAAAAATTTCGGACTTTTGGTCGAAAATTTCTAAGTCCAAACCGAAAATCTTTCTGGTGCAAAAAAAAATTTTTTTTCATCTCCAAATGGCCTGAAACGCACAAATAACCAAAAATATAAATTCGATTTTTCGGCAGCCATTTTGGATTGTCGGTAATTCGAATCGAAATTTTTTCGATGGTTTTTACAATTCGGTGATACAGTCTTCATTTCTAAGCCATTTTAGATGGTTCAGCATATCCCTGTCCTGAGATTGAGTTAAAAAATGGTCAAATTTTGAATTTTTTTTCGTTTCGAAAACGTTTTGGCAGAAAGGTGTTAACTACATACATTTTTGTACCATATGCTGATAGAGGGGTGTATTGCTGACATGTCTGCGAAAATTTCAAGTCAATCGCCCTTTCCAGTCCAAAGATATGAGCTGCCGAATATTTTTGTGTTTTTTGGCATAAAGGGTTGACTAAAACATTTTCAGAAAAATGGGAATATGACGTTTAGTTAGAACTTATGACCCTTTATGAATACAGAAACTTTAAAAAACATCGTTCAGAGCATTTTTGAGAAATAGTGAAAATAAAAGTGTGGAAGAATAATAATAACAAAAAAAAAAAAAAAAATAATCAATGCAATAACAAATAGATTTTCCCTTTAGGAAAATCCAAATTATACTCAACGGGTTAAAAGTTAATTTCAGCAATTAGACAACTCATCTTACTGCCAGCTAAATATTGGTTAAATTGATCTTCTCTGCCTTATACAATGTGTGCCAAGTTCTCAAGCCACCAGTCTAATTCTGTAAGAAATTTGATGTTGTTATCATCTGGAACCAGTCTAGCCCTCAAAAAGGTCATCACCTATGTTTGGATTCACTCATATGGAATATTTCATTTGGTTCGGAAAGCAAACTTACGGTTCACTTTTTCTGCCAAATGATATATTCCAGATGATTTAAGTTGATACATTTCATAAAGGTTCATTATTTTCTGTAAATCAAAGCTAGAAATGTTGCTCAATAGAAACTGGATATGATTGATATTTTGATGACATTACAATCAAAAATGAAGACTCACCATGTTGTGTCTAGTTCCACAAATTACAGTTAAAACTAGAAGGCCTGTCATGAAATGCACACAAATAGCACGTCGATCTGTGCGTTAAGCTACACATTATGACCATAGTATGGCTACCAAATTCTGTACATATGGCCTGTGCACAAGCAATGTTTCAGCCAATGGACCTCCAGGTAATCCAGAGGTCCATTGGCAGAAACATTGCTTGTGTTTGCTATGAGTAAGCAGGAGAATTTGCCATGTTTTGGATGCCATTTGATATGGTAATTGCACACAATTCCTACATGCAGTTAACCCTAGATAAGCGCACAGTTCATGACAGGATTTCTAGTTTTAACTGTACGTTAATATCTTGATATTTTCAAGGGGAATTAAATACTTATTGATTAGCACATCTATAACTAGGACAGGATAAATACCTGTATATCTTTGTAAGTGAAGACACATCACATTATGTCAATGGTCGTCTGCATTAGAGATGGGCAATATACCAAAAAAACAAACTGATAACAATATCTTGGGGATACTGAAAATCCAAACCAACCAATCTTTGAATACCAAAACTTGTCTGAATTTTCAAATTTTCCTACATTCTCTATTTATAAGGCCCTGTTGAGACTTGTTAGCAGCTGAAGGGTTCATTTTCATGTGAGAAGTGACTGATTTTCTTTTCAGTTTTGTTAACCCTCAATGGACTGGACAACTTAAAAATTTCCACCCACAAGACTACAACCTGTACATGTCCATCTGTTTAGCTGTGATTTCTGACTAGAAATCACTGCCAAGCCAGAAAATAAGTAGACAGTCATCTGCAAATGAGGTCCCCAGAGGGTTAATTTAGTGATGCTACCCTGCACAGCAGGGTAGCATCACTAAATTTACCCTCTGTGAACCTCAATCTGAATCAGGGTCTCAAAACTAAACAGAAAGAGGTACCCAGAGGATAAATTGGCCCACTGTATGGGATACCATCATCAAATTCACCCTCTGGGGACCTCATTCTGCTAATGTCAGACTGCTTATTTTCAGGCCTGATCACTGCCCAGGTGTTTTGTCTGTTGTCATCAGGACCTCCTAAAGATGGCATTGTCAGGGCACATGCTCTGAGATCGATAAAGTCTTTAAACATAAAGGTGCATTTAGAACAAGTCCCAAAATTATTGTAGATATTATTTGTGGTCATAAAAGAATGCCACTGTTGAGCTCATCGGAAGTTTCATTTATAGTGTTGTGGTAGAATGATACACAACAACTTATTCTGTTTTTCCTGATGTGAATTCCTCTTTGGTACTATCAGCAAATCACATTCAAGTCAGATACTGAATACCGATCTGATACCGAGATATACACCCCTAAAAATACCGAAATCCGATACCAAACTCAAAATTCCTATATCGCTCATATCTCTTCTACACACAAATTTCCACAAAAACTTGGTGAACAAATAGCCCACAGCAGCGTCAAATTTTGAACAGAATTAGACTGGTGGCCTGAGACCGTGAATGTATGCCTAATATAGAATGACAGTCTGGCAATTAGATTGCAGATATGATTGTGAAATGACATTAAGCCTTTACCAAATAATCGTCCTCAAAATTCTGACAAAACCGTATCCTGTTATCTATCAGTGTAACAAGCTCAATGAGCTCATTCCAATGAGAATTCCAAATGATATGGTTTAGTTGAAATTTATTGAAAAATTTGAAGAAAGAAAGTATCAAATTTTGATATTATTTATTGGCCGTTGGGCAAAGGGTTAAAATTGGAAATTTGAGGATGAAATTTGAGTACAAATTCGCTTTGCCTCTGGGTTCATTATAAGTTATTTCCACCAACATGTATGGTATATAGAGATTTAACACCTGAATGTCAGTTTTTGAACACCAAGCCGCAGGCGAGGTATTTAAATGAGACATCCAGGTATTAAATCTCCATATACCATACATGTTGGTGGAGATAACATTTTTGTCCATTTGAAACAATAGAAACATAGTGGAAACAAATTTGTGGACACGTTTTTCATGCTCTGCAATCACTTGGACCAAACTCATGAATAATTGTTTTGTTTTTACAAACGCAGATGACAACAGATAGAGTTACATCCCTTGGGTTGTTAATTGGAAACGTAAACATATCGGAAGCTAAATATTTGTTGACAGATTTGCGTATATTTTATTTTTCTCAAGTTGTTTGATTTAATTATTCGACTATTTAATTTTTAACAGAAAAATATGATCGAATTGTCAGAAATTTGATGATATTTGTGACTATTATCAGGTTTTTTGGTTCGATTTTTATATCATGGCAAGCGAAAACAAAAAACATTCTTTTAAACCATATGTGTCTTGCATGCCCTTATACCCTGGATGTTGCATTTTCTCATATACTTCGGATGTTGGGTACACCCTTTGCCATGGCCATCGATTTTTATATCGAGGCGAGCAAAAGCGAAAAGCTTTCATTTAAACCATATATGTCTTGCATGCCATTATACCCTGGATGTTGTACACACTCATATGCCTTGGATGTTGGATACACTCTTTGCCATGACTATTTGTCCAAGGCATTCTGACCAATCAAATGGCAGGATTTAACTGCCATTTGATTGGTCAGAATGCCTGGTAGAGTGCTGGTAGAGTGCTTAACTGGTAGAGTGCTAAAAAAGTTGATTTGTAACATGAGTATTTTTTTTCAAAGATACAATGCTGCCAGCAAGAGGAGCTTTTTTGTCGCAAGATTTTTTTCATCAATAATTGTTTTGTTACTATTTATTGGAGAGTGCCTGTTGGCACTCTCCTATAAATTGTAACAATACAATTTAATTATTTATTTATTTGTTGGAGTTTAATGACACTTTTGACAGTCAGGGTCACCTCATGTCAGACAGCTTTATGGGTGGAGGAAGCCGGAGTACCTGGAGAGAATCATAGAGCAATGGCGAGCAACTGTCAGACTCCCCAGCATACTAACTCCACACAAGCAGGGTTAGCATTGGTTGAAGACAAGTGCATCATCGACATACAGTACGCCTGAGTACACAATGCCACCGTGCCCCCACGTGGGCACCTGGAATTAAGCACCTTGCCTAAGGACACAATACGGTCGCAGCAGGTGGGATTCGAACCAAGGACCTCACAGCATGCAGCCAGCATCTCTACCTACTGACACACTGCACTCTAAAATAATTTAATTTGAACATTTCTTTATCTGCTGCTGTACAAACGACAAGCTTATGAACACAGTGTAAAGCCACTAAACTGGCTTTCAACACTTTTCAGTAGCGCCCTGATACTCGTGTCTTGTACTCTATCAGTTAAAGTCTAGCTCTCTCCATTTCTGTCCTTGAATTTATCTCCTGCTTATTGGAAACTGGACGCTTTAATTGACAATGCATTCAAGTGCAGGAAACCTTCAGTGGGATTTCATTCTTTGTCACTCTATGGACATCTGTGTATTTACTTGCAGGACCAGCAAACACTCTGAAATCATAAAATAATTTAAGCTAATGGCAGGGTTTTCATTGGGAAATAAATGTTGCGGCTGGTATGCGAGAAAAATCAAGATTTGATAAAACAGAAATAGTTTATCTGTTTAGCAGACACTGGTGAAAGTTTTTTGTTTTATCAGTCTGAAACACCATGTTCTGCAGACGACACTAGTTATATTATAAGCATCCTTAGAGGGTTCAGGTTGAATTTGTTCAAATAAAATCCCTGGGTTGATATCTGTGTTCCTTATGGAGGGTGGGGGGAGGGGGGGGGGGGGGGTGCAGAGACAAATTTTAATATAATGCTAAATTGGTAATATTCTCAAAATCTCACGAATCACCAGTCAGGAGCCCAAATTTAAACTTGGTGCAAAAGGGGAATATTCTTTGATATCTTCCTGAGAACCACCATTCAGAATGTTTTGATACTTGGTATACAATACCTGAGCCAGTTTTCAGATTCCAGCTTGTTCAAATTAAGTCCCTGGATTCATTTTTAGGCTCCCTATGGGGGCCCAAATTCTAACTTAGTGTAATTTGATGAATAATTTTTTAAAAAAATCTTCTTCTTCTTCAGATCAACCATTCTGAATCTATTGATACTTGGTATACAGCATCCTGGGGGTGGAGGAGAAGGGCGCATATTCAAGTTTGTTCAATTTAAGTCCCTAGGTTGATATTTGGACTCCTAGTTTTCCATTACTGGAAATCTGGGCATTATTTCTGTGGTAGCATCCCAGTACAAGAAAAAAATCATCTGGCATGGACAACAGAGTTATAAATAATTAAATAACTACATTCCTCCTCAATAGTGTTGACTAGCCATAGATGCTAATTAAATCCTTCGTTAAACAACTTTGTTTAGCTGAGTGCCTGAGTCTCCATGTGGCCTCTTGTTTTTTTTAAATTTTTCAAAAAATTTCAACAAAACCATATCATGTGACCCCCCTCCTTGGAATGGTCTCAGTGAGCTCTCTACAAGGAGGGGGTCACATGATATGGTTTTATTGAAATTTTTTGCCAATTATATTTTTTTAACTGCTTACTTTGTAAATTACATGGGTGGTTGTGTCCAGTTCGTTAGATAAAGGGTTAAATGGTATCGCTCAAAATATGGCCTGGCCAACATATTTGAAGTTTTACACCAAGTACCTGCAATAATTCATTTTATTAAATGTCTACAAAAATCTGGTAATCTAATTGGCTAAAACACTCATCAGAAGTGTTGATGTACTCCAGCATTGCAGATCAATTCTATTTCTATCGAAATCGAGTTGATATTTCACTGCTCTGTCATTGCTGTTTATAAATAGCTCACATAGGTTGATATAATGATTCCAAATACCTGTTTGAGATAAAGATATAAATGGCATTTCCTTCCTTTAACTCTTTAACCCTTTACCCAACGCAGACGATATGCAAATTTATTATTTTCAATATCATTTTTTTTAATTTTTAAAAAACTTTCAACAAAACCATATCATGTGACCCCTCGTTGGAACGAGCTCAACGAGCTCGTTCCTACGAGGGGTCACATGATATTGTTTTGTTGAAATTTTTTAAAAATAATATTTTTTCAACTGCTGAATTTGCATATTACGCGGGCGGGGTGCGGGCGATTCGTTGGGTAAAGGGTTAAATGCTGCCCAGCACAAGGTTCCATTTGTTATTGAAATCAATATAATTTGGGCACATTTAATCAAATTTTCTCCCAATAAATGGAATGGATTTTTTCACCAATGATTTCTTGTGTTATAATTAGATTAATTTTTCATAAAATCTAGTCACAGCAGCTGTGAAGCAGCCATGACTAGATTTTATGAAAAATAAGTTGAAAATACTCTGCAGGTTAATAGTTAATTTACCTGTTCCATTGTTTAGGAATTGTTCAAATAGAACAATTTAACTACAAAATGAACAAATAGGTTAATGCACATTATGAATTGCCATATTGGCACACTGCTTTTATTACATAAATATTGAAATGTGGCAGTTTGCCCGATACAAAAACCTATAAACTAATTAATAGAGTTACCCCCCCCCCCCCTCCTTAATAAACCTGAAATGCAAATGAAGCCTGTTGATGACAATTATAAGTTAATAGAGAGCAAAGGTAGGTGGGAACTACACCGTGTGTTGGAGGTTGGAGAAGAAGAAAGGAAAGAAAATGCCTATAGAAATTTTAAAAAATTTAACTAAGTTTCAATAAGAGTAAAATCCTCGCCCTCTGATTAGATGAGAGCTGGGGTAGTTTCTTTTATGTTTACGGTTCCAGTAGCAAATGTTACCATCTGACGCCACCACGCGAAATATTTGAAATGACGTCGCCCATTTCGTAATTGCTTCATCAACGGAGTAACTAGCAAGCTACTTCATTTTTCTGGATGTTTCACACATGCAGCAGACAGTGTTCCGGATAAAGTGTTGTTTAAATTACAAACCGATTTACGATTTGAACTAAGATGGAATGAGTTTATTTGGTTTATTGATTATCCAGTGCCGTCTTGGGTACACAAGAGGTTTATTTACTAAGCCTGCGATCATTAAAAGTTGAACAAGGCAACTTTTAACGATCACAAGTTCAGTAAATAAGCCTTTCATGTTTCACAATGTAGGTTTGGGCTATGGGTAGTGTCTTATTGGAACATATGCATTATTGTTATTGAGTTGACGGTAACATGGTATCATCTCAGTTGAACATAAGCTCCGAGCCACAAACCTCAGACCATGTTACCGTCAATTCATCACAGAAATTTATAATATTTGTATTTCAACAACATCAGCATGTTGGAAAAGAACTTGTTGCTTGAAACTTAACTTATATATTTGGATGTGCTCAGACTGGCACCTCTGCAGTTGTTACTAATTATACACCTGAAACAAAGAAAGTTAGGAATGAAATTTAATCTGGTCATCATGATCAGAGATGTTTGTGTTTTTATATGGGCTGTTCCATTTGAGAATTGCACAGAGCTGCAAAGAGTGGGATGTGGAAGTGACCCACTGTAAACAGCTGACTGTATCCTGAGGCCAAGTTTACCTTCATGAGAAATATATATCATATTTTGTTCCCATAAATGAGGTCAAATTCCCTTGTTATTTGACCTCTTATGTGTTGAAATTAAATTTATTTTGTTGCATATGATTAAATATGTAATAAAGCAAGTTATTTGCAAACGATTTTTTCTGTCATAATAATAAAGCAATAATTTACAGCCTCAGTGAAAAGTACTTTGGGAGCGTGGTGGCTCAGTGGGTAGAGATGCAGGCTGCAAGCCAAGAGGTCCTCGGTTCGAATCCCACCTGCAGCAACTGCGTTGTGTCCTTGGGCAAGACACTTCATCTCCATTGCCCATGTGGGGGCATGATGACACCGTGTACTAAGGTGTACTGCACGTCGATGGTACGCATGTCTTCAACCAATCTAACCCTGCCTGTGCTGCAGTGCAGGGTTACGATGTCGGGGAGCTGGCAGCTGCTCGTCTTTGCTCAGTGGTTCTCTCTGGGTACTCCGGCTTCCTCCACCCGTAAAACTGTCACGGTCATGATTAGCCATTGTGTATAAATATGTGACCTTAAAACAAGATAAAGATAAAGAATAAAGAATAGTACTTTTCTCGGGTTGATAATTCCTTGTATCAACCACAAGGAAAGTCAATAATTCGTCCCCTGAGTTCCAATGTGTTCTGTGTGCCAGTAGGCACACAGAACACATTAGAACTCAGGGACGAAATGTATAATATTGCAGTGGTTGAACGTGTGTCATTTGTTGCACCACCTCTCCATGTAAGTGGATGGAAACTGGGAACATCCCGATTAATTGTCCTGTCATATCAATGTTACTGTTTGGTACATATTGGTCGAGGAACAGTTGGCCAGCAATCATTAAATATTCAAATTAGGATGGTCACATAAGATGGGTAAGATGGATGTGTCTCACCCAGGTATCTTGCCTGTGACACACATATCTCAAGCAGCAACTGGTGGGAGAAAATGGATTCTTGCAGGAATCCAGTTAAATTTTCATTTTATTTGGATACACGTAACAAGGTGGTGAGAAATACTGGGGACCCTTTCATCATTCTATGAAATGATAAGCATTTTAAATTATCAAAGGGTGTGATCTTTCCAGTAATTTCCTCAGGGAACATTGTAAATAAGGTTAGATATTGAGCAGATAACTTATTAAACATTTTCATCCTGTTTTTAATTCACTTGAGACCAATAATTAATGCTATTTCAGAAGTTGTGAATTGATTTTTAAAATCTTAAAATGTTTCTTTGACGTGAACTAATGACATTGGAACAAACTAGTTTCAGTTCAACCCATTTAACCCTTTACCTAACATGAAAAGCAGACGACACTTGCAAACAAAATTCTTGAATAACTAATTTTTTCATTTTTTGTCTCAAAAACATAGGTTATGACCCCTTATTGGAACAAGCGCGACAAGCTAGTACACAGTGCCACCATATCCCACATGGGCATTCGTGATTAAGTGCACAGTAGACCTTTCAATTTGAAGGTCAATGCCAAAACCACTGAGCCACCACAAACCTTTAGCTTTTTGGTGACAATACCATGAATGGGTTTGTGAACTCGCTCTGTCCAAGTATTTGTTCAAGAGTTATTGCCCTTGTTGGACTTAGAATTTATTTTCATTACATTACCATTTCTTGTCATCATATTTTAATGAAAACTGTTCAGGATTTTTTTTTCCAAATTTAATCTATAGCTCATTTGTGATACTATCCTGAACGGGATTACAAACGAGCTGTGTACAAGTATTTCTTTATGAGTTGCTGCCCTTGATGAACTTAGGTGGCAGGAGAGTAACCATCTTGTAGGAGGTATCATTTTATGGATGGTGTAGCACAGGCTTAGGAGAGATTTCTCAGAAATTTCAGACAACAGTAACTCCGAAATGGTTCAAGATATTACAGTAATTTAAAAATAAGCATCACATGGAATTACAAGATCAATGTGTGAAATCTCACTGAAATTGGACCATCATAATCAGTCCCTTTAGGTGGGTGAAATTTGTGGCATATTTTCAGAAGGGGGAAGAGTACCTCAAAATTTTTAACTTCTGAAAACCCCAAAAGGTGCAAGATAATTTAAAAAGTTCTTATTCAAAATGTGGTTGAACAACAGTATGAATTATTATGATGAATTGACGGTAACATGGCCTGAGGTTTGCGGCTTGGAGCTTATGTTCAACCCAGATGCGAAGCCTCGAGGTTGAACATACGCTCCGAGCTGCAAACCTCAGACCATGTTACTGTCAACTCATCACAATAACATATATGTTCCAATAAGACACCACCCATAGCCCAAAACCTACTGGCACATAGAATACATTGGAAGTCAAGGAATGATTTTCAGCTATCGCTAGCAATTCAAATTGTAGAAATTCCAGTGAAATTTCGCTTCTATTTAAAAATAATCTAACAACTTCCGTTCTGCACATGTGCGGAACAGATTTTCATTTTCTGCATGGTTTAGTGTTGCTGTAGATGGGGATTACATAGAACAGGCATGTAATAAATTGCAAATTCTAAAGTGGGCACATCAAGATGCCCGAGTATGTAACATATTTGAATGTTTAACCCCTTGAACCTAGGGCTGTCACGATTTTTAAATTTAGGAATCGATTAATCGTCGCAAATAATCGATAATAATCGATTAATCGTACCTAGATGACCCCACCCCTCTCCCTCTCTTTGAAGTCGATAAAAATGAAGTTCAAGTCAGCTGACCTTCCTCAAGTAAACAACGAAGACGATCAACTTTTAGGTACATTCAAAGTTTTGATGTTCTGAACTTTTGAACCGTTAGTGTAATAATCAAGACCGGTCGGCAGTTCCGATCTTCGCAACTGCCGACCGGTCTTGATTATTACACTGACGGTTCAAAATTTCAGAACATCAAAGCTTTGATGAATGTACCTGGAAGACAAATGCTTCCAAGGGCTTCTTGGGGTTTAACATCGATGTTCTTAAGTCAATACCTTTAGAAACAATAGTTTTTTCATCAAATTTTCTTTTAATTATTAAACATCTAAAACGGGATACAATTTACCGATTATTCGACAACGAAAAATACAAATCGATTTCGCCGTGACCGATCAACAATCGATTAATGGATTGATCGTGACAGCCCTACTTGAACCCTCGTTTTCTGGAATGCTTTCGCCTTTGTGTACACTTACAGTGAGATGGGTCAGTCCAATATCAATATACAGGGAGGATAAAATAATAACTGCAGTCTGTTATTATATCACTGATGCCCTGTGTATAGACCTCTCATAATAAGACAAAAACGGAACGAAATTGTGCCTTGGGCTGAAAAATTGATCTTACGAGTTCAAAGGGTTAAACCTAGTGCGAGAAACCTGCAAAATGGAAGAATGGAAGCAGCAAGTTAATCCTGTGACTACAAGACTGTGGGATTGAAGTCTATGAGACCTCAATGTTTTCATGCTTCAGTTTTACTGATTATCTGTTCTGTTTATTTCTTTATTGGTTTTTAAGGTCACATATTTCTGAACAGCTAATCGTAACTGCATTATCTGTTCTCAAATGTGTTTTTTTGTTGAGAAAGGAAGCTGCTGAGTACATGCATCATCTGTACTACCGTATTTACCCTATGTATTGGGACAGCTGAAAATAATTATTTTCACAGGTGTCCCAATTCTTAGAGAATGGGGAAAGAACAGAGCCTGGTCTTGATTTGATGCTGAATAAAGTTGTGTGTGATTCGTTTTCCATCACTATATACGAAAATCGCTGTCCAATTTTTTTTTATATTTTCATTTTTTGCTTCCAAAACATAGCTTATGACCCCTCATTGGAACGAGCGTATTGCGCTCGTTCCAATGAGGGATCATAAGCTATGTTTTGGAAGCAAAAAATGAAAATTTTTAGTTACCCAAGAATTTTTTCTATGAGTGTCGTCTGCTACTAGCGACGGGCCGACTGGAAACAAATCTCCTGAATGTCCCAAACTTTGAAGCATAAAAAAATATAGTTTTCTGGAAAAAATGTGTGTCCCAAATCATAGAGTGTCCCAATACATAGAGTAAATACGGTAATCATAATGCATGATTATTCTGTGGTGCCGAATTATTTATTCAAGCTGAAGGTCTAAATTTGCATTTCCTCTCCTTAACTCTTTACCCAATCAGGCCTGGCATTTTCAGGAGAGCGATTTATTTGCTCGCCAACTGCTCGCCTTAAAAAAATTATGGCGAGTGAAAACTAGCCCTCATGGCCATAGAAAATAATAATGATAAACATAACAGCCTGTTCCCAAAAACCCACCTCTTTTCAGATCTCTGCTGTATTAATGGTCCCTGTAAGATAGCCACACTGCCCCACCCACACCTCGAGGCCCAGAGGTGTGGGAGGGGCAGTGTAGCCATCTCACAGAGACTACTCTGTTAGCGGCACCAAATAAAATATCAAAGCCCTCTAGGCACCATTCATTAATAGTAAAACTTCATTTTGTCATTTTTAGCTTTTGTAAGCTTAAGGAGAGCTAATCACCCCCTAGGCCATGCGAGGGGAGTGATTTTTAGCCCTCCTGCATTTTAAGAATGCCAGGCCTGCCCAATTGCACTCTCTATCAGAATTTGTTATTTCAGTTATTTTTTTTTGTTCATAAAATTTCAACAAAACCATAAAATTTGATCCATCACTGGAAGGATCTCATTGAGCTCATTCCAATGACAGGTCACACAATATGGCTTTGTTGAAATGTTTGGAATTTTTTTATGCCCCGAAAATTATTTTTGAGGGCATATAGTGTTTGTCATTTCCATCCATCCATCTGTCTGTCTGTCTGCCTGTCAGGAAGATTTTCGTGTCTGCTCTATAACTCTGAGATGCTACGTTCAAGTTTGTGAAACTTGGGATACGTGTTGCCTACAGGGAAACGATGTGTCATGCACAAAATTGTTTTTTGTTTGATGGACGTCAAGGTCACAGATCAAGGTCAACTGTCCATCAAGATTTTCGTGTGCGCTCCATAACTCTGAGCTGCTTTATCAGCGTCCATCCATGCATCCATCCCTCTGTCCATCCATTCATCTGTCCATCCATCCATCTGTCTGTCCAGGCTAAGCAGAGTTACATTGTGGGGTTTACAATTTAGGGTCAGTGGCAGTTGTGGCATTGGGTTAGTACAGTAGCCACTTGTGGGATTATTATTTGCACTGTGGGGTTAATTTTTTGACCTTGTGGGGTTAGGGTTTAACATGGGAAAAAACCCACAAGTAAGAATGTGTAAGAATGTCCATCTCTGTCCTTCTGTCTGTCCATTAACATTTTTGTTTGCGCCTGATAACTCCAGTGTGGATTATTGGATCTCAACCAAAGTTGGTATGTGTATCACCCAGCTAGTACTACAGGCCAAGTTCAAATATGGGTTTGGTCCAGTTATTTTTATTTGAGTTATAGTCCTTTTACGACATAGAATTTGACCGTCAATTAGCAGTTTTAGTTTCTGACTGATAACTCTGGTTTGGATCATTTCATCTCCACCAAAGTTGGTACAATTCAAAATTGTTAACAGGCGTATTTAGTCACGCCAGGCGGTGCTCTTGTTATCCCTTGGGGACCATTGATTTCCATTACATGGAAACTCGCGGCAACTATTTCTGTCTTGCAAATACAGTTGTTGCAAAGCTTTCATGTATCTAAAATTACTAGTCCTATCTTTGAAGCAAGACTTTTTCTTGGCAACTAGTTAAAAACTGTCAGTAAATAGGATTTATGTTGAAGTCATTTATTTCCAATTTCTTGATAGTCAGTTGAGACATCAACTTATTCAATTCGAAATTCTATTTGATTTGCATATATCTCTCTGGTTCATTTTGCATTAGGTTTGAGTAAAAATTCATTCAATTTGACCCCTGCTCTCTACACAGGGAACATCCACTTGGCCTTGCTAGTTGATTGCATGGAATGCAACAGCATCTAATCCACAATGAATATTAAAATGCATAATAGGACACATTCTTGGAAAGTGGTGTGGAATCTTTTTGTAACTGTATGTTCCATAGCCACATATTATCAGCCTTACTAGAGGTCCCGAGTTTGATCCCCATCTGGGACGACCCGCATTGTGTCCTTGGGCAAGGCACTTTATCCTGATTGCCTAAATGGGGGCACGATGATGCTGTGTACTAAGTCATACTGCATGTCTATGGTGCACATGTCTTCAACTGCTGTAACCCTGCTTGAGCAGTGCTTGAACAGAGTTAGAATGTTGTGGAGCTGACAGTTGCTCATTGATGCTCGGTGATTCTCTCCGAGTAATCAGGCTTCCTCAACCCATAAAACTGTCATGGTCACGATTAGCCATTGTGCATAAGTATGTGACCTTAAAAACACCAATAAATAAATCAGCCTAATGGAAAAATCTCCAAGAATGGTCTGGGATAATTCAGGCTAGATGATCAGATAATTCAAGCAACAGATTCATTATGGTCCTTAACCTTGAAGGTCCTCGAATTAAAAAATAGGTTTCAATTCATAGAATGTTGGGAAATGTTTGGTTGTTTGTGTATATTGGGGTTTAACTAGTTGAGGGCTAGATTATTTGTGGCGGTCTGAATTTGCTATACAAAGTTTGTTTTATTACAAATTATTGGAGAGTGCCTATAGGCACTCTCCAATAATTTGTAATGGAACATATTTTTATAAACAAAATATTACTTGCATTTGACTGAATATGAAACACGTGAAAGGAAAAACATTGGCTTTTCTTCTGGCTCCCCTATTTTTCTGAAAGCTCCGATAGTGGCTTCTAGCACTCAACCAGGTAATGACATATTCTGCCACCAGGGTCACATCATGTCAGACAGTTTCATGGGTGGAGGAAGCCAGAGTAATCTCAGAGAACAACAGAGCCATGGAAAGTAACTGTCAGAATCTGTTCTCTAGCTGTGCTAACCCAGAACAAGCAGAGTTAGCAGCAGTTGAAGGCAAGGGCTCCACTGATGTGCCATATGTCTTAGTAATCAGTAGAGCTAGGTGGTATTGGAATTTTGAGTTCTCAGTATTTTTAGGGGTTATACCATGGTATTGGTTCACTGTTCGGTATCTGACTTGACTGAGATTTACTGATGGTACCAAGGGGGAATTCACACCAATAAAATCTTCTTCTTCTTCTTCTTCTCCTCCTGTCTTCTAAGCACTCCCTTGTCCACATGATAACTCGAAAACAAATTGTCCTATCTCACTGATTTCTAGGATACTGACAGACAGTCACAAGTTCTCAGCATCCTATGTTTTTCAGGTCTCAAGAGACCTTGAGTATGCCCCAGTCGGCCACAGGGTTTTCACAGCCACTAATTTCCTGTAACAGTAAATTATCCCCAAGCAGAACTATATTTTATTTATCCAGACTGGAGACAATGTAAACAGAAGTGGAGGTACCTGTCAACATTAAACACATTAACACAGACAGATGTCAGTTCTTCAACCAAGTTGAGAGAAACCCTTTTCTTTGCAAGGAAATAAAGTATAAATTATTCAGTTCAATGCTTTTAACCCTCTCAAGACTTCAGTGTGGGTTCCAAAGATTTTATTTAAGTAAGAATAATGTTAACCCTTTCCATGCTCACAATACTGCTCTAAACATCATTCAAATAACTTGCACAGCAAAAAATGTCCATTTCTTATCCCTTGAGCAAGCCCTTTGAATGCTGTGCACATATATGCTTTTTTCTGGTTTCTTGGAAAAATTCCTGTATGAACATCTGTAAATACTATTAATGAAAACCTATTTCTGATTTATTTAAAAATATTTCACCCCCCAATATTAAGCCTCCATAAATTCTCTTTCTGTTTTGTTTATTTCTGATGCTTTAACCCCATTGACACAGACTTGAATTTACTGGATGCTGTAAATTCTGTTTCTCTAGTTTGTCCATGCCACTTGCAATGAGCTCAACACAAATCATATCAATAGTAGTTTTGTGACATGTTCGAAACACACCTTAACCTTTAAAGGCCTATTTCAGGCTTTTGTGATCTCAGAGCCCTTTACATGTCATCAGTTGGAGGTCATGCTAACAATAGAAAAATCACCTGGGCAGTGATTTCTAGTCAAGTCTTGGCTGCCTTAACAGGCAGCCAAGACATGATTAGAAATCACTGTTAAGCAACTGGACATGTACAGGTTATAGTGTAGTGGGAATGCAGGACAATTGCGCAGGCCTTCAAGGGTTAACAAACCTGAAAAGAAAATCAGTCATTTCTTTCAGCTGCTATCAAACATCAACAAGGTCTTATAAATTGCAAATTAGGAAAATTTAAAAATACACATAGTTTCAGTATGCAATGAGTGGTTCAATATGTTTTTTTGGTATCCCCACGATATGGGTATCAGTTCAGTTTTTGTTATATTGCCCATCTCTAGCACACAGACCCACTATGCTCCCACATGGGCAGTCAGGATTAAATGTCTTGCAAAAAGCCTGAGAAATAAGAGAGAGTTTATCGAAACATTGAGGTGCTATTTTTGTAATGGAAAGTTAGTTTGAAAAAAGGTGATAAATTATTTTGGACATTAATCAAAAACCTAAACAAAATAATAATTTGTCACTTTTTGTGTTAGTTGTCCATATTTATTTATGAACAGTGTTTCACCGTTTTGAACACCAAAAAAATGAGAAATTCTAACATTTTTTTTTGGATATTTGATGCCATTGAAAATTGAAAATAACATGTCACCTATTTTCAAGCTAACTATCCCATTACTTATATTTATTTATTTATTCATTTATTGGTGTTTAAGGTAAAATATTTCTGCACACTTGCTAATCATTACCATGAGAGCTTTACGGGTGGAGAAAGCTAGAGAACCTGGAGAGAACCACCGAGCAACTGTCAGTTCCCCAATATACTATCTCCACACAAGCAGGGTTAGTTTTGGTTGAAGATAGGTGCACCATTGACTTGCAGTATGCCTTAGTACACAACACAACGCCACTGTGCCCTCATGTCGGCAGTGTGTAGGGGGGGGGGGGGGGGGGGGTTGAAGCATTTCTCATATAGCCCCTTGAACAGTATCAAGACTGAGGGCCTAACCAGTAGCTTTTAGCCAGGTGTCGTTTGCCTCCACTTGACTAAAAATGACAGCTCACATTCTATGACTTTCTTGTTCTCTATTAGAAAAACATTAGTGTGAGTCTGTGTTGTACCACACCAAAGGTTGAAAAGGCTCATCTTTAAGCTTTCAGGTGTTAACTAATAATATATGTATTCCTAATCTATTTGTTGTTATTTATTGGGGTTTTAACGATACTTTTGACAGCCAGGGTTTTTCTCACTATTAGACAGTTTTACATGTGGAGGTACCCAAAGAGAACCACCCACTGAACAGCAGCAAGTAATGTCATACTCCTCAACGTACCAACTCTGAACAGGCTGTGTTAGCTTTGGTTGAAGGCAAGTGCTCCATCGACATGCAGTACACCTTAGTACACAACACCACTGTGCCCCTATGTGGGAAATCTGGATTAATTGCCTTGCCCAACCTGGCCCAATGCCACAATTTTGTTGCCCTTGGCAGGGATTGAACCATGAACCTTTCAGTTTGAAGTCCAATGCCATGAACACTGAGCAACTGTGCTCCCTATGTTCTTAATCAGAAATCTTACTCAAACCCATATGTATAGATGTATATACCTCCAGATGGTTTGCACAAACTCTTCCATTGTTTTTAAGCGCATGGTCAAATTACTATCCACCTGAAGGCCTCTATTCAGACAGGATTCAAACTTGATTATTCGTGGGGGAAATGTTGTGTACTTGGGGTTAATTGATTTAGTGTAGATCAGTTGCCAAAATCCAGCCAGTGAAGGAAGGGTGTTCACCGTGATATGCAGTTGATTTCTGTGTGTGAATGAGATGTAATTTTGGGATCAGTTTCAGTGTAACTGTGAATGCAAAGCTGTTTGGATGCATTTTTTGACTGTGCATCAAGTTATCTTTATTATGTATACTGCGGTGTGCAGTATTCTATATTTTATACTGCTGTGTGCGGTATTCTATCTTTTATACTGCTGTGTGTGGTATTTACTACTGCCATTTTGTAATGTTAACTGTCATCAGTACCACTCCAATTTCTTTAAATCCAAATCAATCCTGAAAATACAAGAATAGCTTGGAGTGGTCTCAACAATTGTCTAAAATATCCTTGAAAATGAACTGAAAGGTAGGCCTCTGTAAATATTTGATTGTTTGAGTCGAAGTCGAGTCGATCAACAATTTGAGTCGAATTTGAGTTGAAAATAAAATCCTGAATATAAAATTCGGATATGACAAACCTTATTAATAAATGCCTCTGTATATGTACATTCGTACCTTTAATACTGGCTCAATTGTCAAAACATTGCGAGGAATTAAGCGTGAACCGCAAGCACACATCGTCAACATGGAACTTACAGTGTATTACCAGTATCATTTGGAATCATGCATGTCGCGTAATTCTAAATGACATCAGTAATACACTGATATTTTACAGTGGATAAAGCCACGGCTACATACACATGTAATACATGTAAGACTTTGTACAAAACCCAAGCGACGGGGACTACATCTCACCTCTAGTACACTTCAGTAAGAAGCATCCATCCCTTCATGATGAGGCAAGAGCGCATGATGCAAGATCGCACGATGCCAAGCTTAAAGTCAAGAAGGGAGCGAAACAATCACAGGTACATACAGATTCTTTGTCTCTTATTCAAACATGCGTTCAAGTGTGCTGCATTGTTAACGCACAAACTGTTGAATGTTAGCATGAATATGTGGATAAATCATCAGTACAATACCAAAACAATCCTAGTGGCTATTTTAAACTGGAAATATCGCGTACTTGGACACCTGGTTTCAGCTAACTTAGTTCGAATTTGATGTTCAGTCAGTTCAGTCGGGGGGGGGGGGGGGGGGGGGGGGGGGGATGTTTCCCCGGGGGGGGGGGGGGGAGGTCATGAGGAGCATGTTTCCCCACTTTTTTCACCAATTATAGGTACCCTAACGACATTTTCTGACATAACCTTCGCAACCCCTATGATCACTACACATTACCGAGAGGCCACTTTTCCGGCCCATGAACATGATATTTTATAAATTCATTAAGTATGATAGCTGGTAAGTAAATTTGCGGGGAAGACCAATCAGTATTTTCAACGTGCAGCCCTGAAATAGTGAATACGGTCTCTTCCGATTGCAGCTATTGAAGTGATATGGAAGATACCACCAGGATTCTAAGGGCTAAGTAAAAACAAAACAAAATAAATACGCTGAGGTTAATGTCTTAAATAGGATGGGTTCAAGGGTGAGGGGTAGCTTAGATAAATTTAAATATTTTGCATGAACACTGCCCCACCACCATTGACACCCCCTCCCCCACCCTGTGAGCATATTCCTTTGAAGTATTCAACTCAATTTCAAGATCATCAGGCACACTGACAAAATGTCAGTGTTTTGTCACAGATGAAACTGACATCATCGTTAGAGATTACAGATAAAAATAATTATCTTTGACAAAATTTGTTGTTAGGCTTAAAAAAGTTTAAAATAGGTTTTTCAGGCCCTCCCCCATGATCCTTTTGGCTGCCACATCAAGGTGGGGTTCAGGCAAAAAATTACGGATACAAGGTGGAAATTTTTACATTTTCAATTTTTTGGGACCCACCACCCCCAGAATGCAAATTTTTGCCAGTCATGTCTTGGACACCCACCCCTCCCGCACAGTTTTTCCTCAAAGACAATTGGGGACCCACCCCCAATTTATAAAATCTGTTTAACGAAGTATTCAAATTACCTAAATCAAAAAAATAAATAAATAAATACTTTTCCCAAACATGAAAGGTGCTGCAAACCAACTTGTCCGATATCCCAGCCCTGCTCTTGGGCATCCAAGGCATCCCTAGCCACAGATGGCCCCAAAACAATCTCTCTGCATATAAAGCCACAACGGAAATGCAGCATCAGACCCCCAGGTAACCATGGAACCCGCATCCACCAACTGAATTGCAGATATACACCCATTCATGTTCCAAGCAACACAACCCTTACCCCGATGTACAACATGTCTGTGCTGTTCAGACACCAGTCAAATTCCACCACCAAGAAGCCCTGCCCAAAATATATTGTTCCCACCTGGATATCTTCAACTGTCCACAAGAATTTTCATTACTTTTCGGTTAAATGTTTAGTTTGTACAGCTGGTCTGAGAGAGACCTTATACTGAAGTTCTTTGACCCATGCCAGGGTGGCTTGTCTGAGATGAATTGCCTCTTATTTATTTTTTTATGATAGTGCCACTAGAATCATATTTACCTTGAAATTATACACGTTTTCCACAATCAAGATTTTTAGCTCAACTTTGACAGAAGTCAAATTTGAGCTTATGCCATGGCCAGTCGTCCGCCTGTCCATCAACAATTCAATACGGCTCGGGCTAGAGGCCATATTTATGAACCAATCATTACGAAACTTCTTGGGTACCTTTGTTATGAACGTGGGACGAGAACGAGTGTTTTTGGGTCCGATCCGAAATTCAAGTTGGCCGCTGGCAGCCATTTTGTACAAAATTAGGTGCAATCAGATTTTTGCGCAGAACTTCCATATGAAAGCTCTGATTTGAATAATTTTTTGTATGAATGTTTAGTACCATGGGATACATCACATATAATACAGTTTTTTTTCTCGTGCATAAATTATACCAATTAGACTAACTTTGATGTATCTAGTGTTACTTTCAGCACTGTAAGTGCAAATGCCAATATGGCTCGGGCTAGAGGCCGTATTTATGAACCGATCTTTACGAAACTTCTTGAGTACCTTTGGTATCACCATGGGACGTGAACGAGTGTTTTTGGGTCTGGTCCGAAATTCAAGATGGCCGATGGCAACCATTTTGTACAAAATTAGGTGCAATCAGATTTTTGCGCAGAACTTCCATATGAAAGCGCTGATTTGAATAATTTTTTGTGTGAATGTTTAGTACCATTGGATACATCACATATAATACAGGTTTTTTTCTCGTGCAGAAATTATGCAAATTAGATAAACTTTGATTTATTCAGTGCTACTTGTACACAGTAAGTGCACACATCAATATGGCTCGGGCTAGAGGCTGTATTTATGAACCGATCTTCACGAAACGTCTTGGGTACCTTTGTTATCACCTTGGGACGAGAACGAGTGTTTCTGGGTGCGGTCTAAAATTCAAGATGGCCACCAGCAGCCATTTTGTACCAAAATTAGTGCAATCAGTTTTTTGTTCAGAACTTCTGTATGAAAGTTCTGATTTGAATAAATTTTTGTATGAATGTTTAGTAATATGGAATACATCACATATAGTGCGGATTTTTTTCTCGTGCAGAAATTATGCAAATTAGATTAACTTTGATTTATTCAGTGCTACTTGTACACAGTAAGTGCACATGTCAATACGGTTCAGGCTAGAGGCTGTATTTATGAACCCGATCTTCACGAAACTTCTTGGGTACCTTTGTTATCACCTTGGGACGAGAACAAGTGTTTCTGGGTGCGGTCCAAAATTCATGATGGCTGCCAGTGGCCATTTTGTACCGAAATTAGGTCCAATCAGTTTTTTGTCACAACTTCTATATGGCTCGTATTTATGAACTGATCTTCACAAAACTTCTTGGGTACCTTTGTTATCACCTTGGGACAGGAATGAGTGTGTTTTGGGGTGTCTTTGTTATCACTGTGCTATGAGAACAAATATTTTGGGGTTCAGTCAGACCCACTCTGGGACTCCAAGATTTCTTTTCTGGTTTAGCATCTGACTGTCACCCACCTTTACAATACTTTACCTATACATTTGTTACAGCCTACTGTCAGTATTTATGTACAGACCATTACAATACTTTATTTGTACCTTTGTTATCAGGTCATTACCTAGATGTTTGTCATTGCTGGGTCACATACTATATAGGTACATATCTTAACAAGTTGAGCTACAGTGTTATTGACACTTTCATAATTCTATCAATCTTTCCAGTTATTCCATACATGGAAGCACACTAGACCAATGGAATGAGGCAGCCTGAGGCTTTCAGAAGAATCAAATAATAGGAGCTACAAAGCACTAATAAGAGGCAGACTGCCTTAGTAGAAAGATAAAGGAGTGAAAATCATGACCAAATAGCTGGGAATCACTTTTTTGTTTTGCAAATTTTTGCCAGACCCAGAACAGAACCCACCTCCTAATGAAGTGTAAAACATGGGGAAAAAATTCTAACATGGAGCCCCCAACACATTATAAATGCTCTATTCTGTTCTAAGTTATGAATCTAAGCACTTGAATTCACCTTGGTTGTAATTACTTATCTGTAAAATGATATTTGGCAAAAAATTGCATGACCTCGGCAAAAACTGCTCTTTGGGGCTCAGAAAAGGACCTTGTATCCTGGCATTTTTTTGTGCCCCCCCCCCCCCCCACATGCTTTCTTTTTATAACCAATGCAAACTTAAAAAAAAAAAAATTCAGTGGTTTATGTCTGATATTTTACCCAAGTTAATAAATATCCAAGCATTGCAAAGCCTTCTTGCTCTCAGAGAACAAAATAAACCATCACCCATGCTATTCTGTAAATTATGAGGCCTAAAACATAGAACAAACCAAGGAAATGAACTTTTGGTGGCAAAGAAATAATTTAAAAAATAAAAAAGGAAATAACAAACCACCCGTCTGCATGCAATTTTACAAAAAATGGCCTGAGAAACAGAAGATCTACTTTGTTGGACCTTATTCACTGTACTTACTGATGAAAAACACACATCTTCCTTTTAATTTTAATTTGAAAAGTAACTTAACCTTGGAAATTTGTGATTGAAAAATCTTTTGTTTCTTAACCCTTTACCCAATGCAGACGATATCAAAATTTATTATTTTAAATATCATTTTTTCAAATTTTTCAAAAAATTTCAACAAAACCATATGTGACCCCTTGTTGGAACGAGCTCGAAGAGCTCGTTCCAACGAGGCGTCACATGATATGGTTTTGTTGACATTTTTTGAAAAATATTATTTTTTCAACTGCTGAATTTGCATATTACGCGGGCGGATGTGGACGATTCGTTGGGTAAAGGGTTAATCAATTTTTATGCTCTCTGACAGTATTTTGGGGAGCATATAGTAGTCACTTTGTCGATCTGTCCATGTTTCAATCTGTCCTTCCAGCCAGATGTTGTTCATACATAACACAGTGGTGCCTTATTATGTACATGTATGTGTGTGTCATAACCTTGACCCAAAGTTATAACTTCAAGGTCACAGAATGTTCACCTATGATGCATGCACAAAAACAGAAAAAGTATTTGCAGTATTGTACTCATTCTATTTTCACTGAAATTTTAACAGCTACACTTGCTTGATTGAGTTGTCTCCAAAGTATTACAAACTATCATGATCATGCCTTTCATAATATTCTGGCCTGTGAATTATCAGAAATTATCCAAAATATATATTTCTCGATATCCATCGAGTCGATGGATATCGAGAAGTATTCCTCAGTATAGCTTCTGAAATGACTTCATGCTTCAGCACATGATGTCGCCTTGAATGTCACCTTGAAGGAACGATCAGCTGATCTTTGTTATTTTCTTGAAACTGTTTGCAGTCAAATTGGGCTGAATATTGCACAGTAAAATGTCACATAGCATATAATAAAAAGAACATCTGCACTATTTTAGTGAATATCGGGAATTATCTCATGAGTGTGGTCCTGAAAGTTTTATTTTTCATGAGCACTTGCACGAGTGAAAAATAATAATGAAAGCTCCTCGTGCTTGGCACATGACATCTCCTTGAATGTCGCCTTTAAGGAACGATCAGCAGATCTTTGTTATTGTCTTGAAACTATTTGCAGTCAAATTGGGCTGAATATTGTGCAGTAGAATGTCACGTAGCATATAATAAAAAGATAATCTACGCTATTTTAGTGCAGAATTATCTCATTCGTGTGGACCTGAAAGTATTATTTTTCAATTGCGCATGCGCTCATGAAAAAATAACACTTTCAGGTCCACATTGAACATTCATGAGATAATTCCTGATATGCACTAAAACAGCGTACATATCCTCTTTATACTTTGGGCTCATATTCAGGGAGCATCCATCAACCCTGCTGATATTTTCTTGTTTTGTTATTTCTGCTTGCAGGCCTTTAGATTACCCCAATTTCACACCGTTTACAGGTGTGCCCAAATTAGAGAAGGTGTGAAGACATCAAGAAAAATATATAAGTTCACCCTGCCTCTTCTACATTTGTGAATAACTTCCATCATAATATGAACACAGACACACAAAGAAAGGCATGGCAATAAAACATAACACGATAAGGCTGTTATTTATGGTTTTAATGTTCCCAAATTAAGGCAAACGGGTGTGCCCAAAATAAATGAATTTAACTCGTAACCCGCTGAGTATTTTCAAAATATTTTTCATCAAATCTAGTCATGGCAGCTGTGAATCAGCCATGACAAGATTTGATGAAAAATTCATATAAATTTATGTAAAGAAATCATTGGTTGAAAAGTGTATTTATTTACAGGGGAGAAATTTGGTTAAATGTGCCCAAATTACACTTATTTCTGAGGCCAGGCATTTTGTATCCTTGCAGGAATATCAGCCAGCAGCATGCAAGGAGTTAAAGGCCTGGCTCAGCATTGGTGATGTGCAGCCATAGGGAATTTGTGGTGTCATTAGTTACTATCATATGCAGTAACAGTTCATATTGAAATACAATGCCACGTAAAACATTCAGAGTTTCAAACACACATTGAAACTAATATTAGTGTTAAATTGTTATAATTTTTTAAAGAAATTAAATTAAGACTACCACAGCAAAGAGATATCAATCATTTCAGAATTTTACTACTTTTTGACAAAGACATTATGTGTACAGTCAATTAAAGACCCGGTTTCCATCACCCCTGATTTCTAGTGCTAAACTAGGGGTGCCGAACCCGGTTTGTGTTACTATCTATAGCACTGGGAAAATACCAAGTGTAACCAATTAACCATGCTATCAGTACAGCCTGACAGAAAAATAACACCTCATGAACTAAATGACAAACAGGCAAGATTTGAATCAATCAAAAGAAAACTATTTTGCTCGAAAATGCATAACCATACGAAAATTATTAATTTGACAGGTCTACGTGTCGAAAAAGTGTCAATAATGCGATAATTTATTCCGCGGAGTGCTATTCTGTTTTTGACACACTGACATGACCGTAATCCTGTGTGTGACATCCCACCAATGCTGACTGCATACTGTTAGAAAAAAAAATTCATAGAACATCTCAGCGCAGATCCATGGTGGTTTGCATTCACAGCACAAATGTGTATCTTTAAAAATATTAATTGGTTGTGTTTGTGTTCAGTGCCGTTCATTTAAATTCATTCACGCTTCTGTTTTTATTAAACCTGTGGAAAAATATGCACTTGCGAACGATGAACTTTCTTAGGGGGTCGGCAGCACTCATCACAATTTAGTTTAAACAATATTTATTCAATAATTGATAAATGCATACATTTCTTAAGTCAAAAAAAAAAAAAATTTTCCCCTGAAAATTTGCGGTCCGGGTGGGACTTTTGGTCCAAAATCCGGAAATTTTTGTTTTTTGTTTTTTATGCATTTCTGTCAATTTTAAGACCAAAAAAAAATTTTTTTTTCCCCTGAAAATTTGGGGTCCGAGTGGGACTTAGAAAATTTTGGACCAAAATCCAGAATTTTTTTTTTTGTTTTTTATGCGTTTTTGTCAATTTTAAGACAAAAAAAATATTTTTTTTTCCCCTGAAAATTTGGGGTCCGGGTGGGACTTAAAAAATTTTGGACCAAAATCCGGAAATTTTTTTTTGTTTTTTATGCATTTCTGTCAATTTTAAGACAAAAAAAAAAAAAAAATTTTCCCATGAAAATTTGGGGTCCGGGCAGACTTAGAAAATCCGGAATTTTTTTTTTTTTTGTGTTTTTTATGCGTTTATGTCAATTTTCAGCCAAAAAAAAATTTTTTTTTTACACCGAAAATTTGGGGTCCGAGTGGGACTTAGAAAATTTTGGACCAAAATCCGGAAATTAGTTTTATCGTTTTTTATGCATTTTAAGAAGAAGAAAAAAATTTAGGCTGAAAGTATTTTGTTTGGGAAAAAAATCTGTTTTTTATGCATTTATCTCAATTTTGGGACGTAAAAGTGCAGGAACTGAAAATAGAAGGAAAATCCTGTGTATTGTGTGGGCACAATCGCTTCATCTAGTTGGTATATGCTTTTCTTAGGAGTGGCGTATGCAGCTTATTCAAGTCAAGTCCCTGGTTTGATATTTAGACTACCATGTCAGGTGAGCCCCCCCTGGGGCCTCTTGTTTATTTATTGGTGTTTTTAAGGTCATATACTTATGCACAATGGCTAATCATGACTGTAACAGTTTTACGGGTGGAGGAAGCCGGAGTACCCAGAGAGAACAACCGAGCAGCTGCCAGCTCCCCAACATCGTAACTCCACACTGCAGTACAGGCAGGGTTAGATTGGTTGCAGACATGTGTACCATCGACTTGCAGTACACCTTAGTACACGGCGTCATCATACCCCCATGTGGACAATCGGGGTTGGGTGCCTTGCCCAGGGACACAATTTGGGAGTCTGAATTGATCGCTCAGACGGTCACCAATCCAATGATTAACCATGCTCAACATTGCATAACTTAAGTGATCTGATGAGAACCGGTTACCACAACACCACCGCCCCCCTTTCATTACCTGGAATCGAATAATTATATTTTCCAATGATAACCCATACCACCCCAACTCCACCCCCCCCCCCCCCCAAAAGAAAGACCTCCAGCAATTTTAATTATTAATTCGCCATAATATTGTTGAATACCGCAATTGTTTTAACTTAATTTAAAGTCAAAACACAGCCTGCAAAATCAACGTAGACCATACTTATCAAAGTCACTGCTCAACACGTGCATTTTGCTTACCAGTAAATCAGTGTGGGGGGGGGGCAACAATTATTTGTAAGTTTAATAGACTAGCAAAAGGGCTATGGTTGTAAATGGCTCGTAAGATTTTATGCAGTAATTCTAAGAATTAGTCCCCACAAGTAGTGACATGGAAATCCCCCCCACCCCACCCCAAAAAAATAAATAAATAAGAAATTACCACACACTCTTGTGAATTTCATCGCCCGTTCCCCACCTCCATTCTTGATTTTTTCTGAAGTTTATCCTGATTTTTAACTGAGAGAGAGAGAGGTCTAAAAACTAATTTTCTCTTTAAATGAATATAGAGTTTGGTTATTCATATTGCTAAGTGATTCTGTTCAACTGTTAATTTGAAGTTAACATGTACAAAACAATAGGCTGCTGTGAGTCAGTGAACAAAAGAAGCTTTAAATAACTGGTAGTAGTTTGATTATGTCACTGGTTGCTAATACCCCTGTCATGACTGTCTTATTAAAAGATTATTGCCACAGGTTTTAATTACTGAACAAACTATTGTAATCATCTTCACCTGTGCAAGTTCATTAGACTTTGTGATTTGTGAATTTCTTCTTCTTTTTTTTTTTAAATATTCTTAGACATGATTCGAGGATGGATGGTTGATTTCTCCCAATAAAGAACGCACATCTTCACGTGCATGGAAATGTCTGGTTTTTAGAAAGGCACTTAATCCCGATTGCTCACATGTGGGCACCATGTACTAAGGCATTATGCATGTTGATGCACTTGTCTTCAACTAATGCTAACCATGCTTGTGTGGGGTTAGTATAGTATAGAACTCTATGGACTCAATGTTAGGTCGTCCATTAAGGGATGTAGGCATCATTTTTTTAGGGCGGCCGCCCACAATGCAACTCAAGGATGAGAATGTCTGGCAACTAAAAAGACTGAAAACTTGGCCAGAGGTCAAGCTGGAGGAGATTAGGGAGGGGGTTACCCCCTCCCATAATCTCCTCCAACTTGACCTTTGGCCATTGGTGATGGTCCAATGGTGTGTGTGTGGTGGGGGGTATTCAATATTTAATATCAGCAGTGATCAAAGATTTCATGTTGAGGAAAGTGAATCAAATGCAATGTAGGCATTTATTAGATTGTTGTTAAGAATATCGGCTGTGGACCCTTGGGGTTGGGGGGTCATACGACCCCATGACCCTCCCTGGCTACACCCTTGGCATCTTGTTTGAGACGGAAACTCCCACACTGAAATGCGAAATGTCCAATTCATCAAGCCTTTGGGAAAATATTTGCTAACACTATTCATTTTTAGCATTGCTGTTCCAATGTTACAGGCCCGTCTATTTTTTTCAGAAGAGTAGGCTAAATAAGTTGTTGCCTGTCTAGTTATACTGCTGAATTTAATTTTTATTTTGCTTGAACTTGTATATACCTGTCATGTTTCTAAAGTCTATATTTGATAACTTACATAGTTGTTTTAATTACCGTACATAGTTGTTTTAATTACCGTAATAAAAGAAGATAAATTAATGTAAATTACTGATTTGTGTAATATTTTAATACCCTCCCTCAGTCAACAATCCCAGTTTTCTCTCTGGTATAAATAATTAACTTTTCCTCACTCATCTCAACATGGACAGCCATTTGTTTATTAACATGGTGACTGAAATAGTTCCATTGCAGTCAATGATTGACAGAATCTATTTATAGGCTGACTTATCTTAATAACTCTTGATTAACAGGACTCAGATTTTTAATGCACTCACGTAATGATTAGAGAAACAGTTGTGAATTTGATGGCTCAGTGGTTACAGCATTGGACTTCAAAACCGAAAGGTTCATGGTTTGATCCCCACCAGGGGTAACTGCATTGTGTCCTTGGGCAAGGAACTTAATTCCGATTTATTTATTTATTCAAATATTTATTGGTGTTTTAAGGTCACATACTTATGCACAATGGCTAATCGTGACCGTGACAGTTTTACGGGTGGAGGAAGCTGGAGTACCCGGAGAGAACCACTGAGCATCAACAAGCAGCTGTCAGCTCCTCAACATTCTAACTCTGTTCAACCTCCGCTCAAGCAGAGTTACAGTGGTTGAAGACATGTGCACCATCGACGTGCAGTATGCTTTAGTACCCGGCGTCATCATGCCCCCATGTACCGGGATAAAGTGCCTTGCTCAAGGACCCAACATGGGTCGTGCCAGACGAGGATCAAACTCGGGACCTCTAGCATAGAAGTCCAACAGTCTACCACTGAGCCACCCCGCTCCCACTTAATCCCGATTGCCCACATAGGAGCAAGGTAATGCTGTGTGCTAAGGTGTACCACACATTGATAGTGCTAACCCAGCTTGAGTGGAGTTGTGTGTTGGGAAATCTGACAGCTGCTCACTGCCAAGCCAGAAAATAAGCAGACTGTCATCTGCAAAATGAGGTCCCCAGAGGGTGAATTTGGCGATGCTACCCTAGCATCGCCGAATTTACCCTCTGTGAACTTCAGTCTGAATCAAGGTCTCAAAACTAAACACAAATAGGTACCTAGAGGATAAATTGGCCCACTGTATCGGATAGCATCAGCAAATTCTCTCCATGGGGACCTCATTCAGCAAATGACAGATCGCTTATTTTCAGACTTGCTCACTGCTGATCAGTGGTCTTCTTTGGGTACTTTACCCTTACTCCACCCGTAAAACTGTCCGACCTGAGGTGACCCTGGCTGACAAAACTGTTGTTAAACCCCCCCAATTAAAATAAATAACTGTTTATTGAGTAACTCAGTGGTACATTCTCTTTGATGAAGATATATGATATCATTAATAGTGACTAACCAGCTTGTGCCGACCACCTAAACAAATGTGAGAATCTATAACTTTTTCATCACTAGTTGGCACCAATCACCTGATGAAATTAAACTCACCACAGGTAGAGCTGAAACGGTTATCTGATTAATCGATTAATCACTGATCAACATCTTGATCAATCCAAAAAGTAATTGATCGATTAACCATTACTTTTGAACTACTGTATTTTATGGGTTAACAAAGGAACAAACTTGCTCAAAAACAGGCAAACATTGTCACACTGACTCACTTCAATTATATGTGACAGAGTAAAGCATGCAAGTTTGGCAATGACATTCTTGTTCACTTGATTCATCATTATACTATATCATAGGCCTTCATGGTACAGTGGAGCCCACTTAATTGGATATCTCTTATTTGTATATCCCTGTTAATTGAATATAATTTTCAAACACAAAACCATTTACCATACCTTCAGTACAAATTTGATCTGTTAATTGCATATGGGCTCTAGTATAAACTCCTGTTAATTGTATATAAATTTTTGTAATATGTCGAAAAAATTACTGTGACATGCACCAAATTCCCCTTATTTATCAACCTTTTTGGCCTCACTACATCCAATACAGGTATTTATTCTATTATATCTTGTTTGACAGAGCTCTATGTGCTCTGCCAAACTAGATATAATAGAATAAATGCTCAGTTTTCCTCCAGAACACAGGAAACTGACCAAATCCCTGTTAATTGTATACTCCTGTTAATTGAATAATTTTCACTGGCAAAATGGATATTCAATTAAGAGGATTCTACTGTATTCAATTTTTTATACAGAGTTTTGGTATTTTTAAAATACCGCAGTATGACTGTATACCGAATATCGCCGGAACAAACAAATATTTGACCATTTGACATACTTGTTTACTTGAATGATCATCAGCAGGTGCCTATGATAAAGCCAACAGCCCCCTACCAATGTCCAAGAACTCATTGCTGCACTGCAGGAAGAATGGAATAACATCAGTGAAGCTGATATTGGACGTTTGGTGACGAGTTTGCCACGTCGGATCCGCGCATGTCTCGCGAACCGAGGAGGATTTACAAGGTATTGAGGTCTTGGACTGAGTGTGGTAAATTCTCTGACTGGCCATCCATGTCTTCTACAGCTCAGTGCATGGAATGTGTGCTTGTCAGACACCCAACTATCGCTGAAATCATTCACCTGATATCACAGTGCAACTGTCTTTTTGATGAAAATATAAATATATTTCTTCATATATCTCACTTTTATCAAATATCCCCTACTTTTTAGCTCACCTGGCCTAAAAGGCCATGTGAGCTTTTCACATCACTTTGCATCCGTCGTCGTCTATCCGGCATCCGTAAACTTTTCACATTTTCATTTTCTTCTCTGTAACCGTTGAGCTGGTATGAACCAAACTTGGCAGGAATAGTCTCTGGGGGGTCCTCTAGAAACGATCCTCATTTTGTTCCTGTCGGATGAAAAACATGGCTACCAGAGGCATTCTTTGATTCTGGTTGGTAGATTTTCAAAAATCTTCACCTCTGAAACCACCAGGCCAAATGTTTTGAAACTTCACATCAATGATAACTGGGTCCCCCTCTATCAATGATCCTCATTTAATGTTGATCGCGTTACAAACATGGCCACAATTGCAGCTTAAAGTTACTATAGAAACCCTATGAGAAATCACATTTTTAGCCCGACTGTTTACAGTGAGGGCTATAGTAATGACTTTTGTCCGTCCATCCGTCTGTCTGTCCATCTGTTAACTTTTAGAGTTTTGGTTAAAGTTTGTGGTTAAAGTTTTTTACTGAAGGTTCAAGTAGGTTTTTTTTTTTTTCTCTTTTCCTGTTTAGTTGACATTTGGAGTTTTGGTTAAAGTTTGTGGTTAAAGTTTTTTGTTCAACCTTCAAGTACAGGCTATACCTGGTAGTTCTTGTCTGATCGTCACAAAATTGCATGTGCAGGTTTTAGGTCATGTCTACTTGAGAACGACCCCTTTTGGTCATGATCGGTCAACTGGTACAGCTGCCCGAGCCCAAAACCCGAAAACCATTAGCACAGTCTACAGGTCGTATTTATGAAGGGATTTCATTGCAACTTCATAGAATGCCTCTGTATAATGCCTCTAATGCCTAGATGAAAACATCCCCGTTTGGGCATGATCTGTCAACTGTGATGGCTGCCCAAGCCCGAAACCCAAAAACTTTTAGGGCAGTCTGCAGGTCATGTTTAATATGGACGGATTTCATTGTAACTTGATAAGATGACTCCGTATGATGTCTACATGAGAATTTCCCCATTTGGGCGTGATCTATCAACTGTCACGACTGCCCAAGCCCAAAACCCGAAAACCTTTAGCACAGTCTGCAGGTCATATTTATGAAGGGGTTTCATTGTAACATGATAGGTTGACTTCATATAATGTCTACACAAGAAAGTCCTCTTTTGGACTTGATTGGGCAACTGTGACGGCTACAGGTGCCCGAAGCCCGAAAACCTTCAGCACAGTCTACAGGTCATATTTATGAAGGGATTTCCTTGTAACTTTGTAGGATCAATCCACAACATGATGTCCAGATGAGAATGTCCCCTATTCTATGCGATCATTCAGCCATGATGGCTGCCCAAGCCCGAAGCCCAAAGCCCGAAAACCTTTAGCTCAGTCTACATGTCATATTTATGAAGGGATTTCATTGTAACTTGATAGGTTGACTTCATATAATGTCTGGATGAGAACATCCCCTTTTGGGCAACTGTGACGGAAACAGGGGCCAGAAAGCCCGAAAACCTTTAGCACAGTCTACAGGTCATATTTATGGAGGGATTTCATTGTAACTTGATAGGTTGACTTCAAAAAATGTCTAGATGAGAACGTCCCCTTTTGGGCAACTGTGATGGCAACAGAGGCCTGAAGCCCGAAAACCTTTAGAATATTCCACAGGCCAAAATTATAAAGGGATTTCATTGTAGCTTGGTAGGATGACTCCAAGTTTGTGGTTAAAAACCCAGACAAACACCACCACCCCCTAACCCCCCCCCCCCCACCCCAATTAGGTTTTTTTTTTTCTTTTTTTCTCCAATATGCTTTTTAAACTATTTACAGTCACTACATGTGGAACCTTTTTTAAAACTTACGTACCCACCCCCATCCCTCCACCCCCACCCCCTGGGGGGCCAATTAGGCACTTTTTTTTCTTTCATCAAAAATGCTGGTTTACAGTTTGGGTTACAAACCCAGACAGACACCACCACCCCCCCCCCCCCCCCCCCTGCACCCTCCACCAAATTAGGCATTTTTTTTTTATTATTTCCTCCAATATGCATTTTGAACTATTTACAGTCACTACCTTTTTTTCCTTTTGTCAAAAATGCATTTTTACAGTTTTGGTTAAAGTTTGTGGTTAAAAATCCAGACACAAATTATCACCCCCACCCATCCCCCCCCCCCCCCACCCACCCCCCAATTAGGCATTTTTTTTTTCTTTCCTCGAATATGCATTTTGATCTATTTACAGTCACTACATGCGGAACCTTTTTTTTAAACTGACGTAGGGGGGGGGGGGGGGGGGGGGCAATTAGGCACTTTGTTTTCTTTCTTCAAAAATGCTTTTTTTAAAGTTTGTGGTTAAAAACCCAGACAAACACTACCCCCACCCCCATGGTGCCAGTTAGGTATTTTTTTTCCCTGCTCAAGATGCATTCTGAAGCATTTAGACTGACCACGTGGAAAAAAATGGTCTCCCCTGACACACCCCCACTCTCCCCCACCCCTCACCCCCACCCCACCTCCTCCTCACCCAGGGCCATTCATGCAATTTTTTTTTTTTGGTACAAAATGCATTTTTAGCCTGGCTGCTTATAGTCAGGGCTATAGTCCTGACTTTTGTCTGTCCATCTGTTGGTCCATTCATCTGTCTGTAAACAATTGGTTTCCAACTGATAACTCCAGTTTGGATTATTTTATTTCAACCAAAGTTGATATGTGTATTTTCCAGCTAGTAATACAGGCCAGGTTTGAATATAGGTCCCACAACTCCCCCCCCCCCCCCCCCCCCCCCTCCCCACACACACACACACACACACACGAACAAACGTGTCACTTAGGCAATTATTCTCAAAATGCATTTTGAAGGATTGGGAGTTATTACATGCAAAAAAGAAAATTGACTCATATATCCCAAAATTGCTTTATGTACTGCATATTTAATCCTTTACCTAACACAAGTTGAAGCCAACAGTACAAATTATTTTTCTGAAACATCAGATTTTTTCATATTTTACTTCTAACCATGGCTTATTAGTCCTTATTGCAACAAGCTCATCAAGTTTGTTCCATTAATAGGTCATGAGGTATGTTTTGAAGTAGAGAAATGAAAAAATAAAATCTGAACAGCAAATTTTGTATATCACGAGTGCAGATTCGTTAGATAAACTGTTAACAAAAAATGGCTCCGACTATTTTGCGTCTAAGCATTGCCATTCCTGGGACAGTCGGGCTGCATGCGTGACATCACTCTAGTCATCTTCTTCTCTGGAACTACTGAGCCATCGTGAACCACACTTGGCTTGGATAATCTATGGGAGCTCCTCTAAAAACAATCCTCATTTTGTTCCCATGGGTTTGAAAACATGGCTGCCAGAGGCATTCTTTGATTCTGATTGGTGGATTTTGAAAAATCTTCTCCTCCGAAACAACAGGGCCAAATGTTTAAAAACTTTGCATGGTTGATGACTGGGACCCCCTCTAGCAATGATCCTCATTTAACGTTGATCAGGTTGCAAACATGGCTTCAATTGCAGCTTATAGTTACTATAGAAACCCTATGGGAAATCACATTTTCATCTTCTTCTCTGGAACTAATGAGCCAACGTGAACCAAACTTGGCAGAAATGGTCTATGGGAAGTCCTCTACAAACGATCCTCATTTTATTTCCGTGGTCAGTAAATGGCAAATGCCTGCTACCATTGAAACTGAGTAGCCCCTTTGTCTCCCAGTTTTTATACCCCCACTTTTTTCAAAAAGTTGGGTATACAGGATTGCACTTGTGTCTTTGTCTCTGCATCCATCCTTGTGTCTGTCAGTCTGTCTGTCTGTCTGTCCGCACTCAGATGTCTGTTCATGTTATAACTTCAATATTACTGCTTAGATTTTGATGAAATTTTATACAGATGTTCACTATTATGAGATCTTTAAGCAGCCATTTTGCTGTTGGAATATTTTTTCTTTGAGTTATGGCCCTTTGAATATACAAAAATAGGCTATTTTTTGTCTCTTTGCCTCGTATCTCAGGTTTGGGTTATCGGACCTTAATGAAATATGGAATGAAACCCTTTCAAATGAGTCTCTGATAATATTTCTTACTTTTCACTGTTAAGACTTATCCCTCTTTTTAACCTTGAAAATTTGCTGTTTGTCTCGTAAAATAGCCATTTTTTTGTCTTTTCGCCTCATATTTCAGGTTTGTGTTATCAGATTTCAATGAAATTTGGAATGAAGATTGTTTTGGAGAATAGCTTTCATAGTATCACAGTTCATTTCTTCTCTTCTCATTGTTTGTCGGTATGCACCATGGGGGTATGCACCAGGGTGTCCCCCCCCCCCCCCTCCTCTTCTTTTTATTGGTATGGAACAGTGCTTATACCCCTTAAAGAGGGATAAACAAAGCCTTCATAAATAAATGGTTTATAATTTTCTGAAGCATCTTTCTTTATTACATAATTTTCAGGACATGGAGCACATGCTAGGGATTCTGTGAAGTAGAGGACTCATTTTCTATTGCCATCACTTGTCCAGCATCCGTCATCAGTCATCATCCATAAACTTTTCACATTTTCATATTCTCTGGAACTGCTGAGCAGATGTAAACCAAACTTGACAGGAATGGTCTTTGTGAGGTCTACTACAAACGATCCTCATTTTCTTCCCGTCAGAAGATAAACATGGCCGCCAGAGGCATTCTTTGATTCTGATAGGTGGATTTTCAAAAATGTTGACATGATTTATGTCTGGGACACCCTCCACCAACAATCCTCATTTAATGTTGATTGGGTTGCAAATATGGCTGAAATTGTGGCTTATAGTTACCACAAAACCTTATGGGAAATCACATTTCCATCTTCTTCTCTAGAACTACGGAGCCGATGTGAACCAAAATTGGCAGGAATGGTCTATGGGTGGTTCTCTACATACTATCCTCATTTTGTTCCCGTCGGATGAAAAACATGGCGGGAGAGGCATTCTTTGATTCTAATTGGTGGATTTTCAAAACTCTTCTCTGAAACTACAGGACCAAATGTTTTGAAACTTCACAAGATTGATGACTAGGACACCCTCTACCAACAATCCTCATTTAATGTTGATGGGGTTGCAAACATGGCCACAATTGCGGCTTATATTTACCATAGAAACCCTATGGGAAATTACTTTTCATCTTCTTCACTGGAACTACTGAGCTGAACCAAACTTGACAGAAATGATCTATGGGAGGTCCGCTACAAACGATCCTCATTTTATTTCCGTGAGTTGAAAAACATGACCACCATAGGCATTTTTTGATTCTGGTTGGTGGATTTTCAAAAATCTTCTTTGAAACTGCCTACCCAAATGCTTTGATACTTCACATAAATGGTGACTGGGACCCCCTCTACCAACAATCCTCATTTAATGTTGATCAGGTTGTAAACATAGCTTCAATTGCAGCTTATAGTTACTATAGAAACCCTATGGGAAGTCACATTTTCATCTTCTTCTCTGGAACTAATAAGCTGATGTGGCCTAATTTGGCAGGAATGGTCTGTGGGAAGTTCTCTACAACTGTTCCTCATTTTGTTCCTGTGGGTGAAAAACATGGCTGCCAGAGGTTAAGCAACATCGAGCCTCGGTTAGTCCTCGGATGGGCAATTGATTCGGACTCCTGCATTGTGTCCTTGGGCAAGGCACTTAACCCCGATTGTCCACATGGGGACACGATGATGCCATATACTAAGGCATACTGCACGTCGATGGTGCGCATTTGTCTTCAACCAATCTAACCCTGCCTCTGCTGCAGTGCGGAGTTACGATGTTGGGGAGCTGGCAGCAGCTCGTCGTTGCTCAGTGGTTCTCTCTGGGTACCTCCATCCGCAAGCTGTCACAGTCATGATTAGCCATTGTGCATAAGTATGTGACCTTAAACACCAACAAATAAATAAATAAGTAAACTACAAGGCGGCCAAGTGTTTTGAAACTTTCGAATGATTTATGACTGGGACACCCTTTACCAATGATCCTCATATAATGTTGATCTGGTTGCAAACATGGTCACAATTGCAGCTTATAGTTATCATAGAAACCCTATGGGACGTCACATTTTCCTCTTCTGTTCTTCCAGGTGAGTGATTTCAGGCCCATTAGAGACACTGGTTCTTTTTTTAACAGTTGCAATTAGATAGTAAATCCCCTGGTTTCTTACAATATTTACAAGTTTTAGTTGAACTGCTTGGTCTTAATGATGTAGGGCTGGCATTAGAGGACTTATTCTCACTAGCCTTCTTATCTTATTAAATTTGGGCAGTGAAAAGTTGGAGGATTGGAAGGATCTGAATTTGGTCTAGGTCAACTTTAGAAAGAATTCTTGTGGCCCAAAAATTTGAGGAGTTGTGACTCATTTTATGAGTTAAGGCATAGTCATCTGCTAACTCTCCTGTTTTGTTTAAGCTGTCAACTTTTTGTTCATCCAGGTGGGCCTTTATATCCGAATTTATCTTTCCTTTAAACTCTTCAATTAACATCATTCCCTTTAATGTTGAGAAATCATTCCATATTTCTTTGGAATGGCACCACCTGTCAAATAAATTTTGCTTTTCTCTGGCAAATTCCACATGAGTTTGATATTCATTTTGTGCTTAACTTGACAAAGTCTGCACCTCAAATTATTCTTATTGAAAACATAGCATGTGGGGAACAACAGACCTTAACCCTTTACCCAACGCAGACGATATCAAAATTTATTATTTTAAATAACATTTTTTAATTTTTTTCAAAAAATTTCAACAAAACCATATCATGTGACCCCTCTTTGGAACGAGCTTGTCGAGCTCGTTCCAAAGAGGGGTCACATTTTAATTTTTTTCAAAAAATTTCAACAAAACCATATCATGTGACCCCTCTTTGGAACGAGCTCGTCGAGCTCGTTCCAAAGAGGGGTCACATGATATGGTTTTGTTGAAATTTTTCGAAAAATAATATTTTTTCAGCTGCTGAATTTGCATATTACGCGGGCGGATGCAGGCGATTCATTGGGTAAAGGGTTAACATATTCTCAATTATCACAATTCTTGTCTTATTTCATAATCCTTTCATAAACATTAAACATTATCCTTTTTATCCTTTTCACCAAACACAACACACAGTAAAGTAAAGCGACAGTGTCAATGATACTTTCATTACTATAATTTCTGAATTTCTGCATTTTGGCCTCTGGAACAAGTTCATATGCCTTAAGTACAACCCGATGCTTCATCAATATTTTTGAGATGACGATTTTTATTACCTGGTAAACGCATGCGTATACATGGGCATCACTGCCCATGTGTAGATTACGACCAGTCCACAGCGACTGAACTGTAACCCAGCTTCTAGGATTAACAAGTTAGAGAGTCCAGTAATTACTCATCATTGCTTGGTGCTGCTCACTAAGTACTCAAGCTTCCTCAACCCACAAAACTATGTGACTTGACATGACACTGGCTGATGAAAGTGTCATTAAACCCGCAATAAATAAATAAATAAATAAACTTGAGAAACAGAATTTACAGAATCAGTAAATTCGAGTCTGTGTGAAAATGGTTAAAGCAAATTAGAACTAAATGATATAAAAAAAAATTATGAAGGCTTATTTTTAGAGGTAAAATATCTTTAAAAAATTCTGAAATAGGTTTTCATAAGCAGCATTTAAAGATTTTCATACAGGATTCAGATACAATTTTTCAAGAAACTGGAAATAATTTCTGTGTATATTATTATCCATATGTCGCACAATGCTTGAGATATGAGCATGACTCACTTTCAAAATTTTAGGCAAAGCCCACTTTTTGAACATAAAAATGCATGTATGAACTTGGGAAAGCATTGGAGGGTCAAGAAATGTGATTTTCAGCAATTCTGAAAAATACACTCATTGACCCCTGGGTGACTTCAGTGTCCTTGACCCATATTTTGAACCTCTATTGAGTTTTCATTCATTTTCTGTTGGTCCCAGGTCCATATGTCATATCAGGCTTGAGATATGATCATGACCCACTTCATAATTTTTGGCCACGCCCACTTTTTTAATGGAAAATGCATGTATGAACCAGGCTTGGCAATTTCAGGAGAGCGATTTTTTAGCTCTCCTTACTGCCCTCCTGAAAGAATTAAGGAGAGCGAAAAATTGCCCTCCTAAATATTTTGGTCTGGGATGATTGAGATTACATGTATTATGCTCACATTAAATTTTTGTTGTAAAGCAAAAATGTAATTTAACTTCGAAGTCACATAACATCACGTAATTTCATTTTGAAAGTGGTTTAGTGGTAAAAGGTAATGGCTGCAACCATACCCAAACACAGTTGCAATCATTTGAAGCAAAATGGGTCACAGCAATATTTTTTTTTCTGTCAGTTTCAAGTTCAACAACTGACATCACAGTTTGAGGGGTAATTATTCAAGGAATATTGACACTATAATATACTACCATTACTACTATCCTGTCACTTGAAGCACTTGCACCAGGATGTGACTGTAGATTCAAGCAGACCTGTTGTCCAAGAAAGTCATATGCCTACCACTACCACCTTCAACCCCCCTTTGGGGGGTTGAAGGTGGTAGTGGTAGGCGTATGACTTTCTTGGACAACAGGTCTGGGTACACACACAGGTCTTGTCAAGTGTGTGTTCGGTTGTTGAGTGAGACATCTAGATGTCTAAGAGATTTCGCTTTACCTTAGTAAAGTTAATAAAATCACTGATGTAGTCTGTTGGTTTCAGTTTCAATGAGTTCGTTCTACTGGATACTTAAAATGCTGTGTAAAGCTAATTGCTCTCCTAAGCTGATTGAGGAGAGTGATGTTTTGCCCTCCTGCATTTTTCAGAATGCCCGGCCTGATGAACATTCGTAATGCATTGGGGGTCCAAAAATGTGGTTTCCTGCAATTCTGACAGACTAATAAATCAGTCAATAATAGCCCAGATCAATTTCTGTTTACTTCCAAGTGTCTGTCAGTGTATTAATAACATAATTATGTTTTGACTGAAAACTTACACCCACAAATATTCTCCATTGACAAAGATCACTGGAACAGAAAAAAAAGAGGTCAAGTTGTAAACAAGGAGTATGTTTGACATTTCAGCACTGACAGTAACTGTTGTTAACAATGACATACTTTGACTTTTCTGAACTGATTGCTGAGTTTACATGCACTCTCTAAGATCTAATGCTCCAAATAGAATAAATAGATTTTGTGTTCAGTTAATTCATTTGCCAGAAGGACAACTTGCGGTTTAATGAAGACATTCTTGATTATCAATAACTGAACAGGACAAATTGTATTTTACTCTCAGTTGCCAATAACATCACATTAGAGCAAACTCTCAAAATAGTTTGTGCTCATTTACTCATTTTGTGCCATCCACGAAGTCATAACAAATGGAGCATTGCCAAGATGACCTATGGGGGAAGGGGGAGGGGGTTTAAATGTGATTTGTCTTGACTGTAATAACTTAAGTCCTGACTGATAAAATTTCCATGTACATCATCAAGACATGCCTTCGCCTTGATGATGTAGAAAGAATACTAGTCAGTCAGGTTGTGTTCAACTGATTACAATGTACCAAAAATGGTCATTGACCAATTACCGGTTCTTTGAGCTCACAATCGGCCAATTCTGGTGCTGATTTCGGTTGTAATACTGTGCACTACTGGACAAGTGCGGCTCGAAAGAATGACATTAAACCAAACATTTTTCACAGTGTTAAACTTCGTTGACTGGGTTCACATTAAAATTACCTGTTGTGCACACTTGGGATGTAAACGTGGCTTTCAGAGCCACATTTACCACCCAAGTGCATGCGACTGGTAATTTTACTGTGACCTGAGTCAATTTAGTGCAACCTTCACTTTTCCAGTTTGAACTGGTGATTGCCACAAGTACGCTCAATTGTAAGCTTTACATGTCATTTAACTTGTATATCCTGTGAAGGGGCGTCCAGAGAGATTAAGAATACACATTGTGGTTGTTTCTCAACTTTATTGAATGGTATCATTGACATCATTTTACATTAACAATTGAACAATTGCAGAAGATAATAAAATGCAGTTAATGAATCATCACAAAATGCTTGGCAACAATCGGTTGAAATGGTGTTGCAGGAGCTGTTGCCGCTGTCATCCGATTGCCCACAATTGGCCGATTGTGGTGGCCGGTTCCGATCATTGGTTGAACACTAGTCAAGATTTCGGGATTTTCCTTCAAAAATTCCATATTTCTTTGGAGTTTATTTCTGGATTAATAAAATATGCATGTAGTGGTCATGATGCAAATTTCTATTTAATTGACACATATTGTGCCGGTTCTTCAAATTGGTCATGCCGGCCCCGAACGCCGCAATAAAAAAAAAATCATACATTTTCATCCCTGCCCACCTCTATTTTTCAACCCCTCCCAATTTGTTTATTGGCATTTTAACCCTTTACCCAACGAATCGCCTGCATCCGCCAGCGTAATATGCAAATTCAACAGTTGAAAAAAATATTATTTTTCAAAATATTTCAACAAAACCATATCATGTGACCCCTTGTTGGAACGAGCTCGTCGAGCTCGTTTCAACGAGGGGTCACATGATATGGTTTTGTTGAAATTTTTTTTAAAATTTAAAAAAATGATATTTAAAATAATAAATTTTGATATCGTCTGCATTGGGTAAAGGGTTAAAAAATTTTGTCAAATCATCTCATTTTGGGCTAACCACTAGAAAATTACTCTTATAATTATTTTCCGTTTGTTGATATTACAACCCTTGACATCATTTCTTGGGAAGCTCTCAGAGAGAGCTTCCCAAGAAATGATGTCAAGGGTCAGAATTATCAACTGAGTGGTGCGCGGTGGCTCAGTAGGTAGAGGTGCAGGCTGCAAGCCGAGAGGTCCTCGGTTCGCATCCCACCTGCAGCAACTGCATTGTGTCCTTGGGCAAGACACTTCATCTTCATTGCCTGCGTGGGGGCACGGTGGCGTTGTGTACTAAGGCGTACTGCATGTCGATGGTGCACTTGTCTTCAACCAGTGCTAACCCTGTTTGTGTGGAGTTAGTATGTTGGGGAGCTGACAGTTGCTCGCCGTTGCTCGGTGGTTCTCTCTGGGTAATCCGGCTTCCTCCACCCATAACACCTAAAACACCAATAAATAAATAAATCAACTGAGTGAATGTGATCAAAATTTTCTTGTTGTTATCCAAAAACTTATTTCTGCTGGTACTGAATATGGCCCAAGTACCTTTTGGAGCCATTCATGGAGTTTTATTACTCAAATTTTATTCCCATTTAGCTGGAGTGTGGTGGCTCAGTGGTAGATTGTTGGACTTCTATGCTAGAGGTTCTGAGTTCGATCTCCGTCTGGGACAACCCATGTTGTGTCCTTGGGCAAGGCACTTTATCCTGGTAGCCTACATGGGGACACGATGACGCTGTATACTAAGGCGTACTGCACATCGATGGTGCACATGTCTTCAACCGATGTAACCCTGCTTGAGCGGAGCTTGGACAGAGTTAGATTGGTGAGGAGCTTACAGTTGCTCGTCGCTGCTCGGTGGTTCTCTCTGGGTACTCCGGCTTTCTCCACCCATAAAACTGTCATGGTCACGATTAGCCATTGTGGATAAATATGTGACCTTAAACACCAATAAATAAATAAATTCCCATTTAGCTGAGTAATCTCTTTGTTATAGATTTTAAACCCATATCCCCCACAACCATTCCCTCAACCCACCAGTTCCTAGGGTGGTTCTAGATTATCCGGTCTCTGGGTGAAATAAAAAATAAAATTCAAAGTTCCCGCCTGCCCCAGTTTGAAAAAAATGTTGGATGAAAATCTAGGAATTTTTTTTATTGCGGCCTAACAGCCCGAATCAGGGACTACTGACCTCCAATTCATGTGACTGACTGTGTGTGACTTTAGTCTAAGTATGAAATCTAGCCTGGTAAGAAAGTATATGATTATTAGCAAGAGCCAATCAAAATCTAGGGCTGCACGGAATATTGATAAACCGATATATACCAGAATTTAAACCAGTATCAATTGAATACCAGTAATTAGTACTAGAGCTGGTCGGTTTTGAATTTTTCCCTCGGTTCGCTTTCGGTTTGGTTTTGGAGGAAAAAAATTGGTTTTCGGTTTCGGTTTTTGTAACACAATACACATTTTCCATATCTTATGCATTAAACTGGGACAGGATAGCACTAAAACGTTAAATAACAATCAAGTCAACTTGACATGAAGTAAAACGGTAGTACGATTGTTTCCTGTAAATTTAATAAACAAACAATTATATCTGCAATCTGCATATGCCTTCATAAAACGTCATTCAAGCCCAAGGGAGTAGATATGGCAGTCGGGAGTGTGTGTCAAGGGGGAGAGAAGGGGAAAGCTCTAAGAGTTAGTCACAAATATGCCGGTTGAGACGGAAAATTTATGATTCCACTGTCCTGTCAGATTTGTTTTTCATTTCCATTCACAGCACTGACGTGTTGCCTGACATGAAAATAAGTGAAACGGTTCAGAATTTGAGAAAGCAATTGCTCAAATTCAAGGAGAAGTTGCGAACTTTAGAATATGCCATTTACTTTCAGTAAAACAGATACCCATTTCAAAATCTAACTAAGTTGACATTTGTACCCGACGGAGCAAACTCTAAATCCCAGAATCATTCATTTACAAAGCACTGAAGAGGTTATGCAAATTACCGACAAGATCGTCACCTGACCTGATGTCCATGTCCATTCTTCCTTTCAGTTTGCATTGAATTATCATTGTCAGAGAGTCACTGAATTCTGAGAATTCCCATTACTTCGAAAAACAACACAGCCACATGCGTTTTGCACGTATAAGTGTATTTTGGATTTTTACTTTCATTCTCTTCAAATTTTTGATTGACACTCGACTGGTATGTGCAGCTAAAGTTTTATTAATATTAATTTAACCTCTTTCCTGCAAAATGGGGTTCCCCAACATCAACTAAGCTTTGATTGAACTGATACTTTGCAGGTGTCACAGTCCGTTCTTTTTCAATAACAGTGTTTTATCTTACAATCAACATGTATTTTGTCTATATTAACGCCACAACTGTGGTGTATCCGACCCCCCGATACAGATGTTTGTATCAGGGGGTCGGATAAAAGCACGTTCCTTTCGTGTGAGTTCTATTTTTTTTTCTTTTTGTTCTTCCATATGAATAAATAGTTTGTTATATATTCGTCTACATTCTTGACTTATCCCCAATATATTGTAAGATAAAATGATTATTACCATTATGTGGATGTACAAAATATGTATCCGAGTCTCGCTCCGGGTTCTAAGGGTAGATCACGACTCGTCTTCGACTCGTCATGATCTGCCCTTAGATCCCGGAGCGAGACTTGGATACATATTTTGTACATCCATATGATGGTAATAATCTCTATGTATTTGTCGGCATGATGATTCTGTATGTGGCGACGTAGGTTGGAGGTATTTACGTACTGTGCGATGACTGACTTATTGTATAATTGGCATTTGGCATTTCTATCGTCGTTTCTTATTGATACGCTACCCATGCATTTTAGCTGACATTTTGTTGATTATACAAAATCCATGGCATGCTAAATGTGAATATTCAAAAGTTAAGCAAAACCGAAAATATACGGTTTTTAATCTCTTTTTTGGTTCGGTTTCGGTTTCCACTAAAAAACTGAGTTTCGGTTTTGGTGCGGTTAAACCGACCAGCTCTAATAATTACAAAAATTTTGTTTTATCATCATTATTTATTTACCCGCAATTTAATTTTCAAGATACAGTCATTCAGGCAGTAACAGGTCACAGGCAGTAATGGGTCAGGCGATGTTGAGCCTTAAAAAAATTGAATTTGAAGAGCATTTCAAACTAAAATTTTATTCCAGGTTTGTGCAGTAATATGTTGTCCGTCGTCTTTGAAAGTTTCGCGAGTTCATTGTTGTTTTTTGTTGTCAAAAGCGATTTTTTTAAAAAGACTGAATGTGCGCCGGAAGAAAATTTTGATACGCGAAACCACAAAAAAAAGTTTTCGTCTCAACTACGGGAAGAGAAATATAAAGAATGTGAATGTAAGTATTATTATTTGAACAGGTTTGTCTACGCTTCAAATTCACGATAAAATAATTGGGATAAATATCGGGCATCATGATATATTTATTCCATTTCAACAGCGAGTCGAGTTGTCAATACTGGGTCACTGTCAGACATGCGCAGTAAAACCTATTGAAACACTGCTCAAGTTGAACTATTTTTAGAAAATTAACGCAAAACTACTGTATTTGATCCACTTCATTTTCACTTCTTTCCACTGTAAAAGTTGTGACTAGTGTGGTGAAATTAATTCAGAGAAGACACAAAAGACTTTTTGTGTCCAATAAATACATATAAAGTGAGAAAATAGATCGCCTGTGGATGCCAAAGAGAGTGATTCTTTATATACAGTGTCAGATACCTGTCTGTCAATAACAAAAAACAAAATTTGGATAACTTATTTTATTTGAGAGAAATAAACGAAAATTTGAAAGGTGGCCCGTTATACCCAGAATGACTGTATTTCGAATTTTTTAACTGTAGTCCCAAATGAATAATATTATCCCTTTAGCAAACAAATCATCATCTGCCCACATAATGTACAAATTGAGCAGTTGAAAAGCAGTTAAAGAAATCGATTATTTCTCAAAAACCTTCACCAAAACAGTATCATGTGACTCCTTATTGGAACAAGCTCATCGAGCACGTTCCAATCAAGGGTCACATGATATTGTTTTGTTGAAATTGTTTGAAAAATTCGATAAACTAATATTTAAAATAATAAATTTTGATATTGTCTGCATTGGGTAAAAGGATATTTGAACTGCATCATCAAGGCATGTTCGTTCAGACCTGTGATCGCTCAAGTCACAATTATGGTATGTATGTTCAGATAACAATCTTTCGATATGTCAATATACATGCAGCAGTATTTTTAGCTCAACTTTGGTGAAGCAAAATTTTAGGTATTGTCATGGCCAATCGGCCCATACATGCGGCTCAGGCTAGAGGCCGTATTTATGGACCGATCTTTATGAAACTTCTTGGGTACCCTTGTTATCACCGTGGGACGAGAACGAGTGGTTTTGGGTGCGGTCCAAAATTCAAGATGGCCACCAGCAGCCATTTTGTACTTTAGTTAGTGCAATCAGTTTTTTGTACAGAACTTCTGTATGAAAGTTCTGATTTGAATAAATTTTTGTTTGAATGTTTAGTAACATGGAATACATCACATATAATACAGGTTTTTTTCTCGTGCAAAATTATGCAAATTAGATGAACTTTGATTTATTAAGTGCTACTTGTACACTGTAAGTGCACATGTCAATACGCCTCGGGCTAGAGTCTGTATTTATGAACCGATCTTCACAAAACTTCTTGGGTACCTTTGTTATCACCTTGGGACGAGAACAAGTGTTTCTGGGTGCGGTCCAAAATTCGAGATGGCTGCCAGTGGCCATTTTGTACTGAAATTAGGTCCAATCAGTTTTTTGTTCACAACTTCCATACGGCTCAGGCTAGAGGCTGTATTGATGAACCGGTCTTTACAAAACTTCTTGGGTACCTTTGTTATCACCGTGGGACGAGAACGAGTGTTTTTGGGTGCAATTCAAAATTCAAGATGGCCACCAGCAGCCTTTTTTGAACCAAAATTAGTGCAATCAGTTTTTTGTACAAAACCAGAAAGATCTGATTTGAATAAATTTTCATAGGAATGTTTAGTAACATGGAATACATCACATATAATACAGGTTTTTTTCTCGTGCAGAAATTATGCAAATTAGATGAACTTTGATTTGTTCAGTGCTACTTATACACTAAATGCTCATGTCAATATGGCTCGGACTAGAGTCTGTATTTATGAACGGATTTTCACGAAACTGCTTTGGGTACCTTTGTTATCACCTTGTGACAGGAACAAGTGTTTTTGGGTGCCTTTGTTATCACTGTGCTATGAGAAAAAATATTTTGGGGTTCAGTCAGACCCCCTCTGGGACTCAAAGATTTCTTTTCTAGTTTAGCATTTAACTGTCACCCCACTTTTACAATACTTTACCTGTATATTTGTTACAGGCTACGGCCAGCATTTATGTACAGACTGTTACAATACTTTACATGTACCTTTGTTATCAGGTCATTATCTAGATGTTTGTCATTGCTGTGTCACATACTATACATGTACATGTCTTAAACAAGTTGAGCTAGAGTGTATTGACACTTTCATTTTTAATACCGAAACTGATATTCAGTTTCAAATACAGTGTAGCCCAACATGAATCTAGACAAAAAAACCCAAAACTGCCCATAGCATTGCCCAGTATGTAAACTGTGCCATTCATGGGTGGCTTGGGGTTCATCTTGATTGGCTGCATACTGGTATGACCTATCAAAGATACTTGATTTGTGTTGTTGCTGAGTTTACTTAGCTTTACCATGCACCTAGCAAATATACTCAACATAAGAAAAGAGCCATTGACATTTATTTTATTGATTTTTGGGCTCCAAACTAATGCGTACGACCCCTAATTGGGCCGAACTTGATGAGTTTGTTCAAATGATGTGTCATAAGCAATGATTTGGAAGCAAAAGATTGAAAATTTCATCTTGTTATAAAAAAAGATCACAATTATCATCTGCAAATTTACTCATAAGTACCTCTGGAAGTGATGCAGTGCTTGTTTACTGTAGTAAACAAAGTTTTGACTTACTGGTAAAATAGGACCTGGTAACCAGTGCTTGAGGTGAAAATCCTCAAATGTGGCCCGCATAGGTATATTAGATTTATTTATTTATTGGTATTTAAGGTCACATACTTATGGACCGCGACAGTTTTATGGGTGGAGGAAGCCGGAATACCTGGATAGAACCACCAAGCAACGACAAGCAGCTGCCAGCTCCCCAACATCGTAACTCTGCACTGCAGCACAGGCAGGGTTAGATTGGTTGAAGACATGCACACCATCGACATGCAGTACGCCTTAGTACACAACGTCATCGTGCCCCCGTGTATGACAATCAGGGTTAAGTGCCTTGCCCAAGGACACAATGCGGGAGTCTGAATCATCCAAGGACTAACCAGGCTCGACGTTGCTTAACTTCGGTGATCTGACGAGAACCGGTTACCACAATGCCACCACGCCCCCAGGTATATTAGATATTGGCTATACCGCGGAGCGTGGTGGCTCAGTAGGTAGAGGTGCAGGCTTCAAGCCGAGAGGTGCTCGGTTCAAATCCCACCTGCGGCAACCGCGTTGTGTCCTTGGGCAAGATACTTCATCTCCATTGCCCGCGTGGGGGCATGTTGACGCCGTGTACTAAGGCGTACTGCACGTCGATGGTACGCATGTCTTCAACCTATCTAACCCTGCCTGTGCTGCAGTGCAGAGTTACGATGTTGGGGAGCTGGCAGCTGCTCGTCGTTGCTCGGTGGTTCTCTCTGGGTACTCCGGCTTCCTCCACCCGTAAAACTGTCACGGTCATGATTAGCCGTTGTGCATAAATATGTGACCTTAAACATCAATAAATAAATAAATAAATACTTGATACCTATGTTGCAGTTATGACAAACATATAGCTGGAGGTGCTTATGGTTTCTTTAATCACGAACAAATGAATTAATGAGGAGTAATACACGTGGATAAAAGTCCTCAAAAGTTGGCTGCATCGGTATAAATGATTGACCAAAATTGAGTCTGTACATGTGTTGCTTTTGTGATATAGCCACAGATGCTGAAACTGACCAGCATCTGGATCGGGTTACATGCATTAACAAAATGAGCTAGCTAGTCAGGATTTTTTTTACTACTCTGAAACCCTGTTAACCCTTTACCTAACATGAAAAGCAGACGACACTTGCAAAAAAAATTCTTGAATAACTATTTTTTTTCATTTTTTGTCTCAAAAACATAGGTTATGACCCCTCGTTGGAATGAGCTCGACGAGCTCGTTCCAACGAGGGGTCATAACCTATGTTTTTGAGACAAAAAATGAAAATATTTTGAAAATTAATTGGCGATTTTTGAGAATAGCGCTGGCCGGTTTTGGCTGTTACGTTGGGTAAAGGGTTAATTGAATAACCACTGTGGAGAGATATATTTAGGGCCTGTAAAAATATTAATTAAATGAGTTTTTCTTCAATATGATATTTCTGAAAAGAGTCAAGAATTTTCTGTTTTACTGAGCCTTTGGTGAGACAAAACAGAAAATTCAGATGAGTTTCATAAATATATTGAAGAAACATGAATATCTTACCGTATTTACTCTATATATTGGGACAGCTAAAAATAATTATTTTCACAGGTGTCCCAATTCTTAGAAAATGGGGAAAGAACACAGCCTGGTCTTGATTTGATGCTGAATAAAGTTGTGTGCGATTCATTTTCCATCACTATATATGAAAATCGCCGTACAATTTTTTTTTTTTTATTTTCATTTTTTGCTTCCAAAACATAGCTTATGATCCCTCATTGGAACGAGTGCATTGCACTCGTTCCAATGAGGGATCATAAGCTATGTTTTGGAAGCAAAAAATGAAAATTTTTAGTTACTCAAGAATTTTTTTTATGAGTGTCGTCTGCTACTAGCAATGTAGTCCAGGCACATTAGACATAAAAATGAGAAAGTAAGGAAAAAAATCGGAGAAAGCTGATTTTTTTATATGTTTCCGGGACACACATTGCGGATAAAGTGTGAAAAGTCCCCGCGAATCCGAGTTGAGCTTTTTTAGTTATAGCGTTTTTTTGATGAAAAAAAAAATTTTTTAAAAAATTCGACCCAGCTCCATATTTCTCATTCTTATTCGCCTTAGTAGGGTGAGAATCATAAATATCGTGCTGAATTATATTGAGAATACATATCCCCAACAGAAAATGCCAACTTTGTACCAATCCTCACACTCAATGGTGAAATATTCACGAAAATGTACAAAATTACGAAAAAAAATTTATTGTTTTCATACACACAACGGTACACAACGTCCATTAAATCAAATCTACGACTACTTTGGGAGTTAAATTATATATCAAAAATTGCAGAAAAGCAGTGGCTTTATATTGATATATAACAATAGTCATTTATTCCATAATGAACTGGTGAAACGTGTGAAATATTAACCATACCCCCTAAACTCAAATTCAAACGGCATCGACTTTTCTCATTCAAATACCGTATTATACGTTTGTCCAGTGACGTTTGACCAACCACTTTATATCAAAGCAGTGGAGATTGTGTCTTCGTCAGATAAGTTGACAAAAGTTTTCGTTAGACTCGGCGGCTTCCATATGATTATGTCATATTTAGGGGCAATTGGTTCGATCATGGCTGGTAGCGGCTTGAATGAACTTTGGGGGACTGTTTATGCTGGTGGGTCAATCCATCATTTGATCAGTGGTCATGCATATTCAAGAGCAGTCCGTGCCCATTTGCTAACACAAATTGCCATTACAAAACTTGTGTTTGAAGAAAGCCGAACACTAGATAACATAGACTGCACAGAAGTCAATGAAATATTCTGTGGACTTGCCAGAGGTGACTGTACAACAGCTGACGCTGTCAATCAAGAAAGTGTCAACCATCTACTGTCAAAATTACACGAACTGCTCCAGAATACGTCCGTAGGACGCACAGGAAAGCTTTGGGTACAATAATACGAGCAAATAGGTCTTCTCCAGTTCTTGAGAGCAGAGCGCACAGGCGACTGGGAACTCCACACATATTGTGTTCGCAATATGATTCCAGTATTTCACGCAGGTGGTCATTTTGCATACGCAAAAAGTTCTCATCTCTATTTGCAGCAGATGAATGAGCTAACAGAAATAATGCAACAGGATGATTTGAAGTTGTTCACTGAGAAAGGTTACTTTACCATAAGGCGCTCAGATAAATTCTGGGACGGGATATATTCTGATCAGACCATAGAGCAGTGTTTAATGAGAATGTTCAAGCTCCCTGGTGGTCTCACACATGGCAGGGGAATAACCGATAGCACTGTTGCGAAATGGGTACATGGACTACCCCTTTGCCTTCCGATATGTAATGCTCTCGAAAATTTTATTCATGTTCACACTGGTCATGGCGAACAACATCGGGATCTCCGTCAAAGTTCACAATTGACTGATGCCAATGATATCACCAAATTATTGAACTGGCTCAGAGTGCATTCCCCCTTTCAGAATAGACATCCACTACAATTAGTCTCTATAGCGACCGGGCTTGTGGCCGACGAAACTGTGAACTGTGACCAAGTTCGCAAAATTGGTGAATGTTGCGTATTGAATGTTGTAAGCAAAACGTTCAACAGCATCAAACTACGACGTGTTGACACTGTGAAGTCTTTCGCATCGATGGCAAATAGCATCAAAGTCCGTGGAAGTAAGGTAGTGATTGACCCCACAATTCTGTTCAACCGCATCACATGTGTTATTCATTCACAAGCAGAGATGGAAGAGTATCTCAAATATGAACTCGCCCCGAAACCACCAGCATTGTTTGATTCTGCTGGAATGAGGAAGACACAGAAAAGCACGCTCGGTAAGATCCTCAAAACATACGGTTCCGAGCAAACTAAAATCCCAGAACATTCTCTGTTTGTTGTAGATGGTGGATTTTTATTGAGGGCAGTTGTATGGCCTAAACAGTCGTCATATAAGGACATATGTACATCATATTCCAATTATCTAGTGAGACATTTTGGGGCGAACGTCGTGGTTGTTTTTGATGGTTATGCTTGTACAATGTCGACAAAGGGCATGGAACAAGCCCGTAGATCTAAAGACAGGTATTCCATTGATATCAATATCTCACCCGAGTTACCAGCCACCACACCCCAATCCGATTTCCTTGCAAATGCCAAGAACAAAACCCAACTGATCGATCTTCTAATGCAGGAGCTATCTGCTATCAATATTCAGTCCAAGCAGGCCGAGGCTGATGCTGATGTACTGATAGCCGAAACTGCACTTGACATCGCTCAAGATGACAACAATGTTGTCGTTGTGGGAACAGACACAGACTTGTTAGTCATTCTTACCTCTCGAGTTCAACTGGGATGTAATATTCACATGATGTATTCCATTACCCCAAACTTACTAGTTGCAGTTAGTGAAATAGCAACCAAAATGGGTGACCATAGAAGCAACCTCCTTGTAGCACATTCTATAAGTGGTTGTGACACTACATCTGCACTCTTTCGAGTTGGTAAGAAGAAAGTATTCAGTACAATTGTCTCCGATGTTACTAGCGACTCACAAAAGTATGTCAACACAATTTTGGCGGATGACAGTACACCAAGTGCAGTAGCCGCTGCTGGGGAACAACTTCTCCTGATCTTATACGGGAGTAAAACTGTTTCCTCTCTCGACCAATATAGATATGTCACTTACAAGCGTTATGTAGCAAAATCTAAACTGAATAAACCCATCGACCTAGCCTCACTCCCACCAAGCAGCGATGCTGCACAACAACATGTCTACAGATGTTATCTCCAGGTCCAACAATGGCTGGGCACTTCGCTTCCTCCGACAGATTGGGGGTGGTCGCTAGACAATGGACTTCTTGTACCGACTGCAGCCACAAAGCCATGTGCCCCCGATAACCTACTGAATCTGATCAGTTGTGGTTGCAAGAGTGCTTGTACAAAAAGGTGTGGGTGTAAGAAGGCAGGACTCTCTTGCTCAGGTTTGTGTAATTGCAGTTCGGATTCTTGTAACAACCACAGAAACACTGTCCTGTCGGAAATTTCTGAGTTCGATGAATAATATGTATATAGGTCATGTCATTTCTGTATATAGCGTTGATAATAGTCAATGTAACTTAATCCATGTTGATTGATTTGTACATTCTGTAAATATTATTTATTGATTTTTGTACATTCTGTAAATATTATTTATTGATCTAATGCTGCCAGACACAGACGTATCTGTTCGGTCCCAAGCCCGAAAATAGTTGAGTTCTCATGCTGACGAATTTTATGCCAAAAGGGGAACTCGGCCAGAAGCAGAGGGGGTCTTCCATAATGTCTATTTTGTAAGCAATGATAAAAGTCTTCAAATGGTGGTGGATTTTTTATCGTCTGTCCAACTAACATCCCGTTCTGTACTACGACCCTTTGGGCAAATCCGTTAGGAAAATCGTCATTTTTTGCGTAAATCCGATACTTTTTTATGAATTTTCAATAATTTTTCGCAAAAATTGTCACAGAATGCACATTTTCCTCTAGGTAAATGTATATTAGACATTATGTAGCTCGAAATACGCGTAAACAAAAAATACAGTTGGAACAATTCGAGGTTACAAAGTTTGTGCGATTTTTTTTGATTTTTTTCAAACGCGTTTTCGAAAAAAGGCTGTAGAAAAAAAAGCTCAACTGGGATTTTAGGGGACTTTTGTCTAATCGTTCAGTGACATGTACTCGACATTCCCTGAAAAAATCAGCTTTCTCCGATTTTTTTCCCTAGTGAAACCTAATGTTCTTGGGCTAATGGGCCAACTGGAAACAAATCTCCTGAATGTCCCAATTATTATTATGTATTTATTGGTGTTTAAGGTCACATACTTATGCACAATGGCTAATCGTGACCGTGACAGTTTTACGGGTGGAGGAAGCTGGAGTACCCAGAGAGAAACACCGAGCAACGACGAGCAGCTGTCAGCTCTCCAACATCATAACTCTGAACTCAGCACCGCAGCACAGGCAGGGTTAGATTGGTTGAAGACATGCGCACCATCGACGTGCAGTACGCCTCAATACACAGCGTCATCGTGCCCCCATGAAGGCAATCGGGGTGGAATGTCCCAAACTTTGGAGCACAAAAAAATATAGTTTTCTGGAAAAAATGTGTGTCCCAAATCATAGAGTGTCCCAATACATAGAGTAAATACGGTATTCTATTTATCATATTACTGCCAATCAAATAAGTGTAGGGTGGACTAAAATAAATTGTCAAGAGTTGAAGAAAGGAATTTCAACATCTTATTGTGAAGGAGAGATAAGAGTCAGTCGATCGGCTAGCTAAACTGTAGTAAAGTCAAGGCCAATCAATATTCACTTCATAAACATAGCCAGTTGTCAATAATAGGTTTCTTATTACCACCTCACTTCCCTCATCCTCAATTTTTAGCTCACCTTGAGAAGTCAAGCTGAGCTTATCTGATCACCCTCCGGGGGAGTGCAGTGGCTCAGTGGTAGACTGCTTTTCTTCTATGCTAGAGGTCCTGAGTTGGATCCACATCTGGGACAACCCGCGTTGCGTCCTTGGGCAAGGCATTTTTTTCCGGTTGCCTGTATGGGGGCATGATGATGCCGTGTACTATTAAGGCATATTGCACGACATTGGTGCACATGTCTTCAACTGCTGTAACCCTGCTTGAGCAGAGATTGAACAGAGATTGTTGAGAAGCTGACATTTGCTTATCGATGCTTGGTAGTTCTCTCCAGCTTCCTCCACCCATAAAACTGTCATGGTCATGATTAGCCATTGTGACCTTAAAAACCAATAAATAAATAAATCACTCTCCACCTTACGTCTGTCATCCGTGACCACAATAAACAGGAATTTAGTCATTTTCCTACTTTCTGTTCATCAAAGAGTATTTATTTTATTAAATCTTGTTTGGCACAGTCAAAGAAGATATAATAGATTAAATGCTTGTATTAGATTTACTGAGGCCCAATAGATTTATAAACACACTAAATTCAGTGGTTGTTATAGTAATTCTTTGATATATTACAAGATGTTGTTCAGTTAACAGGAGTTTACTCTATAACCTACGTGCAATTAACAGGTCAAATTTGCATTTAATTGGGCTATTCAATTAAGAGATTCATGTATCCAATTTAGTGGGATATGTTTTATTGTTTTTCATCAGATTTTTCTAATTTAACAAGCTATTAACTGATAGAGTGGGAGTGCGGTGGCTCAGTAGGTAGAGGTGCAGGCTGCAAACCGAGAGGTCCTCGGTTCGAATCCCACTTGCGGCAGCCACATTGTGTCCTTGGGCAAGACACCTCACCCCCATTGCTCACGTGGGGGCACGGTGGCATTATGTACTACGGCGTACTGCACGTCGATGGTGCACCTGTCTTCAACCAATGCTAACCCTGCTTGTGTGGAGTTGGTATGTTGGGGAACTGACAGTTGCTTGCCATTGCTCAATAGTTCTCTCTGGGTACTCCGGCTACCTCCACCCGTAAAACTGTCATGGTCATGATTAGCCATTGTGCAGAAATATGTGACCTTAAACACCAGTAAATAAATAAATAACTGATAGAGTGCTAAAAAAAATTTTCTACACATCAAAATTTGTTCACGTGTTTTTGTCTTGTTACAATTTATGTGATAGTGCAGGCACATAAACTATAACAAGGCAAATTGATGGAATTGAAGTAATTTAACTTCAAAGATAATATGAAGGATATCCACAGAATATGAAGATATTAACTTTAGGTACCTGCTATTCAGAATAAAGCCCAAATATGGGCTTCCAGCACTCTACCAGCTAATTGAAAATAGAATATGTTTTCATTTTTGGAGTTCATTGAAAAAACAGTCCATTTCTATGAGGGGCCATAAGCTGAGTTTAACCCTTTACACAACGAATCGCCTGCATCCGCCCACATAATATGCAAATTCAGCAGTTGAAAAAATATTATTTTTCAAACAATTTCAACAAAACCATGTCATGTGACCCCTCATTGGAACGAGCTCGTCGAGCTCGTTCCAACAAGGGGTCACATGATATGGTTTTGTTCAATTTTTTTTAAAATTTAAAAAATGATATTTGAAATAATAAAGTTTGATATCGTCTGCATTGGGTGAAGGGTTAAATGCCTCTTTGAGAAAATTACTGGCTGTTTTTGGCCATTAACTGGCAGAGTGCTAAATTATTTTTGCAAGATTTTGTTCATAAATAATTGTTTTGTTACAGTTTATTGTAGAGTGTCTGCTGACACACTCTAATGAATTGTAACAAAGCAATGTTAAAAAAATTTCTTGATACTGCCTAGCAAACTACAAGCTAATTCATAAAGTGTAAAGTCAGCACTTTTCAAGAGATCCATGGTAGCGGCTTCTAATACTGAAGCAGTTAAGTTGGGTATAAAGAGTTATAGATAGATGAGATTTACAATAAGCCTGTACAGTGCAGTGGCTCTGGTGATCACTGTATGGAGCACACCAAGGGCTTCACCAACCTGACGATAGGTAGCCCCTTGCTCCACCATCCCTACAGCCTGCCACATTTCTGCTTCAGACAAATGTCTTCTTACATTTGCATTTGCCATATTCAGTCATTAAATCACAAGGGTTTGTGTTGAAATGAAGATTGAATACCCTTCACATGTCATGTACATGTAGACAGTACACAAAAACATCATGAAAATCAAGGGGTACATGTCTTCCATGACTGTCACGAAACGTCTGCCTGTCAAGTGAGCTAAATTAAATGTAAACTCTGGGGACCATCTCAATACATTCCTCAATCATATCGGCCAAAAATATAGTAAATATGTCACAATCAAATTTCACAATGATGTGTCAAATATTTGGTGCTTAGCAAACTTTGAGTAGTATAGGTGCTATATAGAGCCGGTAATCAGATTTAAACTACTCGTAGAATAAGGTTTTTAACCACTTGGCAAGCTGAATGGCTAAAACCCTTATCCTACTCATGTTTTAAATCTGATTAACCTATTTATTCTATATTATTCTGCAAGCATTATTCACGAGATAGTGCACCATGTTGCTTGGGTTATGTGTGATGTGCTCACACCAAGAGAAGTGTACTGACATGATCTTAGCTTTTGGGACTCTTTGGAGGGTTTGTATCTTAACATGCAAAAGTTTGGTGGGAAAGTCTGTAAAGGTTTTTCTGTTGGCATACCCCAAGAATATCCTTCTATCACCAGGTATGCTCACCACTCCCCGCCCTTCAATAGGAAATCTTCTAACTGTATTTTGCTCAGGATAAGTGTAATGGCGAGTTACAGAAATAGAACTAGGTGCTTACAAGTTCTGATATACAACATATTTCATTTTCCATTCCACACTTTAACCCTTTACCCAACGTAACGGCCAAAACCGGCCAGCGCTATTCTAAAAAATCGCCAATTAATTTTCATTATTTTTTCATTTTTTGTCTCAAAAACATAGGTTATGACCCCTCGTTGGAACGAGCTCAACGAGCTCGTTCCAACGAGGGGTCATAACCTATGTTTTTGAGACAAAAAATGAAAAAAAATTAGTCATTCAAGAATTTTTTTGGCAAGTGTCATCTGCTTTTCATGTTAGGTAAAGGGTTAAGGTTTGTTGTTCCAGACTTTGGTCAGTGCAATTTATAGTTAACTGAAGTGTCATGTATATGTAAATGTCTGCTCATCATTTCCTAATGACTTTCACTCATTTCCAATGAATGAAGCAGATGTTGCTCAATAAGCTTGTGATCATCCAAAATGTGAGATTTTAAACACAAGTGATACAGTCATGTGAAATGGAAAGCGAACGCCACATATATGGCTGCACTGCCACTGCTGTGCGGTTCAGATATGAAAAAATGACAAGCTCATTATTTAAAAGAATACAAAAGATGTTGAAATGATCTGCAATTCTAAGAAACAACAAAGAAATTAGTTTGACCTAAGTTGGAGTTTTCTTCCTTTGCGCAATTCGTTTTGTCACGGTCCACTACAATACTGCTGATAATGACATTCAGTTGCTATAATGCTGGTATAATACTGTTTCAAGAATAAGTAGATTGTATATACACCATGGTTTGTTAAAAGGTCGACAAGTTGTTCATAAAGAAACTAGCAGTGGTACACTAGTTTACAGTATAAACATCCCCAAATTTCTATAAGGTTATCTTGACTGTTCTACCACACAGTTCCACCATACAAATATTTTTAATCTGATTTAGAGAGAAAGTCATTTATTACAGCTCGATCTCCCCAAAATATGTTTTTAATTGAACAGTGTTCTAATTGGTTAGGAGATAGTTGGCTATTTTCTGGCTTTCATCTTGATTTTTAGACTTATCAGATCCCAATCAGTAAAATAGAATTTTATCGGGCCAAAGTACCATTGTCAGAATTTTTCTACATTATCTCAGTTAGGTTATCCTTTGTTTAGCATGCGTGTATATTGGGATGATAATTGCTCCAGATCATGCAGTATGAAATTCTCAGGTCGGTTGAATTGACATGGAAAACAATTAAAAATGGAACCGTCTGTATACTGGTTCCACTAATATTCAGAATTTGTTATTTAACTGGGAGCCACCGTATTTAATTTTATCAATATTTGTGTTGTGTTATGCCACCTCTAAACTTAGAAGTACTTTTTAACCTTTTACTTAATATGAAAAGCAGACAACACTTGCAAAAATAATTCTTCAATAACTACTTTTGTTCATTTTTTGTCTCCAAAACCTAGGTTATGACCCCTCATTGGAACAAGCTCACTGAGCTTGTTCCAATGAGGGGTCATAACCTATGTTTTGGAGACAAAAAATGAAAATTAATTGGCAATTTTTAGAATTGCGCTGGCCGGTTTTGGCTGATACATTGGGTAAAGGGTTAAAACCATTTTTGTTACATCCACCCTCGATTATATTAGATGAGATTTCTGTGTGAATACTTGCACTTCGAAGAAATTTCTTTACAACTTCTCTTTTTCGGATCCAACAGTCAGAATGCTTTCATATTCGGTACACAACATCTCTAGGGAAGTCAGATTTAACTGTGTTCAAATCAAGAGCCTGGGTTGATATTTGGGCTCTCTATGGGAGCCCAAATTGGCCATTTTTCTGAAGAATTAAAAATTTTGTATTCAGTACCCTCTAGAGGTACTAAGATTAATCCACATAGGTTGTATCAAGGGGCTTCATAGGGGAGCTCTACATTTTACTTTATGATCAACTGAAGAAAAGGCATGATGCCCAGATTATTTTTGTCACTCCTGAGGGACTCAAGGATTAACAGTGTAGCCTATGGAGATGGCTTGCTTAATGTAGACTCATTCTTGGACTCCGTTTAAATTGTGTTCTGTTCAAGATGAGTGCTTCAGGCTCCGTGGGGCCTCTTGTTTACAGTAGTTCATAAAAAAACCCAACCCCCCCCCCCCCAAAAAAAAACCCAAACCCGAAAAACACATGCACGCACACCAACACACCCCCCCCCCCCTTGTGGACCCCCCCCCCCCACACACACACAGATAAAAATATACAGACATACGCCCACATGCACTTGCGTATACTTTCGTGTACTAATTTTCTTTCACTTTTTCTTACTCCCCCCCCCCCCACACTATCACGTATACCTGTCTCTCTCTACCTCCTTCCCACTGAAGTGTACTCTTAGAATGGCACATTCACAGATATTTTAGGTATCTCCCTTATATTCACCCACGTATTTTTACATAAACACAAGCTTGGCTATTTCAATTGATAATACAAATAACAACAATGTAGAGGAATGTTGAAAAATCTGCAAATGCAAAGAGTATAAAAGTATGTACAAACCTCTACAGAATTGGATGAAGGATATTTGTTTCGGTATGCAAATATCTCCCGTTCCCCCCCCCCCCCCTTCCCCCCCCCCTGTGAAATAATCATTAGTTAAAAAACGGTCGTATTATGTTATCAGTCTGTCCGTCTGTCTGTCGGTCCGTAAACAATTTGGTTTCCGTTCATTTAAAGTCAAACGCCTTGACGGATCGATATCAAACTTTCAGAATTTGTTTTTAGCATTAAAATACAGGTCAAGTTCAATATTGGTGTTTCTCAGTCCATCTGCTGCAGAGATATGGCCCTTTGAAAACACAATTTTTCTAAAAAAAATTGGTTCCGTTCATTTAAAGTCGAACGCCTTGACGGATCGACATCAAACTTTCAGAAGTTATTTTTAGCAATAAAATACAGGTCAAGTTTGATATTGGTGTTTCTCAGTCCATCCGCTGCTGAGTTATGGCCCTTTGAAAACACAATTTTTCTAAAAAAATTGGTTTCCGTTCATTTAAAGTCGAACGCCTTGAAGGATCAACATCAAACTTTCAGATGTTGTTTGTAGCAATAAAATACAGGTCAAGTTCGATATTGGTGTTTCTCAGTCCATCTGCTGCAGAGTTATGGCCCTTTGAAACCACAATTTTTGAAAAAAAATTGGTTTCCTTTCATTTAAAGCCGAACGCCTTGACGGATTGACACCAAATTTTTCAGATGTTGATTCTATACACCCGTTTGAAAAACGGGACGTATTATGTGAATGGTCTCTCCACCCGTCTGTCTGTCTGTCCGTCCATGTACAGATTTCGTTTCTGGACGATAACTTTAGTTGTAATGGATTGAGCTGAGTTAAATTTGGCATGTGGATTTAGTATGACAAAATGCAGGATGGGTTCAATTTCCGTTTCTAGCGGCCCATTTGCAGTAGAGTTATGGCCCTTTATTTGGGAATTTATCCCAACTTTTCGTTTCTGGACGATAACTTTAGTTTGCCTTGACCAATTTATTTCAAATTTTCCGTTTTTTGTTTTTGACCACAAAATACAGCTCAAGTTCACTTTTGACCATAATCGCATATACCTTTCCAGAGTTATTCCCCTTGAATGATTGCAAATTTGTGGATTTTGTGGTTTCCGGATGATAACTTTAGTTTGCCTTGACCGATGTTTTTCAAATTCTCAGATTTTGTTTTTGACCACAAAAACACAGCTCAAGTTCACCTTTGGCCATAATCGCATGTACCGTTCCATAGTTATTCCCCTTGAATGATTGCCAATTTGTGAATTATGTGGTTTCCGGATGATAACTTAAGTTTGTCTTGACTAATTTGTTTCAAATTCTCAGATTTTGTTTATGACCACAAAGTGCAGCTCAGGTTCACTTTCGGCCAAAATCGCATGTACCTTTCCAGAGTTATTCCTCTTGAATTTGTGCATTTTGTGTTTTCCAGATTATAACTTTAGTATGGCGTAACTGTTGGACATAGAATGCATCAAATATTTGGTTTCCGGATGATAACTTTTATTATTTGTTTTCCGATTGGTTCCAAACTTGGTATGTTGTTTAATCACAACAAATACAGGTCAAGTTCGAATATGGGGTTGGTCCAAACTATTTTCACCCTCACCCCCATCCTTACCCCAACCCTTAAAAAATACAAAATGAGCGTATATTGTCCCGCTACGCAGTGCTCTTGTTATGAGAATCTATAATTGCGTAGCCCGACAAGAGCAAGACGAGAAAGAGGATGGGCTGGTCAAGTTGACTCAGTGTCATAAACTGGTATCACTTCGATCATTAGCCATGCGCCATGGGCGCAGGAGGCTTTTTCGCCCCCACTTCCCACCCAAGAAAAATACGGTTCATCACACGTTGGCCAACAGCTGTAAACAAAATGTGAAATTGGGAACTTTGCGAATATTAGTTGTTTTTCTCAAGTCTGGTTTATTTATTTCCTCCATCAAATCGATCACACAAACACAATAGTTTAGTTTCGAAAGTGATGAGGACTTTGTACTTAACCAAATGGAACTGACTTTTCTATTCCCAATTTACAATTTCAAACCACAGCAATAGTCGCCGTCTGCCTCCTCCAAATTCCTATTTTAATTTAAATTAAATTATCTACTACCAGTAACAAACGCAGTTGTCTTGCCAGTTGACGTCACAAGACAGTATTTATTAATCAGCAGAGAAACTGACATGCAAAAGCAATTCAGCTGATCCTAAATGCTCGTGACCATGTGGGTCACAGTGTTTTGAAAACTGTCTTCCACTGATCAAACACTGCGATCCACTGGAACTCCATGGTGGAGAACACACCACGGTGGCGTTTTTTGTTTCAATCCATGTTGAACGTACTGTAATGTTAGTTATAAGAAACCAAATGAAGTTAAAAGATTAAAAAAAGACAACTCCTTTATGTAAATATCTATGTGCAGAAAACAAAGTTATTTATGTTAATATCTATGTGCAGTGTATTATGTTTCTATAGTTTATCGCTTGATAAAAGTTGAAACACTTGAATGAAATAAAATATATCAAAGCCAATGTTCTTGTTATTGTTGCTCTGTTGTCAATGAAGATAAGTAATTAATTGTACACGCCCACCCATAAATAGTTCCTCTATAAATAGACACCACTAATCTAAATTTAGCATCAATAACAGGGGTATTAATTGACCAGTCTCATATGGGTACTGCACACGTAATGTTGGGCAAAATTGTGGAGGCCAGTTTGGCTGGAGGCCGGTTTGGGTGTAATTCAGGGGAGGTAACTTAATTGTTGTGATATCTCACAACAGATTTTTTTCAGTTTTTAACAAACTTTCAATTATATTTTTTTTACACAAAACGGATAAATTTGGTATGAACCATAACAATAGTATATATAATAGGTCAGCTGAAGTTAATTATACATGAGAGATTATGTTTTTATTTTATTTATATTTCGAGTTTATATAATTTTAACTTCACATAACCATATATATATGAGAATATATTTGGCATACAATGCATTTGATAAAAACACAAACTACATTTAATTTGACCACCCTGGAGCACATAATGTGTCCCCATTGTTGTAAACAATATGGCTTGCCCTTGTTTTGTTTTCAAAACAGTCTTTCATGTAGCATGATCAAACTGGATATTACAACTCGGGGGTATTAATTCATATTTATTTTTGAGCAGCTATTTTGGCAGGGATCACATCAGGTAATAATAATAATTGGGTTTTCTTCCTTGCTCCAAAAACCTTGGTACAAAACGTTCCAGTCCAGCATGACTTTATGAAAATAACGTCTTTAAAAACAGACTATAATATACTCGTTTTCGAAAAGCTACTTTCGATTTCCATGACTTTTCCATCAACAACATGGGAATTCTTGGAACTCATTGGTAAAACTCAATGTGTATCTTTGATAAATTATCGTTTCCAACAAGCATTCTGCATTATAAATTTATATATCGTGACCAACGTGTTTAATTTTCAAAATAGAACAGGACAACTATTTTGAAAAGTGTCAAATTTGGAGAAAATAAGATGTGACCGTGAGAGCGTGAGTTGGTGCCTCAAACCAGGAGACTCACAGTGAAACTGGGAGAGTTAACAGGTCTGTATGCCACCCTCTACTTTGCTCTAGTTTAAAGTTTTCAAAACAGTCTCACAAAAACCATAAAATGTACCCTCCCCCCCCCTCATTGGAACAAGTTCGATTAGCTCGTTCCAATCAGGGGGTCACATGATATGGTTTTTGTTGAAATTCTTTTCCAAAATATTGTTTTTTTTCAACTTTGTAAATTTCATGTGTGGTTGCTGCCGATTCGTTAGTTAAAGGGTTAACTCACCTTCTGATTTGTATATGGAAAGGTCAGATTTGGAGGAATCTTTCAATGAAATGAAACCGACATGCCACTAAAAAACAGACTGATTTATTATTAACTCTTTCAGCACGAGAGGCTGTTTTTACGGTCCAGGAACACGATTTGTCATCATTTCATTTAGTATGATGGCTAATAAGTGAACGTGTGTGGTAGAGCAATTAATATTTTCAACGTGCAGTTTGAAGGCTGCATGTTGGATCTACCCCCAAATAATGGATATGGACTCTTCCAATTTCTGCCATTTAACTGGCATGGAAGATACCACTAGTGTTGAAAGGGTTAATGTAAAATAAGGAAAATAATCACTTTCTGAACATATTAAATATGTAAAGACCTTTTGCCAATTAATTATTTATTTATTGGTGTTTGAGGTCACATATTTCTGAACAATGGCTATTTGTGTCAGACTGCTGCTTTTGCCAATAAAGCATTATATGGGAATGCATTAGTTGCAATTTATGACATTTTATGAAATGGCCTAATTTGAAGCCCTGATCCTTCAAAACTATTTAACCTCCCCCGACTTCAATTGTTCCCATCATCATTTAGCTAATTAAGTGATGATCAGGTAATTTTCTAATGATGTTTCAAGCCAACAAGGAGATAATTTCATCTTGGGCTTTCATTTAACTTTCATTTTATTTTTGTTCATGTAAGAATTAAGTTCAATGATTTGATTTTTGTAAATAGTTTCATTGGTGAACTGCATCATGACATGCACTCCACCCATAAAAAATTAACTTTGCCTTTAACCCTTTACCCATCGCAGACGATATCAAATTTTATTATTTTGAATATCATTTTTTCAAATTTTTCAAAAAATTTCAACAAAACCATATCATGTGACCCCTCATTCGAACGAGCTCGACAAGCTCGTTCCAACGATGGGTCACATGATATGGTTTTTTTGAAATTTTTTGAAAAATAATATTTTTTCAACTGCTGAATTTGCATATTACGCGGGCGGATGCGGCCGATTTGTTGGGTAAAGGGTTAACTAATTACTTTCTTTGAGCAAGAAAGTCGTTTTCAACAGTGAACAAGATTTCTGCAACTCCATGAAGTCCTTGAATTCCCAGGAAAATTGCTTGCTCATTGAAGGCCTGGAATCAAGCCAGAAAATAAGCAAGCTGTCATCTGCAAAATGAGGTCCCCAGAGGGTGAATTTGGTGCTGTACCTCAGTCTGAATCAAGGTCTGAAACCTAAACAGAAAAAGGTACCCAGAGGATAGATACATTGGCCCACTGTATGGAATAGCATCAGCACATTCACCCTCTGGGGACCTCATTCTGCAAATGACAGATTGCTTATTTTCAGGCTTGCCTGGAGTATGGAAATGGATCTTCTGTGCCTAAAAGAACTGCTAAAGGTGCAAGATATTTTAGTAATGGGAAATTTAGCTTAAAAACAGGCAACGTTATTTTTGATGGTGTCAAAAATCTGAACAAAAGAATAATTTGTCACTTTTCTTTGTTGTCCATCCATATTTATGAACAAGGTTTCGTGGTTTTGGACAACAAAAATGAAAAACTATAACATTCTTTCAGCTATTTGATGCCAACGAAAATAACATGTCACCTATTTTCTAGCTAAGTTTTCCATTACTTATATAGCACCTCAACCTTTTGCCTAACATGAAAAACAGATGACACTTGCAAACAAAATACTTGAATAACTAATTTTTTTCATTTTTTGTCTCAAAAACATAGGTTATGACCCCTCTTTGAAACGAGGTTGGCGAGCTCATTCCAAAGAGGGGTCATAACCTATGTTTTTGAGACAAAAAATAGTGAAAATTAATTGGCGATTTTTTTAGTGCTGGCCGGTTTTGGCCGTTAAGTTGGGTAAAGGGTTAACCCTTTACCCAATGCACACAATATCAAACTTTTTTATTCAGATTTTGAGCTCAACTTTGGCGAAGCCAAATTTGAGGTATTGTCATGGCCCGTCGTCCATTTGTCCATCCGTCCGTCACGCCGGCTTGGGCTACAGGCCGTATTTATGAACTGATCTTTACGAAACTTCTTGGGTTCCTTTGTATCACCGTGGGATGAGATCGAGTGTTTTGGGGTCCGGTCCAAAATTCAAGATGGCCGCTGGCAACTATTTTGTTCAAAATTAGGTGCTGTCAGATTTTTGCACAGACCTTCCATATGAAAGCTCTGATTTGAATAATTTTTTGTGTGAATGTTTAGTACCATGGGATACATTACATATAAGACAGGTTTTTTTCTCGTGCATAAATTATGCAAATTAGACTAACTTTGATTTCTTTAGTGTTACTTTCAGCACTGTAAGTGCAAATGACAATACGGCTCGGGCTAGAGGCCGTATTTATGAACCGATCTTTACGAAACTTCTTGGATATCTTTATTATCACCGTGAGACGAGAACAAGTGTTTAGGGGGTCCGGTCTGAAATTCAAGATGGCCACTGGTGGCCATTTTGTACCGAAATTAGGTGCAATCAGTTTTTTGTACAGAACTTCTACATGAAAGATCTGATATGGATAAATTTTTGTACGAATATTGAGTAACATGGAATACATCACATATATTACGTTTTTCTTTCTCGTGCATATATTATGCGAATTACTCTTTTTCTCTTATTCATTATTGTTGACTTGGTCATAACAAATACTGATTCCTGTCATATTCATTTTTGTTGACATGGTCACAGCAAATACTAATTCCTGTCATGTTCAAAGTTGAGCTACAGTGTCATTGACACTTTCATTTATAATTTTTCACAAAATTTCTGCAAAATCATATCATGTAACCCCTTATTGGAATGAGCTTGACAAGCTCCAGGTAATACTAAATTAAAATACCGTACATGAGTGCAACAAAGCACTTTATTACACATCCATTCAACTTTAACCATGTATTTAATGGAATAGCTGCTATGACATAAATGATTCTTATTCAATGGGTGATGCACAAGCCGGAACTTTTTTCCCAGCACCGATCATACCAGTTCCTTTCCCATTGAGTCATTAGTTACGCTTCAAAAAGTTTCCAAATTTTGTTATACAATTATCGACAGTCTCTCGCATAGTGTGAAAATGAAAACGTCCAATGCAAAATAAAGTCTGTTCACAAAAAATTAGTTAACCAAAATTTAGATAATATTTTTTAAAAAACCCAATTATTTCCAAACCAGAACATTAACCTAGTCCCGTGGCCTTCAGCGACTGATTCACACTCTCGCGTTGTGTCCTTGGGCAAGGCATTAAACCCCAATTGCCTGTATGGGGGCACGATGACGCTGTGTACTAAGACGTACTGCACGTCAATGGTGCACATGTCTTCAACCAATCTAACCCTGCCTATGCCGCTGTGCAGAGTTCAGAGTTAGGATGTTGGAGAGCTGACAGCTGCTCATCGTTGCTCGGTGGTTCTCTCCGGATACTCCGGCTTCCTCCACCTGTAAAACTGTCACTGACCCTGGCTGTTAATGTGTCATTAAACCCTAATAAAAAAAAAAGAAAAAAAAAAAGAAAGTCCTGTGGCCGTCTCGTTTTGTGGATCTGTTATATCTAAATTGGTCAACTTTATTTTGGTAAATCTTCGTACATCTTGACATGCTTCAAACTTCTTTTTAAAATGTTTCTCCCAGCTGTTTTGCAAATCTGCACAAATTTGTACTTATATTTTTACTAACAGTAATAGCCACCAAATTGTAAGGCATGAATGGGTACCAGCCGAAGAGAAACAGCGATACAAATTTCAACATTCTTTGGTTCCGAAAAGGTTGTTTTGATTTTTAGCTCAACTTTGGCGAAGCCAAATTTGAGCTTATGCCATGGTCCGTCGTCCGTCTGTCCGTCAACAGTTGGATACAGCTCGGGCTAGAGGCCGTATTTATGAACCGATCTTTACGAAACTTCTTGGGTACCTTTGTTATGACCGTGGGACGAGAACGAGTGTCTTTGGGTGCGGTCCAAAATTCAAGATGGCTGCCAGCCACCATTTTGTACCGACGATGCAAAAATCTGTTTTTTGTACAGAACTTCCATATGAAAGCTCTGATTTGAATAATTTTTAGCTCAACTTGACAAAGTCAAGCTGAGCTATTGCCATCACTTCTCGTCCGTCGGCGTACGTACGTACGTACGTTAGTACGTTAGTACGTACGTCCACAATTTCCTTTGGCACACCTCACAGGTCGCATTTATGATCAGATTACTTTGAAACTTCTTATGCCTGTTTGGGGTGACCTCTAGATGGGAGCTATCGATTTTCTTCAATTTCCGTCAAAAAATGTTGCCGCGGCCAACGTTCTGAGAACTTAGTTTAGTCAAACCACAATATTTCCCTTTGGCACACCCTACAGGGCACATTTATGATTTGATTGCTTTGAAACCTGATACGCTTATTTAGGGTGACCTCTAGATGGGAGCTATCGATTTTCTTCAATTTCCGGCAAAAAATGTTGCCACGGCCAACGTTCGTAGATTTTAGTTTAGTCAGACCTCAATATTTCCCTTTGGCACACCCTACAGGGTACATTTACGATCAGATTGCTTTGAAACCTGGTATGCTTGTTTGGCGAGACCTCTAGATGGGAGCTATCGATTTTCTTCAATTTCTGTCAGAAAATGTTGCCGCGGCCAACGTTCTTAGAACTTAGTTTAGTCAGAAGACTCAATATTTCCCTTTGGCACCCCCTACAGGGTACATTTATGATCGGATTGCTTTGAAACCTGGCATGCTTGTTTGGGGTGACCTCTAGATGGGAGCTATCGATTTTCTTCAATTTCTGTCAAAAAATGTTGCCGCGGCCAACATTCTTAGAACTTAGTTTAGTCAAACCACAATATTTCCCTTTGGCACACCCTACAGGGCACATTTATGATTTGATTGCTTTGAAACCTGGTATGCTTATTTAGGGTGACCTCTAGATGGGAGCTATCGATTTTCTTCAATTTCCGGCAAAAAATATTGCCACGGCCAACGTTCGTAGAACTTAGTTCAGTCAGACCTCAATATTTCCCTTTGGCACACCCTACAGGGCCCATTTATGATCAGATTGCTTTGAAACCTGGTATGCTTGTTTGGGGAGACCTCTAGATGGGAGCTATCGAGTTTCTTCAATTTCTGTCAAAAAATGTTGCCACGGCCAATGTTCTTAGAACTTAGTTTAGTCAGAAGACTCAATATTTCCCTTTGGCACACCCTACAGGGTACATTTATGATCGGATTGCTTTGAAACCTGGCATGCTTGTTTGGGGTGACATCTAGATGGGAGCTATCGATTTTCTTCAATTTCCGTCAAAAAATGTTGCCGCGGCCAACGTTTTTAGAACTCAGTTTAGTCAGACCACAATATTTCCCTTTGGCACACCCTACAGGGCACATTTATGATTTGGTTGCTTTGAAACCTGGTATGCTTATTTGGGGAGACCTCTAGATGGGAGCTATCGATTTTCTTCAATTTCCATCAAAAAATGTTGCCGCGGCCAACGTTCTTAGAACTTGGTTTAGTCAGAAGACACGATATTTCCCTTTGGCACACCCTACAGGGTACATTTATGATCGGATTGCTTTGAAACCTTTCATGCTTGTTTGGGGTGACCTCTAGATGGGAGCTATCGATTTTCTTCAATTTCCATCAAAAAATGTTGCCGCAGCCAACATTCTTAGAACTTAGTTTAGTCAGACCACAATATTTCCCTTTGGCTCACCCTACAGGGCTCATTTATGATTAGATTGCTTTGAAACCTGGTATGCTTATTTACGGTGACCTCTAGATGGGAGCTATCGATTTTCTGCTTATTTACGGTGACCTCTAGATGGGAGCTATCGATTTTCTTCCATTTCCGTCAAAAAATGTTGCCACGGCCAACGTTCTTAGAATTTAGTCTAGTCAGACCACAATATTTCCCTTTTGTACACCCTACAGGGCATATTTTTGATCGGATTGCTTTGAAACTGTTATGCTTGTTTAGGGAGGCCACTAGATGGGAGCTATCGATTTTCTTCGGTTTCTGTCAAAAAATGTTGCCACTGGCAAAAAAACTGACATTGGTCCCAATGATCTTCAATTTTGCCATTTCATTTATAACTTACCAAGTTCAAGTTTGTCAAGTTGAGCTACAGTGTCATTGACACTTTCATTTGTATGAATATTTAGTACCATGGAATACATCACATATAATACGGGGGTTTTTTTGTGCGTAAATTATGCAAATTAGACTAACTTTGATGTTTTTTGGTGTTACTTTCAGCACTGTAAGTGCAAATGCCAATAGGGCTCGGGCTAGAGGCCGTATTTATGAACTGATCTTTACGAAACTCCTTGGGTACCTTTGTTATCACTGTGGGACGAGAGCGAGTGTTTTTGCGTCCGGTCCGAAATTCAAGATGTCCGATGGCAGCCATTTTGTACAAAATTAGGTGCAATCAGATTTTTGCACAGAACTTCCATATGAAAGCGCTGATTTGAATAATTTTTTGTGTGAATGTTTAGTAGCATGGGATACATCACATATAATACGGGGTTTTTTTCTCGTGCAGAAATTATGCAAATTAGATGAACTTTGATTTTTTCAGTGCTACTTACACACAGTAAGTACACATGTCAATACGGCTCGTGGTAGAGTCTGTATTTATGAACCGATCTTCACGAAACGTCTTGGGTACCTTTGTTATCACCTTGGGACGAGAACGAGTGTTTCTGGGTGCGGTCCAAAATTCAAGATGGCGGCCAGTGGCCATTTTGTACCGAAATTAGGTCTAATCAGTTTTTTGTACACAACTTCTATATGGCTCAGGCTAGAGGCCGTATTTATGAACCAATCTTTACGAAACTTCTTGGGTACGTTTGTTATCACCGTGGGATGAGAACGAGTGTTTTTGGGTGTGGTCCAAAATTCAAGATGGCCACCAGGAGCCATTTTGTACCAAAATTAGTGCAACCAGTCTTTTGTACAGAACTTCTGTATGAAAGTTCTGATTTGAATAAATTTTTGTATGAATGCTTAGTAACATGGAATACATCACATATAGTACGGGTTTTTTTCTCGTGCAGAAATTATGCAAATTAGATGAACTTTGATTTATTCAGTGCTACTTATACACTGTAAGTGCACATGTCAATACGGCTCGGGCTAGAGGCTGTATTTATGAACCGATCTTCACAAAACTTCTTGGGTACCTTTGTTATCAACTTGGGACGAGAACGAGTGTTTCTGGGTGCGGTCCAAAATTCAAGATGGCTGCCAGTGGCCATTTTGTACCGAAATTAGGTCCAAACAGTTTTTTGTCACAACTTCTACACAGCTCATATTTGTGAACTGATTTTCACGAAACTTCTTGGGTACCTTTGTTTTCATCTTGGGACAGGAATGAGTGTGTTTTGGGGTGCCATTGTTATCACTGTGCTATGAGAACAAATATTTTGGGGTTCAGTCAGACCCACTCTGGGACTCAAAGATTTTTTTCTAGTTTAGCATCTGACTGTTACCCACCTTTACAATACTTTACCTATACATTTGTTACAGGCAACGGTCAGTATTTATGTACAGACCGTTACAATACTTTATATGTACCTTTGTTATCAGGTCATTACCTAGATGTTTTTCATTGCCGTGTCACATACTATACATGTACATGTCTTTGTCTTGACAAGTTGAGCTACAGTGTCATTGACACTTTCATTTATCGATCCATTTGATCAGCACAGCTTCAGTCAAAACAAACAGCTTCTTTACCTTTGGGTTTAAACATCGGAATTAAAATTTATTTATTTAAATGAATTTTAATGTATGGGTTGTGTAATAAACACAGAACGCGATGTGTGTTTGAATCGGTGGGTGTTTTACATAACTCGTTGGAATGGCGTAATCATATTTAATATATAATATGACTACGCCATTCCAACTCGTTATGTAAAACACCCACCGATTCAGACACACTTCACATTCTGTCTATATCTGCAGTGCTTTAGCATTGGCGAGGCACCTTGTTGCACTCAAATGATGATACATGGTTAAAATCAAATTCCATTTGGCACTAAAATCTTCTTTTAACACCAAAAAAATTCATTTTGCATCGAACAAAAAATGCACTTGTCACCAAAACTTTTGGAACAGTGCGAACACTGTTGATTTGGTTTTGTTTTACAATTTTTGAAGAACATTTTTTGGTAACTGTAAAATTAAGAGGGCCGATGTACCTGATTTGTTAAGTAAAGGATTACTCAAATGAGATTTGTGTATCAGGTTGCAGATATGCTTGTGTTGTAAATTCAGTAACAGTGGAGCCCAATTAATTGGATATCTTTTACATAAACAACCCTGTTAACCCTTTACCCAACGTAACGGCCAAAACCGGCCAGCGCTATTCTCAAAAATCGCCAATTAATTTTCAAAATATTTTCATTTTTTGTCTCAAAAACATAGGTTATGACCCCTCGTTGGAACGAGCTCGTCGAGCTCGTTCCAACGAGGGGTCATAACCTATGTTTTTGAGACAAAAAATGAAAAAAATTAGTTATTCAAGAATTTTTTTTGCAAGTGTCGTCTGCTTTTCATGTTAGGTAAAGGGTTAATTGAATATAATTTCCCAACACAAAACCATGTACCATACCTCCAGTACAAATTTGACCTGTTAATTGAATATAGATTATAGAGTAAACTCCTATTAATTGAATAAAAAATCTTGTAACCTGTCAAGAAATGACACTGATTCTCCCCAGTTTTCCTTTGTTTATAGACCTATTTGACCTCAGTACATCCAATACAGGCATTTGATCCATTATATCTTGTTTGACAGCACTCAAGAAGCTCTGTCAAATGAGATATAATATAATAAATGCTAATTTTATCTCTAGAATACAGGAAAGTGACACAATCTCTGTTAATTGAATACTCCTGTTAATTGAATAATTTTCATTGGCAAAGTGGCTATTCAATTAACAGGGTTCTCCTGTGTGACATTAATTTAGGACATATCAAGCACAGATTTCCTTGGCTTACATATATCTTGTAACAATGTGTAACTCTTAAGAGGTGTGTTCCATTGTCTTTGTCTCATAATATTGTGGAATTTCCCATCTCTAACTCCTTTAGCTTCAGGTCTTATATTTCGACGAGAATCCAAGAATCGATTCATGCAAAGATTCGCACAACAAAACCAGCGAGAATCCATGTAGATTCTTGCTGCTCCTCTTTTAGGATTCGCGTGAAAAGAAGTGCATCAATTATCCCTTTACCTAACATAACGGCATGCAGCATATTCACCAATGCAAGGCTAACATGACCTGGAATATCCTGCCATTTTGTCAATAAAATTGTACAAATATGGCTGTCATTGGAAATGGCTCAATGAGCCAGTTCCAATGGCATCCATATTTGTATGGTTTTATAGGTAACTGTTTATATTAAAAAAAATTCAGTTGATGTTTTAAAAATTAAACAGCTGTGTTAGGTAAAGGGTTAACGTGTTATCAGTATACAACAGGGGTTCAACAATGTTGGGGTTATGGGATCCTGTGACACTCATAGTAGGTATGGATTCTCGCAACCATTTTTAGCTCAACTTTGACGTAAGTCAAATTTGAGTTTATGCCATGGCCAGTCGTCTGCCATGGCCATCTGGCTGTCCTGTCCATCAACAATTCAATACGGCTCGGGCTAGAGGCCATATTTATGAACCGATCTTCTTGTGTACCTTTGTTAAGACCGTGGGATGAGAACGAGTGTTTTGGGGTCCGATCCGAAATTCAAGTTGGCCGCTGGCTGCCATTTTGTACTAAATTCCGTGCAATCAGATTTTTGCGCAGAACTTCCATATGAAAGCTCTGATTTGAATAATTTTTTGTATGAATGCTCAGTACCAAGGGATACATCACATATAATACAGGTTTTTTTTCTCATGCGTAAATTATGCAAATTAGACTAACTTTGATGTATTTAGTGTTACTTTCAGCACTGTAAGTGCAAATGCCAATACGGCTCAGGCTAGAGGCCGTATTTATGAACTGATCTTCAAGAAACTTCTTGCGTACCTTTGGTATCACCGTGGGACGAGAACGAGTGTTTTGGGGTCTGGTCTGAAATTCAAGATGGCCGATGGCAGCCATTTTGTACAAAATTAGGTGCAATCAGATTTTTGCGCAGAACTTCCATATGAAAGTGCTGATTTGAATAATTATTTGTGTGAATGTTTAGTACCATGGATACATCACATATAATACGGGTTTTTTTCTCGTGCAGAAATTATGCAAATTAGATGAACTTTGATTTTTTCAGTGCTACTTACACACAGTAAGCACACATGTCAATACAGCTCGTGGTAGAGTCTGTATTTATGAACCGCTCTTCATGAAACATCTTGGGTACCTTTGTTATCGCCTTGGGACGGGAACGAGTGTTTCTGGGTGCAGTCCAAAATTCAAGATGGTTGCCAGTGGCCATTTTGTACCGAAATTAGGTCTAATCAGTTTTTTGTACACAACTTCTATACAGCTCAGGCTAGAGGCCGTATTTATTAACCATTCTTTACGAAACTTCTTGGGTACCTTTGTTATCACCGTGGGATGAGAACGAATGTTTTTGGGTGTGGTCCGAAATTCAAGATGGCCACCAGGAGCCATTTTGTACCAAAATTAGTGCAATCAGTTGTTTGTACAGAACTTCTGTATGAAAGTTCTGTTTGAATAAATTTTTGTATGAATGTTCAGTAACATGGAATACATCACATATAGTACGGGTTTTTTTCTCGTGCAAAATTTATGCAAATTAGATGAACTTTGATTTATTCGGTGCGACTTGTACACAGTAAGTGCACATGTCAATACGGCTCGGGTTAGAGGCTGTAATTATGAACCAATCTTCACGAAACTTCTTGGGTACCTTTGTTATCACCTTGGGACAAGAACGAGTGATTCTGGGTGTGGTCCAAAATTCAAGTTTGCTGCCAGTGGCCATTTTGTACCGAAATTAGGTCCAATCAGTTTTTTGTCACAACTTCTGTACAGCTCATATTTATGAACTGATCTTTACGAAACTTCTTGGGTACCTTTGTTATCACCTTGGGACAGGAACGAGTGTGTTTTGGGGTGCCTTTCTTATCACTGTGCTATGAGAACAAATATTTTGGGGTTCAGTCAGACCCACTCTGGAACTCCAAGATTTCTTTTCTAGTTTAGCATCTGACTGTCCCCCATCTCTACAATACTTTACCTATACATTTGTTTCAGGCTACGGTCAATATTTATGTACAGACCATTACAATACTTTATATGTACCTTTGTTATTAGGTCATTACCTAGATGCTTGTCATTGCTGTGTCACATATTATACATGTACATGTCTTAACAAGTTGAGCTACAGTGTCATTGACACTTTCATTGCAAGAATCTAAATGGATTCTCCCAAATTTAGAGGAAATATAAGCCCTGAAGACTGTGATCTCCCCAAATGAGACCAATCTGAAAGCCTGTGTAAGCTCATATTTGGGCCTTATTCTGAAGTGTAGGTACTGTAACTTAAAGGCTTCTTATTCTGCAGATGTGGTTCAAATTGTCTTTAAAATTTTAGTGCAATTACTCAATTTGTTTGGATTTGCTTTGTTACAATTTATGGGAGAGTTCATAAAGGCATCCTCCCATAAATTGTATCAAGGTAAAATAATTTAGCACTCAAGCAGTTACCCCTTTATTTATTTATTGGTCGAGTTAACAACCGAGACCTATGGTTTGGCGACGGTCGGTGCGCGACCGGGGCGAGCGTCCTCGCACTGTTAGCACAATAACTTGAACAAACATTCTCTGATTTGACCAATACAGTGGAGCCCACTTAATTGGATATCTCTTAATTGTATATCCCTGTTAATTGAATATAATTTTCAAACACAAAACCATTTACCATACCTTCAGTACAAATTTTATCTGTTAATTGCATATGGGTTGTAGAGTAAACTCCTGTTAATTGTATATAAATTTTTGTTATATGTAAAAAAAATTACTGTGACACGCACCATATTCTCCTTATTTATCAACCTTTTTGGCCTCACTACATCCAATACAGGCATTTATTCTATTATATCTTGTTTGACAGAGCTCTATGAGCTCTGTCAAACAAGATATAATAGAATAAATGCTCAGTTTACCTCCAGAACACAGGAAACTGACCAAATCCCTGTTAATTGTATACTCCTGTTAATTGAATAAATTTCAATGGCAAAATGGATATTCAATTAAGAGGATTCTACTGTATTTGCAATAATATCTCAAACGAGTTTGAAAACTGGCCCGGCTCAATTTTTAGCTTAACTTGACAGTCAACCATGATGGCTCCGAGAGACCAAAACTCCAAAAACCTTTAGCACAGTCTACAGGTTGTAGTTATGAAGGGATTTCATGGTAACTTGGGAGGATGACTTCATGTAATGTCCAGATGAAAACGTCCCCGTTTAGTTTAAACAATAGTTATCCAACAGAGAATGTTATATGTTACATTAACACTGTAAATCTGACAAACAGTAAACAGCAAAACACAGTGTAACATGTATCAAAATTGCTAGAGACATTGATTTGGTCATGATCAGTCAAACAAGACAGCTGCTAGAGCCCAAAACCCGAAAACCTTTAGCACAGTCCACAGTCCATATTTATGAAGGGATTTCATTGTAACTTGGTAGGATGACTTCATATGATGTCTAGATGATGACATCCCCTTTTGGTCGCGATCAGTCAAACATGATGGCTGCAAGAGCCCAAAACCTGAAAACCTTTAGCTCAGTCTACATGTTGTATTAATGAAGGGATTTCATTGTAACTTGGTAGGATGACTTTGTATAATGTCTAGATGAGAACGTCCCCTTTTGGCCATCAACCATGACGGCTGCAAAGCCCAAAACCCCCAAACCTTTAGCACAGTCTACAGGTCCTGTGAAGGGATTTCATTGTAACTTGGTAGGATGACTCCGTATAATGTCTAGTTGGGAACGTCCCCGTTTGGTTGGGGTCGGTCGACCATGATGGCAACGCAGGCTCGAATCCCGAAAACATTTAGCACAGTCTACAGGTCGTATTTATGAAGGGATTTTATTGTAACTTAGTAGGATGACTCTATATAACGTCTAGATGAGTATGTCCTATTTTGGCCATGATCTGTCAGCCATGACAGCCACACAGACACATGATCTAGATTTGTTTAGCACAGTCTACAGCTCATATTTATGAAGCAAGTTCATTGTAACTTGGACAGATAACTTGGTATGATGTCTAGATGACACTCGTATTTTGGTTACAATCAGTCAGCCATTATTGCCGCCTGGTCACTTGACCTAGATTCCTTTAGCACTGCCTACAGGTTGTTTTATGAAGGGATTTCATTGTAACTTGGTTGGATAACTTGGTAGGATGACTTGGTATGACATCTAGATGAGACTCTCCTATTTTGGTCATGATCGGCCATCCATGACTGCCAAACAATCACATGACTTAAATTCCTTCAGCAAAGTCTATACGTTATATTTCTGAAGGGATTTCATTGAAACTTGGGAGGATGACTCATTTTGGAATGATTTTACTGTAACTTGGTACCTTTGGTTGACATACGTTAACTGTTAGGGTCAAATCAACCCAGGTCTTAATTCTTTAGTACAGTCAAATCTCAAATTATTCTTATTGAAAACATAGCATACACGGAACAGAAATTAACATATTCTCATTTATCACAATTCTTGTCTTATTTCATAATCCTTTCATAAATATTGAACATTATCCTTTTCATCAAAAACTATACACCATCAAGTTAAGTTAGTGTCATTGACACTTTCATTCGTTACAGAATTATGGGTCTTAATTAGTCAATTTTTATGAATATTGAGCTCGTTAGCGCTATAACTTGAACAAACGTTCTCCCATTTGACTAATATTTGCCATACAAGTCTTTTGCAATAATATCACAAGTGAGTTAAAAAACTAGCCCAGTCTGATTTCTCATTACAGAGTTATGGGCCTTAATTAGTTAATTTTTATGAATTTTGAGCTCATTAGTGTCAATTTTTACAAATTTTTAGCTCGGTGTGATTACATTTCTAATTTTCAATAGACAGTGCATGAAGAAACTAGCCTCAATTCGACACCTGCTTCTCCGATGTGCTCCTCTTGTTTATTTATTTATTTATTTATTTATTTATTTATTTATTTATTTATTTATTTATTTATTTATTTGAGTTTAATGACACTTTTGACAGCTTGGTCACCTCATGTCAGACTGTTCTACGGGTGGAGGAAGCCAGAGTACCCTGAGAGAACCATGCACTGAGCAATGGCAAGCAACTGTCAGACTACCCAACTTATTAACTCCACACAAGCAGGGTTAGCATTGGTTGAAGACATGTGCACCATTGACATGTAATATGCCTTAGTACACAGCTCTAGTGTGCCCCCACGTGGGCAGTAGGGATTAAGTGCCTTGCCCAAGGACACAAAGCAGTTATTCTAAGCGGGGATCATACCATGTACAGGAAGAGCGCTCTCCCATAAATTATAACAAGGCAAAATAATTTAGCACTCCACCAGTTAACCCTTTACCTAATACGATAGAAAGATGACACTTGCAAACAAAATTCTTGTAAAACAATTTTTTTTTTTCATTTTTTTGCATCAAACACATAAGCGTATGAACCCTCATTGGAGCAAGCTCATCGATCTCGATTCAATGAAGGGTCACAAGCTATGTTTTTGAGACAAAAAATGAAAAAGTTATTGAAAATTGAATGGTGATTTTTAGCTTAACTTGACATAGTCAAGATAAGCTATTGCCATCACGTGTGCGGAAGTCTGTGAGTCTGTGACGTCTGTTCACATTTTCCTTTAGCACGGGCTACACCCCGCAGTTCTTGTCTGATCATCACAAAATTTCATATGCAGGTTTGGGGTCATGTCTAGATGAGAACGTCCCCTTTTGGTCACGATCGGGCAACCGGTATGGCTGCCCGAGCCCAAAACCCGAAAACCATGAGCACAGTCTACAGGTCGTATTTATGAAGGGATTTCATTGTAACTTGGTAGGATGCCTCTGTATAATGCCTAGATGATAACGTCCCCTTTTGGGCATGATCTATCAACTGTGATGGCTGCCCAAGCCTGAAAAACAAAAACTTTTAGCACAGTCTGCAGGTCATGTTTAATGTGGAGGGATTTCATTGTAACTTGGTAGGATGACTCCTTATGATGTCTAGATGAGAACTTCCCCATTTGGGCATGATCTGCCAACCGTGACGACTGCCCGAGCCCAAAACCCAAAAACCTTTAGCATAGTCTACAGGTCATATTTATTGTAACTTGGTGGGTTGACTTCATACAATGTCTAGATGAGAAAGTCCCCTTTTGGACGTGATCGGGCAACTGTGACGGTTACAGGAGCCCGAAAACCTTTAAACACAGTCTAGAGGTCATATTTATGAAGGGATTTCATTGTAACTTGACTCCAAATAATGTCAAGATGAGAACGTCCCATCGTGATCGCGATCATGCAGCCTTGATGGGTACCCGAGCCCAAAAACCTTTAGCATAGGCAAAAGGTCATATTTATGGAAGGATTTCATTGTAACCTGTTAAGTTGACTCCATATAATGCCTAGATGATGACATCCCCTTTTGGTCGTGATTGGAGCCCGAAGCCCGAAAACCTTTAAACACAGTCTAGAGGTCATATTTATGAAGGGATTTCATTGTAACTTGACTCCAAATAATGTCAAGATGAGAACGTCCCATCGTGATCGCGATCATGCAGCCTTGATGGGTACCCGAGCCCAAAAACCTTTAGCATAGGCAAAAGGTCATATTTATGGAAGGATTTCATTGTAACCTGTTAAGTTGACTCCATATAATGCCTAGATGATGACATCCCCTTTTGGTCGTGATTGGTCAGTTGTGATGGCTACAAGTGCACGAAGCCCGAAAACCTTGAGCACAGTCTACAGGTCATATTTATGAAGGGATTTCATTGTAACTTCTTAGGATCACTCCAGATGATGCTCAGATGAGATTGTCCCCTATGGTTGCGATCATTCACCCATGATGGCTGCCTGAGCCCGAAGCCCGAAAACCTTTAGCACAGTCTACAGGTCATATTTATGAAGGGATTTCATTGTAACTTGGTAGGTTAACTTCATATATTGTCTAGATGAGAACGTCCCCTTTTGGACATGATTGGGCAACTGTGATGGCTAAAGGTGCCCGAAGCTCAAAAACCTTTAGCACAGTCTACAGGTCATATTTATGAGGAGATTTCATTGAAACTTGGTAGGATGACTCCAAATAATGTCTAGATGAGAACGTCCCCTTTTGATCGCGATCATTCAGCCTTTATGGGTGCCCGAGCCCAAAAACCTTTAGCATAGGTAAAAGGTCATATTTATGGAAGGATTTCATTGTAACCTATTAGGTTGACTCCATATAATGCCTAGATGATGACATCCCCTTTTGGTCGTGATTGGTTAGCTGTGATGGCTACAGGTGACCGAAGCCCAAAAACCTTGAGCACAGTCTACAGGTCATATTTATGAAGGGATTTCATTGTAACTTCATATGATCACTCCAGATGATGCCCAGATGAGATTGTCCTCTTTGGTTGCGATCATTCAACCATGATGGCTGCCCGAGCCCAAAGAACGTCCCATTGTGATCGCGATCATGCAGCCTTGATGGGTACCCGAGCCCAAAAACCTTTAGCATAGGCAAAAGGTCATATTTATGGAAGGATTTCATTGTAACCTGTTAAGTTGACTCCATATAATGCCTAGATGATGACATCCCCTTTTGGTCGTGATTGGTCAGTTGTGATGGCTACAAGTGCACGAAGCCCGAAAACCTTGAGCACAGTCTACAGGTCATATTTATGAAGGGATTTCATTGTAACTTCTTAGGATCACTCCAGATGATGCTCAGATGAGATTGTCCCCTATGGTTGCGATCATTCACCCATGATGGCTGCCTGAGCCCGAAGCCCGAAAACCTTTAGCACAGTCTACAGGTCATATTTATGAAGGGATTTCATTGTAACTTGGTAGGTTGACTTTATATAATGTCTAGATGAGAACGTCCCCTTTTGGACATGATTGGGCATCTATGACGGCTAAAGGTGCCCAAAGCCCGAAAACCTTGAGCACAGTCTACAGGTCATATTTATGAAGGGATTTCATTGTAACTTTGCAGGATCACTCCAGATGAGATTGTCCCCTTTGGTTTCAATCATTCAACCATGATGGCTGCCCGAGCCCGAAGCCCGAAAACCTTTAGCACAGTCTACAGGTCATATTTATGAAGGGATTTCATTGTAACTTGGCAGGTTGACTTCATATAACGTCTAGATGAGAACGTCCCCTTTTGGACACGATTGGGCAACTGTGACGGCTTCAGTGGCCCAAAGCCCGAAAACCTTTAGAACAATCTACAGGTCACAATTATGAAGGGATTTTATTGTAGCTTGGTAGGATGACTCCAAATAGTGTCCAGATGAGAACGTCTCCTTTTGGTCATGACCATTCAGCCTTGCTGGCTGCCCAAGCACAAAAACCTTTAGCATGTCTGTAGGTCGTATTTATGGAAGGATTTCATTGTAATTTGTTAGGTTGACTCCATATAATGCCTAAATGATGGCATCCCCTTTTGGTCATGGTTGGTCAACTGTGATGGCTACAGGTGCCTGAAGCCCGAAAATCTTGAGCACAGTCTACAGGTCATATTTATGAAGGGATTTCATTGTAACTTCATAGGATCACTCCAGAAGATGTCCAGATGAGAATGTTCCCTTTTGGTTGCGATCATTCAGCTATGATGGCTGCCCAAGCCTAAAGCCCAAAAACCTTTAGCACAGTCTTCAGATCATATTTATGAAGGGATTTCATTGTAACTTGGCAGGTTGACTTCATATAATGTCTAGATGAGAACAGCCCCTTTTGGACACCATTAGGCAACTGTGTTGGCTACAGGGGCCCAAAGCCCGAAAATCTTTAGCACAGTCTACAGGTGATATTTATGAAGGGATTTCATTGTACCTTGGTAGGATGACTCTAAATAATGTCTAGATGAGAATGTCCCCTTTTGGTCGCGATCATTCAGCCTTGATGGCTGCCCGAACCCAAAACCTTTAGCATAGTCTATTGGTCATATTTATGGAAGGACTTCATTGTAACCCGTAAGTTTGACTCCATATAATGCCTAGATGATGACATCCCCTTTTGGTCGTGATTGGTCAACTGTGACGGCTTCAGGGGCCTGAAGCCCAAAAACCTTGAGCACAGTCTACAGGTCATATTTATGAAGGGATTTCATTGTAACTTTGTTTGGATGATCACTCCAGATGATGCCCAGATGAGAATTCCCCTTTTGGTTGCGATCATTCAACCATGATGGCTGCCAGAGCCCAAAGCCCAAAAAGCTTTAGCACAGTCTACTGGTCATATTTATTAATGGATTTTATTGTAACTTGGTAGGTTGACTTCATATAATGTCAAGATGAGAACGTCCCCTTTGGACGCAATTGGGAAACTGACAGCTACAGGGGCCCGAAGCCTGAAAACCTTTAGAACGAAAACCTTTAGCACAGTCTACAGGCCATATTTATGAAGGGATTTTAATGTAACTTGATAGGATGACTCATTTTGGAATAATTTCACTGTAACTTGGTAACTTTTGTTGATATACGTTAACTGTGAGGGCCACATATATTAACTGTGAGGTCATATTAACCCACCCCTCAGATCTTTAGTACAGTGTACACCTCATATTATTTTTATCATAAACATAGCATACAGGGAACAGAAATGAACATATTCCCAATTATCACAATTCTTGTCTTATTTCATAATCCTTTCATAAACATTGAACATTATCCTTTTCATCAAACACAACACACAAGTTAAGCTACAGTGTCATTGACACTTTCATTGCAAATAGTGCTAGCCAGTTTTGGCTGTTATGTTGGATGAAGGGTTATAAGTTTTGATAGCAAACAAAAAATTGGTTGCCATTTTCTTTTGAGCTGATTGAGAGGCAAATGAAAAAATGAAAATTTGATGGTTGCAAAGCTCGAGAACACCTCTAGTCCATTATGTATATTGAAAATCAGTTTTGGTGAGTGATTTCACATCATCTAACTCCAGCACTCAATCTAATCAGTGGTACAAGAATGACAATTGACTTAAAATTGAAAACTAAAGATTTTTGAAGTGCCTTTCCCGGTGACAGCTAGGTACTAAAAGATTTGTGCATGTCATTCCTAACATCATTCCTGTCACATGATTATGACCCTCTATAGTCGAGCCCTCTTACTGGATGCTTTTTAATTGAATAACCCTGTTAATTAAATATAACTTCCAAACACACCACCATTTACAGTACAGTCGCCATGGAGTAGTTGTAAACCATGTGTGGGCAGTGATGTCCACGCATCCATTTACAAGGTAATAAAAATCATCATCAGCAAAAATTTTAATTAATAAAACACCGGGTTGTACCCAGTGCTTCAGTAATTAATTTTTTGATGATTATTCCTATAATTAGTATTTGGAATCTAATATTATTAAGTCCGTGGAAATATTGCCCATCTGTGGAAAGTAACCAGTCCACGGTGGCCGTACTGTACACTACCTCCTATTAATTGATAAAAAAAAAAACCTTTCAAATAGGTCGAGAAATTCACTGAATTCAGCTTGTTTATGGACCTATTAAGATTTACAACATCCAATACATGCATTAATCTGTTATATCTTGCTTGACAAAGCTCCATGAGCTCTGCCAAACATGATATATACAGATTACTACAACAGTCAATTGATCTGAGTTGTATTCTGTCGAGTTGACGAGATGAGATTGGCCAGATCAAACGTGACGCCGCGCAGGAATTCAACAACACAGATCAATTGACTGTTGCAGTAATTTGTTTATTATATGACAATTAGTATTTTAAACTGATCACAACACCTGAAAAATCAAATACAAAAAGAATTATATTAGCCAAGTAATCATTAACAATTTTTTTGAATTGGGGAATCCCAAACGCGTAGTAATATCGAACGTTCGTGGCGAATGTGAAACTTGAAAGTCAAAACAATGGAGGCAAGACTTGAACTCAATCAGAATCATTATTTTGCAATTGTTCAGCACAGAATTTTCAAATAGACCTGGACTGGAATGTTTGTCAATGGAATTTAATGAGGAGACACTCGTGTTTATGTTCTGCGCTTATGTTCTATATTTATTTATAGGTCACTTGTAGAAATAATTTGTTCGCGTGCGCCTTGTTTGAGACAGCATGATAACGATCTGGAAAACTTGACACTCTTGTTTTCCGGAGAGCTGGATTTAACCCTTTACCCAATGCAGACGATATCAAAATTTATTATTTTAAATATCCTTTTTTTAATTTTTTAAAAAAATTTCAACAAAACCATAGCATGTGACCCCTCGTTGGAACGAGCTTGACGAGCTCGTTCCAACAAGGGGTCACATGATATGGTTTTGTTGAAATTTTTTGAAAAATAATATTTTTTTAACTGCTGAATTTGCACATTACGCGGGCGGATGCGAGCGATTCGTTGGGTAAATTTAGGGTTAATGGGCAAACTACAGTGGTATTGAGGGACTGTTTGTGGTAGCCATATGATAAAATAGAATAAGTGCTCTGTTTATCAGTTGAATACAGGAAAGTGTCCAAATCCCTGCTAATTGAACACTCCATATAACCCTTTATCCAACGCATCGGCCTCATCCACCCTTGTAATATGAATATTCAGCATTCAAAAAATTACAACAAAACCATATCATGTGACCCCTCTTTGGAGTGAGCTCATTCCAGTGAGGGGCCACATGATTATGGTTTGGTTGGAATTTATTTTTCTAAAAATGTTATTAAAAATAATAAATTTTGACATCGTCTGCATTGAAAAAGGGTTAATTGTATAATTTCCACTGGCTTCAGGCCTTCAGATTGCTTCATATTGGACACATCTTTTTCAAGGCATTAACACTTAACCCGCCTGAGTATTTTCAAAATATTTTTTATCAAATCTTGTCATGTCTGCAGTGAAAAAAAATTCACTTAAATTTAACTCAAGATATCATTGGTCAAAAAATCCATTTAGTTTTCAGAGGAATAATTTGGTTAAATATTCCCAAATTATACTTATTTCAGTTGTAAGAGATTTTATGTCCTGGGCAGGAATATCCGGCAGCAGCTTGTAAGGAATAAAAAAAGAAAGAAAAACACTCTACCAGCTGAAAAATTTGAAATACTTTTAACTGAGGCAAATTGAGGACAGTATTTTAGCATGGTTCCTATTTTGGACAGAGCTTTTACTGCCCTGTATTTGAGGTAACTCGAAGGCCTGGGGTCATTACTATAAAGCTTTTACAATTATATTTTCAAGAATTGTATTTTCAGTCTCTACCGGTAGGTAAATTGCCACGTCTTTTAAAACACCAATGATTATTTTCAGTGATTAACTGGTAGGAGTACCGGAAGCCCATATTTGGGCTTGACAAATGCAACAGGTTGTGACAAAACAATATACACTCTGTTAGAGAAGATTTATTATTGACCCTGGCAAGAATCAGATTTTGTTGATATTACATTGATCAGTTATATTTGATTGGATAGTGCCTATTGGCACTATCCAATCAAATTTAACACAGCAATATATGATGAAAATAAATTCCTTTAGCACACCCTACAGGTTGCAGCTCTCAGTCCCAAATTCCATATGTAGCTTTGTTTATATAAAGTTATTTTATTACAAATGATTGGAGAGTGCCCATAGGCACACTCCAGTAATTTATATTAAAATAAAAACAAATTTTGAATAACAAATTCAGACCACCAAAAATAATCCAGTCGTCGACCAGTTAACTGATATGTATGCAGACAACAGAGTTCTTTGATAAGTAGCATGATAGAAGCCCATATTTGAGCTTTTTTCTGAAGTGCAAGTTTCTCAGTTTAAAACCTTCATATTCTGTGGATGTGCTTCACAATTACCATTGAAGTGGATGTATTTACTTTGTATGGATTTGCCTTGTACCATTTCTATTGGCACTCTTCCATAAATTGTAACGAGGCAAAAATATGTGAATAAATTTTGATGACCAAAAATAATTTTGCCACTCTACCAGTTAACCGTTTACCTAACATGAAAAGCAGACCAAACTTGCAATGAGCCCGCTCCAATGAGGGGTCATAATCTATGTTTTTGAGACAAAAATAATGAAACTTAAGGCCACACAAAGTAGATCTTCTGTTTCTCCGGCCATTATTTGTAAAATTCCATGCGGGTGAGCGATTTTTTATTTTTTTTTTTTTCTGTAATTATTTCTTGGCCATGAAAGTTCATGTTCTTGGTTTGTGTTTTAGGCCTCATATTCTACGAAACAGCATGGGTGATGGTGTATTTCGTCCCTTGAGAGCAAGAAGGCTTTGTAATGCTAAAGCATTGCAAAGCCTTCTTGCATTCAAGGTACAAATTTATCAATTTTTTAACTTTGGCAAAATATCAGACATAAACCATTTAATTTTTATTTTTTTAAGTTTACATTGGTCATAAAAAGAAAGCATGCGGCAGCCAAAAGGACCATGCTGGAGGGCCTGAGAAACAGATTTTTTTATTTTTTTAGGCCTAACTGGCGATTTTTTAGAATAGCGCTGGCCGGTTTTGGCCTTTGTGTTGGGTAAAGGGTTAAAGATTATTTTGTACAAAGGTCCAGGAAAGTGCCTGAAAATTTCCTCAGAAAGTCCCAGATTTATTTTTCAACTTCAAGGTTGTTCAAACCCAGACAGATTTTCAGTAATGTTCAAAGTCCAGGGCTTTAAATTCATTTATTTTGGGCAAACAGTCCCCATGGGAACCCTGGGAAGTAAAGCAGTGCTTGTTTACTGTGGTAAACAATCTCTGTTTTACTGGTAAAATAGGACTCAGTCACCAATGATTGGGGTGGAAGTCCTCCAAAATGGACAACATAGGTATAAACGATTGACTAAACTTGGCTTTATCTCCATGTTGTGGTCATGATCAGCCATTGTGCAGAAATATGTGACCTTAAACACAAAAAAAAATAATAATAATTGGGCACACCATTTTGTCCTTATTTGGACACATTAAAACCAGAAATAACAGTCTTATCTTGTTATGTTTTATTGCCATGCCTTTCTTTTTATTTCTATGATCATATTATGTGATGGAACTTATTCTCAAATGTAGAAGAGGCCCAGAGAAATTTTATATTTTTCTTTATGTCTTTATATGTTCCCTAATTTGTGCATACCTATAAACGGTTCCAAATTGGGGTAATCTAGAGGCCTATCAGTCAGTACATGATAAAGTGTTTCATATAGTAACAGAAATTGTGCTTAACCCATTACCTAACGATTCGGCTGCATCTGCCCATGTAATTTACAAATTAACCCTTTACCCAACGAATCGCCCACATCCGCCCACGTAATATGCAAATTCAGCAGCTGAAGAAATATTATTTTTCGAAAAATTCCAACAAAACCATATCATGTGACCCCTCTTTGGAACGAGCTCGTTGAGCTCGTTCCAAAGAGGGGTCACATGATATGATTTTGTTGAAATTTTTTGAAAAAAATTAAAAAATGATATTTAAAATAATAAATTTTTAGATCGTCTGCGTTGGGTAAAGGGTTAAGCAGTTGAAAAGAATATATACTACTCAAAGTTAGCTTAGCACCAATTATATCCAACTACCTGTTTTACGTTTTAGTTGAAATATTGTTATGAAAAGTGTATATACCGTATTTCCTCTAAATTTTCAGACACTCGATGTTTTCGGACATTACGTTTTTCACAAAAATTTTTTTTTTTTTAAACCTCGAAGTTTTCGGACACCCAACATTGGAAAAGCAAATCCGAACTTGTGCTTCGCAATTTAATGTAAATCAAAAGACACTGATTTTTTTCAGATGAATTTTTCACATTAATTTTTGTCATTGTTGTATTTTCAAAACAAATGTATTGTATGTGTAGTGTATTGTGTAAATCAAAATGGAATTATTAAAACAATATTAACTTCAAACTTGTTCTTTATTTATTAGCAGGTAAGTATTGTTTTCCAAATTATGATTAACACAACAGATATGACATTTTACATGTATAACGAACTGACCAATCAAATATTTGCTTTTGAATGGCATGCTTTCAACCCCATCACGACGTGAGAAGAGAAAACCCACAAAAGTTTTGTACTGACCTTAAATAATGACAATATATATCAATATAATGGAGTATAAACCAGACACCATCAATAGAACATATGGGGTAATTCTCACTTGCATCGCACTGAATTGCACTGAACAAACAACACAAAATTTCCAATTTTAAAAATAGATCAAACTACAACAACGTCCTGTTGAAAGGTTTCACAAAAAATTAACTCACAATGCTGGACCTTTTGCATCTCAGCGATGATGACAGGTGTGGATGAGTTGCTTCCCTTGAATCCCAGAAACATGATTTTTTTTAACAAAGTTTATTCCACATATTGCAGAGCACGAATCAATTCAACAAAAACATGTTTTGTTAATCCACAAAATTCAAAAGTCATATTCCTAATAATATAATTGAGTATTTATTGGCTACAACGGACGTGTTTTTTTTTTTTTAATATATTTTCTGAACACGTTTTGGGGGTAAAATTACAAAGCTAAACTGGACAGCCTCCATTTGCGATTCGATTGAATCAAGACTGACAAGCATTGGGGGGGGGGGGGGGGGGGGGGGGGGGGGGGGGGGGGGGGGGAGGGGGAGGGGGGGAGAGTTAATACGAGTTGGGGGTGTTAATATCACGAGTACCTGTCATCACTGTCCACAAAGGTTTTTTCAACCAGAAAAAATTTAACAGGTGATTTATGTTCATGTTTTGACTTAGGCCTAATAGGCCCTACTTTAGTCGAACATGCAGAGAATTTAAATTGTTGATTTGACTTATCGCATTGCTGGCATCGCATGCAGTATGAAATGCCTTGATAAGCGCCAAGCGTAGTAAAAAAAATACTATCATTTTAATTTTTGTATTGAATGTTGCAGTGTAATGGTGGGTATGCTTAATTCCATATTCCCAAGTGCACTAATTCAGAGAAGTTTTTAAATTATGTTTGTGTGTGCCCCCCCCCCCCCCCCCCCCCCCCCACACACACACACACACACACACACATTAGCTGCAAACAACAAACAAGAGTCGAGGTTCGTGGCTGCGATAAGTCAAATCGATGGGCCATCAACTTTTCAGCCCAGTTGGAGGTGTTAATTTTAATGTATCCCGCTACATGTAATATCACAAGTACCTATCATCGCTGTCCACAAAGGTTTTTTTTGACCAGAAAAAGTTTAACAGGTGAATTTTGTTCATGTTTTGACTTAGGCCTAATAGGCCATACTTTAGTCGAACACGCAGAGAATTTAAATTGTTGATTTGACTTATCGCATTGCTGGCATAGCGTGCAGTATGAAATGGCCTTGATAAGCGCCAAGCGTAGTAAAAAATACTATCATTTTAATTTTTGTATTAAACGTTGCGGTGTGTGATGGTGGGTATGCTTAATTCCATATTCCCAAGTGCACTAAATCAGAAAAGTTTTTAAATTATGTTTGTGTGTGCCCCCCCCCCCCACCCCCACACACAACACACACATTAGCTGCAAACAACAAACAAGAGTCGAGGGCCCAAATTGCAACAAGGCATGCAGTGTTCAAACAGTCTGAAACATACCGCTTAAGAGTATTTGAGGAATGCTAGAATCGAGAGTGTGCACTGCATACGTTTGGAATGCAGCCTACTTTCATTTTCAATTTGAGTGTCGTTTGGTGCTTTGTGCTCGCACTTTGCAATAGCATTCTGCCATTAAAATGTCACCATGTATGACATTTTCTATAACTGAAAGACCTAACCCATAAGTTTCAAAAGGATAAAACTGTTTTAATTTAATTGTCTGAGAATGCTCCAGAGAACACCATTTACAACGTAAGTTTTAAAAATTTTCTCAACTTAGGGAGGGGGACACCCCTCCCGAAACCCACTTCAGCTCAGCACTATGCGCCGAGGGCCGCCGCTGCGTGGCAGGCAATACCCAACTGTACCACCTCACTTCTGTAACTGCGACGCCTCCACTGCCTCTGAGCCATAGATATCTTGGTTCAGAGCAAAAAGTGATGACGGCCCATCAACTTTTCAGCCCAGCCGAAACTGTAGTTGCTCGGTGGTTCTCTCCACATACTCTGGCTTCCTCCACCCGTAAAACTGTCACCGACATAATATGACCCTGATTGTTAATGTGTCGTTAAACCCTAATAAAAAATTTTTTTAAAAGTTGCATTCTCTGTTTTCTTTCTTTACCATTTCTCTAGCATAAGTACATAGAGACTCCACAGATTACCGGTAACTGAAGGTCCCGTTGAATTAATACCCATTCCAATATTCTATCATCATAGCAGACAGGACGTCCGGTCTTGTTCAAATGGCCCCGTTGACTTATTTCTTTCCTCTTCTTCAAAGTTTATCTTGGTCCAGTCACTGAGTGTTGATCGGGGTATCTTGAGTTTTTATATTTAATTATATCTTTAATGATTTAAGTACAGAAATTAAGATTTTGTTTGTGTTTGACATTATTTTTTTTTTGCTTTTGAATACGATAACCATGGAAAATGGATATTAATATTATAGTTAAAAGAGGAAATTTTTCAAATTTGCCAAAAAGTTGACGGAGCGAACTGGTATGGGTTCAATATCAAGTATGAGACCCATTACTGTTACTTACAGCTTGACAACGCCTTCTCATGCTCCAATCAGGTTCCTGATGGCCCTTTGTGAGATGTTGTTCTATTCTTGGACCATCATGGCACCAAGCTCCTGGACACTTCTTGGCTTGACTGGACGGGCTGAAATTGCAAGCTGCAACTCATTCCACACATGTTCGATTGGATTGAGGTCAGGGGATCTTGCTGGCCAGTCCATACACTCAATCCCTCCCCCTGTTGGTACTCCCGGACAGCATAGGCAACATGAGGACGGGCATTATTGTCCATCAGAATCAATCTATCACCCACTGCACCTGCATACAATCTGACGTGGGCATCCAGGATCTCATCAATATACCGCTGTGCACTCAATATATCACGGTCAAGGACACAGAGCTCTGTACGTCCATCCCAGCTGATTCCGCCCCAGACCATTATTGACCCTCCACCATAGCGGTCATGTCCAGCAATGTTGGCTGCATGGAATCGCTCTCCTGGAATTCTCCATACCCTAGAATGCCTATCTGTGTATTCTAGGCAGTACCTTGACACTTCTGTAAAAAGGACAGGTCGCCAATCTTCTGTGGTACATCCAACATGGTCCATGGCCCATTCATATCGTGTCTGGCGGTGATCTACATGGTCTTCTCGTTCGGAGACCACCTTCGTGCAAACTTGCCTGGATAATCTGCATCAAAACATTTACCCTGGATGCATTCTGAAGGTCACTGCGAAGCTGGGTCGCTGTTGCAAAGCGGTTCCTACGGGCCTGAATGATCAAAAGCCGGTCTTCAGCTGCAGATGTTGCCCTGTCTCTGCCACCACCATGCCATCTTACTGGTGTGCCATACTGCTGAAATCTTGCTCAGGCTCTGGTGATCACCATATGGTGCACACCAAGGGCTTCACCAACCTGACGATGCGTAGCCCCTTGCTCTACCATCCCAACAGCCCACCACATTTCTGGTTCAGACAAATGTCTTCTTACCTTTGCATATTCAATCATTAAATCACAAGGGTTTGTGTTAAAATGAGGATTGAATACCCTACACATGTCATGTACAAGTAGACAGTACACAAAAACATCATGAAAATCAATGGGTACATGCTTTCCATGACTGTCACGAAAAGTCTGCCTGTCAAGAGAGCTAATGTAAACACTGGGGACCATCTCAATACATTCCTCAATCATATCCACCAAATGTATCGCAAATATGTCACAAGCAAATTTCACAATGATGTGTCAAGTATGTGGTGCTCAGCAAACTTTGAGTAGTATATTTTTTTAAAAATGTTTAAAACCATAATCATGTGATCCCTCATTGAAACAAGCACATTGAGCTCGTTCCATTGAGGGGTCGCATGATAGGTTTTGTTGAAATTTTTTGGAAAATTTAAAAAAAAACAGTAATTAAAATAATAAATTTTGATATTCAATTGGGTAAAGGGTTAACAGGAGAGCTGAAACAGTTAAGGGGTTTTCTTTATTGATTAATCACGTGGATTAACCTTGGTTAACCGATTAATCACTTGTCCAAACAGATATCTGATTAATTGCCATACCGTTGATGATTTACAGCATGAACCCTTTACCTAACGTAACAAACAAAACTGACTAGGCCAATATACAAAAATCTCCATTCAAATTTATTATGTTTTCAATTTTTGTCTCAAAAACATAGCTTATGAACCCTCATTGGAACGATCTTGTTCCAATGAGGGGTCATAAGCTATGTTTTTGAGACAAAAATTGAAAATTTTTAGTAATTAATGAATTTATTTTGCAAGTATCGTCTGCTACTTGCAATGGCTAAAGGGTTCAGAATGACCATTTCCAGCCACTGATACAGTATGATGATCATGCAAGTAAACAAGTATGTCGGCGCGTAACTTGCATGCTTTACTCTGTCTCATATAATTGATGTGAGTCAGTGTGACAATGTTTGCTTGTTTTGGAGCAAGTTTGTTCCTTTGTTAACCCATATAATACAGTAGTTCAAAAGTAACGGTTAATCGATCAATTACTTTTTGGATCGATCATTGATTAATCATTTAATCGGTTAACTGTTTCATCTCTAGTTAACAGGGTATTTTACTAATTAGTTGTATGTGAGATCTTTGTTTTTATATTTTTCAGACAATACGAGGCCGGTGTGAAGGAAAATGTGATGTCAATGTGGAATCACGGTCTTTCTGTAAGAAATGCCGCCTTCACAAGTGCTTTGTTGTTGGCATGAGGAAAGATATGATTTTAAGTAAGTACTTTTGAAAGATCTTGATTTACATGACATTTATTTAACGACACATTAACAGCCAAGGTCATATTGTGTCGGTGACAGTTTTATGGGTGGAGGAAGCTGGGGTACCCAGAGAGAACCACCGAGCAACGACGAACAGCTGCCAGCTCCCCAACATCGTAACTGCACACTGCAGCGCAGGCAGAGTTAGATTGGTTGAAGACATGTGCACCATCGACGTGCTGTATGCCTTAGTACACAGCGGCATTGTGCCCCCATGTGGGCAACTGGATAAAGTGCCTTGCCCATGTACACAATGCAGAAGTCTGAATCGATCGCTCAGATGGTCACCCATACAAGGACTAACTGGGCTTGACGTTCCTTAAATTTGGTGATCTCATGAGAACTGGTAACCGGAATGCCACTGCATCTCCGATTTTCATGACAAGTACCAAGTCTGTATCAATGCTATTTGGACCAAAGTTGATAAATATAACATCAAAAATTTATTTACACCATTTACAATTAGAGTGAGCAGTTCTGAAATTTCAATCTCTGTATCGATATCGGTATTTTACAGGTTAGTTTCTTCAGGTATCAGAATGGTATTTATTACATGCCTTTTCTATGAAATCCCCATCTATAGCAACACTAAGTCGTGCGGAAAATAAAAATCTGTTCCGCACATATGTGCGGAACGGAAATCATTGATGGACTATTTTTAAATAGAAATGAAATTTCACTGGAATTTTCTACAAATCGTGCAATGCAATTTCAATTTGAATCGCTAGCGATAGCTGAAAATTATCCCCTGAGTTCCAATGTGTTCTATGTGCCAATAGGCACATAGAACACATTGAAACTCAGGGGATGAGATAGTAACAGGGGTTCCCCTCGCAAATTTGGTTGGTGATAAAATGTGTTGTCTGTGTTAGTAGTTGTCAAATGAATTGCCGAGTGTCCTTCTAATAATTGTTTTATAGATGTGAAGGCATGTAATAAACACAGAACAACACACGCGTGTGTGTCGTTCTGTGTATTGGTGTCTGTATGATACCTGCACCGACCACTATATTTGGTGTACAACCCAGCTGTAGGTCTGTTAGTAGGTAGACTCAGAATGCTAATATTTATCTTACATGATGATAGGACATGGCAAATGTAATGATCAGTGAATGTATTATTTGTTAAAACATCAGAAATGACACAGACACTCACCACCAATCGTTCAGTAAGGCCCCACAAAGTAGATCTTCTGTTTCTCTGGCCATGTTTAGCCCCACTGTTTACAGTGAGGGCTACAGTAATGACTTGTGTCCGTCCGTCTGTCCGTCTGTTAACATTTAGAGTTTTGGTTAAAGTTTGTGGTTAAAGTTTTTTTACTGAAGGTTCAAGTTGGGGTTTTTTTTTTTTCCCGTGTTTAGTCATGACTTTCTTCTGTCTGTTAACATTTGGAGTTCTGGTTAAAGTTTGTGGTTAAAGTTTTTAAGTCAACCTTAAAGTTTTTTGTTGTTTTTTTTTTCTTTTAAATTGATATTACTATTGATTGTATCATTCTCATTTTGTTTTTATTTTTTTTTATATTTCATGTTATTTTGGGAAATATTTAACCCTTTTTTGTATGGCAATTTAACTTACAACCTCCAGGTTAAAGTTTTTTGTTAAAGTTTTTTTTTTGGGTGTAGGGGGGTGTTTGTTTTAAAATTACACCTTTACTTCTTCAAACGGTTTAGTGGAATGTCACTGTTTCTTATTTGGGACAATGTCTACTATCTACTGAACATTTCTACAGTGATTTTCATTAAAATTGGCATGATTTTAACCCCTTTTAAACATGTTTTCAGACTTACTTTCTTTGTATTCGAAATTAGACTTTGCCACAAACTTTCTTACTCTAATTCTTACAGGGTCAATACAACTTAATGATTCCATTTACATCAATGATTTCTTTTATCGGTTTTAGGAAATATTTAACCCTTTTTTGCCAATCAATTTTACTTAGTATTCCCAGCTTAAAGTTTCGGCTTAAAGTTTGACTTTTCAAGGTTCTATCTTTCATTCTCCAAACACTCTGTTACAACATCATTTCTTTTTTTCATTTCGGGCAAGGTCTACTGAAGCTGTACACGGTGGTTTCAAATAATATTGGCATTAATTTAACTCTTTTCGGGGAGGGGGGGGAGGGTCAATTAGGCACTTTTTTTTTCTTTAATCTTTCATCAAAAATGCTTTTTTTACAGTTTTGGTTGAAGTTTAAAAACCCAGACAAACACCGCCGCCCCCTACCCCCACCCACCCCGCAATTAGGCTTTTTTTTTTTCTTTTCTCCAATATGCATTTTGAACTATTTACAGTCACTACATGCAGAACCTTTTTTTAAACTTATGTACTTTTGGACGTGATTGGGCAACTGTGATGGCTACAGGTGCCCGAAGCCCGAAAACCTTCAGCAGTCTACAGGTCATATTTATGAAGGGATTTCATTGTAACTTCGTAGGATCAATCCACATGATGCCCAGATGAGAATGTCCCCTTTTGGTTGCGATCATTCAACCATGATGGCTGCCCGAGCCCGAAGCCCAAAAACCTTTAGCACAGTCTACACGTCACATTTATGGAGGGATTTCATTGTGACTTGATAGGTTGACTTCATATAATGTCTAGATGAGAACGTCCCCTTTTCGGCATCTGTGATGGCAACAGAGGCCCGAAGCCCGAAAACCTTTAGAATATTCCACAGGCCATAATTATGAAGGGATTTCATTGTAGCCTGGTAGGATGACTCCAAGTTTATGGTTAAAAACCCAGACAAACACCACTACCCCCCTTTTTTCTCTGCTCAAAATGCATTCTGAAGGATTTAGACTGACCATGTGGAAAAAAAAATGGACTCCCCTAACACACCCCCACTCTCCCCCCACCCCTCACCCTAACCCCACCTCCTCCTCACCCAGGGCCATTCATGCAATATTTTTTCTTTGGTACAAAATGCATTTTTAGCCTGACTGTTTAAAGTCAGGGCTATAGTCATGACTTTCGTCGGTCCATCTGTCGGTCCATCCATCTGTCGTAAACAATTGGTTTCCGACTGATAACTCCAGTTTGGATTATTTGATTTCAACCAAAGTTGATATGTGTATTTTCCAGCTAGTAATACAGGCCAGGTTTCAATATAGGTTCCACAACTCCCTCCCCCCCCCCCCCCCCCCCCCCCCCCCTACACACACACACACACACACACAAATGTGTCACTTAGGCAATTATTCCCAAAATGCATTTTGAAGGATTGGGAGTTATTATATGCTAAAAAGAAAATTGACTCATATAGCCCAACATTGCTTTATGTACTGCATCTTTAATCCTTTACCTAGCACAAGTTCAAGCCAACAGTACAAATTATTTTTCTGAAACATCAGATTTTTTCATTTTCTATTTGCTTCTAACCATGGCTTATTACTCCTTATTGGAACAAGCTCATCAAGTTTGTTCCATTAATAGGTCATGAGGTATGTTTTGAAGTAGAGAAATGAAAAAATAAAATTTGTATAGCAAATTTTGTATATCACAAGTGTAGATATGGCAGATTCGTTAGGTAAACAGTTAACAAAAAATAGCTTCGACTATTTTGCGTCTAAGCATTGCCATTGCTGGGACAGTCTAGTTGTATTTTATATTTTATTTTTGTAATTATTTCAGTGCCATCAAAATTTCATGTTCTTTGTTTGTTTTATGTTTTAGGCCTCATAATCTACAGAATAGCATTGGTGGTGGTGTATTTCATCCCTTAAGTGCAAAGAGGCTTTGCAATGCTTTAGGGACAAATTTATCAGTTTTATTAACTGGGGTAAAATATCAAACGTGAAACAATTAATTTTTATTTCATAGCTCACTTGACTGCAAGTTAGTGGGAGCTATTGGCATCTGGCATCCGTTGTCCGTTAACTTTTGAAACTTGACTTCTTCCTCAAAACCACTGGGCCGAATATATATTGCACAGACCATCTTTGGAGTATAACCTTTCTATTTTGTTCAAATGAAGAAGCTGCCATCTTCAGGCTGTGGTTAATGCCCCAAAAGCCTAAAAATCTTTAAAAATCTTCTTCTCATGAACCACCTGAGATATTTGGTATGGAACACCCTTTGGTATTGAAGATTAAAGTTTGTTAAAGGAAAGTTTGTCAGTCAATATTTGGGCTCTCTGTGGGAGCATACCCATTTTGGGCCCCACCCAAAATTTGTATTTCAAGAACCAATTGGCTGATTTGAACCAAATTTGGCATGTATTATAATTGGGTCATGAGTACTTGATTGATGCCTGAAAAACCTTTTTGCAGCCCCGTGGGAACCCCAGAAGCTAAAAATAGAAAAAAATTCAACAACCTTATTTCCCAAACCACAGGAAACAGGGAATTATTATTTGGTATGAAACATCCTTAGGACCAGTAGAATGGAATGGTAAAAAAAATGCCATTGGTTATGTCAGGGTGGTGTAGTGGGGCATCAGAAAAGTGCTTAGTCAGCATATTTGCAAAATGTTTTAAAAATTTCTTCTCCAGAACCACTGAAAGGATTCTTTTGAAATTTGGTATACAGCATCCATGGGGGAGGGTGGTGTATGGGGGCAGATACAGGTGTGTTCACATTAAGCCCCTCAGTTCATATTTGGGCTCAATACAGGAGCCTGAATCTTAACTTAGGACAATACAGGGAATAAGATTTAAAAACCTTCTTCTTCAGAACCACCAATCAGAATCTTTTAATATTTAGTACACCTCATTGCTATGAGGATCAGTTTCAGTATTGTTCAAATCAAGTCCCTCAGTTAATATTTGGGCTTCCTATGGGGGCCTGAATTTTAACTTAGTGCAATATGGGAAATAATCTTTAAAAATCTTCTTATTCAGATCCACCAGTCATATTCTTTTGATATTTGGTATTCAACATCTCTATGGGAGTCAGATTCAAGTTTGGTCAAATCGAGTCCCTAGGTTAATATTTGGACTCCCTATGGGAGCCTGAATTCTAACTTAGTTCAATATGAGGAAATTTCTTTAAAAATCTTTTTCTTCAGATCTACCAGTCAGATCCTTTCATATTTGGTATACAACATCTCTAGGGGGATCAGATTGTTCAAGTTGGGTCTGGGGGTTACTATTTGGGCTCTTTATTGGAGGCCAGAGTTTAACTTAGTGCAATATGGGAACATTTCTTAAAAAATCTTCTTTTTCAGATCCACTGGTCAGAATCCTTTCATATTTAGTATGTAACATCTCTGGGGGTGTCAGATTCAGGTTTGTTCAAATTGAGTCCCTGGCTTAATGTGTGGGCTCCCTATGGGAGCCCAAATTTTAATTTAATGCCAAAAAACTGCACAGATCAGAATATTGCTTTTTGGTTTGTAGCTTCCTTAGGTCCAGTGGAATCTGATGGACCAAAAAAAAATCGGTTTTGTCATGGGGTGCCATATGTGGATGCCCATTTTAACACTGTTTGCAATGGGGAAATGCTGAGTCATCATTTTTCTTGTCAACTAATTTGAAACTTGTCTTCTTCTGGTCAAATTCCTTCATATATGGCACAGACCATCTTTGGAGTATACCCTTTCTACTTTGTTCAAATGAAGTTGCTGCCATCTTCGGGCTGGTGGAGTTTACTCTTCTAATTTTTTTCACAAAAAGTTAAATCATCTCATAAGCCATGCACATGCAATAATGTTTAGATTTCTGGTAGGGAACTTACTTTAGTGATGCAGATTCACTTTTTTTCAAAGAACTCAGTAGGTCAAAATTTGGGCTCTCAAATTTGGACTCAACTCAAAATTTCAATTTCCAGAACCAATGGTCTGATTTGAAGCAAATTTGTTATGTGCTATAACTGGGTCATAAGTACTTGATTTATGGCCGAAATGTTTTAGCTCACCTTGACAAAGTCAAGCTGAGTTTATCTAATCACTCTCTGCCCATCATCCGTCAACACCATGTTTTGGTCTTTTCTTCCAAAATCACTGGGCCAAGTCCAAGTGAAAGTTTGTGTGAGTGATGATCCCGAAGGGGCATTGCATTTTTTGTTCAACTGAACATGCCCAGCCCCATATGGAGGGGGTGGGGGGAAAATGCTCCAAAATATTTTTTAAACCTTCTTTTCATGAACCAGTGGGTACAGAAACTTGATATATGTTATGTAGCTTCCTTTTGAGGTGTAGCATCAAGTTTGTTCAAACGAAGTTCGTGAAGCAATATTTGGCTTTGTAATGGGAGGGGTAAGATTTTTGGCCCCCACACAAAATTTCTATTTTTTGAACCGATGGTCCAATTTGAACCAAATTTGGTATGTGGTATTATATATATAAGTACTTGACTCATGCAAGGAAATAATTTCTGTGTACCCGTGGGAACCCCAGGAGCTAAAAATAGAAATATTTTCAAACGCCTGTATTCCCAAACTCCATGGAACATAGAACCGCTATTTGGTACGCAGCATCCTTAAGTCCAGTAGAATTGAATGGTAAAAAAAATTGCCAACGGTCACATTAGGGTGTTCTGAGGGGGGGGGGGGGGGGGGGGGGGAAGAGGAGGGGACAAAAAATTGCAAAAAAAATTTAAAATCTTTTCTCCTAAACCAGTGGTCAGAATGTCAGAATCTTTTGATATTTGGTATACAGCAATCCACAGGGGGGTCAGATTCGAGTTTGTCAAAATGAAGCCTATTGGTTCATATTTGGGCTCAGTACATCTTCATAGGGTAATATGGGGAATATTCTTTAAAAATCTTCTTCTTCAGAACCACTGGTCAGAATCTTTTAACTCCTTGCATGCTGCTGGCGGGTATTCCTGACCAGGACAGTATTTCTCTTGCCACTGAAATATGTATAATTTGGGCATATTTAATCCAAGTTGCACCCTGTAAATTGATTAGATTTTTTCACCAACAATTTCTTGAGTTAAATTTAGATGAATTTTTCATCAAATCTAGTCATAGCTGTATTTAAAATACTCAGCAAATTAAGAGTTAATGTTTGGTGTACATCATTGTGATGAGGGTCAGATTCAAGATTGCTCAATCCAAGTCCCTTCAGTAAACCAGAAAAAAACATGGTTGTTTCTGGTAATTCTATCACTTGCAAACAAGGAGGAAAACCAGCAAATTAACTATTAACCCGCTGAGTATTTTCAAAATATTTGTCATCAAATCTAGTCATGGCTGCTTCATAGCAGCCATGACTAGATTTGATGACAAATTCATCCAAATTGAACTCAAGAAATCTTTGGGGAAAATAGCCATTCAATTTACTTGGGGAAAAGTTGATTAAAGGTGCCCAAATTATCCTTATTTCAGTGGCAAGAGAAATCCTGCCTTGGGCGGGAATATCTGCCAGCAGCATGCAAGGAGCTAAACGCCCCAAAAAGCCAACTGTACAATCTCATCAGAGGAATCCACTTGAAGTGTCAAAATAACAACACAACAAACCCAATTTTATCTTTTTAGCTCACCTGTCCTAAAAGGCCATGTGAGCTTTTCTCATCACTTGGCATCCGCACATTTTTATCTTCTTCTCTGTAACCGCTGAGCCGGTATGAACCAAACTTGGCAGGAATGGTCTTTGGGAGGTCCTCCACAAACAATCCTCATTTTGTTCCCATTAGATGAAAAACATGGCTTCCAGAGGCATTCTTTGAGTCTGGTTGGTGGATTTTCAAAAATCTTCTCGATGACTGGGCCCCCCTCTACCAATGATCCTCATTTAATGTTGATGGGGGTGTAAACATGGCCACAATTGCAGCTTATAGTTACTATAGAAACCCTATGGGAAATCACATTTTTCATCTTCTTCTTTGGAACTACTGAGCCGACATGAAAACAAAATTGGCAGGAATAGTCTATGGGAGCTCCTCTACAAACCACCTTCATTTTGTTTCCATGTGTTTGAAAACATGGCCTCCAGAGGCATTCATTCTTTGAATCTGATTGGTGGATTTTAAAAATTCTTCTCTTCTGAAACCACAGGGTCAAATATTTGGAAACTTTGCATGGTTGATGACTGGGACCCCCTCTATTAAAGATCCTCATTTAATGTTGATTGGGTTGTAAACGTGGCCACAATTGCGGCTTGTAGTTACTATAGAAACCCTATGGGAAATCACATTTTCATTTTCTTCTATGGAACTTCTGAGCCGATGTGAACCAAACCTGGCTGGAATAGTCTATGAGAGGTCTTCTACAAATGCTCCACATTTTTGTTATCATGCATTGAAAAACATGGCTGCCAGAAGCATTTTTTTGATTCCGATTGGTGGATTTTGAAAAATCTTCTCCTCTGAAACCACAGGGCCAAATGTTTTGAAACTTTGCATGGTTGATGACTGGGACCCTGTACCAACGATCCTCATTTAATGTTGATGGTGTTGCAACCATGGCCACAATTGTGGCTTACAGTTACTATAGAAACTCTATGGGAAATCACATTTTCATCTTCTCTGGAACTACTGACCTGACGTGAACCAAACTTTGCATGAACAGTCCTCTTTTTGTTACCATTGGTTGGAAAATATGGCCACCAGAGACATTCTCTGATTCTGGCCGATGGATTTTGCAAAAATCTTCCCCTCTGAAACTACAAAGTCAAATGTTTTGAAACTTTACATGATTGAGGACTGGGACGCCTTCTACCAATGATCCTCATGTAATGTTGATGTAATGTTGCAAACGTGGCCACAATTGCAGCTCATAGTTACCTCGGAAAGCCTATGGGAAACCACATTTTTATATGTAGTTCAGATGAGCGATTACAGGCTCTTTAGAGCCTCTAGTTATTACTCAATAACACTAATTACTCAATAAAACATCAAACGAATAATACAAATATAAAATAAAACACATGATTAAAAAATCACCCGAATAGCACAAAATGGTACAAACCACTAAGATGTAATTTCATTGGAGCCACCACACTCACTCGTGCGTGTACTTGCCCCTCAGGTGACATGCAAAGAAACAAAAATTCTTCTCGTCCTTCAGTTCGTTGGTCACACAACCACTGAAAAGTATTGTCATCAACCTCATATGATAGTGGCTCCTTCCCCTGATGTGTTGACGTCTTCTTCAAATCTTTCCCACAGCAGTTCATTTGAAGCTTATCGTAATCTTTGTCCCAAAGTTGTACTTGCTTTCTGTCGATGTTTAATTGCTTCGCGTTTTTTTTTCCATTCTTTCTGTGCCACTCAATAACTTTCAATTTAGTCCCTATGGTGTAATACCTGATTTATTATTAGATCCCATTGTGAGATTGTTTGGTTCAGTCACAGCCTGACCCAAGTTTTATACATAGTGTGGGAAAAGCCATACAAATATCATCGGCAGACTTTAACCCTTTACCCAACGTAACAGCCAAAACCAGCCAGCACTATTCACAAAAATCGCCAATTAATTTTCATTATTTTTCATGTTTTGTCTCAAAAACATAGGTTATGACCCCTCATTGGAATGTGGTTGAGGAGCGCATTCCAATGAGGGGTCATAACCCGTGTTTTTGAGACAAAAAATGAAAAAAAATCGTTATTCAAGAATTTTGTTTGCAAGTGTCGTCTGTTTTTCAGGTTAGGTAAAGGGTAAAGACATTTATTTTGTGTGTGACTGTGTTGTCAACACAACCACGTGCATCTATCATAATAAAGAAAACAAACGGAACCTCTGATCGATTGAGTGGTTCTTTTTAATTGGGTACAAAAGAATTTGTAATTTCCTCATCTTATATGGTTTCTTGTATGGATTCACCCCCTCCCAAGCTGTCTTCAAAAATAACCCGACACAATAGAATGTAATTACAATTCACTTGTAAAAAATATACATTTAACACGCCCTGGTTCATGCATAAATTATTCAATCTATTATAGACGTGTTTAGGGAATAATTGACAAGTTTGGGTAATGGATGTCGATGGTGCTCATGTCTTCAACTGCTGTAACCCTGTTTGAGCGGAGCTTGAACAGAGTTAGAATGTTGAGGAGCTGACAGTTGCTCGTCGATGCTCAGTGGTTCTCTCCGGGTACTCCGGCTTCCTCAAACCGTAAAACTGTCATGGTCATGATTAGCCATTGTGCATAAGTATGTGACCTTAAACACCAATAAATAAATAAATAAATAATAAAACCACTTGATAAACAATATTTTGGTACCTTATTCATTTCAACTGACCACTCAGTTGACCACCCTTAATTTCGCACTACAACAAAACCACTGCACATGCTCAGTCTAACTTCCTGTTAAGGTATCCCTCCAAAATGCCTTCTATGTACAGTTGTGTTCAAAACCATTTCAGTTTTCAGTCTGTATTCACAATATTAACCCTTTACCTAACATGAAAAGCAGACGACACTTGCAAAAAAAATTCTTGAATAACTAATTTTTTTCATTTTTTGTCTCAAAAACATAGGTTATGACCCCTCGTTGGAACGAGCACGACCACCTCGTTCCAACAAGGGGTCATAACCTATGTTTTTGAGACAAAAAATGAAAATATAATGAAAATTTATTGGCGATTTTTGAGAATAGCGCTGGCCAATTTTGGCCGTTACATTGGGTAAAGGGTTAACAATCTCCCTACTGTCTTTTTCTGAAGAAGCTTAGTATATAAAATATCCACCAACACCATATATGTACAATATTTACATCAGGCATCATTCAGTTATGCTTAGAATTTTATTTGTCCACTGTTCAAGGTGTCAAGAAGATACGAACTACTGGCACTTTTTTTGGTCAAGGGGTTTGCTAACTGAAAATCATTTCCTATACATTTTATATATATTTCTTCTTTTTGAACCATTTCTCTCAATACTGCAATATCAATTCTGAGTCTTTTATCAGATACAGCTTTAGTTGAATACACGGCTGTGAATAATGAATTGTTATCAGTGTAACATATTATTGGTAAACTGTATTTCAGAATTTCTTCTATAACTGAGGATATCCAAAACTCATCTCAGCTGCATCAACTTGTGCAAGAGTTTCAGCAGCTAGTGTGCTTTTTACAACTTGTTTTACTTTCTTATCAACCTACTCACAATTGTTTACTACAGGCTTGCACTACAGTGGAAGTCCCTAACTCGGATAATATACTCTCTATTTTTGTCTTTCCCAAGCAATTTGGGAAAGAAAAGTGGTGCAAAAGCACCGAGAAAAAAATAAGCCAAAACTGGGTCAAGAGCAACCGGTGCAGACCCAATACGGGACGCTCTCTCCCAAGTACAACTCCGCGACTTCCGTTGCCAGTGCGCATATACATCGCTAAAGACTCATTCTTTTTTTCGTCCGCCATGTGACGAGATGTTCTGCACTCTTATCAGTGTCCATCCAACTCGTAGATTGTTGTTTCCTGCTTCATAGTGGATCCAAGTATCCTTTTGTATTCTCAGGAACAGTTTATTAGTCCCCTACGGGAACCGTAAGGGGACTATAGGATTGCACTCCGTCCGTCTGTCCATCCGTCCATCTGTCCGTCCATCTGTCCATCCGTCCATCCATCCGTCTGTCTGTTCGTCTGTCTGTCTGTCTGTCTGTTTTTTATGTTACCACCTCTCCCTCCAACATGCTTTAAGCTACACATTTCATATTTGGTACATGGATAAATGGTTCTGAGCAGATGATGCACGCTCAAAATGTTTTTTTCAAAATCCAAGATGGCGGAATGGCGGCCATTTTTGTTGTGTTTTTTAAGCTTTTTTTCTCAATTTTCATGTTACCACCCCTCCCACCAACATGGTTCAAGCTACACTTTGCATATTTGGCACATGGATAGAGAGTCGGGAGGGGATGATGCACGTTCAATATTTTGTTTTTCAAAATCCAAGATGGCGGCATGGCGGCCATTTTTGTTGTGTTTTTTAAGCTTTTTTCTCTATTTTATGTTACCACCCCTCACTCCGACATGGTTCAAGCTACACTTTTTATATCTGGCACATGGATAGAGGGTTGAAATGGGATGTTGCATGTTCAATATTTTTTTCCAAAATTTGTCCGTCCGTCCGTCCATCTGCCTGTCTGTCTGTCTGTCTGTCTGTCTGTCTGTCTGTTTTTATGTTACCACCTCTCCCTCCAACATGCTTTAAGCTACACCTTTCATATTTGGTACATGGATAAATGGTTCTGAGGGGATGATGCATGCTCAAAATTTTTATTTCAAAATCCAAGATGGCGGAATAGCAGCCATTTTTGTTGTGTTTTTTTAGCTTTTTTTCTCTATTTTCATGTTACTACCCCTCCCACCAACATGGTTCAAGCTACACTTTGCATATTTGGCACATGGATAGCGGGTTGGGAGGGGATGATGCACGTTCAATATTTTTTTTTCAAAATCCAAGATGGCGGCCATTTATCTTGTGTTTTTTAAGCTTTTTTCTCTATTTTATGTTACCACCCCTCACTCCAACATGGTTCAAGCTACACTTTTTATATCTGGCACATGGATAGAGGGTTGTAATGGGATGTTGCACGTTCAATATTTTTTTTCCAAAATTCAAGATGGCGCCATGGCAACCATTTCTGTTGTGTTTTTTAAGCCTTTTTCTCTATTTTATGTTATCACCGCTCCCTCCAACATGGTTCAAGCTGCACTTTTCATATATGGTACATGGATAAAGGGGTTGTGAGGGGATTATGCATGCTCAATATTTTTTTCAAAATCTAACGTCTGTATGTCGGTCTGTTTTTATGTTACCACCTCTCCCTCTAATATGCTTCAAGCTACACCTTTCATATTTTGTACATGGATAAATGGTTCTGAGGGGATGATGCACAGTGAATATTTTATTTTTCAAAATCCAAGATGGCAGAATGGCAGCCATTTTTGTTGTGTTTTTTAAGCTTTTTTCTCTATTTTATGTTACCACCCCTCCCTCCAACATGGTTCAAGCTTCGCCTTTCATATATGGTACATTGATAAAGGGTTGTGAGGGGATTATGCACGCTCAATATTTTTTTTTCAAAATCCAAGATGCTAAAATACTCTAGTGTCTTCTGTGACAAAAACACCTTATGTCACAAAAGCGCTGTAGGGGACTAATACCACCTCGGTGGTCAAACACTTGTTTATTATATTCTCTTACAATTATTATCCATAATGTATTTTGTATGTTCTTTCTCGAGCCGCGCGCAAATTTCGTGTGCCATGCGGTTCAGACAATTTACAATTATTGTAAATGTTTAAATTGCTCATTTTTCTAATTGTGTTAGAGTTAGGTGTCAGCGGGGTACCGCTTCTGCAGTTTTTCTTCTCTCCTTTGAGAGTGGTCATCCTATTGTGTGGTTCCCGGTCGACCATCTGGGATCTAAATTTCTGTCACCTTTCTCTTTTCTTTGGGGGGGTGTTCTTCTGTTCTCATCTGATTTCACCTTCTTTGCTCCTCTCACCTCTATCATGCCCAGGACTATTCCTTGTGGCCAATGTCTGCTTCCAAAGCATGTGGACGATTCACATGCTTCATGCTCCTCATGTAATGGGTGTTCGGTCGAGCGGCCATGTGGTCTCTGTGGATCTTGGTCATCCACTTTCTGGGCATCAGTGAACCGTGTAGTACATTCTCGTGGCCGTACCTCCCGCTCCCACGGGAAAGGAGAACGCGGTCGTTCGGGGGCTCCCGAGCTGTCCATGTCTGGTGAGAGTTATTCCTCCTCCGTGGGGGATGTGCAGTCTTTTCCTGTAGTGGATACTGCGGGAACCGTTGAGTGTTCTGGTGAAGAGGTGCCTGGTTCCGGGACTACGGTCCCCTTCAAGTCGACATCTGAGGCTGTCACTAGGGTTGTGACTCCTCCTTCGGAGCCGAGCAGGGGTGCTCTCTCCACAATTCCACCAACCTCAACGACTCCCGACGTATCTACTATTACTGCTGGTCCGTCTGCTTCATCGTCAGTTTCAGCCAGCCTCGGCTTTTCCCTGCAGGGATATCTGGTAGTGTAGACGTGGGATATCGGCCTCAGCCTTCCCTGACTTCAACTCAGCAAAGTTGGAAGGGGCTGCCGGCCGAACCCACCACTGTGGTCTCTACGCCGTCGAGCACCACAGTTGTGTCATTGGATTCGGATGTTCTTAGTGGGGACACTATGAACTCTGTGGCGTTTCCGTCCACTCATTCTGGCCACACAACCAGTTTTGGGGGACCAACGCCTTTTGTTCAGCCTGGACCTTTTGCCCCGCAGAGGTCCGCGGTGACTCTCATGAGTTCTCACTATATTGATCCTCGGGGTGCTTCGTACCCCTATACAAGTCTGCCTTCAGACGTTTCGGCTGCCGCCCATCATCCCGCGTCGGGTGTTTTGGAGGATCGTGACCCTTCGCTAGTTAAGAGGGTCAGAGGTGAAGCCACTTTGCCGGTTCGCTCCCCTGTCGAACTGGCCAGTTTGGGCAGTGAGCTTAGGGAGGCCCTCTCCTTACTCACTCAGGTTCTGTCAAAGAGCCTTCCTGTTGCTTCCAGCGAGTGGTTTCCAGGCGCCTCCTATGGCGCCGCCTCCCTGGATTGGAAACAGGCTGATTTCTGATCCCCCTGGTGTTCCGACACCATGGGAGGTGTCGGCTGGTTTTCCCACAATGGGCTATGTGTCTTCCGACTCTGGGGAGGAGTCCGACATGCTTGAGGTCGAGGGCCAACAGTCTTCGGACTTGGGGGCAGCTCTTGACTTTGTGTTTGGGTTTCTGCCTGATCTCAAACCAACTAACCAGCTGACAGTGTCAGCCAGGCCGCGATCATCGGTCATGTGCCTACAGCCTATGGAGCAACCTGCTTCTGGCCGCCTTCTACCATGCCAGTCAGTACAGGTGGTTGAAGCATTTTCAGCATTGGACTCCAAGCTGAGTTCCAAGGCTATGAAGGCTCCGTTCTTCACCAGGGTTGACACCTTTTTGCCTCCTGTGCATTATCGTTCCTACGATTCCACCAATCCGTCAGTCTGCCAGACTTTGACGGTTCTGGACCAGGACTCCAATTCCCTCAGGCTTTCCGAGCCCAAGTCTGCCGTCATTCCAATGACGACTCTGGAGTCCACGTTGGGCTTATCGAGAGAGATGCTTGGCATGCTTTCTCTCTCAGATCACGTCGTCTCAACTTTAGCTGCTTATCTGCCTCCAGATAAGTTTGACGAGGTACAGGCTCCTTTGCGTGTGCTGTCCAAGGAGCTCATGCATCTTACTCACACGCATGCCTGTAATACGGCTAATCTGGAATTAGTTCGAAGGGACGCTGTTTCACTAAATATTGTTTATTTTCTTGTCTGATTATCACACCAGGACCTTTCCATTTAGGACTATCCCTTCTTTTATAAAAGACAGAATCACCATTTTTAAATACTTCACCAACAGTTCTAATATTGTGGCATAATGCTCTTCTAAGTTTTTTAAGAATTCTCTGATTGAATACATGCTTCTTTTGATTTAAACATAGCATTAAAATTGTCAGCTACTGTTTTACTCATAGAAATTCCTTCTAAAGTAGGTAATTTGTCAATTAATACAGTTGGTGTGTTAGGATTTTTACCAAATACAAGCTGGTTTGGACTGAACCCCTTGTAATTTAATAATGCATTCTTAGCACTAACTGCCCAAGAAACAGCTGATTCTAAAGAACAGTGTGTGTCTTCAATAATTTTATTCACTGATTCACCAATCAATCCATTATGTCGTTCACATATCCCATTTTGCCAGGGACTTTCAGCCACTGTAGTTAACACTGTGATGTTAAGATTTTCACACATGTCTCGAACAGTATCATTGTTAAATTCACCTCCGTTATCGGAAAGAAGTCTACTTGGTGGACCAAAATAAGATATCCATATTTTGAATATTAAGTCAACAATTACATCTTTGTTTTTACTGTGAATAACAGTGGCAGCTGAATATTTACTGAAACAGTCAATCATATGTAAAATCCATGTATTATGGCCAAATGATTTCAAATCCATTGCAACTAGGGCTGTCACGACTATCATTTTTTGTAATCGACTAATCGTGACCAGTAATTGACGGTTAGTCGATTAATAGTCGCTTTCCATGATTTTTTAGCAAATCATTCTTCTGTTCGTAAAACTCTGAAAATGACAATGGCACCAGTGTGTTCAGAAGAAGTGGGGTTGTGGGAACAACAAATCGGTCCCGACTGAAGCTACATGTAGTCCAATCTTGGACCCACAGTCCGTAATATAATTTTTGAGGTTGGTACGTCCTGTAGGATGTACCAACCCCAAAAATAATATTACTGACTGCGGGTCCAATTTTGAACTAGATTGAAGCCGATGAATTAAAATAAATTTTCCAAAGAACGTTCCTGCATATGTTTCCTTTCTGCAATAAGTTTCTCGAAATTTTGAACATTGAGATCTATGCATTCCCTCGTCAGTTGTTAAAATTGGATCTTAGTCTGAAGTTCCGAACTTTGAGAAGTGATCTGACGTTCTGACTTTCGTCATAATTTTGTCACTTCTGCGCTTTGGGTTTTCCAATGGGTGCATTCATGTGTACAAGACTGGAGAAATTCAGAAGAATCTATTCTTCTCGAGTAACTGTGAGTGTTCTTTCTTACACAGTCAGTGACAGTCGTACAGTCTTCCGGATATGAATGTTAACTATGGTTAGATATTTAAAGTTATTCACCTTCATTGATCATTCACCTCACAAAACAATGCAATTTAGCCCCGACGTGTAGTAGACGTGTACCACCTTGAAAATGAACGACGATCGACTAAAAATAAAAAACGTCGACTACTTCAATAGTCGACGGTTAGTCGACTAATCAAATAATCGCGACAGCCCTAATTGCAACAGTACTGTTGAATTCATTTGCCAATGGGAGACCTACAATAGGTTTATGTATAGGTCTTTTAAATACAGTGCATATTTTACATGAACTTGTTATTTTCTCTGTTAAGGACAATATTTCATTGTCTGTCACACCCAAGGAGATTAAGAGTTTTTTTTAACCTGTCAGCTGATAGGCGACTGAATTGTTTGTGAAGTTTCACTAATATCTTCTCTTTTTCTGAAGTAGGTTTATCTTTTAAATTGATAAAAAGAGTTATGTTTAACCCTTTACCCAACGAATCACCCGTATCCGCCCGCGTAATATGCAAATTCAATAGTTGAAAAAATATTATTTTTCCAAAAATTTCAACAAAACCATATCATGTGACCCCTAGTTGGAACGAGCTCATCGAGCTCGTTCCAACGAGGGGTCACATGATATGGTTTTGTTGAAATTTTTGGGAAAATTTGAAAAAATGATATTTAAAAAAATAAATTTTGATATCGTCTGCATTGGGTAAAGGGTTAATTCATTACAAGTAAGACTGTTCTTATTTTCAACCACATTTCCACACACTGGTATGCAATAATGTCCTGAAAAAGTGAACTTTGACTTTAAGTTTTGCCCAAGCATCACTACACTATCATCATTAAAATTCAACACAGTTTTTGCCTTCTTCATAGCCGACTTACTCAACAGTAAGGGTAAATTTCCAGGCACAATCTCTGTTTCAAGGTACACATGTTGTGTTCCAACCACTATAGGAAGGAAAACAGCATCTCGAGCTTTTCCGGAAAGTGATAAGTACACAGCTGGACCTTGCTTCACTTTTGGAAGATCAGTAACAGCCTGCCATATGACTAGTTCTTTCTTCCAATTTTCATACCTACTTTCATCAACAAAGGTTGGAGGACCTTTGTAAGAGGTCGCCATTTTCATAACAAATTCAATGTTCACCAGCAGAGGCACCAAAATTGTCAAAGGTATTTTCCACATAAATTGTTCTAAAAAAAGCACAACTAAAGTCACCACAGTCAAGATTTTATACTTCCTTGAGGAACTGTCACTATTTATCACTCTGCTACCAATGATAAACAATATTTTGGTACTTTATTCATTTCAACCGACCACTCAGTTGACCACCATTAATTTCATATTACAAAAAAACCACTGCACATGCTCAGTCTGACTTCCTGTTAAGGTATCCCTCCAAAATGCCTTCTTTGTGCAGTTGTGTTCAAAACCATTTCAGTTTTCAGTCTATATTCACAATATTAACACCACTTACCTCATTTTGACATATCAAGGCATGTAACAATCCATTTCTTGAATGTTAGACTTGAACATTGGATGGAAAAGGAAATCTGCACAGTTTTCCAGGTAATGACAACACATTGCTACTCACCTAATTTCGTTTCAAATTCACCTGCCAACCAGCGGACTTTTGCAGTTTTCGAAATTGAAGGAGTGGGCTTGAACACGGAGAGGGAATCTTGTTTTCGAAATGCAGAAAGTTGGGTGTGGGGGTGAGACGAATATGGGCTTAGACTCAGGTCAGTATGGTAGGTTGTATCAAGGGGAGCTCCATGCACTTTTTACATTATGATCAAATGAGGAAAAGGCATGATGCTTGGACTATTTTAGTCACTCATGAGAGATTGACAATGTATCCTATGGAGATGGATTGCTTAATGTAGATTCATTTGTGGACTCTGTTTATGTTGTGTCCTGTTCAAGGTGAGCACTTCAGGCCCATGGATCCTCTTGTTTTTTGGAGGGGGGGGGGGGGGGGGGAGTAGAGAGTTAAAAACAATTAAAAAATTCATTCAGACACTTTTTTGAGACTTCACAGAAGTGAACTTTGTTTTTGCCTAGGAAGCTTTTCTATCCCCAGCAGAAATGAATGGCCAAACAATTGCTTGTGGTTGTGTCATGGCAAATCAAAAAATTGCTCTTGCTGCCCATCACTTACTGACACACTCATCTCTTTTGACAACTTGAGCCATGTTAGCATTTTAGGCTCACGTGAGCCTCTGGTTTACATTTGCATTAGTTATAAAAAGAGAGCACATGGCAGCCAAAAGGATCAAACAGCTTTTTAACTTTTTTAGGCCTTATGTGTGTCGATTTTCAACTGTCACAGAAGCAAGGTTAATTTCTGTGTGCAAATTGTGACTTAATTTCTAGACTATATTCTTCTGCTTAGCCATTAACTGGTAGAGTGCGGGAAGCCCTATTTTGGGCTTTACTAAAAGTGACAGGCAATAACTGTCTGTAGCTACATTCTGCCTGAGGAAGCCTTTATTGCCCCTGATATGGATCAGATTTTTTATACAATACCTTGCTCTCTGACATTTAATTGGATAGTGCCTATAAGGCACTATCCAATTAAATGTAATAGAGCAGTATATGATGAGCTTTGATTTGTTGTCAGAAAAAACTCAGCACTTTACCAGTTAATGGATTAGAGATTGAGTGAATAAGTGAACTAAATAAATAAGCATATATTCGTTATTTCTTTTTCATATATTTTAGTCATCAGGAATCATTATTTAAGTGAAGGTAGATGTCAATAGATGAGGTGCTTAGGTCATGGTTAGTTAATTTTCAGTTTAGCATTATTCCTGGTTATAAGAACATAATGTGGAATAAGGTTATTATTAATTATATCCTTATGGAGAAATGGCGCAATATAACCTTTTCTACGTGATGCATATTTATCATTTTCCTCTAACTCACAGCTTCCATGCATGTGAAGGTTGTCTCAGATAATACAACTTTCACTGGACAGGGTTATATACAGAACAGCCAAAAACAAAATGTACCATTAGTCAATATTTTACCCTTAATAACACCAGACTATTGCCTCATTATTGCTAGATTGTTATAGCAATCCGACAAAAATGAAGTATTAATCTGGAATATCAATGGGTAAGGAAGAAACATGAAATGGTGTATTCTCCTGGCCCTTTAAAGGAAGTTACCCATTTGCAAAGCCAACAATAAAGAAAATGTGTTATTATTTCGGGAATAAAATGAGGTGAATATCGCTAAAACAAAAATTAATTAACCATGGTCTTAAGTCACCTAAATTCACTTTGGCACTCGTAAACTGACCACGTAGCTAAATTAGAATGAAGAAAGCAGAAAAAAATGTGGATATACTGTATGTGGAGAGTATATTATCACTAAATCACCTGTAGAGAGGAGATTCCACCCAAACAATAATTGCAAATTTGTTGCAAAGCATAACCATCACAAGCAAAGTTCCAGCCAGCGGACCTCCGGATTAAATCCGGAGGTCCATTGACTGAAACATTGCTTGTGTTTTTTGTCCATATGTACAGAATTTGAAAGTGATACTTTGAGTGTATTCCACTCCATGGGTGATTTAGTTACAATCCACTCTCCACATACTGTATATGTGTTATGTGCAAATTGTGTTTGCACAGAATTTTTTGTCGCAACATTGAATTACCTGTTTTCATTTTAGTGTTCCTCTCAGAGAATTCCAAGTATTCTAAGCCATTTTCGTCAGTTTCCAATTCAATATCACTCCACCGTAGATTGTGATTTGCAGTCACTCCTCTCATTCCAAAAAATTTTGTATTGTTTAGCCAAATGTTATTTAGTAATGCTTGAGGTTTGTGGACACTGACATTCCCCTCCTCAATCAGGATTTCCTCTCCTCATTCAGTCAAAGGGTCTGACCTGTTTGGTTTCCCACCCTTACCATTTTGCTTTAGCTCCTATCTCTTACTGGCTAATACAAGACATGTCATTTCAAATTCACCGTCAGTGAGAATGTTAAAACCATTTTTATTTTTCCACAAGAAACATTCAATACCTCTGTGATAAGAAGTTAAACTATCCGGTTCGTATTCAACCCCGCTGGCCTTCCATATGGGCAAAAGAAACTGTCCAATTAGATTATCTAGCTGTTGTGGTGGCATGTTCAAAATAGAGTTACTTTGTGCACCACTTTTCTCAACAAAAGATGTGAAAGTTCTCATCACACTCTGTGTTTTCTGCTGTGTATTAACATTTTTCATTTTTTTAACAAAATTTTCCTTCTCATTTAACCCTTTACCCAACGTAACAGCCAAAACTGGCCAGCACTATTCTCAAAAATCGCAATTAATTTTCATTATATTTTCATGTTTTGTCTCAAAAACATAGGTTATGTTTCCTGTGGGAACTCCAGGAAGTAGAAAAGTGCTTTATTACTGCAGTAACACATTCTCAACATTGTGTTGACCTTTTTGTTAATTGTGGAGACAAAGCAAGATAGCAGAAGGGAATATGCCGGAGAGGGACATACCTCCGAAACTACCTATTCTACTGTTTATCTGAGATTTTTCTGATGCTCTTTTGCTGCGGGAATGTACACAACTATACAAGTTTCCCACATTCTTCATGTTTTGCTCATATTTTGCAGTTATCAGCTTTTGAAGTGCATGCAATTTTAGTCTTTGGAATTTGAAGTGGTGACCTGGATGATTTTTCATGATTTCTCACCTTTCACAACAGACCCCCAATATTTTATAGGCATCGTGTTCATTGAAAGTGGTAGAATATTATTTCCTGCATGATGTTACCAAGAATAGTTCAGTATTGATGCATTTTTAGTTTGAAAAACATGCATGGTTGACATATAGACCTCTTTGAATTTTGTGGGTTTACAGCGCAGATTGAACAAATTTGCAGGAAAAAGTTAACTGTGCAGACATATCAGACACAGATTTTGTCCACTGTGTAGACTGTACAATGTTATGCATAGTGGCTGTTCTCACAATTTAAAAGGAAATTTATTGCAAGCTTCATTGAAACGACATGCTGCCAGTGCAGGATGGGGGCACAAGTGCTGGGAGAAAGTATTCTATGGATGGCAGAGCCTTTTTAGTTCACCTGACTGCAAGTCAGTGGGAGCTATTGCCATCACTTTTGTCCGGCATCTGTTGTACGTGAACTTTTGCAAACTTGACTTCTTCTTCACAACCACTAGGCCAAATTCAAACATATATTGCACAGACCATCTATGGAGTATACCCTTTCTATTTTGTTCAAATGAAGCAGCTGCCATATTCGGGCTCTTGTTAATACCCCAAAAACTTAAAAACCTTTAAAAATCTTCTTCTCTCAAATCACCAGAGGGAATGCCTTGATATTTGGTATGGAACATCCTTTGGTGTAGAAGATTAAAGTTTGTTCAAGGGCAGTTGGTAGGTCAATATTTGGGCTCTCTGTGGGGGCATATCCATTTTGGGCGCTTCTCAAAATTTCTATTTAAAGAACCGGTGGCCAACTTTACCCAAATTTGGCATGTAGTATAAGTGGGTCCTATGTAATTGATTGATGCCCCCTAAAAAAATTTCCACAGCCCTATGGCAACCCCAGGGGAAAAAACAGAAAAAAATTCAAAAGCCCATATATCCCAACCCACAAGGAACAGAGAATTGTTATTTGGTATGAAGCATCCTTAGGACCAGTAGAAGGAATTTGTTAAAAAAAATTGCCACTAGTTCTATCAGGGTTCCCGGTAGAGGGTATTGAAAAAATGATGAGTCAGCATTTTTGCAGTTGTTTATCCTGGAGGAAAATCTCATTGACTGAGAATCTTGAATGGCATGGAGAATAACAATCATGTTCTTATCATAACATTTTCCTGTCAAACACATTCTTATCTGTTATTGTTATCAGGAAATAAAATTAAATGAAATTATTCAGAAAATTTGATCAAACCCTTTCAGTGCTTGCACATGTATTTTTCTCTGGTTCCTTGGAAAAAAAATGATCTGATTCCTGTATGAATATCTTTAAGTTAACCCTCTCATGACTTCAGTGTGTTTTCCAAAGGTTTTATTTCATGTTGAGCCCTTTCAATGTTGTGCACATATATGTTTTTTTCTGGTTTCTTGGAAACATTTATCTGATTCCTGTATGCATATCTTTAATTTAACCCTCTCAAGACTGCAATGTGGGTTCCAAAGATTTTCTTGATGCCATGATCAAACACTTTCAATGCTGTGCACATATATGGTTTTGTTTTTCTGGTTCCTTCGAAAAAAAATTGATCTGATTCCTGTATGAATATCTTTAATTTAACCCTTTCATGACTTCAGTGTTTTTTCCAGAAGATTTTCTTTTATGTTGAACCCTTTCAGTGCTCTGCACAAAAATGTTTTTTCTGGTTTCTTGGAAACATTTATCTGATTCCTGTATGGATGTCATTAATATAACCCTCTGAAGATTTCAGTATGGGTTTCAAAGATTTTATTGATGCCTTTTTATTGCTCTGTGGGTAACCCAGGGGCTAAAAATAGAAAAAATTCAAATGCCCATATTTTCCAAACTACACGGAACAGAAAACTGTTATTTGGTATGAAGCATCCTTTTGACCAGTAGAATGGATTAAAAACAAAATGGTGATCGGTTGTGTCAGGGTGTTCTGTAGGGGGCATTTGAAAAAATGCTGAGTCAGCATATTTGCAAAAATTGAAAAACAAATTTCTTCAGAACCACTGATCAGAATTTTTTGATATTTGGTATACAGCATCCACAGGATGGTCAAATACAAGTGTGTTCAAACGACCCCTTGGTTCATATTTGGGCTCATTAGAGGATCCCAAACAATTAACTTAGGGTGCTATGGGGAATAAGCTTTAAAAATCTTCTTCTTCAGATCAAACTGTCAGATTCTTTTGATACTTGGTATACAACATCTGTACAGGGGTCAGATTGAAGTTTGTTCAAATTGAGTCCTTGGGTTAATATTTGGGCTTCCTATGAGGAATAATCTTTAAAAATCTTCTTCTTCAGATCCACAAATCAGATTCTTTTGATATTTGGTATGTAGCAGTTCTAGGGGGTTAGATTCAAGTTTGTTCAGATGGGATCCCTGGATGAATATTTGGGCTCTTTATTGAAGCTCAAATTTTAACTTGGTGCAATATGAGAAAATGCCTTTAAAAATCTTCTTTTTCAGACCCACTAGTGAGAATCCTTTCATATTTGGTGGGTGACATCCCTAGGGGTGTAAGATTTGAATTTGTTCAAGTCGACTCCCTGGGATAATATTTGGGTTTCCTATGGGAGCCTGATTATTAACTTGGTGGAATATGGGGGATATTCTTTAAAACTCTTCTTCTTCTTTAGGTCCACCAGTCAGATTTTTTTTATATTTGGTATGCAGCATCTTTGTGGGGATTAGATTCAAGTTTGTTCAAATGGGATCCTTGGATAAATATTTGGGCTCTTTATCAGAGCCCAAAATTTAACTTAGTGCAATATGAGAAAATGTCTTAAAAAATCTTCTTTTTCAGACACCTCAAGTGAGAATCCTTTCATATTTGGTATGTGACATCTCTAGAGGTGTAAGGTTCAAATTTGTTCCAAGCGAGTTCCTGGGTTAATATTTGGGTTCCCCAAATATTTACTTAGTGCAATATGGGGAATTATCATTTAAAATCAACTCCTTCAGATCCAGCAGTCAGATTCTTTTGATATTTGGTGTACAACACCTTTGGGGGGGTTAGATTGAAAATTGTTCAAATCAGGTCCCTGGGTTGATATTTGGGCTTTTTATTGAAGCCCAAAGGTTAACTTAGAGCAATATGAGAAAATTTCCTGAAAATTCTTCTTCAGATCCACCAGTGAGAATCCTTTCATATTTGGTATGTAACCATCTCTAGTGATTGGGGGGGGGGGGGGGGGGGGGGGGGGGGTGGCTAGAGAGAACCACAGTAGTTTAAAACAATACTTCACAGAACAAAGCTTGCTAGGAAGCTTTCCTAGGACCAGCACAAATGAATGTCCAAAAAAGTTACCTTTGGTTGTGTCATAGCAAATCAAAAAATTGCTCTTGCTGCTGATCACTTACTGATACACTCATCTCTTTTGACAACTTGAGCCTGGTGAGCATTTTAGGCTCACTTGATCCTCTGGTTTAGAGTTGAGCCAGGGCAGAGGCAACAGCCAGAGGGGTAGGGTAGGAGAATACTGAGGCCATCTTCCCTCAGAAAATAACAACATGTACAATATGGGGAAGTCAAGGAACCCTGGTACTCTCGAAGCGGGGAACAGTAACAGCCAGGATCTTCACAAAAAAGTAAGTGAAACGAAATTGATACAAGGGGTGGGGATTTTGATGATATGTTTAAGACATGACAAATGGGTAGACCAAGTGTGACCAATAGTGACTTACATGACTTACATGACAAAGTCAAGATAAGCTATTGCCATCACACGTGCGGAAGTCTGTTAGTCTGTGAATCTGTTAGTCTGTGAGTCTTCACATTTTCCTTTAGCATCCCGTAGTTCTTATCTGATCGTCAGGAAATTTTATATGCAGTTTTGGGGTCATGTCTAGATGAGAACGTCCCCTTTTGGTCGTGATCGGTTAACTGGTATGGCTGCCCAAGCCCAAAACCCCAAAACCATTAGCACAGTCTACAGGTCGTATTCATGAAGGGATTTCATTGTAACTTGGTAGGAAGCCTCTGTATAATTCCTAGATGAGAACGTCCCCTTTTGGTCATGATCTGTCAACTGTGATGGCTGCCCAAGCCCCGAAAACCCAAAAACTTTTAGCACAGTCTGCAGGTCATGTTTAATATGGATGGATTTCATTGTAACTTGGTAGGATGACTCCGTATGATGTCTAGATGAGAATTTCCCCATATGGGCGCGTTCTGTCAACTGTGACGACTGCCTGAGCCCGAAACCTGAAAACCTTTAGCACAGTCTACAGGTCATATTCATCGAGGGATTTCATTGTAACTTGGTAGGTTGACTTCATATAATGTCTAGATGAGAAAGTCCCCTTTTGGACGTGATTGGGTAACTGTGACGGCTACAGGGGCCCGAAGCCCAAAAACCTTTAGCACAGTCTACAGGTCATATTTATGAAGGGATTTCATTGTAACTTGGTAGGATGACTTCAAATAATGTCCAGATGAGAATGTCCCCTTTTGATCATGATCATTCAGCCTTGATGGCTGCCCGAGCCCAAAAACCTTTAGCATAGTCTATAGGTCATATTTATGGAAGGATTTCATTGTAACATGTTAGGTTGACTGCATATATTGCCAAGATGATGACATCCCCATTTGGTTGTGATTGGTCAACTGCAACGGCAACAGATGCCTGAAGTTCAAAAAACTTGAGCACAGTCTACAGGTCACATTTATGAAGGGATTTCATTGTAACTTTGTAGGATCACTCCAGATGATGCCCAGATGAGAATGTTGCCTTTTGGTTGCAATCATTCAGCCATGATGGCTGCCGAGGCCCGAAAACCTTGAGCACAATCTATGGGTCATATTTATGAAGGGATTTCATTGTAACTTGGTAGGTTGACTCCATGTAATGTCTATATGAGAATGTCCCCTTTTGGACACGATTGGGCAACTGTGACAGCTACAGGGGCCCGAAGCCCAAAAACCCCTAGCACGATCTACAGGTCATAATTATGAAGGGATTTCATTGTAGCTTGGTAGGATGACTCCAAATAATGTCTAAATGAGAACGTCCCCTTTTGGTCACGATTATTCAGCCTTGATGGCTGCCTGAGCCCAAAAACCTTTAGCATAGTTTGTAGGTCATATTTATGGAAGAATTTTCATTGTAACTTGTTAGTTTGACCTACCCTATAATGCCTAGATGATATCCCCTTTTGGTCATGATTGGTCACCTATGATGGCTACAGGTGCACGAAGCCCAAAAACCTTGAGCACAGTGTACAGGTCATATTTATGAAGGGATTTCATTGTAACTTTGTAGGATCACTCCAGATGAGAATGTCCCCTTTTGGTTGCGATCATTCAACTATGATGGCTGCCCGAGCCCGAAGCCCGAAAACCTTTAGCACAGTCTTCAGGTCATTGTAACTTGGTATGTTGACTTCATATAATGTCTACATCAGAACAGCCCTGTTTGGACACGAAACCCAAAAACCTTTAGCACAGTCTACAGGTCATATTTATGAAGGGATTTCATTGTAACTTGGTAGGATGACTCCAAATAATGTCTAGATGAGCATGTCCCCTTTTGGTCACGATCATTCAGCCTTGATGGCTGCCCAAGCCTAAAAACCTTTGGCATAGTCTATAGGTTGTATTTATGGAAGGATTTCATTGTAACTTGTTAGGTTGACTCCATATAATGCCTAGATAATGACATCCCCTTTTGGTCATGATTGGTCAACTGTGACCGCTACAGGGACCCGAAGCCCGAAAACCTTGAGCACAGTCTACAGGTTATATATATGAAAGGATTTCATTGTAACTTCGTAGGATCACTCCAGATTATGCCCAATTGACAACGCCCCCTTTTGGTCACGATCATTCAACCATGATGGCTTCCCGAGCCCAAAACCCAAAAAACTTTAGTACAGACTACAGGTCGTATTTGTGAAGGGATCTCATTGTAACTTAGTAGAATGACTCAGTATAATGTCGAGATGAGGACATCCCCTTTTAGTTGCAATCGGTCAACTGTCATGGCTATACAAGCCTGAAGCCTGAAAACCTTTAGCACAGTCTACAGGCCATATTTATGAAGGGATTTCAATGTAACTTAATAGGATGACTCATTTTGGAATAATTTCACTGTAACTTGGTAACTTTCGTTGACATACGTCAACTGTGTGGGCCACATACATTAACTGTGAGGTCATATTAACCAACCCCTCAGCTCTTTAGTAAGTGTACACCTCATTTTATTTTTTATCAAAAACATGCATACAGGGAACAGAAATGAACATATTCCCAATTATCACAATTCTTGTCTTATTTCGTAATCCTTTCATAAACATTGAACATTATCCTTTTCATCAAACACAACACACCAGTTAAGCTACAGTGTCATTGACACTATCATTTTTCATGAGCACTTGTTTTCAGGTTTTTATTATGTGCTTCGTTTTACTGTGCAGTATTCAGTCCCAATTCAACTGCAAACAGTTTTAGGTGAATAACAAAGATCTGCTGATCGTTCCTTCAAGGCGACCTACTGTAAAAATTCATCATGTGTACCTTAAAATATCTTTTAGATAATTTGTGATAATTCACAGGCCAGCATATAATAAATATGGTTATCCTAACTAAGGTGAATACAGTAGAACCTGTCTTGAGAGACCGCCCTTTGGGCCACACAAAAGTGGTCTCTCAAGACAGGTGGTCTCTCATAACAGGTTTCAGGTTTTCTCAAGTCAGTGAATAACCAACCACAAAATTCAGAAATGGAGAAGAATGGATTTTTGTAATTACTTTGTAATTGTTCTTTTTTATGAAGTTTTTGTAACAAATTGAAATGGACGGTTATAAAAATTATAAAAATAAATTAGTGTTGAAAATCTTCATTGAAGATTTTCAACACAAATTTATTTTTATAATCCTATCTGTCACATTTCAGGTATGTATGAATTTGTTTATTCAGCAATAATCCTAATCTTTTCACAGGGGTCTTATAAAGACATCTCAATCTTTAATGAGTTCTGTAACTGAATAGCAATTGAAACCGAATTAAGAGCTTTTAATACTTTTAATTATGTTAGTATAACCACAATGGATTTTCCAATTCCAGAACAGGTAAAAAGTTTTTGTCATGTTTCAGTCTTCAAAGGGGCGGTGTCTCATTACAGGTCCATTATGGCATAAAAATACAAGTTGGTACCAGATCACAGTGGTCTCTCAAGACAGGTGGTCTCTCAAGACAGGTGGTCTCCCATAGCAGGTCCATTATAGAGTAAAACCAATAGGTGCCTGGCAGATGGGGTCTCTCAAGACAGGTGGTCTTTCAAGACAGTGATCTCTCAAGACAGGTTTCACTGTACTAATGTTCAAGAATATTTGGAATTCTAATATCCAGACAGGGTGGATTAGGCAACTGATAGAATTAATCGAAACCTACTGAATAGAGATCTTGAACTTAGAAGGGGAAAAATGGTTAGTAAGAGAGAGAGAGAGAAGGTCATAGTAGGATTGTAGCCAACATTGATGAGAAGGGGTCAGGAATGTTGAGAAAAAAGTGAACACTTCAAGTTAAGAGCACAGGTGAACATTATATTTTCAGAATTTAACCTATTCAGATAAGCTATTAATTGAAAATAAAATATGTTTTTATTTTTGGAATTCACTTTGAAAAATTTCCAGAATCCAGTATAAGTATTTCTATTAGTTCCTTGAATCCAGCACCCTATATAAAATGTAACCAACCCTGTGTATTTTGCATCAATGTATATTTTCATGTAGTGTGTGAAATGGGAGTTACCAATTTTTTATAACCAGAAAGTGTGACTAAGGCCTGATTTAGTCGACAGATTTTTGACGCGTCGAATCTAATACCAGCGTAAAAAATGAATTAAATTTGTTGGTGATTCATCGACTATTTCAATTATATGCGAGTAAGATGCATCACCGATGAATCTCCGTCGGTGATGCGTTTGAAATAGTCAACGGATTTTTGACGCGTCAAATCTAATACAGAGTGCGGAAACAAATGAGCACTACCGATCAGCCAAATGCAAATCATATAGTAATGAGGAAAGCACATGTCAGTCGCTGGAAATACCCTTCTTACATCATTTCAGTGTTGACTGATCGAAGGCTTGATTCGAGATTTTTCAAAATGACTGAACAAACAGCATCAGACTTGCCTACAAACTACGTTGATAGTTTCAACTTTCGACGTTCGTGGTATTGTTGTTGCTACAGGCAACGTTGGAAAAATATTCTCGTTCAGAAAAGTCTAGCCCTCTCTCTCTCTGGCTTTTATGTGTTCCCGTCTCATGGGTGATTTTTAAACCGGATTCACAAAATTTGATTCAGGTCCTCAGTTTGCTGAAGCTCACATCGAATTCAGTTATTTGTTATTTGTTTATTGGGGTTATACATGTGTGAGGAGAGAGGGGGTGGGGGGGGGTGGGCAGAGAGAACCACCGAGCAATCAGCGAGTAACTACCAAACTCTTCAACGTGCTAACCAGGGTTAGCATGCGGTTGAAGGTATGTGTACCAGTGACGTTCCACATGCCTTTTTGCATTTTTAGGTGGGAGATGGGGGCTAAACAGGTAAACGCACAGATAAATATGCTATTGGCAAGGATGTTTTTGCTGAACATAAATCAAAAGCTGTTAATTTTATGTTTTTGTGTGGGGGAGGGGGTATTCCTCAGTGCTCAGCCTTTCCACCGGTCTTTAGACGGCTGATCAAAGCATGAGCATTAACTCTGCAGCCTCCAACTTCCCCCAGTGCCCTGTGTCTCAGTAAGCTTCACCAATAATTGTGATTTCTGCTGGGATGTGCTTTTCTTTCAGTCAGAACATCTTTGTGAACATTTCTTGGTACAAGTAGAACACTTGCCACAAAATATTTCAGTCAATCCGGGGAAGGTGGGTGGAGGGATGGGGGGATAAAACAGGATGCATCCCTTTGCTCGAGTAGGATCTTGGAAGGCACATATAGGATATCAATGTTGGGGGGGGGGGGGGGGGGGGGGGGGGGCAAGAGTAATATCTAAGGGGTGTACTGAATATGATTTGCAGCATCATCTGAGTAACGCAGCAGCGAGATGGGACGAGCACGAGAAGGAGTGTCCCCCACTCAGGGGCCGTTAGGCTTCCCTGGGAAAGATTTTGAAATTTGAGACAAAAACAACAATTTATTTGACTCTGAGTCCGTTTGTGTCCTTAATTAGTTAATAAGTTGTGAAAGGCAACATCACCTCCAAATAGAATCCGAATAAATTATAAAATTATACGTACACATTATTAAATTGTGCATTGTATAGGGACAGTCTCGTAAAACATCTCATCAAAAATGACAAAGAGCAATATTGATGAGATGTTTTATAAAATTATAAAATATTGTTACAGATTGCTTGCAACAACATGGCAAAATAGCAACCAACAGGTGAACAATTTGGTGCAGGGCCATTTCAGTCTTGAGTACGATGGTTTCCTGTATGGTTGTAAGGACAACACACGTGGGTGCACACTAAAGTGCAACTCAGATATTGTCCGAAGCATACAAGTGAAGTTTTGAATGAATTTGAAAAAAATAACCACGGAAGATATAAATTATGGAAGCCGTACAAAGCATCCCTGTTTTGATATTTTGTTTGGAGAATTGATGTTATATATAAGTGAAACTGTGTTCAACAGAAGGCTGAAATATTTGGAAATCCTGATGCTAATTTTACTTTCCCTGCTATTCACGTATAAATTTGCTATTACGCACCCCCTCCACTCAAACATTTTACAAGTTTAAATATCTAGATTTTAAAATTTCTTGCCTCATATTCCCTATATCAGGCATTTGGATTAACATGGGGTGGGTGGGGGAGGGGGGGGGGGTGGCATGACTGAATTTGAATTCTTTTTTTGGGTGGGGAGGGGGTGCAAGTTCCACTGGATCATGGTTGTAGTGTACTGAAGTGTATACCACATCAACGGTACACACACCTTCAACTATTGCTAACCCTGCTTGTGCCAAGTTAGTAGCTCTGATATTTACTCGCTCCGATCAGTGTTTCTCCGGGTTTTCCGAACTCACCTGTAAAACTGTCCGACACTGGCCTTCGAAAGTGTCGAGGCGCCCCAGAAAACAAATAAATAAATAAATAAATGTCGCACCCTGGGTGCAAAAACAAAATGACTGAAGAAACCAAAAGTATGCCGATCGACCACGATTGGCTGATCAATTAGATTCGACACGACGGTGATGCATCTGTATATTTCAAAACTTCTCCGTGTCGCATCAGCGACAGATTTGATACAATTAGATTCGTCGCGTCAAAAATCTGTTGACTATTTCAGGCTTAACCCTGTGCATTTCACAGGATTAGTCACATTTTCTGGTTATAAAAATATTTATTATTAACTGAGTAACTGGTAACCCTGTGCACTGTATAGCTTTAGAGTAAATTTCATCTAAATCAACTCTTTACCCAAAGTAATGTCCAAAACTGGCCAATACTATATTCTCAAAAGCATTCAAACTCACTTTAACACCCCTCATTGGTTCTTTTAGTGAATTCCAAAAATGAAAACATACTCTATTTTCAATTAATAGCTTGTTTTCAATTTGATATCGGTATTGTGCTAATACCAATTTACTGTATCGAGGGAATCTTAAAATACTGAAGTTTTGTTATTGAAAAATATTTCTAACATCAGCTAAACAAAAAGATCAGACAGCAGAACATTTTCCAAAATGGCTGATGGGAGGAACCCATGGTCTGTGTCTGTCACATGTACCCATCACCGATTATTTGATGCCACAATAAAGCTGAGAGAAAATACTCAGGGGGTATTTTCTCTCAGCTTTATTATTACATCAAATGGTCAGTGGTGAGTGTCTGTGTTATTTCCATCATTTTGACAAATAATACATTCCTGTATTCGTTTCATCAACCCATCCTATTCCCATGAGTCTATAAGTTGAATCTGATCACTGTTGAAAAGTAACCTGCAGCTGGGCAGTATGCCAAAAATACCAATCGATATTGGTATTGGTGTTGGTATGTTGTTGGCACTGAACATCATACCGATACCGAGGTAAATCATCCTAAAAATAGTGACACGAATACTGAACTTGAAGTTTTAAAACTGCCCAGCTCTAATGTAAACTGGTAAAAGAGAATGTGGTCCACACTGTCAACAATGTAGGTTTTTCAAATTAAAAATGTATCAATACTGAAATATTCTCAGTGACTTTGTGTGATAAAATATATTCTACCACATACATGATACAAGATAGACACCAAATATTGGGTATATTTTGTTGTGAATGCTGAAAACTCATGAAAAATCATCTCGGTCACCACTTCAAATTTCGAAGACTGAAATTGTATGCACTTTGGACGCCGATAATGAGCCATGCATGCAAAATAAGAGCAAACCCTGAAGCTTGTGGGAAACTTGTGCAGCTATAAACATTCCTGTAGCAAAAGGTCATCAGAAATATCTTAACCCATTACCCAACATAACTGCTAAAACCAGCCAGCTCTATTCACAAAAATTACTATTTTATTTTCATTTTTTTGTCTCAAAAACATAGCTTATGACCACTCATTGAAACAAGCGCGTTGTTTTGGACGAAAAAAATGAATAAAAATTAATTATTCAAAAATTTTGTTTGCAAGTGCTGTAAGCCTTTCATGCTAGGTAAAGGGTTAAATAAATAGAATAGCAAGGTAATTTTGGTGGCACATGCCACTCTGGCTGATTCTCTTTCAACATCTTGCTTATAGTGTACATTGTAAACCAGAAGTTGGTGGCTCAGTGGTTACGGCATTGAACTTCATACTTTTTTACGCCTAAATATGATTCTCTAAGGAAGAAAAACATAAATTTTATAGCACAGACATCGGCCATTGAAATCCTCTCAGATTTATTACTAGACAGTCTCTGTTCAATTTATTTTCCTTATGAATTGTGAAAAAATAAAAATTTTCATTTTTTGTGCATTGAATTTTTCGAGTCTTGCAAATATACTTAAATTCTTCAAAATAAAAAATGTTTTTCCTTTCAAGAGAAGCCAAATACAGTAGAATCCTCTTAATTGAATATCCATTTTGCCAGTGAAAATTATTCAATTAACAAGAGTATACAATTAACAGGGATTTGGTCAGTTTCCTGTGTTCTGGAGGTAAACTGAGCATTTATTCTATTATATCTTGTTTGACAGAGCTTATAGAGCTCTGTCAAACAAGATATAATAGAATAAATGCCTGTTTTGGATGTAGTGAGGCCAAAAAGTTTGATAAATAAGAGGAATTTGGTGCATGTCACAGTAATTTTTTTGACATATTACAAAAATTTATATACAATTAACAGGAGTTTACTCTACAACCCATATACAATTAACAGATCAAATTTGTTCTGAAGGTATGGTAAATGGTTTTGTGTTTGAAAATTATATTCAATTAACAGGGATATACAATTAAGAGATATCCAATTAAGTGGGCTCTACTGTAATTGGTGATTTTAACTGCTTGAGTGAAAGAAGACACCATAAGGACTCCATTGAAAAGTTCTTCTGAAAGATGCTTTACTGCATATGCATTGCTTTTAAGTTATTGTTTGCTGAGCTGCACAAAAGTAATATTCGTATAAATTATTTTATAATAATTTATTGGGGAGTGGTAATGAGAACAAAATAATTATAAACATAATCTTGCCACACGAAGACTCCCCTAACTAGTTGCATTGTATCCGAGCCTGAAAATAAGCAAGCTGTCATTTGCAAAATGAGGTCCCCAGAGAGTGAATTTGCTGATGGTATCCCATCCGGTGTGCCAGTGTATCCTCTGGGTACCTCTTGCTGTTCAGAATTGAGACCTTGATTCAGAATGAGGTTTACAGAGGGTAAATTTAGTGATGCTATACCCTGCTGTGCAGGGTATCATAACCAAATTCACCCTCTGGGGTCCTCATTCTGCAGATTACAGTCTGCTTATTTTCATACAATTTGTGTCCTTCAAAAGAATATTCTTGTTACAAATCACCTGTAAAAATAATTTAGCACTCTGCTTTTATAACCCTTTGCCATCATGGATAGATGATATGACACTAGCCTAAAAAATTCTTGAAAACCTGGAAAAACGGGAAAAAATTTCATACTTCCCCCTAAAACATAAGTTATGACTTCTCATTCTCATTGGAAAATTTTGCTGCTTGAAATTCTGGTACAGCGGAAGCTTGTTAACTGAATAACCACTTTGTTTGTGAATGTTATTCAATTAATAGGAGTATTCAGTTAACAGGGATGTAGTCACTTTCTTGTATTCTATGGATAAACAGAGCTGGTTGAGCTCTGTCAAACACAATATAATAGATTAAATGCTTGTATTTGATGTACTGAGGGGAATTTGGTGACTGTCATGGCAATTTCTCAACATATTACATTTTTTTTTATTCTGTAACTCTGTACTCTGTCACATATCTGTAATTAACAGATCAAATTGGTATTGAAGGTATGGTAAATGATTTTGTGTTTGACATTATGTTCAATTAACAAGGTTATTTAATTATGGGATATCCAATTAAGTGCACTGCACTGAATTTTGACCTTTTGAACTTTTCTTCGTGAGTATTAGAGTAATAATGAAGCTTTCCTGACTGCCAACCTGATTTTTTCATTATTTGCAAGACCTGTTCCCAAATTGTTTATGTCATATCCTTTAAAACTTGCTGAATAGATTTTTGATACTTTCAGAAACAATGACACACGACCGACTAAGATTTGGCACATCACTTGACAATGGCATGGCTTGCATTCATATATTTATTTAAAACAAGCTGTTAATTGAAAATAGAATATATTTTCATTTTTGGCATTCACAAACGATGGTTCTTAAGTCCGTCAGTCCGTCAGTCAGTCCTACTTGTTTTCCGGACTTTTTTTCTACACGCTTCCAGATATTGAGCTGATTTTTGGTATGTGAGTCTAACATGGTGGCCTACAGATCAAGTTTGCATTTTTTCTGCTCCACTGATTTTTACCAAAATTATGGCCCTTGGACTCTGAAAAATTCATCAAAATTACAGTTTTCCGGACTTTTTTTCTACACGCTTCCAGATATTGAGCTGATTTTTGGTATGTGAGTCTAACGTGGTGGCCTGATTTTTGGTATGTGAGTCTAACGTGGTGGCCTACAGATCAAGTTTGCATTTTTTCCGCTCCACTGATTTTTACCGAAATTATGGCCTTTGGACACTGAAAAATTCATCAAAATTACAGTTTTCCAGACTTTTTTTCTACAAGATTCCAGATTTTAAGCTGATTTTTGATATGTTAGTCTAACATGGTGGCCTACAGATCAAGTTTGCATTTTGTTCTGCTCCACTGATTTTTACCGAAATTACGGCCCTTGAACTTTGAAAAGTTCATCAAAATTACAGTTTTCCGGACTTTTTTTCTACACGCTTCCAGATATTGAACTGTTTTTTGGTATGTTAGTCTAACATGGTGGCCTACAGATCAAGTTTGCATTTTGTTCCGCTCCACTGATTTTTACCGAAATTACGGCCCTTGAACTTTGAAAAGTTCATCAAAATTACAGTTTTGCAGACTTATTTTCTACATGCTTCCAGATATTGAGCTGATGTTTGGTATGTTAGTCTGACATGGTGGCCTACAGATCAAGTTTGCATTTTGTTCCGCTCCACTGATTTTTGCCGAAATTACGGCCCTTGAACTTTGAAAAGTTCATCAAAATTACTGTTTTCCGGACTTTTTTCCTACACACTTCCAGATATTGAGCTGATTTTTGATATGTTAGTCTAACATGGTGGCCTACAGAACAAGTTTGGGTTTTGTTCTGCTCCACTGATTTTTACCAAAATTACGGCCCCATAGACTTTGAAAAGTTTATCAGAATTACAGTTTTCCGGGCTTTTTCTCTGCTTGAATTCTTTCAATACCATTGAAACTACAGAACACTGTTTTCTGCAGTATTCCTAGAATCTATGTTTATTTTTAAAAAATGATTAGAGCTTGAAATATCGGGGTGCGTGGGGTATGTGAGCGTGCTCACTTAGGTTCTATATTTCAGTTAGAAATTTATTTTTTTTTATAACCAGAGAGTGTGACTAACCCTGTGCAGTGCACAGGGTTAGTCACACATTCTGGTTATAAAAAATTGCTACTGCCATATCACATGCTACATGAAAATATATAATGACTAAGGCTGTAAAAATGCTTTGGGTAAGTTAGTTTCATGTCATTACATAGGGTGCTGGATTCAAGGAACTATTGGAAATACTTATAAAGGATTGTGGAAATTTGCTTGAAGTATGTTGAAATTAAGTCCTTAGATACAGTTGTTTTATGCCTCCAATAGGGAGGCAATTTAAATCAGGGTTGTCCATCTGTCAGTCTGTCCGTCAATCTCTCCATCCATTTGTCCATCCAGGCTTAGCACATTGTACATTGATGGGTTTACAATTTAGGGTCAGTGGTTGTTGTGGGGTTGGGTTAGTATAGTGGCCACTTGTGGGGTTATTTTTTGCACTGTGGGGTTAATTTTTTGACCTTGTGGGGTTAGGGTTTAACATGGGAAAAACCCCACAAGTAAGAGTGTGTAAGAATGTCCATCCATCTGTCCATCCATCCAGCCGTCTGATCCAGCCATCTGTCCAGCTCTGTCCATCCATCATGCCATCTATCCATCCATTGCACCATCCGTCAATCCATGCAGGCAAACAGATCAGGTGTATGTGCCTAGTTGTTGGTAAACAGCACTGTTATGTGTCTAGTCTGATTTGTGTGACTAGCTACATAAAGTTGAATGAACAAATGGCGTTTATGTGTCTAAAAAGTGAGTTATGTGGCTAAAATGTTTTTAACTTAACTTCACAAAGTCAAGATAAGCTATTGCCATCATGCATATGGAAGTCTGTAAGTCTGTGAGTCTGTTCACATTTTCCTTTAGCACAGGCTTCACCCCATAGTTCTTATCCGATCATCACAAAATTTAATATGCAGGTTTGGGGTCATGTCTAGATGAGAACGTCCCCTTTTGGTCGCGATCGGTCAACTGTGATGGCTGCCCAAGCCCAAAACCCGAAAACCTTTAGCACAGTCTACAGGTCGTGTTTATGAAGGGATTTCATTGTAACTTGGTAGGATGCCTGTGTATTATATCTAGATGAGAACGTCCCCTTTTGGTCATGATCTGTCCACCATGATGGCTGCCCAAGCCTGAAACCCAAAAACTTTTAGCACAGTCTGCAGGTCATATTTAATATTGAGGGATTTCATTGTAACTTGATAGGATGACTCTGTATGATGTCAAGATGAGAACATCCCCTTTTGGTTGCGATCGGTCAACCGTAATGGCTGCCTGAGCCCCAAACCCAAAAACCTTTAGCACAGTCTACAGGTCATATTTATGAAGGGATTTCATCGTAACTTGGTAGGATGAGTCCAGATAATGTCTAGATGAGAATGCCCCTTATGGTCATGATTGGTCAACTGTGATGGCAACAGGGGCCCAAAACCTGGAAATCTTTAGCACATTCTACAGATCGTATTTATGGAGGGATTTCATTGTAACTTGGTAGGTTGATTCCATATAATGTCTAGATGATAATGTCCCCTTTTGGTCACGATTGGTCACCTGTGATGGCTACAGGGGCCCGAAGCTAAAAACCTTTAGAACAGACTACAGGTCACATTTATGAAGGGATTTCATTGTAACTTGGTAAGATGACTCCAGATAATGCCTAGATGAGAACGTCCCCTTTTGGTTACGATCATTCAACCATGACGGCTGCCCGAGCCCAAAACCCCAAAAGCTTTAGCACAGACTACAGGTCATATTTATGAAGGGATTTCATTGTAACTCAGTAGGATGACTCAGTATAATGTCCAGATGGGGATGTCTGCTTTTGGTTCAATCAGTCAACTGTGATGGCTACACAGGCCCAAAGTCCCAAAACCTTTAGCACAGTCTACAGGCTGTATCTATGAAGGGATTTCATTGTAACTTTGGAGGGGGGCACGGTGGCTCAGTTGGTAGGGGGGCAGGCTACAAGCCGAGAGGTCCTCGGTTTGAATCCCACCTGCGGCAACCGCGTTGTGTCCTTGGACAAGACACTTCACCCCCATTGCCCACCTGGGGGCACGGTGACGCTGTGTACTAAGGCATACTGCACGTCGATGGTGCACCTGTCTTCAACCAATGCTAACCCTGCTTGTGTGGAGTTGGTATGTTGGGGAGCTGACAGTTGCTCGCCGTTGCTCGGTGGTTCTCTCCGGGTACTCCGGCTTCCTCCACCCGTAAAACTGTCACGGTCATGGTTAGCCATTGTGCAGAAATATGTGACCTTAAACACCAATAAATAAATAAATAACATTGTAGCTTGATTTGGAATAATTTCACTGTGACTTTGTAACTCTTCGTTGACATACATTAACTGCGAGAGCCACATACATTAACTGTGAGGGCCACATTAACCCACTCTTCAGTTCATTAGTACAATCTACACCTCATATTATTTTTATTGAAAACATAGCATACAGGGAACAGAAATTAACATATTCTCAATTATCACAATTCTTGTCTTATTTCATAATCGTTTCATAAACATCGAACATTATCCTTTTCATCAAACTCAACACACAGACAAGTTAAGCTACAGTGTCATTGACACTTTCATTTATATCCTAAAAGTACAACCCAGTGATTCATTAATTAAAATTTTGCTGCTGATGGTTTTCATTACCTTGTAAATGCATGCGTGGACATTACTGCCAGTCCATTACGGCTGCACTGTACACCTTGATCAATATTTGTTGAACTGCTCCAGCAACTTAAATATTCTGAAAGTAAAACTGTTCATTGTTTGCTTTCAAAACGGCAAAACATCCCTCATTGCAACAAGTTTGATTAGCAATGTTTTAGAAGCCAAAATTGAAAAAATAAATTTGAATATTGCTTTTTGTGTGTAGCACCTGCAAGTGTTTGTCTGTTGCATTGGGGAAAGGTATAACACTTGGCACACTGATGTCCACATACTGAAATTTCAAGTAGCAATTTTTTCCCATAATGCAACTAGGAATTTAACCAGTTCAGTCTTGTTTGACAGAGCTCAGTGAGCTCTGTCAAACAAGATTGAATTGGGTAAATTCCTAATTACACATTATGCAAAAAAATGTGTTGCTTTAGGCCCCACAAAGTAGATCTTATGTTTCACAGGCCATTTTTTGTAAAATTGCACGTGGGCGGGCAGTTTTTTATTTTAATTTTGTAATTATTTCTTTGCCATCAAAAGTTCATATTCTTGGTTTTGTGTTTAAAGCCTCATAATCTGCAGAATAGCATGGGTCTGGTGTATTTTGTCCCTTGAGTGCAAAGGGACTTCGCCTAAAGCATTGCAAAGCCTTGTTGCACTCAAGGGGCACATTTATTAATTTTATTAACTTGGGTAAAATATGAGACATACACCATTTAATTTTTTTTTTAGCTCACCTGGCCTAAAGGGCCACGTGAGCTATTGCCATCACTTTGCATCCATCGTCGTCCTTTGTCAATAAACTTCTCACATTTTCATCTTCTCTAGAACTGCTGAGCAGATGTGAACCAAACTTGGCAGGAAAGGTCTATGGGAGGTCATCTATAAACGGTCCTCATTTTGTTCTCATTGGTTGAAAAACATGGCCGCCAGAGGCATTCTTTGATTCTGATTGGTCGATTTTCAAAAATCTTTTTCTCTGAAACTACAAGGTCAAATTTTTTGAAACTTCACATGATTCATGGCTGGTACACCCTCTACCAATTGTCCTCATTTAATGTTGATCGGATTGCAAACATAGCCGCAATTGCGGCTCATTGTTACCATGGAAATCCTATGGAAAATCATCTTCTTTGGAACTACTGAGCCAATGTGAACTGAACTTGGCAGGAATGGTCTATGAGAGGTTCTCTACAAACGTTCCTCATTTTGTTCCTGGCAGATGAAAAACATGGCCACCAAAGGAATTCTTTGATTCTGATTGGTCGATTTTCAAAAATCTTTTCCTCTGAAACTACAAGGTCAGATGTTTTGAAACTTCACATGATTGATGGCTGGTACACTCTTTATGAATTGTCCTCATTTAATGTTGATCGAATTGCAAACATAGCCGCAATTGCGGCTCATAGTTACCATGGAAATCCAATGGGAAATCACATTTTCATCTTCTTCTCTGGAACTACTGAGCCAATGGCGGATGAAAAACAAATCCACCAGAGGCATTCTTTGATTCTGATTGGTCAATTTTCAAAAATCTTCTCCTTTGAAACTGCAAGGCCAAATGTTTCGAAACTTCACATGGTTGATGACTGGGACACCCTCTACCAACAAGCCTCATTTATTGTTGATAGGCTTGCAAACATGGGCACAATTGCAGCTCATAGTTACTATGGAAACCCTATGGGATATCACATTTTCATCATCTTATCTGAAACTACTTGGCAAATGTGAACCTAACTTGGCACAAGTAATGTATAGAAAGTCCTCTGAAAACAATCATCATTCTGTTTTGCTTAGATGAAGGAGCATGGCAGCCAGCTGCATTCTTTGATTCTGATTAGAATAATTGAGGGATATGTAGTTCTTTCGGGTGAGTGATTACAGGCTCTTTAGAGCCTCTTGTTTTTTAGCTCACCTGACTTTCAGTCAGGGTGAGCTATAGTGATCACTCACCGTCCATCGTCCGTGAACATGGTGTTTGCGTCTTCTCCTCCAAAACTGCTGAACCGATTTAAGTGAAATTTGAGATGATTGTTTGTTATGACATTGCATTTTGATTTTGTTCAAATCAAGTTGCTCTGTCCCTCAGTAGGGCCATGCCCAAAAAGTACTCCTAAATCTTAAAAAATCTTCTTCTCAGGAACCAGCTGTAGCAGAGACTTGATATTTGGTGTGCAGCTTCCTTTTGAGGTGTAGACTCAGATTTGTTCTAGAGACGTTCATGGGGCTATATTTGCCATCGTTATGGGAGAGGCAAGAATTTCCACCCCGCCTAAAATTTCTATTTTCCAAACCGAGAGGCTGATTTGAACCAAATTTGATATGAGAGCTTATTGGGTCATAAGTACAGTGGAGCCCACTTAATTGGATATCTCTTAATTGTATATCCCTGTTAATTGAATATAATTTTCAAACACAAAACCATTTACCATACCAGTACAAATTTGATCTGTTAATTGCATATGGGTTGTAGAGTAAACGTCTGTTAATTGTATATAAATGTTTGTAATATGTCGAGAAAAACATGCACCAAATTCCCCGTATTTAGCAACCTTTTTGGCCTCACAACATTCAATACAGACATTTATTCTATTATATCTTGTTTGACAGAGCTCTATGAGCTCTGTCAAACAAGATATAATAGAATAAATGCTCAGTTTACCTCCAGAAACCAGGAAACTGACCAAATCCCCGTTAATTGTATATTCCTGTTAATTGAATAATTTTCACTGGCAAAATAGATATTCAATTAAGAGGATTCTACTGTACTTAATTTATGCCAAAACAAATTTTCCCGTCACCCCATGGGAACCGCAGGAGCTAAAAATAGAAAAAAATTAAAATGGCCATATCTCCAAAACTACATGGCACTGAGAATTCTTATTTGATGTGAAGTTTCCTTAGGACCAACAGAATGGAATGGTAAAAAAAATTGCTATCGGTTTTATCATGGGGTACTTTATGGGGACTTGGAAAAAATGCTAAGTCAGCATTTTTAGCTCAACTTGACAAAGTCAAGCTGAGCTATTGCCATCACTTCTCGTCCGTCGACGTACGTACATATGTACGTACGTAAGTTAGTATGTTAGTACGTTAGTACGTACGTCCACAATTTCCTTTGGCACACCTCACAGGTCGCATTTATGATCAGATTACTTTGAAACTTGGTATGCTTGTTTGGGGTGACCTCTAGATGGGAGCTATCGATTTTCTTCAATTTCCGTCAAAAAATGTTGCCGCGGCCAACATTCTTAGAACTTAGTTTAGTCAAACCACAATATTTCCCTTTGGCACACCCTACAGGGCACATTTATGATTTGATTGCTTTGAAACCTGGTATGCTTATTTAGGGTGACCTCTAGATGGGAGCGATCGATTTTCTTCAATTTCCCGGCAAAAAATGTTGCCACGGCCAACGTTCATAGAACTAGTTTAGTCAGACCTCAATATTTCCCTTTGGCACACCCTACAGGGCCCATTTATGATCAGATTGCTTTGAAACCTGGTATGCTTGTTTGGGGAGACCTCTAGATGGGAGCTATCGATTTTCTTCAATTTCTGTCAAAAAATGTTGCCGCGGCCAACGTTCTTAGAACTTAGTTTAGTCAGAAGACTCAATATTTCCCGTTGGCACACCCTACAGGGTACATTTATGATCGGATTACTTTGAAACCTGGCATGCTTGTTTGGGGTGACCTCTAGATGGGAGCTGTCGATTTTCTTCAATTTCCGTAAAAAAATGTTGCCACGGCCAACGTTCTTAGAACTTAGTTTAGTCAAACCACATTATTTCCCTTTGGCACACCCTACAGGGCACTTTTATGATTTGATTGCTTTGAAACCTGGTGTGCTTATTTAGGGTGACATCTAGATGGGAGCTATTGATTTACTTCAATTTCCGGCAAAAAAATGTTGCCACGGCCAACATTCGTAGAACTTAGTTTAGTCAGACCTCAATATTTCCCTTTGGCACACCCTACAGGGCCCATTTATGATCAGATTGCTTTGAAACCTGGTATGCTTGTTTGGGGAGACCTCTAGATGGGAGCTATCGATTTTCTTCCATTGCTGTTAAGAAATGTTGCCGCGGCCAACGTTCTTAGAACTTAGTTTAGTCAGAAGACTCAATATTTCCCTTTGGCACACCCTGCAGGGTACATTTATGAAGTTTAGTCAGAAGACTCAATATTTCCCTTTGGCACACCCTACAGGGTACATTTATGATCGGATTGCTTTGAAACCTGGCATGCTTGTTTGGGGTGACCTCTAGATGGGAGCTATCGATTTTTTTCAATTTCTGTCAAAAAATGTTGCCGCGGCCAACGTTTTTAGAACTCAGTTTAGTCAGACCACAATATTTCCCTTTGGCACACCCTACAGGGCACATTTATGATTTGATTGCTTTGAAACCTGGTATGCTTGTTTGGGGAGACCTCTAGATGGGAGCTATCAATTTTCTTCAATTTCTGTCGAAAATGGTTCCTTTGCCAACGTTCTTAAAACTTAGTTTAGTCAGACCTCAATATTTCCCTTTGGCACACCCTACAGGGCACATTTATGATTGGATTGCTTTGAAACCTGGCATGCTTATTTGGGATGACCTCTAGATGGGAGCTATCGATTTTCTTCAATTTCCATCAAAAAATGTTGCCGCAGCCAGCATTCTTAGAACTTAGTTTAGTCAGACCACAATATTTCCCTTTGGCTCACCCTACAGGGCACATTTATGATTAGATTGCTTTGAAACCTGGTATGCTTATTTATGGTGACCTCTAGATGGGAGCTATCGATTTTCTTCCATTTCCGTCAAAAAATGTTGCCACGGCCAACGTTCTTAGAATTTAGTCTAGTCAGACCACAATATTTCCCTTTTGTACACCCTACAGGGCACATTTATGACCGAATTGCTTTGAAACCTAGCATGCTTGTTTGGGGAGGCTTCTAGATGGGAGCTATCGATTTTCTTCGGTTTTTGTCAAAAAACATTGCCACTGGCAAAAAAATGACATTGGTACCAATGATCTTCAATTTTGCCATTTCATTTATAACTTACCAAGTTCAAGTTTGTCAAGTTGAGCTACAGTGTCATTGACCCTTTCATTTTCATGTACCTGGACTTCTCGAGAGTAGATTTTCAGATGTTAATAAGAAATCACCCTGGCCTGATATGACATAATTCAAGATGGCGCCCATGAGGGTGGGTCAATTTCGCGATTTTACACCATCACTAATTTTTCTCGATTACAGAAAAACTATATGAGATAAGGAACGGGAATTAACTCATTCAAATTTTTGACACCTTTCTCCGTATAATAATATCAATCAAGTAAGTGAAAATCCAAGATGGCCACCAAAATAAACCAAAATCGAGTTTTTCGACATTTTTTTATGCAAAAAACTTATACAATCATGATAAAAACTTAGAAACCTGTAAACTTTTAGATGTTAAATTGATCACAAATAATTTTCCGATAATACACAGCGTGAACATGCACCATCGAAAGCCGATGTGGAAAACAAGATGGCCGCAAGTGCGACCAACTGTTTTCAATTATCCTGCTTATGTATTGGACAAGTTTACACTATCTCAAGTTGTACAATGGTTGCAGAAAAAAATGTTTGATACAGGGCACAGAAATGAACTGTATAGTATTTTGGACACTTTTTCTGCGTATGATAAACCAATCAAGTAAGTGAATATCCAAGATGGCCACCAGAAAAATGCCTCGAAATAGAAGAAAATCGAGTTTTTCGACACTTTTTCACAAAACACTTACCGTATATGTCCGTGTATAAGTCGCCCTCGTGCGTAAGTCGCACCCCAAACTCACACTTGGAATTCCTCCCTTTTGCCTAAAGCCCATGTATAAGTCGCACCCCCATTTTTAAATATACGCAGTCAAAAAGAATTAGTTGCAAGTTACGTTTTGCCAATTTGGGGAAGTTTGGGATGAAACGGAAATAGGTAAGTTTTCAAGAGTTACCACGTGGTGAATAAGATAAAAGAATAAAGGAAAATTATTATTAAAGATTTAAAAAATACTCGCATTTATTTGTTTTTCGTTGTTTGTTTATCACCCCAATGTCTTCATCCCTGTCAAGAAAATCCAACGCTCGTTTGTGACTGAAACTTCAAAGTTTCTGAATCGGAATGCCATTTGTGCCGTAACCTGCGCAGTTGTTGTGATTAAGTTGTTTTTTCTGGAACGTTCTGGAAAAACCAATAAAAATACAACAAATGCGCAGGTTACAGCGCAAATTGTTTTCAAATTGTTGTCCTACTTAAGCAATGTTGGTGCTATTGAAACTAACTTTACCTGGTGCATGTGTGCGTAATTTATAACCGGACATTACACATCAGTGAATTGGGTTCATGGAATAAATAAATACTTCACTCCAGGTATTGCTGGCATAAATTTAATGTGTTATTATTTATTTTTTCATTATTTTGATGATTTTGTATTTTTTTTTTGGTTTCATCCATATTGGCTCCACAAACCCGTTAATTTCCAGTACACGCACTGATGTAAACACATGGGCCGATTGAACAAAGACGACTAAATAGAATATTTCTTTATTATTATTTATGGATAAAAGTAACAGAAAACACACATAATATTTTATTTTCTGAGGAATTTAAACTGAAATAAAATGAAAATAATTTTGGTGAATCTGCACTCAGTCAAAACCACACGTTTGTACTGTCTGTTATACAATTGACAAACGGTAGGAACAACGTTTGTCCAAAGAAGTCAGTCCTGAAAATTCTCTGAAACAAGTCGTACCCATGTATAAGACGCACCCCCGATTTTGACATAACATTTCAGGTAAAAAAGTGTGACTTATACACGGACATATATGGTATAGAATCATGATAAAAAATAAGAAATCTGTAAACTTTTAGATGCTAAATTGATCTAAATTATTCTACGATAATATCCGTGTGAGCATGCACCATCGAAGGCCGATGTGCAAAAACAAGATGGCTGCAATTATCAAAGACTATAAATTGTACAATGGTTGCGGAAAAATTGTAACTCTATTTTGGACACTTTTTCTGCGTATGATAAAATCAATTTAGTTAATTAGTAAATATCCAAGATGGACACCAGAAAAATGACTCGAAATTGAAGAGCATCAGTAGTATATCATGTACTTGACCAGGCCCCATTAGATGGATTTGGTGGTTGACTTAGGAAGTGACGTCATGTCATGTGACCCAGTTACATGGTGTTTGGCTGTTCTGGTAGCCTGCATGAGCAGCCATCTTGTGACGTTATTACCATAGTAATATGTGGTCTTAATGCGCATGCGTAGCGCATGTTAGTAGTATGCCAGGGGTTTTGAGGGAACATTGGCTGGATCTCATTGCCGGATCTCATGTGACGTCATAGTCACGTGACCTAGTGGTGCCATGTTGTATTGTAATGGTAACCCGCGTGAGCGGCCATCTTGTGACGTCATCTCCATAGTGATACGTGGTGTTAGTGCGCATGCGCAGCGCATGTTGTTAAGGTGATACGTGTTTCCGTCGTCCATTTTGTGTACTGGAGGACGCCATCTTGGTTTCTATTGTAGCATGTGATTGCTATGTTAGGTTCTGCTCCACAGTTTCGCACTATTGCACAGTGAAATTCTAAACATAGGGCATATTTTGAAACTAAGGCCATGTAAAATTGAGATATATTTTTAGTATCAGATATATGATTACATTAGGCTTTTTGTTGGACAAGAGAATTTGAAGTTTTGGTCCCAAAGTTGGATTCTGATACATAGGGGTAAATTACCAGATGAATTATGCGAAACAGTGGCTTCAAAAAATTGGCTATTTTTTAAAATGTAATTTTTACACAGGTTTGTTACCAGACAGGTAACTAAAAAATGAGATTCAGATTCAGATTCAGATTCTTTATTCACGGTACACATACATGTAAAATGGTTACAAATAAACATATTGCACAAATGTAATGTGAAGTATACCGTAGGAAGTGGCATAGCCAGATTGGCTGTCTACCTGCCACCCCCTGGAAGAAGATGGGGTGATTGCAAACAGACTGTGACTGAAAGAATGAACAGAGAGCCAATTATGTGACACATGATGGAGAATGACGATCGAATCATTACTTTTCTGATATTAGAGTATTAGTGTTTCATTTTCGCCAGCGGAAAGACGGTGATTCAAGGTAGGCAAGAAGCAACCTGCCTATAGGACTCCCTCCACTACTTATCATAACACATGAGGGCGGCAACAAGTCCCATCGTGAAGTTCATATCGTTTAGACTGCGACAAGGAGGTTGGTCATGATGTTTGGGTGTGGTGTCTACGTTAGCTGCATCATCATCGTAGGATGACGAATGTTATTGATTTATTTGTGTAGACTTTTATTTGCAAGTTCATACTTATATCCATATAGTATTTTACATAGCACCACTGTAAGGAGGAAGCGCGACAGGTTGCACAAGACGAGGATTCCAGATTTAGACGCGGACCACGACTTTGACAATTTACGAAGTTTACGAAGTGCAATCAGGACAGTAGGGATTGTTGCAGCTGACATAACTGGAATATGAGGAAATGAATGTGGAAGTTAGCTTGTTCTTAAGCATGCTTCTGTCGCTAATATTACGAGTTCTGTCGTCCAGAGCATTCCATAGTTTCGGGAAGGAGTATAAAGGAAATTTATCCAGAGTTTGGGTCCGTGTTTTTTCTATGTATAGGAGGCCTGACTGTCTAGTTCTCCTACCAGATGGATTGTCAGTAATTTTAAATATATCATTGAAAGACACCGGTAATCTGCCGTTCTGCCAGTCAAACACGAACAGTAGTGCATGTAGCCTAAACAAATCATCAACCTTGAGTATTTGGTTTTCTTTAAACAGGGGATCTGTATGAGAATTGTACTTTTTGTTATTAATTATTCGTATTGAACGTTTTTGCAGGACAGCTAGTTTTTTGATAGCTCTTGAGTTGCCCCATGCCTGGATTCCGTATACCAAATGGCTATGTATGAGGGCGTAATACAAAGTTTTCATAGCTCCGTGGGGGAGGATATTTTTAACTTTGTTTAGACTATAGTTTGCGCGTGCTATTTTCGAGCATAATCGGGATATGTGAGCCTTGTAGGATAAATGTTCATCAATGCTAATTCCCAAGAATTTAACAGATTTTTCTGTTTCGGTGGCCCCAACTTTGTTAATGTTTTGGTTATTTATTTTTACCTCTTGACAAAGATTTTTGTTCCTACCTTTATTTGGATTAAGTATGATGTACGAGGTCTTCTTAGCATTCAGCATTAACTGGTTCACAGAGCACCATTCGAATAGTTTCTGGAGCTCGTCATTGAAATACGATGTAATGGGATTATTATCGGAGCCCGGGCAGTGTGCAGTGGTGTCATCGGCAAATGATAAAAGATTGAGTGATGTTGAGTTACTTATATCATTTATATATAAAAGAAAAAGAATAGGGCCTAAAATCGAGCCCTGTGGTACACCACAACTCTGTTTGGCTAAGTTCGATTTGTGCTCTCCGTACGTGACATATTGAGACCTGTTGGACAAGTAACTTCTAAACCAATTGTTGGTGACACCTCGGATGCCATATGTTTCCAGTTTACCTAATAGTATTTCGTGATTTATGGTGTCAAAAGCCTTTGACAAATCCAGGAACAGTGCTAAGGTGCTGTTTTTTTCTTCTTTATTATTTTCTATTGCAATGCTTTTAAGGAGCTGAAGAACTGGATGAATAGTACTATGTCGCTTTCGGAACCCATATTGGTGAGGGTATAAAATATTAAACCTATTGAGGAAACTCTCTAGCCTCACTTCCATGAGTTTTTCCATTACTTTTGAGAATACCGGAAGTATACTGATAGGTCTGTAATTTGTAAAGCTGTGCTCGTCACCCGCTTTAAATATGGGTATCACCTTTGCGATCTTCATCCTGTCTGGTACTTTGCCGTTTAGGAAAGAGTTGTTAATTACATGTGTTAGAGGATCCAATACTTCGGTTATCGTATGCTTAAGAAGACAGGTTGTGATGTCATCGCAGTCTTTAGATAATTTTGGCTTCATTTTATTTACTACTCGGTTGACTTCTGTGGGATTTGTGGGTATTAAATAGAGATTATTGGAGACATTGTTGTCCATGTAATCTGTGTAGGACTTATTAGTTTTCTGAATCTGTTTGGATGTGTTTTTTCCAATGTTGATGAAGAAATTGTTGAATTCTTCTGCGATGGCATGGGGCTCGTTTAACTCGATGTTGTCCTGGATGAAGAACGATGGTAATCTGGCTTCAGGTTTTCCTTTATTGATGGCTTCGTTTAAAACCTGCCACGTTCTTCGCATATTGTTTTTGTTTTCGTTTAGGATATCTCTATAATAGGTAGCTTTACATTGTTTTTTTACCTTGTTGAAGATTCTACAGTAGTTTTTATAGTTTTCTGAGTTCCTTTCGGTGGGAGCATGGAGTTTTTTCTTGTAGAATTTTTCTTTGTTGTTGGAGGATATTACAAGCCCCCTTGTCATCCATGGCTGTTTTTTAATAAATTTTTTGTTCTGGCTAACACGTTTGAGAGGGAATGCTCTTTCATAGGCTTCCATATAGATGTTTAGAAAGGTTTCATATGACTCATTGGGACAATTCGACTGCATTACAGGATTAAAATCACTTTACGAGATAAGTATTTTAAATTCAACTATTCTTTCTGCATTTATTATTCTTTTTAGTTTAAAGTGTGGTGTATCTTTTGGTTTGGGGTTTTCCTCAATATAGAAAACACCAAAATGATCTGACACGTCAGATATGACTATTCCAGGTAATGCTGCTTGTGGAACATTATTAGAGAAGATATGATCTATCAGAGTAGCAGAACGACAGGTTACTCTCGTTGGCTTGGTGATATACGGCAGAAAGCCTTGACTGAACATGAGATTAACAAATTCTTCCGTTTTTGAGTGTGTAGTTGCTTTTAAAAGGTCCAGGTTAAGATCCCCCATAATATAAACTTTTTTATTTTCGGCATTTAAAACATTCGTTATTTCATTTAATTTTGATAAGAAAAGGTTGATGTCGGCTTTAGGAGGAGTGTTGGGTCTATAAATAACGCCAATAATTCTGGGTTGGTATTTATCTTTAGTTTCAATAAACAGAGATTCGAAGACATGGGGAATAAAGAACGAAATATCATTACGAACTCTGTAGGGTATTCCTTCTTTAATATATAGACCAACCCCTCCTCGACCATCATCATTCTCGTGTCTCATACGTTTAATAATCGGGGCATAGCCATCCAGACTGAACGACATCTCTGGAGGAATTTGGAAAATTTCGGTAAGTCCTATTATGTCGAAGAAGTTCTTTCCTGTTTGTAGGCCATATAGCATGTTTTGAAAGGAATCCCAATGGGCCTTCAAGCTTTGGCAATTGAGATGGAATATTGAGAATCCTGCGTCTATTTTACAAACCATTGACTGAAAGTCTCTAGGCGAAAAGTAGTTGCAGTTAGTTGCGTGGTTTTTATATGGGGATTCATCATTTTCTGTCAAGGAACATATTTTCTCATTATAGAGCTGAATAAAGTCGTACTCTGCGTCTACCTGCACCTCGTCGAGTGTAATGTTACCCGCCATAATTCACCAACATACTACCATCCTTTCTCGCTGGACAAATATATAAAACATAACTACAATATATTGTTCCAAGATGAAGATAAAAGGAGGTTAAGTCCCAGATAAAGTTCAACTGTTGGACGGGTTGAGACGTTATTTCTTTTTCATTTCTAGTCACAGTCTGTTGCGGTAATAGTATGTAATTGGGAGTTTGTTTAGAAACGAAAATTTTCTGTACAAACAGGATAAAAACACTGTAGTTTATATACAAGTACGTCGGGTGCAACATCACCCTACCTAACATCACATCAAAGTGATATGGTATCTTGGATGAATGATTGAACAAATAAATTTACAATTAAAGGACTTTACAGTAAAACAATGGATTCAATGAGGATAGAGAATGAGTGAGTCAATTTGTAAAAGACGAGGTGGAGTAATATGAATGAATGAATGAATGAATGAATGAATGAATGCATGAATGAATGAATAAATGAATGAATGAATGAATGAATGAATGAATGAATGAATGAATGAATGAATGAATGAATGAATGAACTATCATCATCGAGGGGGTCATAAGCCTTATTTCAGAGACAAAAAAAAAAAAAAAAGATGGAAACATATAAATGTTTTTTTGCATTTTAGAAACAGGGGATGCTCTATTCCAGGGGTGGGTAGGTGGGGTTGGTGGGAAAATTCTGCTTTTGAGGCTGCTAGGTGGCTGAAAATGACTGGTCTCGGCATTTTTTCATGCAATTTTTCAGGTTGAAGTCTGGCCTTTGACAATAAATTATTCCGCCCACATTCAGATTGTTTATTTCTTTTTAGTCAGATAGTGTTATATGTTTTTTGTGGATTTAGGAAATGTAATACATGTTATGAGTTAGATAACTAAGCTACAGAATATTTGCATTTGAAGAGAGTGTATGGCATGTCATATTTGGAAATGCCTGGAAAACTGTGGAGCGGAACCGTACCCAACTTTTCTGGAATAAGACGGGGTATGTTCGGAGGGTGTGTTTGACTGAACCGGAGTAAATCTAATTACCAGAAACAACCCGACAATCCTTCCAAATCACCAATATAGCAATAGTTTACGTCTACCTGACCATGTTCCTTTATCCTGGAGTATACTCCAGTAGCGTAGAAGAGCCTATCAGTTGGAACAGTTTCCCTTATTATTACTATATTTAGCTATTCTGGTCTATTCTTGTTAGTTCTGACCCTATTCCAAGTACTCCTGTTGTTTCATTTATCTAGATCATTTATAACCAATCAGACTGCATGATTTCCCATAATCTGTATGCAGGATTATCTCCCTTGTGTATAACAAAAGCAGTCCCAAAGCCAATAAGCTATTGAGCAGTTACTGATAAGTCATTGCTCGAACAACTCTAAGCCCATCGAGGAAATGAGCTATCGAGCAATTGCTCGATTGAGTGACTCCTCAAACGACTGTTAGACTCATTTCAGTATTGGGGGATACCTTTACCCGGTATTGTATTATTTGAGGATACCTATCCCAGATATCCTTTATAAGCTAAAGAGCCAAGAGAGTAATTGCTCCATGAGCAATTGCTCGAACGACTCGAAGCTCATCGGGCAAATGAGCCTTAGAGCAATTGTTCGATCGAGTGTCTCGACATACTGCTCGAACGACTCGAAGTTCATCTAGCAAATGAGCTTTAGAGTAATTGCTCGTTCGAGTGACTCCTCGAACGACTCTTCGACTCATGTCAGAAAAAAGGGATTCTAGGGCCTAAAAGGGATTCCGTAAGTAGGGCTTTTTCCCAAATAGGCCAAAGAGCCAAGAGAGTAATTGCTCCATGAGCAATTGCTCGAACGACTTGAAGCTCATCAAGCAAATGAGTCTTAGATCAATTGCTCGATCAAGTGACTCCTCGAACGACTCTTAGACTCATTTCAGTATTTGAGGATACCTATTGTATTGGGCTATTGGGGATACTAGTTGGACTTTACATCCGGGTAGTTTGCTGGTTCGGATTCTTGCTATTTATCTAGTTCAGATTCCTTTGGAATCCTCGATTTCTCTCTGTTTTGTCTGTAACAGACCCTATTCTGAATATATTAGCTGCCTATCCAGACTCAGCTATCTCTCTCCCAGCCTCTGACCTCAGTAAGAATCATCAAAGAGGTATCCTCTAATAAGTATCCTCTATGAGGCATCCTCCGAAGGTATCCCCCAGTACTACATCACCATGTCATAGGTATCCTCCAATAACCAGATGAGAATAAGAGTCATAAGAGGAGTCACTCATTCAACAGATGATGGCAATCCTGGAGAAGTCAACAGTAGCGGTCTAGGAGCTATGAAGGCCATGGGGGATGGGGGGGGGGGGGGGGGGGGGGGGGGGTTGGGGTCTAGATACAAGGAACTGAACAGACACTAGGAAGCAATAACTGTTTTTGGATATCTTCTGATAAATATCCTCTAAAGGCATCCTCAAAAAGTATCCTCGAAAAGGTACCCTCAAATAGTACATCATCATGTCATAAGTATCCTCCAATACTGAGTAGATGATGTAAGAGGAGTCACTCGTTCAAGCAATTACTCGATGGCTTATTTGCTCGATGGGATTTTAGATGTTCAAGCAATTTGAGATAGTTAGCAAGCGTGCAGTAGTGCTACATGTAATGGTACAAGGCTGGAAGAGGACTATAGGATTGGGCGATTACAGTTGAAGCTAATCATAAGACAGATGGTGGCGATATTAGACAAGTCAGCGGTAGCAGTCTTGGAGCTATGAAGGCCATGGGGAGGTTTAGATGCAATGAACTGAACAGATACTAGCAACCATAACTGTTTTCAGATAGATATCCTCTGATAAGTATTCTCTAAGAGATATCCTCCAAAGGTATCCCCCAGTACTACATCATCATGTCATAGGTAGCCTCCAATACCCAGATGAGGTTAGGAGTCGTAATAGGAGTCACTCGGTCGAGTAATTACTCTATGGCTTATTTGATCGATTAGATTCGAGCCATTCGAGCAATGCCTGTTCCAGTCACTACTTGATAGCTTATTTGCGTATCTCCCATAAAGACATTTATGCTCATGACATAAATGTAGATTTATGGTAGGATACGCAACACCATACATGTAAAATCCCCCAATGATGCCCTCTGGGGTTAAGCTTGTTTGACAAAATGCACAAAACACGTGGGTGATGTTTGATCAGGGCCACCGGGTGTGGTGGCCAAACTTTTATTTAGAATTTTTTCAAGCAGGTCAGCTTACGGGCCCAGGATGCCCACCAAGGCTTGACCCAGAACAATTACAATGTTGGAGCCCAAAAATATATAAGCTCACATCAGTAAGGGGCGGAGCATTTTGGGCTCCAACATTGTAATTGTTCTGGGTCAAGCCTTGGTGGGCATCCTGGGCCCGTAAGCTGACCTGCTTGAGAAAATTCTAAATAAAAGTTTGGCCACCACACCCGGTGGCCCTGATCAAACATCACCCACGTGTTTTGTGCATTTTGTCAAACAAGCTTAACCCCAGAGGGCATCATTGGGGGATTTTACATGTATGGTGTTGCGTATCCTACCATAAATCTACATTTATGTCATGAGCATAAATGTCTTTATGGGAGATACGCAAAGTTCAATCAAAGGTAAAGAAGATAAGAAAGTTCAACAGTTCGAGTTACAGATGGGACAGAAATCAAGTCACGGAAAATTCCCCTTTTGAATATTTAAATTTTGGCATCTGATTGACGTATAATGTACTTCAAAATCCCTGGCAATTGTCAAATTCCAGGCATTTCCCTTACCAATGTTGGCACCTCCACAAAACTAGAACAAACTATACCCCCCATTGTTTCGGCTAATTGAGTCCCGCGAAATTTCAGGAATGCCCATTGGTCAATTCTTGGACCCGTCTGAATATCGCAACACTGTGGCAGCATTCTCCAGCTTTCTGTGGAAGGGACAAGTTGCCATTTTTTCCCTCCACCGCCCCATCGCCACCAGAACCTGGTCTCCTCTGCTTTTGGTTTCTCACTGCCAGTCACGCTTACTGCCTTTTCCCCTGTGCTTCACCAGTCTTCCCAGAATATGATGCCTGCCAGTTCGGTGGGGAGGTTGGCTACATACTCAAGTGTGCGAGCCCTGAAGATTGTATTCCTGCCGTTTCCTGAACAACGTGGGCCAGACTACAGATTCCTCTGATGCATACCACTGGATACATGGGTCGCCGTTTTGATCGCCACTTCTACATGTACTTCTAACCCCCTCGCCTCGGAAGCTTCAGGCGGCACAGTGATTGCGGCTTTTGCAGATGGGTGTTCAACACGGTGCCTTTGGAACTCAGCTCCCTGTATTTTGGGCGGGGATGCATATATATGTGTATCTCGGTTCGCGGCTACCCAGCTGAGTGCTTCAGGGATATTCCACTTACTGTGGGTTTGGTGTACCTCTGTAAGGCATTTGACTCAACTCCCTGCATTTTGGGCGGGGATGTATATATTCACAGGTAACTGTAATGTGCTATTCCATGTTTTTCAGTAGAACCCTGCATGCTGGGCGGGAGTTCTTTAGGACATTCAGGTGTGTAGCTGTAGTTGTGTTTTTTTTTTTTTTGACTATATCTTCTGAACCTTGTGACTCTCTCACCCTGCATTCTGGGCGGGGATATATATATATACACAGGTAATGACGTTTGTTTTGCTTCGACCTTATACTTGTTGCTGTAGTACCCTGCATGCTGGGCGGGGATTTTTCAGACTTTCATTTTTTCTTTTTCTATTCATTTCCCATATTCTCTCTGTTTCCCTGCATCCTGGGCGGGGCCATTGTCTTTGTGTACATGTAGCATTAGTTAATTTTCACAACTTTGTACTCTGTGTTTCCAATGTTCATCATTGTGAGCTTATATATCGATATATGTCCATGTGTGGCATGTATTTGCTCCACCTTTGACAAAATTGGACATATGTATATATATAAGCTCACATCAGTAAGGGGCGGAGCATTTTGGGCTCCAACATTGTAATTGTTCTGGGTCATAGGCACCAGTGCTTCGTTATCTGTGTGAAAGAGGACACAGTGGTTGGACATGTGTGGACCCCACAAACTGACGGCCAACACAATAGGATAAAGTTCAAGGACAGAAATAGGGAGTAGTTTGAAAAGCTCAGGCCACTGGCCGTACGTCCAATGAGAACCAAATATTGCCCCGAACCCCAATGTAGAGGATGCATCAGTAAACAGGGAGATGGTGGAACTGGAGCACCATTGGTCATGCAGAAAGAACGATGTTCCATTAAACTGGGCCAGGAAAACAAGCCATGCAGATAGGTCTCTGCGGGCACCCGCATTGAGGCGGATGTGGTGGTTGGGTTTGTTGATGCCTTTGGTAAGGTCGACCAGGCGGCGCAGGAAGGCTCGTCCTGGCCGAATGACAGTGCAGGCAAAGTTAAGAAAACCGATAATGCTCTGCAGGTCCCGGAGAGTGACTTTCTTGCGATGCTGCATGTTGGCAATGAGGGCACGTGCTTGGACCAGTTTGTCCATGGGTAGCCGGGCCTGCATGTAGGTAGAATCGAGGGTAATACCCAGAAAGATAATGCAACTAGTGGGGAGAACCGTGTTGTCCTCCGCAAGAGGGATGCCAATATCTGCACAAATGTCTTTAAATGTTTGAAGACTGGACTGGCATAGCTCTTCGGAGCGGTGAATGAATAAAAAATCATCCAGGAAATGCACCAGCGATGCAGATGTATGGTGAGCCACAATGTGATGCAAAGCTGAGCTAAAACGTTCAAACAGCTGACAAGAGGAAGAGCTTCCCATGGGGAGGCAACGATCATAGTAGAAAGCATCGTCCCAATGGAAGCCCAGTAAAAAGTGGTCGTCAGGGTGAATGGGGAGCAGACGGAAAGCATCCTTTATGTCCAGTTTCGCCAAGAAGCTGCCCCGACCCCAGTGCTTAAGATGGGCAATGGCATCCTGGATGGACGAATATGAGACCTCCGAGCATGCCGTGGGGATGCCGTCATTGACTGAAGACCCGTGCGGGTGCGAAAGATGGTGGATTAAACGGAAGGAGCTGGGAACTTTCTTGGGCACTAGACCCAGCGGAGAGGAGTGGAAGTGACGAAAGGGTGGAACGGAGAAGGGGCCCATAATGCGCCCAACATCGATTTCATGCCGAAGCTTAGTCAGGACTGTGTTTGGCTGATCAAGAGCCAACTTTAAATTGTTGGGGAAAGGCTGGTCGGGCAGGGTACCTGAGAAACCCAGCCGGAAACCATGCCGGAAACCTTCCAGTAGAAAATCTGCATTGGGATGGCAAATGGTGCCAAGATGATGTTCCAAGCGATCAAGCTTTATGGGGGTTGGCAGGGGCAGATTGTTTCCTGCCGCCCTGTGGCACGGTGAGGGGAGGGGTTGGTTGAGAAACCTGGGAACCAGAGGAGGAGGAACGGCGAGACCAGCAGTAGACTGCAGGGTGCTGGCGCTTGCAGAGGAAACAACGGTGTGGGAATGGACAGGAGGCACGACAGGTTTGGCCTTTGTGAAATTTGAAACACTCTCCGGACGGGACGCGAAAATTGTTGACCCGCCCATATCCCTGGGAATTCCGAAAATTGCCTGCCCGGGAGTTTTGAAAGCGGGCAGGGGTCTGGCGTGGGGCAACCTGATCCATCAGCTCCCAGTGGATCATGTTCCAAGGTAACTTTAACGATTCCCGCAGGGCGCGAAACTGTTCGTCATAGAGGAACCAGTCTGAGCCCTTCAGGGCCAGCGCCCTGATGTTTACCAAATAGCGCATGAGATGGGGAGACTGAGTAGCATGTTGCTGCGAGTAGATGACGACAAAGGTATAGAACGCTGTGGTCCACTGGTCCAAGCTGAGGTGATGACGGCTTGGAGCGTGGGCCACACACAAAGACGGGGTGCCCGAATCAAGGTTCCCTAAGGTGAGGACTGAGGCTGGTTGGTGGTGGTCCTTTCCTAACAATACGTCCATATGTATAAAATGGTCATCCCAAATTTTCTCCTTAATGGCCAATGGAATAAAGGCGTCCAATGGGGTAGCAAGAGAATGAAACACTGGGAGAGATGCATCAAGGACAGGAGAGAGAGAAGGTGACAGAGAAGAAGAAAGTTCACAGGTAGGAGGACATGAGGTGAAAGCCGGAGGAGAGGTGACCATAGAAATACTCTGACCTGGTTGTGGGAGCGGTGCAGAAGGAATGGCAGTGTCTGGCAAAACTTCCCCCAATGGGGCATCCTGTACAGGTGGTTGTTCAATGCGAATGGCCGACGAAGCCTGGTCCCGGCGTAACTGATTCACTGTTTCCGCCAACTGGTTAACTGACTGCTGTATGGAGACTAATGCATCGGAAGACATCTGGTCGGTGGAGTGCAGAGGTCGCTGGTTGGAGGACTGTGGCTGCAGACCCTCACCTAGGCTGGATGTTTGAGGCTGCATATTCATAGGTGTCTCCAAAACTGGAGGAGACACAGCAAGTGGTTGACGTGAAGTTTCTCTGGCTCGCCCCCGGGCACGAGAACTGGCACGGCGGGTAGTGGTCCGAATTTGAGCTGTAGTGGGTGCAAGGGCAGAAATGTCTTGTCTGGGCCCGGGAGCGGAATGCAATGAAGGAATGACGTCTGGTGAAGGCTGTGTACTGACAGCAGAGAGATGTGGATTGAGAACTGAGGCCGAAATGACAGAGTCCGACTGAGACGGCGGTATCGCTATGGTGGAAGGGCCAGAGTGATCCCCAGTCTGGGCAGAAAGAACAATTGCACGTCGCAGACTTTGGCGTGTAGCAGCAGCCCTACGTCTTCTGGGAGGCATCTGAAAAGAAAGGAAACAGAGTGAACCAAAGAAAATACAAATACCCTCAACAGCATACCCAACAGCGCGATAGTAGAAACCAAAGGAGGGTTTCCATTCTGGTATCCGCGGGGGTGGTTTGTGGAGTGGTGGTGGAGTTCCGTGATATGTGCATATGCATGTCATGCCCGAGGTAAGATAGATAAAACGCAAGGAAGTATGGAAGCAGAAAACCAGGGGGGGGGGGGGGCATAATATGCCCCCACCAGCATGCCCGACCCAGGATGGGAAGGTGGGAGTGTGGGGCGCGCAGCACCACGTGCTGGGATGGGGCTAACGTAAAAGACACCCACCCAAAGCTTCCCCAGCATGTACAGAGTGAGTGGAAACGGGCATAGCCCAGAGGAAGGGAGCAGGAAGGAAACGGAGTGCACAAAAAAGGGGGGGGGCAGATACAAGAGGACCGAGCCCAACTCGCCGGCCTCCCCCAAGGACCAGACCAACACACCGGCCTGATCAAACAAACGGTCACCCTGAAAAAACAAAGTCCAGGTAACTGCCGCCAACAGGGCAAGGTAGACAAAAGGCTCCCACAAGGCACTGGAAGGGCAACTGTGGGGCATCGAATAAGCTTGCTGAGAGAAAAAAAAAAAAAAAATTAATTTTGAGGACGTGGGGGATCAGGGCGAGATAAGCAGGGAAATCAGAACGGCCCTGACTGCAGGCAAGCCAGAATGGCCCTGACTGCAAGTGGTATCGGGCAACGCCCCGGAGTGATGAGGTGGAGAGACCGGTACGCCATGGAGGGCGACACAAGCTAACAATCTGGGCAAGGGAAAAAGCAAGCGAAACCATTGGGTGACCCTAGCCTTTGTGCATCCAGTGGAATATAAACAGAGCCAATGCTCCCGGGAGGGGGGGGGGGGGTGGGGGCAAAGCAGTAAACAGTGATAGGAAACCCTGGTCATGGCACGGACCAGGAAACAGCATGTGCTATCGGGCTGAGTGCCCACTGGCAGGCTACTAATAAGCAACGCAAAGGGTAGACCTGGGGCAAGTGCGCCCCCAGGGCGCAATTTAACTGGAATAGCATAGCCCTTTGCTCGCCAATTTCTGAATTTTGCTATTCAAGATTTATGAGTTTCAAGTGCTTTTGGATTAACTGTTAATCAATGTACCAGGGTGAATAGTAAATTGCTATTCAAAATTTTCAGAGTCAATCAAGCCCAGCCCCCCCCCCCCCCCCCAACGCGTCCTGTAGTTTTTTTTGTTTTTTTTTTTTTGTTTGCGCGTGTGGGGGGGGGGGGGGGTGTTGAAGGTGCTGATAAACAGAGACCCAAGACATTACGAGGTCAGACGGCGACGGGCACTGAGCATAGCACCCCGCAGGCTAAAATAGAAACGCCTATTACCCACACGAGAGAGATGGACCCCATCTCCGGCGAACAAGCCCTGGGGCGATGGGTTGAAACGGCGGTGCTTCCAAAACATTAAGTATGGCAGTCGGATACACAGGTTTTCCAGTCGGACGTTGAATTCCCACAAGTTGGAATTATACACGTCGTCGTTCCGCCAGAATTCCGAACACAAAACGACGAGCTTGACACCGTACGATGAGTGGAGGAGAGTTGCGAATTCGAACAGCCGGGAAGCCACAGAGGCAAGATCATTTCCACCGAGCTGAATAAGGACCGCATCGGGGTGGAAAAGGCCTAAGACTCCCAGCCCCTCATCGTATGCCCTGTCGATGGTTAACCCCCCAAGACCTAAATAGCGGACATCGCAATCAGGACAACCCAGATCCGTCCGACAATTCACGTGGTGGCGGTCCATAAATTCACGAAAACGCCTTACAAAACTATGACCCAAAAGTAAAATTTTGTGGGGGGTACGAGGAGACATTGTAATGGAATCAAAAATTGAACGATACAGAGCTTACCGTGGTGGAGCAGATCCAAAACGAATCCGTGCGAGAAATTCACAAAAGAAGCACAACGCCAAAAAAAAAATGGCAACTTGTCCCTTCCACAGAAAGCTGGAGAATGCTGCCACAGTGTTGCGATATTCAGACGGGTCCAAGAATTGACCAATGGGCATTCCTGAAATTTCGCGGGACTCAATTAGCCGAAACAATGGGGGGTATAGTTTGTTCTAGTTTTGTGGAGGTGCCAACATTGGTAAGGGAAATGCCTGGAATTTGACAATTGCCAGGGATTTTGAAGTACATTATACGTCAATCAGATGCCAAAATTTAAATATTCAAAAGGGGAATTTTCCGTGACTTGATTTCTGTCCCATCTGTAACTCGAACTGTTGAACTTTCTTATCTTCTTTACCTTTGATTGAACTTTGCGTATCTCCCATAAAGACATTTATGCTCATGACATAAATGTAGATTTATTTACTTGATTTAATTACTGATTTATGTTCTAATTTGAATTTTAGATTCAAAACCCACCTGGATATACAGGTCAAAACAAAAGTAGGTCCTGTTTTTTTTTGTACACCATAATTCAGATTGCTTTTGTTGTGGGGCAGAAATCAACGGCTGAAAATACATTCATAATGGCTGTGTTTTCAAATAGCTTTTAACACGGCAATTCACTCCATTTTGTAGATTTGTATTCACGTTTCTATTGCCAGGAATTCCCGAATGGAAAAATATAATGTTTCACAAATGATAACCAATCCCAGAAGTCCATGCACAAAATGACCATACACTATTTTTAGATTGCTTACATAAATAAGAAACATGCACAGCAGACTGAAGTTATACTGGGACTGAAAATAATCGGCTGATGAGTGTATTTCATGTTCATTTCTTATTGTCCACTTTGTGTTGACAGTGAATAAAGAAGAATTGGGTAACTTGATCGTTAACAAATGACAGTGATATCAAACGATGAAAAAGCAAATCATAGTACTGGAGGGGTGCTGTCAGTGTTTGTGTAAGTTGTACATGGAGTGGAATATTATGTTGAATAATCGACAAATGATCCTTTCAACACTACTGCCAATCATCGTGGCAACTTATGAAGCTGGTTACTCAGGGCTTCACAAATTTATTTTTTGCGCAATCCATTTTTGGGTCCCGCAAATATTTTTTGCGGGACCCATTTATTTTTTGTGGGAACCATTTCCAACATATGTCTTAATCACATGAATTATGCTTATTTATCTTCAAATACATAGATCGTTAGATTGTTCAACCACCACATCAAAGGCTATTGCAGTAATCATGTTTATAGAAATTAATTAGAGCTGATATGGTTAACCAATTAATCGACTAACCAATGATCAATGTCTTGATCAATAAAAAAGAGTAATTGATCAGTTAACCGTTACTTTTGAACTACGGTATTATATGGGGTAACAAAGTAACAAACTTGCTCCAAAACAGGCAAACATTGTCACACTGGCTCACATCAATTATATGAGACAGAGTAACGTATGCCAGTTACATGCTGACATACTTGTTCACTTGCATGATCATTATACTGTATCAGTAGCTGGAAATGGTCATTCTCAAACCTTCACTAAATGCGGGTAGCAGAAGATACCTGCACAAGAAATTCTTGAATTTCTAAAGATTTTCAGTGTTTGTCTCAAAAACATAGCTTATGACACCTCATTGGAATGAGCTCAGTGAGCTCGTTCCAATGAGGGGCCATAAGCAATGTTTTGAAACAAAAATTGAAAACATAATAAAATTTGAATGGACATTTTTGTACATGGTGCTGGCCAGTTTTGTCCATTACGTTGAGTAAAGTTTTAATTATATAAATCATCAACGGTACAGCACTTATTCAGCTGCCTATTAAGGCAAGTGATTAATCGGTTAACCAAGGTTAATTCATGCGATTAATCGATCAAGAAAACCCTTTAATCATTTCAGCTCTAAAATTAATGTAATTTTATTAAATTTTATCTGATGAAAAAATGCTTATATTTTTGTGGGAACGGTAAATGGGTCTCCTTAACAAGCATTTGCGAGAGCGTCACGTGAACGAAATGACCGTTCTCGTAATTTGCGAAACCCTGTTACTGCTTGTATGAAGGTTGTGAATGAAACGTAAATATGAACAATTTTGATCCCGTGGTGTTCCGTGTAACCATCGGCACGAACCGATGTTCAAACACTTCTACCTATGGTCAACCAGTGGCTTACAATTGGCTGATGTCAGATGCGATTGCCGGACATCGATTAATCACTACACAGACACATCCCACCACCAGTTCCTACGTGCCTGCCAAGGGTGGTTATCCCATTTAGGAAATCGGCACTGAGAATTTTTATTTGGTGTGAAGCTTCCTTAGGACCAACAGAAAGGATTGGTCAAAAAATATTGCCATCGGTTTTATCATAGGGTACAGTTTTGGGACTTTGAAAAAGTGCTGAGTCAGCACTTTTTAACACTGTAGGCAATGGGGAAAACATTAAAAAATCTTCTCCAGATCCAGCAGGCAGAATCTTTTAATATTTGGTATGCAACATTGTAGGGTGGATCTGATTCAAGTTTGTTCAAATCAGCCACCTGGGTTCATATCTGGGCTCAGTTTTGGCGCCCGATTTCGAACTTAGTGCATTTCAGGCAAATTTCTTAAAAAATCTTCTCCAGATCCAGCAGGCAGAATCTTTTGATATTTGGTATGGAACATTGTGGGGTGGATCTGATTCAAGTTTGTTCAAATTGGCCCCCTGGATTCATATTTGGGCTCACTATAGAAGCTCGCATTGGAACTTAGTGCATTTCAGGCAAATTTCTTTAAAAATCTTCTTCTCCAGATCCAGGATGCAGAGTCTTTTGATATTTGGTATGCAACATTGTGGGGTGGATCTGATTCAGGTTTGTTCAAATCAGCCCCCTGGATTCATATTTGGGCTCACTATAGAAGCCTGAATTCGAACTTAGTGCATTTCAGGCAAATTTCTTAAAAAATCTTCTTCTCCAGATCCAGCAGGCAGAATCTTTTGATATTTGGTATGCAACATTGTGGGGTGGATCTGATTCAAGTTTGTTCAAATGGGCCCCCTGGGTTTATATTTGGGCTCAGTATAGGAGCCCAAATTTGAACTTAGTGCATTTCAGGCAAATTTCTTTGAAAATCTTCTTCTCAAGATTCAGCGGGCAGAATCTTTTGATATTGGGTATGTACCATGCTTGGGGGGGTGAGATTCAAATTTGTTCAAGCCAAGTCCCTAAGTTCATATTTGGGCTCGCTATGGTAGCCCGAATTATAACTTAGTTCAAAATGAGGAATTTTCTTTAAAAATCTTCCTCAGATCCAGCAGTCGGAATGTTTTGATATTTGGTATGCAGCATCCTTGGGGGTGAGATTCAAGTTTTTTCAAGCCATGTCCCTAGGTCCATATTTGGGCTCACTGTGGGAGCCCAAATGATAACTTAGTTCAAAATGAGGAATTTTCTTTAAAAATCTTCTTCTTCAGATCCAGCAGTCGGAATGTTTTGATATTTCGTATGCAGCATCCCTAGGGGGGTGAAATTCAAGTTTGTTCAAGCCATGTCCCTAGGTCCATATTTGGGCTCACTGTGGGAGCTTGAATTGTAACTTCGTTCGAAATGAGGAATTTTCTTCCTTGGGGGTAGGAGTGTGGGGGAGGGGGGGGAGAGATTCAAGTTTGTTAAAGCCAAGTCTCTGGGTTCATATATGGGCTCGGAGCCTGAATTATAATTTAGTTCAATATGAGGAATATTCTTTAAAAATCTTCTTTTTTTTAGATCCACTGGTCAGAATCTTTGGATATTTGGTATAAGCTTTTCTTAGGAGGTGCAGATGCAACTTGTTGAAACCAATTCTCTGGGTTGATATTTAGGCTACCATGTCAGGTGAGTGCCCTCAGGCCCCCTGGGGCCTCTTGTTTTCTTGAGTTAAACTTAGATGAATTTTTCATCACTTGCAGTCATGGCCTCTGTACTGGATGTGATGAAAAACATCTCAAAAATACTCAGTGTGTTAAGAGTTAACCCTTTACCTAATACGAAAAGCAGATGACACTTACAAATAAAATTCTTGAAGCACTTATTTTTAGCTCACCTGAGCGAAGCTCAAGGGGAGCTTTACTAATCACTTTCTGTCCGTCGTCCGTCGTCCGTCGTCGTCCGTCCGGCGTTAACTTTACATTATCGACTTCTCCTCCTAAACCACTAGCCCAATTTTATTCAAATGTTGGCTAAATGTTTATTACCTAATGCCAATTCAGATTTGTTCAAATGAAGTTGCCCCTCCTCCTGGGTGGTGCCACGCCCCCAAGGGGCACCAAAATCTTTGTAAATCTTCTTCTCATGAACCAGCAGTAGCAGAGACTTGATATTTGGTGTGCAGCTTCCTTTTGAGGTGTAGACTCAGATTTGTTCAAGAGAAGTTTGTGGGGCTATACTTGGCGTTGTTATGAGAGGGGCAAAATTTTTTGCCCCGCCCAAAATTTCTATTTTCCAAACCGAGAGGCTGATTTGAACCAAATTTTATGTGAGGGCTTATTGGGTCATGAGTACTTGATTTATGTAAAAAAAAATTTTCCCGCAGCCCCGTGGGAACCGCAGGAGCTAAAAATAGAAAAAATTTAAAACGCCCATATCTCCAAAACTGCACGGCACTGAGAATTTTTATTTGGTGTGCAGCTTCCTTAGGACCAACAGAAAGGATTGGTAAAAAAAAATTGCCATCGGTTTTATCATAGGGTACAGTTTCGGGACTTTGAAAAAGTGCTGAGTCAGCACTTTTTAACACTGTAGGCAATGGGAAAAACATTAAAAAATCTTCTTCTCCAGATCCAGCAGGCAGAATCTTTTGATATTTGGTATGCAACATTGTAGGGTGGATCTGATTCAAGTTTGTTCAAATCGGCCCCCTGGGTTCATATTTGGGCTCAGTATAGGAGCCCGATTTCGAACTTAGTGCATTTCAGGCAAATTTCTTAAAAAATCTTCTTCTCCAGATCCAGCAGGCAGAATCTTTTGATATTTGGTATGCAACATTGTGGGGTGGATCTGATTCAAGTTTGTTCAAATCGGCCCCCTGGGTTTATATTTGGGCTCAGTATAGGAGCCCAAATTTGAACTTACTGCATTTCAGGCAAATTTCTTTGAAAATCTTCTTCTCCAGATCCAGCAGGCAGAATCTTTTGATATTTGGTATGCAACATTGTAGGGTGGATCTGATTCAAGTTTGTTCAAATCGGCTCCCTAGATTCATATTTGGGCTCACTATAGGAGCTTGAATTCGAATTTAGTGCATTTCAGGCAAATTTCTTCAAAAATCTTCTTCTCCAGATCCAGCAGGCAGAATCTTTTGATATTTGGTATGCAATGTTGCGGGGTAGATCTGATTCAAGTTTGTTCAAATCGGCCCCCCTGGATACCTATTTGGGCTTACTATAGAAGCCCGAATTCGAACTTAGTGCATTTCAGGCAAATTTCTTAAAAAATCTTCTTCTCCAGATCCAGCAGGCAGAATCTTTTGATATTTGGTAAGCAACATTGTGGGGTGGATCTGATTCAAGATTGTTCAAATCGGCCCCCTGGGTTAATATTTGGGCTCAGTATAGGAGCCCGATTTCGAACTTAGTGCATTTCAGGCAAATTTCTTAAAAAATCTTCTTCTCCAGATCCAGCAGGCAGAATCTTTTGATATTTGGTATGCAACATTGTAGGGTGGATCTGATTCAAGTTTGTTCAAATCGGCCCCCTGGGTTCATATTTGGGCTCAGTATAGGAGCCCGATTTCGAACTTAGTGCATTTCAGGCAAATTTCTTAAAAAATCTTCTTCTCCTGATCCAGCAGGCAGAATCTTTTGATATTTGGTTTGCAACATTGTGGGGTGGATCTGATTCAAGTTTGTTCAAATCGGCTTTCTAGATTCATATTTGGGCTCACTATAGAAGCTCGAATTTGAACTTAGTGCATTTCATGCAAATTTCTTAAAAAATCTTCTTCTCCAGATCCAGCAGGCAGAATCTTTTCATATTTGGTAAGCAACATTGCGGGGTGGATCTGATTCAAGTTTGTTCAAATCGGCCCCCTGGGTTTATATTTGGGCTAAGTATAGGAGCCCAAATTTGAACTTAGTGCATTTCAAGCAAATTTATTAAAAAATCTTCTTCTCCAGATCCAGCAGGCAGAATCTTTTGATATTTGGTATGCAACATTGTGGGGTGGATCTGATTCAAGTTTGTTCAAATCGGCTTCCTAGATTCATATTTGGGCTCACTATAGAAGCTCGAATTCAAACTTAGTGCATTTCAGGCAAATTTCTTAAAAAATTTTCTTCTCCAGATCCAGCAGGCAGAATCTTTTGATATTTGGTATGCAACATTGTGGGATGGATCTGATGCAAATTTGTTTAAATCGGCTCCCTAGATTCATATTTGAGCTTACTATAGAAGCTCGAATTCGAACGTAGTGCATTTCAGGCAAATTTCTTAAAAAATTATCTTCTCCAGATCCAGCAGGCAGAATCTTTTGATATTTGGTATGCAACATTGCGGGGTGGATCTGATTCAAGTTTGTTCAAATCGGCCCCCTGGATTCATATTTGGGCTCACTATAGAAGCTCGAATTCAAACTTAGTGCATTTCGGGCAAATTTCTTAAAAAATCTTCTTCTCCAGATCCAGCAGGCAGAATCTTTTGATATTTGGTATGCAACATTGCGGGGTGGATCTGATTCAAGTTTGTTCAAATCGGCCCCCTGGATTTATATTTGGGCTTAATATAGAAGCCCGAATTCGGACTTAGTGCATTTCGGGCAAATTTATTAAAAAATCTTCTTCTCCAGATCCAGCAGGCAGAATCTTTTGATATTTGGTATGCAACATTGTGGGGTGGATCTGATTCAAGTTTGTTCAAATCGGCTTCCTAGATTCATATTTGGGCTCACTATAGAAGCTCGAATTCGAACTTAGTGCATTTCAGGCAAATTTCTTAAAAAATCATCTTCTCCAGATCCAGCAGGCAGAATCTTTTGATATTTGGTATGCAACATTGCGGGGTGGATCTGATTCAAGTTTGTTCAAATCGGCCCCCTGGATTCATATTTGGGCTCACTATAGAAGCTCGAATTCAAACTTAGTGCATTTTGGGCAAATTTCTTCAAAAATCTTCTTCTCCAGATCCAGCAGGCAGAATCTTTTGATATTTGGTATGCGACATTGCGGGGTGGATCTGATTCAAGTTTGTTCAAATCGGCCCCCTGGATTCATATTTGGGCTTAATATAGAAGCCCGAATTCGCACTTAGTGCATTTCGGGCAAATTTATTAAAAAATCTTCTTCTCCAGATCCAGCAGGCAGAATCTTTTGATATTTGGTATGCAACATTGTGGGGTGGATCTGATTTAAGTTTGTTCAAATCGGCTTCCTAGTTTCATATTTGGGCTCACTATAGAAGCTCGAATTCGAACTTAGTGCATTTCAGGCAAATTTCTTAAAAAATCTTCTTCTCCAGATCCAGCTTCAGAATCTTTTCATATTTGGTAAGCAACATTGTGGGGTGGATCTGATTCAAGTTTGTTCAAATCAGCCCCCTGGGTTTATATTTGAGCTCCGTATAGGAGCCCAAATTTTAACTTAGTGCATTTCAGGCATATTTCTTAAAAAATCTTCTTCTCCAGATCCAGCAGGCAGAATCTTTTGATATTTGGTATGCAACATTGTGGGGTGGATCTGATTGTGATTCATGAACGTATTTATTTGTAAAGTTGATAGAATCTTAGACAAAATTTGCAGAAAAGATCTACTATAGAAGGGGTGGTATCCAGGGTGAACCGTTTACCCAAATCTAGCAGTACTAATGCATTATTCACACAAATCTCCGTTCAAATTTTATGACCCCCTCATTGGAACACACGCATTCAGCTCATTCCAACAAAGGTCATATGCCATGTTTTCGAGACAAAGGAATAAAAATTTTAGTTATTCATGAAATTTTTAGGCAACTGTTGTCTGTTATTCACATTGCTTCATGAAATTTCAGTACTTTTAGAAGTTACCTCAGTAATCAAGGGTTAATTCCCCTTAATTAAATGTCGCCTCTAAAAACAACCACTTTGCATATCTTACCTTTTTACCAGCATAACTGCCAAAACTTGTCAGCATTCTTCGCAAAAATCGCTATTCAAATTTTAATTTTTGTCTCTTAAACATACATGTACTTATCGCTTGTAAATACCCCATTGGAATGAGCTTCCAATGAGAGGTCGCACACCATGCTTTTTGAGTCAAAAAAGCAATTTTTTTAGTTATTCCAGAATTTCGTACGTAAAACACAGCTTTATGACTTCACATTAAAATGAGCTCTCTAAGCTTGTTCCAATCAACATTCACGCACTATGTCTTTCACACAAAAAATAAAATTTTCCATTTATTCAGGAATTTTGTTTGCAAGAACACTCTTACCCCCCCCCCCCCCCACACTCACACACACAAACACACACACACACACACACACAAACACAGACACACACATCTAAAAGTTTGTCAGCAAAAAAACAGTTACTTCTATTTTTAAATGCATTATAGGAACAACTTGCCTAATCAAATTTAAATACTTTTGCATCATTCTGTATCTAGAACAAACCATTTACCATATCTTTACGCAAAATTCTCCAGCATCATTCACAAAAAAACACCATTATTTATATATTCACATTTCTGTCTCAAAAATATATCTGATCATCCCATACCCCTATTGGAATAAGCTGTTTGAGCTTGTTCCAATGATGATAAAAAAAACTAATATTTTGGAAAATTTGTGAAAATTTTTGTTTTCTTGCATGCAAATACATACATGTAGCACATGGAAGATATCCACAGTTGGGGAGAGATGTCCAAGGCTATCTCTTCACATTCCTTGTTTGTGCTTCATGCTAAACCAGTTTGTCTGCAGAGATAAATTTGCTTTATTAAAAATCATTGGAGATTGGCCTAAAACTAATTTTAGGTAACAAATGTTGAACTTCAAACAAAATCTATCACTCAACCAGTTAATGTTGATGAGGCATGACATGGTGAAGGTGACCTAAAATACTTCTTAGAGTCACTTTGTCAGGTGAGCGATTAAGGCCACGTGGGGCCTCTTGTTTTAGCTCACCTGACTGCAAGTCAGTGTGAGGTATTGCCATCACTTGGCGTCCGACGTCTGTCGTCCGTTAACTTTTGCAAACCTGACTTCTTCTCCACAACCATTTAGCCAAATTCAAACATATATTGCACAAACCATCCCTGGTGTATACCCTTTCTATTTTTTTTCAAATGGAGCGGCTGCCTTCTTCAGGCTCTGGGCAGTGATGCCAAAACCTAAAAATCTTTAAAAAATCTTCTTCTCATGAACCACCAGAGAGATTGCCTTGATATATGGTATGTAACACTCTTTGGTGTTGAAGATTAAAGTTTGTTCAAGAGGGGTTGGTAGATCAATATTTGGGCTCTTTGTGGGCACATACCCATTTTGGGCACGGCCCAAAATTTCTATTTCAAGAACGGATGGGCCGATTTGAACCAAATTTGGCCTGTAGCATAAGTGGGTCCAAAGTACTTGATTGATGCCCCAATTTTTTTTTTTTCGTTGCCCCGTGGGTATCCCAGGGGCTAAAAATAGAAAAAATTCAAATGCCCATATTTTCCAAACTACACGGAACAGAGAACTGTTATTTGGTATGAAGCATCATTTTGACCAGTAGAATTGATTTTTAAAAAAAATGCCCATCGGTTGTGTCAGTGTGTTCTGTAGGGGCATTTGAAAAAATGCTGAGTCAGCATATTTGCAAAAATGTTTTAAAAAAATTTCTTCAGAACCACTGATCAGAATCTTTTGATATTTGGTATACAGCATCCATAGGACGGTCAAATACAAGTGTGTTCAAATCGACACCCTTGGTTCATATTTGGGCTCATTAGAGGAGCCCAAATAATTAACTTAGATCAATATAAGAAAATTTCTTGAAAATTCTTCTTCTTTTAGATCCACCAGTGAGAATCCTTTCATATTTGGTATGTAGCATATCTAAGGGTGTCAAGTTTGTTCAATTCGATTCGCTTGTTTTTTCTTGTTTTTCTGTTTTGTTTTTTTTGGGGGGTTGTTGTTATGTAATACTTCACAGAACAGTGCTTGCTAGGAAGCTTTCCTAGGACCAGCAGAAATGAATGGCCAAAAAAGTTGCCTTTGGTTGTGTCATAGCAAATAAAAAAAATTGCTCTTGCTGCTGATCACATGCTGATACACTCATCTGTTTTGACAATTTGAACCAGGTGAGCGTTTTAGGCTCACTTGAGCTTCTGGTTTATTTTTTGCGTCAAAAACCTAGCTTATGACCCCTCATTGGAATGAGCTTGTTGAGGTCATTCCAATGCAGGGTCATAAGCTATGTTTTTGTAACAAAAAATGAAAAAGTAATAAAAATTGAATGGTGAATTTTGTGAATAGCGCTGGCTGGTTTTGACTGTTGCATTGGGTAAAGGGTTAAAGGTAGATTACACCATTCCTCACTAATGGTGTTATGAACCAGGACTCGACAGAATGATGCGTTAACATAGCAATTACTTTTAATACTCACAAAGAGCCCCATCGTAATTTTGTTCCATTCGTGGACCATACAGGACTTTTTTTTTAAAATGGGGTAAACTATATATGATTTGTTCAGGTTCAGAATATATTAGGAACACTCTGGTACTAATGCACATAGCAGACGTAAATATTAGAAACTCATCTCCTCTTGGCTTTGGAACTGGAAACCATCTTACTGAATGACAAACGATTTTATTTGGAAGAATTGGCATTTGTTCCCTATGGGAACCCTGGGAATGGAAGCAGTGCTTGTTTCCTGCAATAAACAAGTTCTGTTTCACTTGTAAAAACTCGTAAAGTAGGACCCAAAGACAACATCTGGGGTGGAAATCCTCTAATGTGGGGAGCGTAAGTATAAATGATTTGCTAAACTTGACTTTATACTCATGTTGAGGGGCGCAGTAGCATCATGGTAACCGGTTCTCGGCAGATCACCGAAGTTAAGCAACGTCGAGCATGGTTAGTAGTTGGGTGGGTGACCATTTAAGCAACTGATTCATGCTCCCGCATTGTGTGCTTGGGCAAGGCACTTAACCCTGATTGCCTACATGGGGGCATGATGACGCTGTGTACTATGGCATACTCCACGTCGATGGTGCGTATGTCTTCAACCAATCTAACCCTGCCTGTGCCACGGTGCAGAGTTCAGAGTTACAATATTGGAGAACTGACAGCTGCTCGTTGTTACTCAGTGGTTCTCTCTCCGGCTTCCTCCACCTGTAAAACTGTCGCCAACATGATATGACCCAGGCTGTTAATGTGTCATTAAATCCTAATAAATAAATAAATACTCGGTTTGAAATTTTGTATGCTTGTTTGGGGTTACCTCTAGATGGGAGCTATCGATTTTATTTGATTTCTGTCAAAAAATGTTGCCACTGGCAATGACCTTCGATGAACTTAGTAAAAAGTTAGTGCAGTTGAGCATCAATATTTCCCTTTGACACACCCTGCAGGGCACATTTATGATTGGATTGCTTGCAACCTTGGTGTGCTTGTGTAGGGTGACATCTATATGGGAGCTGTCAATTTTCTTACATTTCTGTCAAAAAATGTTGCCGCTGACTTTTGAACTTAGTTTAGTCAGACCTCAATATTTCCCTTTAACACACCCTTCAGGGCACATTTATGATCAGATCACTTTGAAACTTGGCATGTGTGTTCGGGGTGACCTCTAGATGTGAGGTATTGCTTTTTTTCATTTCCATAAAAGATTATTGTCATTATCACCAGCCTTTGAACTTACTGCATTTGTGCATCAACTTATCCTTTTTGCACTCACTGCAGGGTATATTTATGAATTTCTTTTCAACCTACTCACAATTGTTTACAATTGGCTGTAACATAAGTGCAAGCCCTACTTCGGAACTAACTCAAGCTTTTAAGAAACTTTTCCAAACAAGTTGGAAAAGTAATAGAGTGCAAAAGCACGAAAAAGATCGAAAAAGGGTCGAGTGAGACTGGCGCTCGAAATTACAGGTACTCTCTCTGCACACCTCTTGCATTTACCGAGCGCATGCGCAACAACCGTGACGTCAATTCCTTTTATTTCCGCCATTGTACTGGGTCGGAAATTTTTGTGACTCATGCTATTTTTTAGCTGTTATCTTCTTGAACAACTTATTTGTATGTGCTATCTTCATCTGATTATGTGCAAGTGGATTGTATCCTTTTGAGGCTTCTAAATTATTACTATTTGATATTTTTGATAATTTTTGCTTGCTTTTTCACACATAGTCTTGTTTTTCCCCCATGTGTGAACACAACCATTGTTCTGTTTTCCGTCGGCGGGAAGCTTGATTTCATATATCATTTTCATATTATGCCTAAGACTATTCCTTGTTCCTCTTGCTTGCAGGTGAAACATGTGGACGACTCTCATTCCACACGCATCACTTGCAACAATTGTACTACTCAAGCCCAATCATGTGGTATTTGTGGGGTTTGGTCCTCAAAAATCTGGGCTTCTGTTAACAAGGTGGTTCTGTCTAGACCTAGAACCTCTCATTCTCGGGGTAAGGGTAGCCGTGCCTTATCAGATCTTTCAGTTAGTGCACGTAGTGACTGTCACACAGGATGCTGATCTGTCTTTTTCTGTTGCAAGTTCCTCTGCAACTGTTGACGGTGCTAGTGTGGTGATACCTGACGTGGAGACCATGGTCTCTTTGTCTTCTGATGTCAGTCTTGAGGCATCTGTTTTCGTAAAGAGCTTCTCCGAGGTCAGCTCGGTGACACTCTCCGATTTGCCTCCTACACCGTCGACAGTTGCTGAGGAAGTTGTTACTACAGATCCTATTCTGTATGATGGTGGCTCTTCCATCTCCTCTGGGGATGGTATACAGTCTCGGGGGTCCGAGACTGTATCTGCTTGTGTGTCTATGAGCACTCAGCCTCCCCTGGCTTCGCGGCGAAGCTGTGCAGGTTTGCTGTCTGCTCCGTCACATCTGGCTAGGTTTGCTCCTAGTTGTCTGAGCCGTTCTGTCACTTCGGCAGCGATTCCTCACCCCTCGAGTGAATCATTTATTGTTCCTCCTTCCTCTGCCAGTGTGCCGACTAGCAGGATGGAGTTGGGACATTGGCATCCAGGCCCTGCTGTTCGGCAAAGGTCAGTGACAGCTCTGGTTAGCTGTCACTCTCGGTACCTTCCTCCGGTGATTCCTCACTGTGTTCCAAGTCTGGATGTTGATCGATGCTTGCCGTCGGTCTCAGAGGATGGGCAGTTGGGGCCTTCTGCCGCACAGAGACCAATGGCAGGATCCTGTCATTCTTGGGACAATCCTCCAGTGTCTTCTCACCGTGTCCCAGGTCCAGCTACCGATCGACGTACGCCGTCGGTCTCTTTAGAGGATTTGCAGGCAGGGCCTTCTCTTCCGCAGAGGTCAGTGATTTCCCCTGGGCGTCACAATCGGGACTATCCTCCAGTGTCTTCTCACCATCTCCCTATTCTGTCTGCTGATCGACGTCCATCGTCGGTCCCTTCTGAGGATTTGGGTTCTTCTACCAGAAGGGTCCATTGGGAGGACACTCCGTCGGGCGATGCTGCTGCGACGGATTCTCAGGGTGACCTGCGTCAGGCCATTTTGGCGCTCACCTGGTTGCTCTCTAGCAACCCTCAAGTTGGCCTCCCTGTGCCTCCTGAGGCACAACCTCCTTTGGTCGGTCGCCGAGATGTCTCGCCTGGCCCCTTGGATACTGCACAGTATTCACAGGAGGTTTCTGCTTGTCAGCCCGAGTTGGGCTACGTTTCTTCTGCAACAGAGGATGACGATTTTCTTGAAGGTGATGGGCCCCCTCGCCAGTCTTGGAGCAGGCTTTGGATTTTGTCTTTGGCTTATTGCTGGACATTCAACCTTCAGACCAGCCATCTGTAACCATCCTCTGTGGAGCGCCGTAACCCTGTTGAGCCTTCTAGCTCTGGGGCTTTGCATCCTCTGCAATCGGCTCAGGTTGTTGAGTCCTTCCAGGGCTTGGACACCAAAATGTGTTCTAAGGCCCTCAAGGGTTCTTTCTTTTCTAGAGCTGATGCCTTTCTGCCTCCATTGCACTTTTGTGTTTACGATTCCGGTGATGTCGGCTATGCCTTCGGCTCCGTCTGCTCTTTCTGCTCAGAAGAAGTGCCGACATGGCCAGGCTTGCTGGCAGCCTCAGGCAGGAAAGTCTCCGCTTCCTGAGGTGGTGGTTTCTCCTCTTGGGGTCCTCGTCGAGGCCGTAAGTGAAGGTCCTCACCTTGATTCACCTCCAGTCGGGGGAAGGCTGTCGCTGTTTTACGACCGTTGGACAGAGATAACGTCGGACACTTGGGTCCTCGACGTCGTACAATCTGGTCTGCGACTGTCCTTCCATCGGTACCCCAGTTTATCTCGGGTATCCCTCCTGACTCGGATCCCTTCCGATTCTCTACGTCAGGACCTTCTGGTGCAGGAGATCGACAATCTCTTCTCCAAAGGGGCGATCGAGGTGGTCAGGAATACCCTTTTACCGGGGTTTTACTCGAGACTTTTCTTGGTGCCGAAGAAAAACGGCCAATTTCGTCCTGTCATTGATCTGAGTATCCTGAACGAGTACATTATAGCACCTCGTTTCACTATGGAGACTTTCCGGTCGGTTCGACGTTCAGTTCATCAGGGCGACTTTGCTGCCAGTATTGACCTGAAGGATGCCTACTTCCATGTACCTGTTCATCTGGCATCACGGAAATACCTACGGTTCTCATTTCGGGATCGAGTCTATCAATTCAGAGCTCTCCCATTCGGTTTGAACCTGGCTCCTTGGGCCTTTACCCGACTGATGTCACATGTGCTTGCTTTCCACCGTACTCAGTCGGCTGTGACTTCATCAGCCTACCTGGATGACATCCTCCAATGGCACCACAATGCTGCTGTTCTGGAGTCACATGTCCGGCAGTTTCTTTGCCTACTAGTGTCGCTGGGTTTCAGAGTCAATCGCGAGAAGTCAGATCTCCTTCCTTCTCAGCAATTTCGTCATTTGGGGATGGATTTCGACACTCTTCACAATGTGGTGTCGATCCCCAATGCTCAGGCGACGATTCTTTCCACCTTGACTCGGAACCTGCTTCAATCTTCCTTGGCCTCGGTCAGGACTTTCCTTCAGATGCTGGGCCTTTGCGGTTCGGTGACAGATCTCATTCTACTCGGTCGCTTGTTTGTCCGACCTATCCAACACTTCCTGTTGGATCATTGGCGTCCAAATGTAGATCCGCTGGACCTGGAACTTCCTATTCCTCGGCCCTACTTTGTCACCCTTGGGCCGATGTTCCCTGGATGACACAGGGTGTTCCATTGGATCTTCGTTTGGCTGATCGCATCCTTACTGCAGATGCCAGTGATCAGGGGTGGGGTGCGACATTGGATCCTCTCGGTCTGTCCACTCATGGCGAGTGGGACAGCGAGCAGGTGGGCCTTCATATCAACCAGAAGGAGCTCCTTGCACTTCTGTTGAGTTTTCGGCTTTGGATCCCTCACCACCTGTCGGACCATATTGTCCTACTTCTTTCGGACAATTCGACAGTAGTGGCCTACATATGGAATCAAGGAGGCACACATTTGATTCCCATGTATCGGCTATCACAGGATCTTCTTCTGTTGGCGTGGGATGTAAATGCTCGGGTGTCCATTCGACACATTCTTGGGCATCTCAACGTCCTAGCAGACTCCCTGTCCCGACACGACAGTGTCCTTCCAACCAAATGGATGCTAGATCGGTTGGTGTTTCAGGCAATTTGCGAGCGGTGGGGACATCCTCTGGTCGACCTTTTCGCCACTCGCTGGAATCATCAGGTAGAGACCTTTGTCTCTCCTTGTCCAGATCCTCTGGCGTTTGCGGTAGACGCTCTGTCTCTGGGCTGGACAGGTTAGATCAGCTATGCCTTCCCTCCTGCACCGATTCTTCCTCAAGTATTAGCGAAGATTCGTGCTTGCAGTTGCAGGATCATTCTGATCGCACCTCTGTCTCCACAGAGGGTGTGGATCAATCTGCTGCGGCCTCTGTCGGGCGATTCGTCTACCTCTACGTTGTGTTCCTCTTTCCCAGGAAGTTTCACAACAACATGGCGAGCCTGTCCCTTCACGCCTCTCTTTTATCAGGTCCCGTCTCCGACGTAGAGGTTTTTCGAGACGAACAGTGAAGTGCATTTCTGCATTGCGGCGACATTCCACTGGCATGACTTATGCTGCGAAGTGGAAGGTTTTCTGCCGCTGATGTACAGATCACAATGTGGATTACTGTGATCCATCAGTCGCTCAAATTGCGGATTTTCTGGTATACCTTTTTGACTCCAAAGTCCTTCAGCCTATTACGAATAAGGGCTATCAGTCCATGCTGTCTGATACTTTCTCTTATGTGGGAAAGTGGTGCATCGGTCGTAATCTTTTTCTCTCCAAACTCATTCGGCACTTTTCTTTGAAGAGGCCTCAAGTTTTGCGTCTTACATCCAAGTGGAACTTGGCATGGGTGTTGCACTGTTTGGAGGGGGCGCCATTCGAGCCTTTATCTGAGACCGATATGCGTTTTCTCACCTATAAGACAGCTTCCCTTCTAGCGTTTGCTTCTGCTCGGCGAGTCAGTGAGCTTCATGCGCTATCTGTTGATTCTGCTTTCTTCAGAAATGAGGCTAACAGTGTCACCTTCACTGCTGATTGCTCTTTTCTGGCTAAGAATCAACTTCCTGATTCGATACCTCCTCCCATCTGCATTCGGGCTCTCCCTGCTGTCAATGGTTGGAGACCTCTTCTTTGTCCTGTTCGTGTGATCAAGACTTACATTAAACACACTCAGTTCATTAGGAGGGGTCGGAAGAGATTCTTTCTGTCTCTCATTCCTAAGAGGCAGTCTATCTCTTCCCATTCTATTTCCAGGTGGATCTGTCTTGCAATCAAGCTGGCATATTCCCGCTTGTCTGCTTCAGATCTTGTTTCGAACCGGTTTAATGCTCATGAGGTTTGTGCCGTTTCTACATCCTGGGCGTTCGCCAATTCTGTTTCGCTCAGGGATGTTATTAATGCGGCTTACTGGGGGAATGCTTCTACCTTCTCCTCCTTTTATCTCCGCCACCTACAGCAGCAATCTGAGGACCTTTATTCTTTAGGCCCTCTCGTTACTGCTCAGGCTGTTGTGCACCCTCATTAAATTTGTTTTTATCGGGTTTGTGCTTTCGCTCTGCCTTGTTCTTTTCAGGTGCCTTCTCTCTATCTTCATTACAGGTTTTGCTATTGTTCTCTGCCCTTCTTGCTTTTCTTTCTGCTGCTCTTGTTGGTATTGGTTATGTGATTCACCTCCTCCTATTGTTTATTCAGCCAATTGTAAACAATTGTGAGTAGGTTGAACAGAAATTACAATTTTTTAGTAAATTTTGTTTCTTAACATACCTACCACAATTGTTTACCGGAGGCCCACCCTCCTTGGGGATATCTTTGATATTGATGCCTCCCCGCTAAATCACAAACTTCTCGTTGGCGAAAATATAGAATTGACGTCACGGTTGTTGCGCATGCACTCGGTAAACGCAAGAGGTGTGCAGAGTGAGTACCTGTAATTTCGAGCGCCGGACTCGCTCGACCCTTTTTCGATCTTTTTCGTGCTTTTGCACTCTATTACTTTTCCAACTTGTTTGGAAAAGTTTCTTAAAAGCTTGAGTTAGTTCCGAAGTAGGTCTTGCACTTACATTACAGCCAATTGTAAACAATTGTGGTAGGTATGTTAAGAAACAAAATTTACTAAAAAATAATCTTTCATAAAAAACAAAACAAAAAAACATTGCCACAAGCAATGACCTTCTACTTAGTGCATTTGTGCATTATCATCTTCCTTTTGCATGCCTCAGAGGGCACATTCATTATCAGGTTGTTTCGAAACTTTGTATGCTTATGCAGGGTGACAAAGGTAGGAGCTATTGATTTTTTTTCATTCCCATCAAAAACTGTTGCTGTTAGCAACAATCTTTGAATTTATTGCATTTGTGCATCAACATTCTTCTTTGACATGGCCTACAGGCCACATTTATCATAGGATTGTTTTTGAACTTGGTGTGCTCATTAGGCGAGACCTTCCAATAAGAGCTATTGATTAGCATTCATTTCTGTGAAAAAAGTTGCCATTTACAATAACCTCTGAACTTACTTCATTTATGTTTCACCATTCTTCCTTTAGCCAGTCTTACACTTTACATTTAAAAATGCATGAATTACTCTGACGTTGTTCACACACAATGCTGTTATGTTGAAATTTCATCAAATAACATTGGTACCAATGATTTTCAATTTTGCCATTTCATTTATAACTTGCCAAGTTCAAGTTTGTCAAGTTGAGCTACAGTGTCATTGACACTTTCATTTGTGTATTATTATACCCCCACTTTTTAGCTCACCTGACTGAAAGTCAGGGTGAGCTTTTCTTATCACTCTTCGTCCTTCATCCGTCCGTCTTCCGTCGTCCTGCATGAAGGTGGTGTTTGAGCCTCTTTCTCCTAAACCACTGGCCACATTTTAATTAAATTTCATGTAAGTAGTGGTTATATAGGGGCATTTGGGTTTTTCTTCAAATTGGATTTCTGCTCATATTGTGGTGTGGGGTGGGGCCAAAATGTCCAAAATTTTTAAAAATCTTCTTCTCATGAACCAGCCATAGCAGAGACTTGATATTTGGTATACAGCTTCCATTTGAGGTGTAGACTCAAGTTTGTTCAAGAGAAGTTTGACGGGCAATATTTACCTTTGTTCTGAGAGGGGCAAGAATTTTTGCCCCGCCCAAAATTTCTATTTTTTGAACCCAGAGGCCGATTTGAACCAAATTTAATATGAGGTATTATTGGGTTATAAGTACTTGATTTATGCCCCAAACATTTTTCCTGCAGCCCCGTGGGAACCGCAGGAGCTAAAAATAGAAAAAAATTAAAATGTCCATATCTCCAAAACTGCACGGCACCGAGAATTTTTATTTGGTTTGAAGCTTCCTTAGGACCAACAGAAAGGATTGGTAAAAAATTGCCATCTGTTTTATCATAGGATACAGTTTTGGGACTTTGAAAAAGTGCTGAGTCAGCACTTTTTAACACTGTAGGCAATGGGAAAAACATTAAAAAATCTTTTCCAGGTCCAGCAGGCAGAATCTTTTGATATTTGGTATGCAACATTGTAGGGTGGATCTGATTCAAGTTTGTTCAAATCGGCCCCCTGGGTTCATATTTGGTCTCAGTATAGGAGCCCGATTTCGAACTTAGTGCATTTCAGGCAAATTTCTTAAAAAATCTTCTTCTCCAGATCTAGCAGGCAGAATCTTTTGATATTTGGCATGCAACATTGTGGGGTGGATCTGATTCAAGTTTGTTCAAATCGGCCCCCTGGATTCATATTTGGGCTCACTATAGAAGCTCGAATTCGAACTTAGTGCATTTCAGGCAAATTTCTTTAAAAATCTTCTTCTCCAGATCCAGCAGGCAAAATCTTTTGATATTTGTTATGCAACATTGTGGGGTGGATCTGATTCAACTTTGTTCAAATCGCCCCCGTGGATTCATATTTGGGCTCACTATAGAAGCCAGAATTCGAACTTAGTGCATTTCAGGCAAATTTCTTAAAAAATCTTCCTCTCCAGATCCAACAAACAGAATCTTTTGATATTTGGTATGCAACATAGTGGGGTGGATCTGATTCAAGGTTGTTCAAATCGGCCCCCCTGGGTTTATATTTGGGCTCAGTATATGTTATGCAGAAGGCCTACACCACCACCTCTCCTAAATGTCTTTGAACATCTTCTTCTCAAGATCCAGCAGGCAGAATCTTTCGATATTGGGTATGCACCATGCTTAAGGGGTGAGATTCAATTTTGTTCAAGCCAAGTCCCTGGGTTCATATTTGAGCTCACTGTGGGAGCCCGAATTATAACTTAAAAAAATGAGGAATTTTCTTTAAAAATCTTCTTCAGATCCAGCAGTTGGAATGTTTTGATATTTGGTATGCAGCATCCTTAGGGGGGTGAGATTCAAGTTTGTTCAAGCCATGTCCCTAGGTCCATATTTGGGCTCACTGTGGGAGCCCGAATTATAACTTAAAAAAATGAGGAATTTTCTTTAAAAATCTTCTTCTTCAAATCCAGCAGTCGGAATGTTTTGATATTTGGTATGCAGCATCCTTAGGGGGGGGGGGGGGGAGATTCAAGTTTGTTCAAGCCATGTCCCTAGGCCCATATTTTGGCTCACTGTGGGAGCTTGAACTGTAACTTAGTTCGAAATGAGGAATTTTCTTAAAAAATCTTCTTCAGATCCAGCAGTCGGAATGTTTTGATATGTGGTGTGTAGCATCCTTAGTGGGGTGAGATTCAGTTTTGTTAAAGCCAAGTCCCTGGGTCCATATTTGGGCTCCCTGTGGGAACCCGAATTATAACTTAGTCAATATGAGGAATTTTTCTTTAAAAGTCTTCTCCTTCAGGTTCAGCAGTCAGAATGTTTTGATATTTAGCATGCAGCATCCTTAGGGGGTGAGTTTCAAGTTTGTTCAAGCCAAGTCCCTGGGTTCATATTTGGGCTCACTGTGGGAGCCCGAATTATAAATTAGTCAATATGAGGAATTTTTCTTTAAAAATCTTCTTCAGATTCAGCAGTCGGAATGTTTGATATTTGGCATGCAGCAACCTTAGGGGGCTGAGATTCAAGTTTGTTCAAGCCAAGTCCCTTGGTTCATATTTGGGCTCACTATGGGAGCCCAAATGACAACTTAGTTCAAAATGAGGAATTTTCTTTAAAAATCTTCTTCTTCAGATCCAGCAGATGAATGCTTTTGATATTTTTTATGCACCATCCTTAGGGGGTAAGATTCAAGTTTGTTCAAGCCATGTCCCTAGGTCCATATTTGGGCTCATTGTGGGAGCTCGAATTGTAACTTAGTTCAAAATGAGGAATTTTCTATAAAAATCTTCTTCAGATCCAGCAGTCGGAATGTTTTGATATTTGGTGTGCAGCATCCTTAGGGGGGTGAGATTCAAGTTTGTTAAAGCCAAGTCCCTGGGTTCATATATGGGCTCCCTGTGGGAGCCCGAATTATAACTTAGTTCAGTATGAGGAATATTCTTTAAAAATCTTTTTTTAGCTCACCGAAGGGAGCTTAACTTATCACTTGCCGTCAGTCGTCGTCCGTCGTGAACTTTACATTAACGACTACTCCTCCCAAATAACTGGATCAAATTGAACCAAATTTGGTGTGCATGTTCCCCATCATATGTCAATTCAAACTTGTACAAATAAACTTGCTGCACCCACAGGGGGCACCACAAGGGGCATAATTCTGATAGCACCCATGAATTTCTTTCCAAAATTCAAAAAAATCTTCTTCTTCAGATCCCTCAGGCAGAATTCTTTCCTATTTGGTATACATCATCTCTAGGGGAGGGGAGGGGGGGGGCAGATTCAAGTTTGTTCAAATCGGCCCCCCTGGGTTCATATTCCGGCTCACTATAGAAGCCCAAATTAGAACTTAGTGCATTTCAGGCAAATTTCTTAAAAAATCTTCTTCTCCACATCCAGCAGGCAGAATCTTTTGATATTTGGTATGCAACATTGTGGGATGGATCTGATTCAAGTTTGTTCAAATCAGCCCTCTGGATTCACATTTGGACTTACTATAAAAGCTCAAATTCGAACTTAGTGCATTTCAGGCAATTTTCTTTAAAAATCTTCTTCAGATCCAGCAGTTAGAATGTTTTGATATTTGGTATGCAGCATCCTTAGGGGGGTGAGATTCAAGTTTGTTCAAGCCATGTCCCTAGGTCCTTATTTGGGCTCACTATGGGAGCCCGAATGATAACTTAGTTTAAAATGAGGAATTTTCTTTAAAAATCTTCTTCTTCAGATCTAGCAGTCAGAATGTTTTGATATTTGGTATGCAGCATCCTTAGGGGGGTGGGATTCAAGTTTGTTCAAGCCATGTCCCTAGGTCCTTATTTGGTTTCACTGTGGGAGCCTGAATGATAACTTAGTTCAAAATGAGGAATTTTCTTTAAAAATCTTCTTCTTCAGATCTCGCAGTCAGAATGTTTTCATATTTGGTATGCAGCATCCTTAGGGAAGTGAGATTCAAGTTTGTTCAAGCCATGTGACTAGGTCCATATTTGGGCTCACTGTGGGAGCTTGAATTGTAACTTACTTCGAAATGAGGAATTTTCTTAAAAAATCTTCTTCTTCAGATCCAGCAGGTGGAATGTTTTGATATGTGGTGTGTAGCATCCTTAGGGGGGTGAGATTCAAATTGTTAAAGCCAAGTCCCTGAGTCCATATTTGGGCTCCCTGTGGGAGCCCGAATTATAACTTAGACAATATGAGGAATTTTTCTTTAAAAATCTTCTTCAGATTTAGCAGTCGAAATGTTTTGATTTTTGGCATGCAGCATCCTTAGGGGGTGAGATTCAAGTTTGTTCAAGCCAAGTCCCTGGGTTCATATTTGGGCTCACTGTGGAAGCCCGAATGATAACTTCATTCAAAATGAAGAATTTTCTTTAAAAATCTTCTTCTTCAGATCCAGCAGATGAATGTTTTTGATATTTGGTATGCAGCATCCTTAGGGGGGTAAGATTCAAGTTGTTCAAGACATGTCCCTAGTTCCATACAATTTGTCTCTCATGATTTCATTCCTTTGTAGTGTTGATGAACCATGTCTAACTGAATGTGACCCCAAATACTTCTTTGAACCACTTTGGCCGGTGTGCGATTAAGGCTCTTTGGGGCCTCCTGTTTTAGATCCACTAGTCAGAATCTTTGGATATTTGGTATAAGCTTTTCTTAGGAGAAGCAGATGCAACTTGTTGAAATCAATTCTCTGGGTTGATATTTAGGCTACCATGTCAGGTGAGCGCCATCAGACCCTCTAGGGCCTCTTGTTTTCAAAAAGTGGGGTATACTTGATTGTGCCTGTCTGTGAGCAAGCTAGAAAATAAGCAGACAGTCATCTGCAAAATGAGGTCCCCAGAGGGTGAATTTAGTGATGCTACCCTGCACAGCAGGGTATCATCACTAAATTTACCCTCTGTGGACCTCAGTCTGAATCAGGGTCTCAAAACTAAACAGAAAGAGGTACTCAGGGGATAAATTGGCCCACTGTATGGGATAGCATCATCAAATTCACCTTCTGGGGACCTCATTCTGCAAATGTCAGACTGCTTATTTTTGAGTCTGTGTGCTTGTCCATCTGTCCATCCATGCATCCGTCTCCATGTGTCCATCTGTATATCTGTCTGTCTGCACTCAAATGTCTGCTCGCATTTTAACTTCAACATTAATGCTCAGATTTCGATGAAATTTCATACAGATGTTCACCATCATGAGATCTTCAAGGACCATCAGCCGTTTTTCTGTTGGAATATTTTTTCTGTGAGTTATGACCCTTTGAATAAACAAAAATAAGCTATTTTTTGTCTTTCCGCCTCGTATCTCAGGTTTGGGTTATTGGATATCAGTAAAATTTGCAATGAAGATTGCTTATGGGAAAGGCTTTCAAATGAGTCTTGAATAATATTTCTTACTTTTCACTATTTATACTTATTCCCCTTTTTAACATTGAAAATTCGCTATTTGCCTCGTAAAATAGCCAATTTTTGGTCAGTTTGCCTCATATTTCTGGTTTTGGTTATCAGATTTCAATGAAATTTGGAATGAAGATTGTTTATGGGAAAGACTTTCAAATGAGTCATGTCCCTGCAGTAAAACAAAGAAAATACATGCAAATCGCCTCCCCCACATGTGGCATTATGTCTTTGTTCTACATCTCTTATGTAGTCACTAGACTTCAGTAACAGGTGTTTCTGGCCTTCACAATTACCTTGCTGGTAAACAAAGACAATAATTTTGCTGTTTGCCTTGTAAAATAGCCAATTTTTGGCCTGTTTGCCTCATATCTCTGGTTTGGAGTTACCGGGTCTCAATAAAATTTGAAATGAAGATTGTTTATGGGAATAGTTTTCACAGATTCATGGTTCATTTTTTCTCTTCTCATTGTTTGGCAGTATGCACTGTGGGGGTATGCCCCAGGGCAGGTACATTTTTGTTGTGGATGATTCCTACATTTCCTCATCTGGTTACAGGGCTTATATTTCGACGAGAATCCGAGAATCGATTTGCACAAAGATTCGTGCAATAAAACCGGCGAGAATCCATGTAGCTTCTCGCTGCACCTCTGCTAGGATTCGCATGAAAAAAATTGAGTCAATTTAACCCTTTAACTAACACAGCGGCAATAAATTAACCATTAAAGGCTAACATGACCTGAAATATCCTGACACTTTGTCAATAAAACCTTACAAATATGGCTGTCATTGGAACCGGCTCATTGAGCCGGTTCCAACGACAGCCATATTTGTAAGATTTTATTGGTAAATATTGTTCATTTAATTATTTTATCATTTATTTATTATTTATTGTTTAAAAATTATCAAACTTAGTTTCAAAAACAAAAAAAGTGTGTTGGGTAAAAGATTAACATGTGTTAAAAGTATACAACAGTGGTTCAACCTTGGTGGTGTCATGGGATCCTGGGACAGTCATAGTAGGTATGGATTCTCGCAACCATTTTCACGAGAATCCAAATTTAGACGAAATATAAGCCCTGGGTTAATATAACTTCCTCATGATTTTATGATACTGTGTAACTCGTTTTTGACTGCAAGTCAGTGTGAGCTTTTGTCCTCACTTGGCGTTTGTTGTCCGTTAACTTTTGGAAACTTGTCTTCTTCACAACCCATTAAGCCAAATTCAAACATATATTGCACAGACCATCTATGGAGTATATCCTTTCTATTTTGTTCAAATGAAGCCACTGCTATCTTTTGGCTCTGGTTAATTCCCCAAAAGCCTAAAAGTCTTTAAAAATCTTCTTCTAATGACCCACCAAAGAGAATGAATGCCTTGATATTTCGTATGGAACATCCTTTGGTGTTGAAGATTAAAGTTTGTTCAAGGGAAGTTGTTAGATCAATATTTGGGCTCTCTGTGGGAGCATATCCATTTTGGACTCCACCCAAAATTTTTATTTCAAGAACTAGTGGGCCGATTTGAACCAAATTTGGCATGAGTATAAGTGGGTCTTAAGTAGTGGGGCTGAAAATAGAAAAAAATTGAAACACCCATATTTCCCAAACTGCAAAGAACAGAGAACTGTTATTTGGTATGAAGCATCCTTCAGACCAGTAGAATGGAATCATAAAAACAAATGTCATTGGTTGTGTTAGGGTGTTCTGTATGGGCATTGAAAAAATTCTGAGTCAGCATATTTGCACAAATTGAAAAAATTGTTTTTCTTCAGAATCACTGATCAGAATTTTTAGTTGAGTTGTGACGAAGTCAAACTCGACTTATAGTTTGATGAATAGCGGGTGGGCATAAACAATTGGTTTCCAGATGATAACTTGATAATGATTCAACCCATGTTCATGAAACTTCGTAAGTAGGTTTGTATCGGTGAGAGGAAGAACCCTATAAATTTTGGACTTGCTTGGTGAAAGGTCAAGGTCACAGTGACCCTGAACATGGTAAATCAAAACAATTGGTTTCCCACATTCATGAAATTTCATATGTAGGTTGGCCTTCGTGAGAGGAAGAACCCTATTTATTTTGGACTCACTAGGTCAAAGGTCAAGGTCACAGTGACCCAGAACATGGTAAATCAAAACAATTGGTTGCCAGATGATAACTGGATAATGTTTCAACCCATGTTCATGAAACGTCATAGTCAGGTTGGCATCAGTGAGAGGAAGAATCCTATTTATTTTGGACTCGCTAGGTGAAAGGTCAAGGTCACAGTGACCTTCAACATAGTAAATAGTTAACAATTGGTTTCCTGATGATAACTTGATAATGTTTCGACCCATGTTCATGAAACTTCATAGGTAGGTTGGCATCAGTGAGAGGAAGAACTCTATTTATTTTGGACTTGCTAGGTGAAAGGTCAAGGTCACAGTGATCTTCAACATAGTAAATCGAAAACAATTGGTTTCCGAATGATAACTTGATAATGGTTTGACCCACATTCATGAAACTTCATAGGTAGGTCGGCCTAGGTGAGTGGAAGACCCCTATTTATTTTGGACTCACTAGGTCAAAGGCCAAGGTCACAGTGACCTTGAACATAATAAATCGAAAACAATTGGTTTCCAGATGATAATTTGACAATGGTTCCACCTATGTTCATGAAACTTCATATGTAGGTTGGCATTGGTGCAAGAAAGAGCCCTATTTATGTCGGAATCACTAGGTCAAAGGTCAAGGTCACACTGACCCTTCACATAGTAAATTGTAAACAATTGGTTTCCGGATGATAAGTTGATAATGATTAAACCCACTTTTGTGCTGTCACAACTCTACATTGGATTGGTGATCCTATCAGCATTTTTGATAATTGGTATACATACAGCATCCATGGGGGGAGGGGGGTCCGATACAAGTGTGTTCAAATTAAGCAACACAGGAGCCCAAATAATTAAGAAAGAGCAAAATGGGGAATAAGCTTTAAAAATCTTCTTCTTTAGATCCAACGGTCTGATTCTTTTAATATTTGGTATACATCTCTAAGGGGACAGATTCAAGTTTGTTCAAATTGAGTCCCTGGGATAGTATTTGGACTCCCTATGGGAGCCCAAATATTAACTTAGTGCAATATGGGGAATAATCTTTAAAAACCTTCTTATTCAGATCCACCACTCAGATTCTTTTGATATTTCGTATACAACATCTCTAGGGTCGTCAGATTTAATTTTGTTCAAATCAGATCCCTGGATTGATATTTGGGCTCTTTATTGGAGCCCAAAGTTGAACTTAGTTCAATATGAGAAAATTTATTTTAAAATCTTTTTCTTCAGATCCACCAGTCATAATCCTTTCATATTTGATATACAACATCTCTAAGGGGGGTCAGATTCAAGTTTGTTCAAATCGAGTCTCTGGGTCAATATTTGGGCTCCCCATGGGAGTCCGAATTTTAATTTAGTGCAATATTGGGAATAATCTTTAAAAATCTTCCTCTTCAGATCCACCAGTCAGATTCTTTTGATATTTGGTATACAACATTTCTATGAGGGTTAGATTCAAGTTTGTTTTCAAATCAAGTCCCTGGGTTAATATTTATGCTCCCTATGGGATCCCGAATTTTACATAGTACCATATGAGGGAATTTCTTTAAAAATCTCCTTTTTCACATCCACTAGTCAGAATATTTTCATATTTGGCATACAATATCTCTAGGGGGGCCAGATTCAAGTTTGTTCAAAAGGGCCCTGGGTTAATATTTGGGCTCTTTATTGGGGTTAATATTTGGGCACCGTAAGCCGGTCACTTACTGATACACTCATCTCTTTTGACAACTTGAGCCAGGTGAGCATTTTAGGCTCAGTAGAGCATCTGGTTTTTAACCCTTTACCTAACGAATCGCCCGCATCCGCCCGCGTAATATGCAAATTAAACAGTTGAAAAAATTAAATTTTTCAAAATATTTCTACAAAACCATATCATGTGACCCCTCATTGGAACGAGCTCATTGAGCTCGTTCCAAGGAGGGGTCACATGATATGATTTTGTTGAAATGTTTTAAAAAAATTTAAAAAAATGATATTAAGAAACCCAAAATGGAACAGTAATATTGGAAGTATTGCTCAGCTCTGTGTGTCTTTGAACTTTTTCTCTAAAAATTTGATTTTATATTGATGATTTTTATTCACAAACTGTTTATGATTTTATATTTTAGATGCAGAGCAAAAATTACAACGAAAACAGAAAATTATTATAAATAAACTTCGAAGGCAGGGTCAGATGGCTCCTAGTGATACATATGCTGTTTCTGATGTTGAAATCGCTCAGCTTGCTTCATACACATGTTCAGATAGTTTAGAATCTTCAAAGAGTTCTTTTGTGAAAAGTGAACCCTCTTTTACATTATGTGGTGAAAAGGGTTTTGAAAACAGTTCAGCTACTTCAAAACCAGCCTTTCCACCATGGTCATCTTGTTCAGAGGAGGTTCAACGAATTGTCAGAAGTATGAAGGAGGATGAGCAAATAATTATCAGTGAATTGCAGAGTGCATGTGAGTCAACGTCATTCTTGTCCAGCACTTCTTCAACTTCTTTAAGAAATGTTCCAGAATCGACAACAGACTTCGTAAACATTGCTGAATTTTTTGTGCGACGCCTCATTAAACTTTCAAAACAAATATCATTTTTCAAGGAGTTGACTAAAGATGACCAGGTCAGTTTACTCAAAGGATCTGTTGTAGAAATAATGATGCTTCGGTCAGTTGTTAATTATGACCCCACTACTGAATCATGGTCATTAAGTACAGCTGCTATGATGAAGTCTAAAGCTGCAGTGCCACAGAGCCTAAATATACCCTCTACAGATAACTCAAACTTACCAAGCACTAGCACAGATAGAGGTACAAAGATCAGTGCACAGTTGCTTAAAATGGCAGGTCCAGAGTCACAGTCAATGTTTTTAACATACACAAAATTTGTTAAATCTCTTATGTTAACCATTCAAGGGGATTTATTGATCTTGAAATTATTAATAATGTTGGCACTGTTTGCATCTGACAGAGCGGATCTAGAAAACGCAGAGATTATACAGCTTATCCAGGAAAAATATGCCAATATTCTTAGCAAATATATTGCACACCGATTTCCAGATTCTCAATCCCTGTTTGCGAAGGTGGTTATGAAACTTACAGACTTGCGGAATATAAATGAGGTTCACACAAAGATGTTATTACGTATGAAGCCAGAAGAGATTGAACCACTCTTAATCGAGATATTTGACTTGAGTTAACCCTCCGTCTGACAAATAAGACAAGTACAGGTAGTTATTTAAAAAAAAGTCTGCCCTGCTAATGGTAACATTAAATCAATACTCCATTAGATAAGGAATATTTAACCCTTTACCTAATATGGTACCCATATCCGACCAATGCTATTTTTCAAAAATAGAAATTCAATATTATTTTTCATTTTTTTTCGTGGTGGAGGGGGGGGTCCCTCAAAACCATATCTTATGATGCCTCATTATAACAAGCTCATTGACCTTGTTCCAATCAGTGGTCATAAATCTATGTTTTTGAGGCAAAAAATTTAAATTTTTACTTTAGGTCCCATAAAGAAGAATCTGTTTCTTGGGCCTTTTTTTTGTAAGATTGCATGTGAGTGGGCAGTTTTTTACTTCATTTTTTTTTGTAATTATTTCTTTCCCATCAAAAGTTCAGAAGTGTTTTATGTTCCAATAAGAGTAAAATCCTCGTCCTCTGATTGGATGAGAGCTGGCATAGTTTCTTTTATGTTTACGGCTCCAGAAGCAAATGTTACTGTCTGACATCACAACGCGAAATATTTGAAATCACATTGTCCGTTTCGTAATTGCTTCATCCAAGAGTGACTGGCAAGCTGCTTCATTTTTCTGGAGTTTCCACATGTGCAGCAAACGGTGTTCCAGGTGAAGTGTTGTTTAAATTACAAACCGATTTACAATCTGGAATAAGATGAAATGAGTTTATATGGTTTTATTGATTTTTTATTCATTGCTGCCATGGGGTACACAAGAGGTTTATTTACTAAACTTGTGATTGTTAAAAGTTGCCTTGAACAAAGCAAATTTTAACGATCACAAGTTTAGTAAATAAATGTCTTGTGTTTTACGATGTAGGTTTTGGGCTATGGGTAGTGTCTTATTGAAACATATACATTATTGTGATGAATTGACAGTAACATGGTCTGAGGTTTGCGGCACGGAGCATATGTTCAACCTCGACACTTCGCATCTCAGTTGAACATAAGCTCCGAGCCTCAAACCTCAGACCATGTTACCATCAATTCATCACAATAATTTATAATGTTTTAGGCCTCAGTAAAATTCTGATTTGAACAAACTATGTTTACCTGACACACCATCTACCATTAACCTACAGCCCAATGCATACAATATAAAAATTTGTTATTTTTAAAATAATTATTAAATTTTTTTCAATTTTTCAACAAAACCATATCATGTGATCCCTCCCCTCATTGGAACAAGCTCATTCCAATGAGGGTGTGTCATGATCTGGTTTTGTTGAAGTTGTGTTGTTTTTCTTCAACAGCTCAATTGTATATTATGAGCACAGAGGCCACTGACTCTTTATAGAGCTGTCCAGTGAAGTGAAAAATCTATTCAGTGTCAGTTGTTGGAAAAAAACGAAAAGTTGATGTTCGATTCTGACTGCAGTTTTGAGATAAATTGACCATGGAACTCTGCCAAACAAGGTCAAAAAGATTAAATGCCTTTATTGGATATACATGTACTAAGGTCACATAGAGAAATTTTGTGATTCTCGGGATAATCGCTGATACTATTTTGACTGTGATTGACTGGTTGTACCTACAGTGAACAATACAATTTTTGAATAACAAAATCGTATGTCTCGTGTTGGTCCACACCAAGCCTGAATATAAGCAACCTGTCATTTGCAAAATGGGGTCCCTAGAGGGTGAATTTACTGATGCTATCCCATGCAGTGGGCCAATTTATCCTCTAGGTACATCTTTCTGTTTTGGCTTGAGGCCTTCATTCAGACTTAGGTTCACAGACCTGGGGACCTCATTTTGCAGTTGAGAGACTGCTTATTTTCAGGCTTGGTCCAGACATAAAATATGACATCAGTGTTTTTCTATATTTCCTTATATTTTTAGTGGAAGCTCCAATGAGGGTAATAAGCTATGTTTTGGGACCAAAAAAATGAAAAAGTAATGAAAATTGAATGGTAAATTTTGTGAATAACGCTGGCCAGTTTTGGAGGTTACGTTGGGTAAAGGATTAACATAGCTGCAATGACTTAACCCTTTACCTAACATGAAAAGCAGACGACACTTGCAAACAAAATTCTTGAATAACTAATTTTTTTTCATTTTTTGTCTCAAAAACATTGATTATGACCCCTCTTTGGAACGTGGTCAACGTTAATAGTGCTGGCCGGTTTTGACCATTACATTGGGTAAAGGGTTAACAGTGTTTCTACCTTATTGTTGGCTGCCTATACAGACAGCCAACAATGATGTAAAACACTGTCAAGATAACAGTGGAGTTCGCAAGGAAGAATAAACATGAAACAACTTTTTCAGAACCATGTAAAAGGGGCAATTTGTGGTTGTATGGGGTGACCTGAGGGCTAAACATAGGTTTTCTGATGGCTGATAAGTCTGCCATAGGTTTATAATGTTCGCAGATAGAAATCTGTCAATGTGCTTATGACTATTTGGAAAACACTGCCATATCAAGTTTAGTCAGAATGTGATGTTTTGATTAGAATCAAATTGAACCCCCACTGACTGATTCAAAATCAGATTACATGTTAAAAGTTTTGCGGAGTTTCATATATATTTTGTATATAGAAAACTAGCCATAAATGTGTAAAGAGTTGTAATTGATATGCCAATATTGATATTTTTAAACATATTTTATCCTTACATTTCCCAAACATTGTACCTCGATTTTTCATTTGCAATGCACTGTTCATTTTGCATTTTTACCATAATGTTGAAAATTCATATAAACAACTACAGAGATCTTATTTTTATTTAGTTTTAGGTATTCACAAATTGTTATGAGTATGCGGCCAACAGAAAAAAAAACAGTCATTGATTCTCAGGCCTGCATATCATTTTTATTACTCATGCTGTTTTTCAGCGCCATAAATTTTTAACCATTAAAGGTCTGGAGAGTTTCACACCTTTTTGCTACACTTAGAAAGTCTAAATCCTGTGACTTTGCGGTTGTTTCTAGGCAAGTCTTAGCTGACTAGGAAGGCGACTGCTACTTAGACACAACTTTCATGATACGTAGAATGTAACATGGAACTTTATCTGAAAAATATTTGTTGGGGCACCTGTTTTGTTGCAGTAAAATAGTCGGTAACAGGCCTGGCATTCTAGAAAATCAAGGAGTGCAAAAAATTGCCACCCTCGGATTGCCTAGGAATGCAGTTGCACTCGTAAATTTCAGTGCATGTGCAGGAATGCTTTTATGGCTTAAATACTCTTGGAAGTTATTACTAAGGTGAGTGGCCATTGTACTAACTTATATGTGTCCAAATAATTGCTATTGATTAGTAACTACATGTATTTGGACACATACAACTTATCTCATTATTATCTATGGAAGAAGTGGCTCAGTTGGTAGAGGTGCAGGCTGCAAGCCGAGAGGTCCTCGGTTCGAATCCCACCTGCGGCAACCGCGTTGTGTTCTTGGGCAAGACACTTCACCCCCATTGCCCACGTGGGGGCACGGTGACGTTGTGTACTAAGGCGTACTGCACGTCGATGGTGCACCTGTCTTCAACCAATGCTAACCCTGCTTGTGTGGTGTTGGTATGTTGGGGAGCTGACAGTTGTTTGCCGTTGCTCAGTGGTTCTCTCCGGGTACTCCAGCTTCCTCCACCCGTAAAACTGTCACGGTCATGGTTAGCCATTGTGCAGAAATATGTGACCTTAAACACAAATAAATAAATAAATAAATCTATGGCAGAATAAGTGTCATTTAACTGGTAGAGTGCTGGATGCCCATATTTGGTCTTTTTTCTGAAGTGCTGGTACCACAATTTAAAGGCTTCATATTCTGTGGATGTGTTTCATATTACCTTTGAAGTGATATTATTTTATTTGTTACGATTTGCCTTGTTACAATTTATGGGAGAGTCCCTGCACTCTCCCATAAATTGTAGCAAGGCAAAGATGCTCAAAGATATTTTAAGGACCAAAAATAATTAAGCACTTTACCAGTTAATTCAAAAGTGTCTGTCTTCAGCACAGTCACGGTGACATCTGGGAAAAATTGCAGGCGTGTGAAAAATCACACTCGCAATCGCTATTTCCATTTCACAAGTGTGAAAAATTGTAGGAGCGTGATTTTTTCCAAAGCTCAGAAATAGTTGCTCACATTTTTTACTTTAATCGTAATCAGAAAGCAATAGACTGTCATTTGATAATTTGTCCTGTTGTTTATTCAAAGCCCACAGGTTTGACTTGGAACACGACATGATAGTGCTCAAAATACAGATGCTGTATCCATGAAATGCACAGCATGAAGTGAAAAATAAACGACCTCTAAAACTGTTCCATATCAAAATAAGTTCTGGTCAATAGGCTGCAGTGTGCATGGATTCACAAGTGTTAACTTCTCAACTGGAACTTTTTGTTCTCTGAATCAATACGAGGTTCTGAATAGAGAGCACTGTTTAGCAGTATTGTCTTTCTTGGGAGAAAAAATCACCATTTAAATAAGTTCCGGAAAACACACTGCTGTATTCATGGAGTGACTTCAGTTCAATGGCAAGCAAAACTTTTTTTGTTATGTCAATGAGTGATAAAGGGGGGCACCATTTTACATGGGTGTGCTTGATATTCTGACCTGATTATGTTTGGGAGATGAATTAGGCCTGAACGGATTTCATAATTCAAAATAAGAAGCTGACTGTTTCCAATAATAATATGCAATGTCAACTCATCAGACCATGTGACAATCTTGCAGGTGTGCAATAAATTGCCTGCCTCGATTTTTTTTAGGCGTGCAGTAGGTGTGCTGCACGCCTGCCTGCATGCCTAAATAATGCCAGGCCTGCTGTAAAAGTTGGAATTACGCCTTCAAGGGTTAAAAAAAACAACCACTGATTCTCAGGCCTGCACATCATTTTTGATGCTTAAGTTATTTTTCAGCATTGTAATTTTTTAACCATTAACCCTTTACCCAACACAGACAATATCAAAATTTATTATTTTAAATATCATTTTTTTTAATTTTTCAAAAAATTCCAACAAAACCATATCATGTGACCCCTCATTGGAACAAGCTCATTCCAAAGAGGGGCACATGATATGGTTTTGTTGAAATGTTTTGAAAAATAATATTTTTTCAGCTGCTGAATTTGAATATTACGCGGGCGGATGTGGCCGATTCATTGGATAAGTGGTTAAAGTATGGAGAGTTTTACACCTTTTTTCTGCACATGACAGTGTATTTCCTGTGACTTTTCAGTTGTTTGTAGGCAAGTCTAGGCCGCTTAGGTAGGAAGCCAAAACTTGCCTAGAAACAACTGCCTGGATAGTTTGAGCGTAAATTGCAACTTTATCCAAAAAGGACAGGTTCGGCTCTCTGTTTTGTTGCAGTAAAAAGTCAGTGAAAGTCATAATTTGCCTTTAAGAGTTAAAAAAAAACCCCACTGATTCTCAGGTCTGCTTTTCCATTTCGTCATGTCCCGCCTTGAAAAGTCGAGGGATATCTAGTGGAGACCTCTGTCCATCTGTTTGTTCATCCACCCATCCATTCATCTGTCTGTCCATCCGTACCAACATTTTCCCTTGTATCTCTACTTTGATTTGAATGATATTTGGGGTTGTGATAGAGCATCATGGGGGAAGGATACCTGTGTAGTGTGAGTTTCTTCCACACATTTTTTCAAGAATCATGGTCTTTTTTCACTCTATCAACTTAGAAAATTTTTGGCGGGTCGGGGGCATTGGCACATGCTTTGCATTTCCCCTCTTGTTGCTCATGCAGTTTTTCTGCTCCATAATTTTTTTTATCCTTAACCCTTTACCCATCACAGATGATATCAAAATTTTTTTATTTGAAAAAACATTTTTTTAAATTTTTCAAAAAATGTCAACAAAACCATATCAGGTGACCCCTCATTGGAACGAGCTCAATGAGCTCGTTCCAAAGAAGGGGTCACATGATATGGTTTTGTTGAATTTGTTTTTGAAAAATAATATTTTTTCAAATGCTAAATTTGCATATTACGCGGGCAGATGTGGTCAATTCGTTGGGTAAAGGGTTAAAGCCTGGAGAGTTTTACATCTTTTTGCAACACTTTTGACAGTCAACATCCTACAACTTTGCAGTCATTTCTAGGCAAGTCTTGGCTGCCTAGGCAGGCAGCAAAAACTTGCTTAGAAACAACTGTCAAGTTCCTAAGAATGTAACTTGCAACTTTATCCCAAAATGGATTTTTGGGCCCCTGTTTTGTTGCAAAAAAAGTCAGTAAAAGTTTAAATTTGAGGGTTGAAACATGCTTTAACTTGAAAGAGTGATAGTTTATTTTTACAGTCAACATTTGTTCCTTCTGATTTGTTTTGTTATGGTCTGATGGAGGATGTCTGTAGGCATTCTCAAATAAATTGTAAAAAAAAATTCATGTAGACAAAATATTTCAACTCTTTACTCCTTTACTTGCGAAAACATTAACAGGATAATTTTTTTTTCATTTTTTCCCTGAATAAGTTCATTCCAATGAGGGGTCATAAGCTCTGTTTTAGATACTGAAATAGAAAAAAACAATAAAAGCTGAATAGTGTTTATTATGAATTGAGCTGGCTGGATATGACTGTTATATTAGGGGGCGTGGTGGCATTGCTGTAACCGGTTCACGTCAGATCCCCGAAGTTAAGCAATGTCGAGCCTGGTTAGTCCTTGGATGGGTGACCATCTGAGCAATTGATTCAGACTCCTGCATTGTGTCCTTAGGCAAGGCACTTAACCCTGATTGTCCACATGGGGGCATGATGATGCCGTGTACTAAGGTGTACTGCACATCAATGGTGCTCATGTCTTCAACCAATCTAACCCTGCCTGTGCTGCAGTGCAGAGTTGTGATGTTGGGGAGCTGGCAGCTGCTCGTCGTTGCTCGGTGGTTTTCTCTGGGTACTCCAGCTTCCCCCATCCATAAAACTGTCACGGTCATAATTAGCTATAGTGCATAAGTATGTGACCTTAAAACACCAATAAATAACAATAAATAACAGATATTAGTTGAAGTATTAAGCCAAACTCTCACCTGTGTAAATCAGTTTGAAGTTCAATACAATTATGGGCTGTTTGTTTACCCAGTTTTGGTGGAACTTTGTGCACAGATGATCTTTGATGTAATATGATGTGTTTTTACTTACAAAGATATACAGGTATTCTCTCCTATCCCAGTTATAGATATTCCAGCCAATAAGTATTTAGTTCCCCTTGAAAACATCAAGATATTAACATAATTTGTAGAACTACCAGGCATGATCATAACACCGCAGCCATTAGGACTGCAACGATACATCGTGATTTCCATTCATCACGATACATTTGTACACGATACGCATATCGTATCGTGTCGTGTCATGTGTATCACGATACAAACAATACACTTCCAGAAGGTTGGCATGATTTAGTCAGAAGTTGCATTTTCAGGCCCAACAAGTCTATTTTGTGCTTTTCCAACTTATAATTTCACCAGATGAGTCTGAAATTCTATCAGAATAGCTATAATTCACTTTCAACGTGATATTTACGTTCCCAACGTAATCTCCTTCAGAAGGGGATTACGTTGGGAACGTAAATATCACGTTGAAAGTGAATTATAGCTATACTGATAGAATTTTAGACTCCTGTGATTCCACTCGTTCATTTGTATTTCAGTAAAATGTCAACTCTGTCTAAATTATAAGCATAGTTTGAGACAACAGACCTCTCACCTCTGAGTTGAACCCAGACTCCCAGAGGTCCATTGGCTGAAACTTGCTTGTCTTTCACAAGCCCTAAAAAAGAAATTGGATGTTACTGGCCAAATGAAAGTTGGACTCTGTGCAGTTTGTGGGCCTTTTATTGCTGATAATTCACTCTCAATGTACTGCATGTAATGTATCATGCAAAAATCATATCGTGAAAAAATATCGCGATACATATTGTATCGTGAGTGAGAAGTATCGTTGTCATCAAAATAATGCTCAAATCAAGTCTCCGTTGAGCAACATATCTAGCTTGAATCTTTATGAAATTTTTCGGATTCAGTCTTTCGGAAAATATCAGTTTGTCAGAAAAGCGAACCATAGGTTTGCTTTCCCAACCAACTGGAATATTTCAGACTAGTGAATCTAAACATAGGCCTGATTTATTTTAGGGGTAGACTGGTTCCAGGCCATAACAGTGTGAAACTGATTGCAGAATTAGACTAGTGGCTGTGAGTTTGGATTTAACTCCTTACACATACCTGGCGGAGATTCCTGCCCAAGACACAAAATCTCTCGCTACTGAAATAAGTATACATTGGGCACGTACTACCAAATTTCTCTCATGTAAATTGAATGGACTTTTTGACCAATGATTTCATTACTTAAATTTGTATGAATTTTCATCCAATCTAGTCATGGCTGCTTGACAGCAGCCATAACTATATTTGGCCTATGAGTTTGGGTTTAACAACTTACACAATGCTGGCTGAGATTCCTGCCCAAGACACAAAATCTCTCGCTACTGAAATACGTATAAATTGGGCACATACAACCAAATAGGTCTGCATGGTATATTGATAAACCGATATATACCGGTATTCAAACCAATATCGATTGAATACCGGTGTAATTACAAAAATATCGGTTTATCGTAATTATTTATTTACCCACAATTTAATTTTCAAGATGTCTTCAGTTTCATCTGTACCTCTGAATGAATAATATTATCCCTTTACCCCAAAAATCGCGTGTAATATACAAATTAAGTAGTTGAAAAAATAATTTTCTAAAATTTCAACAAAACTTTATCATGTGGCCACTCATTGGAACGAGCTCATTGAGCTCATTCCAATGAGGGATCACATGATATTGTTTTGTAAAAAAATTTTTAAAAATCTGATAAACTATTATTTAAAATAATAAATTTTGATATCGTCTGCATTCGGAAAGGTGTTTCGAACTGCATCATCAAGACATGTTGATTCGTTCCGACTGTGACGCCTCAAGTCTCGATTGTGGTACTTATTTATGTTCAGATATCTGAACATCAAATCTATTGGAATTAGAATAAGTGAAGGTTTAGACAATTTTAACCGAATTTTCCTCTGGAAATTGAATCATCTTTTCAATCAGTGATTTTTTTAATTAAAAACTCAAGGATTATTCATCAAATGAAGTCATAGCTACTTTACAGCAGCCATGACTAGTTTTGATGAAAAATATTTTTTAAAAAGTTCACAGGTTAAAAGAGTTTATGAACATTTATTGTGTGATGGTCTGGTTGGATTTTACTGATTTTTTTTATGTACAGGGTTAATTCATAGTTGAAATTTTTTTATTGAAGTTTTTCTTATTGATGTTGCAGTAGAGTTCAAGACTCATATTTTTTACAATGATGTGCCATGACTTGTTATCATGCATGGGTGCAGATCATGGAGAGGGGAGGGGATGTATTCCCTCCATAAATTATAAAGGGGGCAGACATCATATACTCTGTCCTTCCCAAAAATATTGGTGCATTGATCAAACATGAAAACTGAAAGTCAGGGCTAGCTATTGCCATCACTTGTCTTCCGTCATCTGCCGACTGGTGTCAGTAGCCCTGTGCTGAACATTAACTATTGCATTTCAGTCATCTTCTTCAGAACTACTGGCCCAAACCCAAATAAACTTGGCACAAAATCTGTGGGGGATACCCTTCTAAGTTCATCAGATAGAAATTGCTATGCCCAATCAGTTGGTAGATGTGTCCCAGGAGCCCCAAATTGTTTAACCCTTTACCCAACATAACAACCAAAACCGGCCAACGCTATTCTCAAAAATTGCCAATTAATTTCCATTATTTTTTCATTTTTTGTCTCAAAAACATAGGTTATGACCCCTCGTTGGAACAAGCTCGACAAGCTTGTTCCAAATGAGGGGTCATAACCTTTGTTTTTGAGACAAAAAGTGAAAAAAATTAGTTATTCAAGAATGTTTTTTGCAAGTGTCGTCTGCTTTTCATGTTGGGTAAAGGGTTAAAAATCTTCTCATGAACCAACAGGCACAATGCTTTGAAATTTGGAATGCAACTTCCTTGTGCATTCAAGATTCAAGTTTGTTCAAAGTATGTTGCTCAGGCAATATTTGGGCTCATCCTTGGAGGATTAAAGTTTTTAGCCCCTACACAAAATTTCTGTTTTTTGAACCATGTGGTCAATTCAAACAGAATTTGGTATGTGGGACAGTGGAGCCCACTTAATTGGTTATCTCTTAACTGAATAACCCTGTTAATTGAATATAATTTCCCAACACAAAACTATTTACCATACCTCCAGTACAAATTTGACCTGTTAATTGAATATAGGTCAAAAAGGTTATAGAGTAAACTCCTGTTAATTGAATAAAAAATCTTGTAACGTGTCGCGAAATTATCGACTCTCCACAGTTTTCCTTTGTTTGGCCTTGGTACATCCAGTACAGGCAGTTAATCTATTATATCTTGTTGGCCAGAGCTCCATGAGCTCTGTCAAACAAGATATGATAGACTAAATACGCAGGTTAACCCAAGAATACAGCTAAATGTCCACATCCCTGTTAATTGAATACTCCTGTTCATTGAATAATTTCCCTTGCATAAAAGACTATTCAATTAACATGGTTCCACTGTAATGTTGGGGGACATGTAGTTGATCTATGGTGGGAAATTTTTTTCACACTGCCATTGGAAACCCAGCTACTAAAAATAGAAAAAAATTCAAATGCCAATATTTCCCAAGCTGCACTGAACAGAGAATTGTTTTATGGTGTGAAGCATCCTTAGGACCAGTAGAATTGAATGGGCAAAAAATTTGGCAGTATGGGGTACTATATGGTGGTAATGGAAAAATGCTGAGTCAACACTTTTCAAAAATTAAAAAAATTGTTCCTTCTCCAAAACTACCAATCATAATCTTTAGATATTTGGTATACAACATCCTTATGGGAATCCAAATCAAGTTTGTTCAAATTCAGTTCTTGGGGTTTTTTTTGGACTCCCCAAATTTTAACTTGGTGCATTATATATGAGGAAAATTCTTTAAAATCTTCTTCAGATCTACCAGTCAGAATTTTTTTTGGTAAACACCATCCTTATGACGATCAGATTCCATTTTGTTCAAATCAAGCACCTGAGTATATATTTGGGCTAATGCAACATGAGAAATATTCTTGAAAAATCTTCTTCAGAGCTGCCAATCAGAATCTTTTAATATTTGGTATACAACATCCTTGTAGGATCCAGATTCAAATTGTTTAAATCAAATCCCTAGGTTCATATTTGTACTCCTTATGGGAACCCAAATTTAACAGAGTGAAATATGAGAAAAATTCTTTAAAAATCTTTTCAGATATCGACCTGGAATATAAACTTTTGATATTTGGCAATCGGCATCCTCAGAAGGAGCAGATTCAAGTTTGTTCAAATAAAGTCCATTATAAGTTATCTCCACCAACATGTATGGTATATGGAGATTTAATACATGGATGTCGGTTTTTATCTCTGAACCACAGGCGAGGTGTTTAAATGAGACATCCAGGTCACTGATTTCCATTCTGCTACAGTGTTGCTGTAGATGGGGATTACATAGAACAGGCATGTAATAAAGCCTTGTATTGATTAATTTATTACTAACTGCTAAGTAAGTAAAGGGTTAAATTCACTCAAATCTTTTCACGCAGATCCTAGTAGAGGTGCAGTGAGAATCTACATAGATTCTCGCTGGTTTTGTTTCACGAATCTTTGCATGAAACAATTATCGGATTCTTGCCGAAATAGAAGCTCTGGTACTTTAATGATAGTCATTGCAATGTACACAAGTGTTCAAGGTGGTACTTTCATTTGCCTACTTCTTTCTGTTCCCTTTACACTAAAGCCGTTATCAATTTTTTTTCACTTCCTCTCTCTGACCCACTTTTATTTCTCTCGAGACAATGTTATCCAGGAGGGTGTTTTAGGCTCACTGGAGCCTCCAGTATTATTATATTATTCAGAAAAGTTTATATTTTTCTGAATAGCCTATTTTATTACTTTCCAAAGTGTGATTTACCAGGATTTTTGGATTTGATTATAAACGATAACTTCACAAGTGAATTATGCAATCAACAATTGTGTCATGTATCCGTGCATGCAAACGAAGACGCTTTGGTGTGGGTGTAATGGGGACTTCATTGTTTTTGTGGGGATTTTTTTTAACCCATTACCTAAGATTAAAAGCCAACGACACTTGCAAAAAAAATTCTTGAATAACTAATTTTTTCATTGTTTTGTCTCTAAAACATAGGTTATGACCCCTCATTGGAACAAGCTCGACAAGCTCGTTCCAATGAGGGGTCATAACCTATGTTTTAGAGACAAAAAAATGGCAATTTTTTAGAATAGCACTGACCGGTTTTGGCTGTTATGTTAGGTTAAGGGTTAAATAATATAATTATCGTTAATAATGAAAAGTAATAAACAGAGTAATCGCTTGACTGGACTGGTTACATGAAATAATTCATTCGAGGCGAGGGACTATATTGTAAAGCACTCGGGGGCAATCTCGCACTCGTGTTTGTGCAACGTCCCTCACCTCTCGTGAATTATTTCACGTAACAAGTCCAGTCAAGCGATTACTCTCTATTTCTTACATATGTCTACTCTCCTCATCAGACTCTGACTGTTGTTTTCAGAAAAACAGCAAGAGATTCAGGGTAAACAAATTTGGGGGAGATAACCATGGTGTATCATCATACATTTGTATAATCTATGGCTTTCTGTCTTTGTGTCCTCCAAGTTTTTAAAACAGATCTGCACCCATGTTATCTTGTTATATATTTGAATAATTTATTTGTACACATAATCATCAACTTGTTTGGATCAGATAATTACTAGATTGATTGAAAAATATTGCTTGAACACTGTAATATTTCATAGCTTTCATGCTTTAGGCAGAGATCTTGCTTTTACAAGAGCATCTGGTTGCATTGTTAACCCTTTACCTAACACTAAAAGCAGATGACACCTGCAAACAAAATTCTTGAATAACTAAATATATTCATTTTTTGTCTCAAATACATAGTTTATGACCCCCTCATTGGAACGAGCTCAATGAGCTCGTTCCAATGAGGGGTCATAAGCGATGTTTTTGAGACAAAAGATTTAAAAAATAATGAAAATTGAATGGCGATTTTTGTAAATAGCGCTGGCTGGTTTTGACCGTTGTGTTTGGTAAAGGGTTAACTATTTTTGTCACCAAACAGCTTTTCTTACCATGGGAAGTCCAGAAAGTGGAGACATGCTTGGTTAATCAAGATATGAGATACAGGTCTTTTGAACTGCGCAATACAGGTATCAGTGAAGGGTAACATTATTGTGATCACAAAAGCTGTGCTTCTTACCCTACCTCCATCCCTGCAAATAACTTAACCCTTTACCAAACATAACAGCAAAACCGGTCATCACTATTCACAGAAATCACCATTCAGTTTTTATTATTTTTACATTTTTGTCTCAAAAACATAGCTTTTGATCCCTCATTGGAACAAGCTCATTGAGATCATTCCAATGAGGGGACATAAGCTATGTACTTGATGTAAAAAAATGAAAAAAATTAGTTATTCAAGAATTTTGTTTGTAGGTGTTGTCTGCCTTTCTTGTTTGGTAAAGGGTTAATGCAGGTGAGCATTTTAGGCTCACTTGAGCCTCTTGGGTTTTTTTCTGATTTGTTCGAATGCCTTCATGGTGAAATAAAAAAAAAACACTTTCTCTTAAGCTGTTCACTTTTGGGCAAATATTTGTTTCTTTAACATGTCATTCAGTCCTCTTGGGATAAGGAAAAAAATTGAGTGCTGTGAACACTGTCAGAAATGATGAAGCTCTTCACATTTTCTGATATCCAAGTGAAAATGTTTAATTTTGAGAACTGGTGTGAAGAAAACATTTCTGTTATTCAATTATAGGTGATTTGAGACCATGTAAATATTACATCACACACTTAAAACAGAATCACAAGGGTTTTTGTCAGACATATGTATAAACATCCTTCCCATGGTAGTATTTATTGCTCTGTGACACCTGTAAATATATTTATTACACATCCATTAAACTTGAAACCCTTGTATTTCATGGAATCGCCGCTATGAAATAAATGTTTCTGTATTCAACTGGTGATGTACAAGCCAGAACCTTTTTCCCTGCACCATTTATACTAGTTCCTTTCCTGACGAGTCATTAGTTATGCTTCGAAAAGTTACCAAATTTTGTTATACAATTATCAATTATCGATTGCCTGATGTGTAGTGTGAAAATGGAAATGTCCGAAGCAGAATAAAGTTGGTTCACAAAAAAATTAGTTGACCAAAAATTAGATAATATTAAAAAAAATAATCATTTCCAACCACAACATTAACCCAGTCCTGTTATATCTAAATTGGTCAACTCTTTTACCGTAAATCTTCGAACATCTTTTAAAAAAGTTTCTCCCACCCGTTTTGCAAATCTTCCCAAATTTGTACTTACATTTTTACTAACAGTAATAGCCACCCAATGGTTGGACACAGCCGAAGAGAAAAAGCTATACAAATTTCAACAAACACGCCCAATTGTAAAAATAACAAATGAAATTTAGATTGGTTCCCAAAAGATTGTTTTGACATCATTTCCTGGGAAGCTCTTGACAATAATTTGAATTCTCAACAAAAGGAAAATGTGAACAAAATTATGCAGTGCTTATCCTACAACTTATTTCATCTGGTACTGTACTCAGTTACTCACACTGTGAGCTTCACCTAACCTGCTCATGTGGGTATGTGGGGGATACAGTTTTCTGAGATATTAGGCCTATTGACAGTAGGCAGCACTTCAATTAATAGAATCGAGTTCAGACTTTGCTTGTGATGTGATGGAAAGGTAGAAAGTCTGACACTTACTTGCCATTGTTTGATGGTTCTTTCCGGTATTTCCTCGACACAATGTCCTTTTGGGTGTTGATAGTGTCATTAAGCCCTCACAAACAAAGGAACAAGCAGTTATTGTGACTACCCAAGTTCAAACTGAGTATTAACTGTTAACCCACTGAGTATTTCAAAAATAGTTTTCATCAAATCTTGTCATGGCTGCTTCGCAGCTGACTAGATTTGATGACAAATTCATCTAAATTTAACTGAAGAAATGATTGGTCAAAAGATAAATGCAGCTAACAGGGTGGAAATTTGGTTAAATGTGCCCAAATTATATCTATTAACATGGCAAGAGATTTCCTGCCGTGGACAGGAATATCCACCAGCAGCATGCAAGGAGTTAAACAACTTGATGAAAGAGCTACCATTTCTTCAAAAAGAAACTTGAGATTAACAGATAGTTTAGAATCATTACATGGAGTGGATTCTCTTGAGATATTGCAATTAATCTTTTGTAAAGAAGGCATTTGTAATTCAATTTTTTGTGCTATCTGCATCATTACAAGCATTAATTTAATCATCAGATCACAACCTGTAAAGTTCAGTTCAGACTTTTTCTGAATACTGGTGTACTTTAATTACTTAAAAAAATTTATATTTAATTATAAAGGAATATCTCCCCGTTCATTTGATGAAGAATATTAAATTAGCCCTGAGCTCCAAATAAAGTGGTCTCCCCTTATTTTATTCATGTATCAAGATGGAGGCAGACACTTACCAATGTTGGTTATGAACACCTAAATAAATCCCATCGACCACAGTGTTAACCTTCCACTTTCTGTACAACACACCAAGTTGTTTTGAAAAAAAATACCTATACATCTACAAAGTACACCATCTCTTGAAAAAATTAAACTGGAAAAAAATATGTGCTGCCAGATCAAATTTCAGTTTAAATTTCGATTTTTTACAACTGCCGTATGGTCTTGCACTGAATGACCTTCACACTTTTTTCCCATGCCTCATGTTTTTGAGAGATTCTCACACATTCAGGCACCAAATTACAAACAAACTTATTAATCCTTTCTAAAGTGAACGAATCAAAATTTTAATTAATGGTTTCAAAGTCAAAATATATTTAACAAATCAGCTGATCAGCCCTATTTAATCCTACTCACAACATTAGGTGTCAAATGCTCCAAGTCACATGTTCACTTATTTAGTGGTTCATAACCTGTTACAGTGTGGTATTAAATACTTGGTCTTGAAACAAAGAAATCTGACAACCAATAACAAAAACTTTACTTTAACTTTTCTGAAATTTAATAACAATAATTAGAAAGAAAAAATGAATCAAAATCATTTACACTCTGTGGTTTACAAAATAACAGAAATATTTATCAGTCAGTCCTGAACATAATTCATTAGAATTCATTAACCATTTACCCAACGTAATGGCCAAAACAGGCCAGTGCTATTCACAAAAGTCGTCAATTAATTTTCATTATTTTTTTTCATTTTTTGTCTCAAAAACATAGGTTTTGACCCCTCTTTGGAACGAACTCATCGAGCTCACTCCAATGAGGGGTCATATCCTATGTTTTTGAGACAAAAAATGAAAAAAAATAGTTATTCAAGAATTTTGTTTGCAATTGTCTGCTTTTCATGTTAGGTAAGGGGTTAAGTGATATGATGTTACAGAAAAAAGGTTTATACATAAAAAAAATTCTAATGCAATATTTTTTGCAACAGGCAATCTCCAATAATTGAGCTGGGAGATGTAGATTTTTCAGATTTGGTTGGGTTTCAGTTCAGTTTCAGGAAAAATCTTGGTTCCGGTTCAATTTTTATACCCCTGTTTGAAAAATGGTCATATTATGTAATCAGCCTGTCTGTCCATCCAACTGTCTGTCCGTTGACATTCTTCGTTTCTTATCGATAACTCCAGTTTGTTGTATTTGATCTCATCCAAAGTTAGTATGTGTTTTACCCAACTAGTAATACAGGCCATGTTTGAATCAGGGGTGGCGCCAGGGAGTTCTCGATAGGGGGGCTGACCTCTCCGACAGGGGAACTATAATATTTGACCTCCCAAACGAAGGAAAATGAGTGAAAATTGGAGAACCAAAATAGAAGCAAATTGAGTATGTTTGTTGATTATTTAACGTAAACATATAATAAGGTCGGGAAATATTTCAACTATAAAGCCAGTTCGACGAACGACTGCCTAACTGTATAATCGTTTTGAAATATTTTGCTGCAAATAGAACACCGCACATTATAGTGGGATGCCATTGTTGTTTAGATTTCAATAGATTCCAAACTTTTACCATGACAATAACTGATGATTAGGTATGGAAGTAATGGAACGCCAGCTGGATAACAACTGTCATAATGCCTTACAAAGAAGAACCATATACCTCGTTCTTGATCGACACAAGACGAGATATCAACATTCGATTGTCGGAATTTTTTCGTGAAGCCGGCTTTACGAGACTCTCTGACGGACTGACTAAAAATCTCTGCCAGGGGGTGGGGGTGGGGAGGGGGGTGTAGCCCCCCTGACCCCACCCCCTGACCCCCACCCCCCACCCCCACCCCCACTTGGCACTACCACTGGTTTGAATATGGGTTCTGTCCAATTATTTTTGCATGAGTTATGACCCTTTTTTTATCCCCTGCCAAACAATGTTTTGGGGGATATAGAAATGAGGTCTGTCTGTTCGTCCATCCATCTGTCTGTCCATCTGTAACAAGTTTGAGCCTTCATATCTCAGTCAGTGGATGTTGGATTTAAATGATCTTTGGTATGCTGATAGACCACCATGTGGGAAAGGATATTCACAAGTGACAGGTTTTGCCAATTTTTTTTCTAGAGTTGTAGCCCTTTTTCCACTTTTTTCAACTTAGAAGCCCTTGGTGGGGAATACCGGTGACGTGCACCTTGTTGACTTAGAATTTGACTGTCTATTAGCTGGTAGTGTGCTAAATTATTTTTGGTCATGAAAATTTGATCACATGTCTTGGCCTTGTTACAATTTACAGGATAGTGCCTGTTGGAACTCTCCTATAAATTGTAGGAAGGCAAATCGTAACAGACTAAATAATATTACTTCAAAGATAATACGAAGCACAACCACTCAATTTGAAGCCTTCAGGTTGCAGTACCGGCACTTCAGAAAAAAGCCCAAATATGGGCTTCCAGCACTCTACCAGTTAACAGTTTTGGTTTCCGACTAATAACTCCACTTTGGATTATTTGATCTCATCCAAAGTTGGTGTGTATATTATCCAGGTAGTAATACAGGCTAAGGACGAATATGGGTTCCATCCAATTATTTTTACGTGAGTTACTGCCCTCTTTCGACTTAGAATTTGACCATCTATTAACATTTTTGGTATCTGACCAATAACTCCATTTGTATTATTTGATCTCAACCAAAGTTGGTACAGTACAAAATGGCAAACAGGCTTATGTAGCCATGCCTGGCAGTGCTCTTGTTCTAGGTGCTGAAAACACATAGTAATGAACACTTCAAGATCCTTAACCCTTAAAGGCCTTTTTCTGACCTCATAACAGGTGCCCTTAACATGCCATCATGAGGACAATAGACAAGTTACTGAGGCAGTGATTTCTTGTCAAGTCTTGGCTGCCTTAACAGGCAAGACAACCAAACTTAATTAGAAATCTCTGCAAAGCCATTAGACATGTAGAGACTGTGGAATGGTGGGAATTCAAGACCCTTGTTCAGGCCCTTAAGGGTTAAGTATTAGAGTGCTAAATTATTTTTGGTTGTTAGAATGTGTTTACATGTATTTGCCTGGTTATGCCCCTGACCTCCAAAGGAGGATTTGAGGATATCTAGTGAAACCCTCAGTCCGTCTGTCCATCTGTCTGTCCATACAAATGTTTTACATTATAATTTCAAAACCACTGGTCAGATTTGAAACTCCTGTGGTATGCTGATAGATGTGCATGGGGGAATGGATATGCTCAAGGAAGGGTTCCATCCAATAATTTTTCCCAGAGTTATGGCACTTTTTTCACTTTTTCAACTTAAAAATGTTTTGAAAATTTTCATGTCCCACAATTTCTTTAAGGCTACTTCAAACATGCCTGCGGGTCGGGGGCAGTGGCCCATGCTTTGAGTTGCCCTTATTGACAAATACATACACACTGAATAATTTCACTTTTAAGACAATATGAAGCACATCCATAGTATTCCAGATTTTTAATTTGTGGTTCCTGTACTTCAGAATAAAGCCCAAATACGGACTTCTAGCACTCTACCAGTTCACTTGGAAAAAATCTGCAATAGTTTCTATGACACCACTCACTAGAAAAACCCCTGTCTGTAAGTATCTCCATTGGGTTCAGCAGAACTTCCCTTTGATCATTCTTAGGGCTTGTAGGGGATCAGTTGCTAAGCCTATAAAGTCAAGGAAAAAAGTCATAAATTAGGGTAACAAATGAATAGGGGGCGCAGTGGCTCAGTTTGTAGAGGTGCAGGCTGCAAGCCGAGAGATCCTCAGTTCGAATCCCACCTGCGGCAACCACATTGTGTCCTTGGGCAAGACACTTCACCCCTATTGCCCATGTGCGGGCACGGTGACGCTGTGTACTAAGGCGTACTGCACGTCGATGGTGCACCTATCTTCAACCAATGCTAACCCTGCTTGTGTGGAGTTGGTATGTTGGGGAGCTGATAGTTGCTCGCCGTTGCTCGGTGGTTCTTTCTGGGTACTCCAGCTTCCTCCACCCGTAAAACTGTCACGGTCATGGTTAGCCATTGTGCAGAAATATGTGACCGTAAACACCAATAAATAATAAATAAATAACAAATGAATAAAGTTCATCTGATCTGTGTTCTGTTCTTATTGTCACATTTTCTCCCTTATTGACTCGTCCAGGGGACGAGTCAATAAGGGAGAAAATGTAACAATCAGAACACGATGCATTCGCTACTTTGTCAGATAGACCAAGTGACAAAAATCCATAGTGGTCACCAGTCCAGTTCCCTCCCAGTAAGATAATTTGATCAGTTTGTGAATGAACAAATTAAAACCGTTTGACTGTTTTGTGCTGGATCATGCAGTTCGGTTTTCCGGTTTGTTTCAAAAAACGGAACTGAAGCGCAAAACCGAAAAACCACCCAACCCTATTCAGAATCAAACCTACACCAAGCCACAGCACTCTCGAAGTTCGGCGATAAATGTATGTAATGGATCAAGACAATAATTCGGACAGCGAGTATTTTATAATATGCAGAACACAACGAGGACGGATGAGTCAATAAGGGAGAAAATTTTACTATGAGAACACAAAATATTTGCCCCTTTTCCAGATAGACTAAATGACAAGAGTACATAAGGGCCACCAGTCCAGTTACCTCCCAGTAAAATAGTTTAGATACAAAGACAGTAAATACACAGGATGACACGCATGTGTGAATGGTTTAATCGATATGGCAGGAGTGCCAGCACTGAAGGATAAACCAAGAGGTCACAGGCCTCGAATTTTATCCTTCCATGATGGCACAAGTGCCACATCGATTAACCTGTTCATGCATGTGTGTCATTCTGTGTTTATTACATGCCTTCACATCTATAAAAGCAATTATGAGAAGGACACTCAGCGATTCATTTGACAACTATCAACACAAAGAACACATTTTATCGCCAACCAAATTTGCGAGGGGAACCCGGGTTACTATTTTGTCCCCTGAGTTCCAATGTGTTCTATGTGCCTACTGGCACATAGAACACATTGGAACTCAGCGTACAATTTTTTTTTTGGCTCTGCATGATTTGTAGAAAATTCCAGTGAAATTTTGCTTCCATTTAAAAATAGTCTTTCAACGATTTCCATTCCACATATGTCTGCGGAACAGATTTTCATTTTCCGCATGGTTTAGGGTTGCTGTAGATGGGGAATTCACAGAACAGGCGTATAATAAAATTGTTTGGCCATTTTTCCTGGGTCTTGCTGTGGGGTTCTCCGGTTTGTCGTAGAAACAGAATTGAACTGAAACAAACAAACAATGCCCAACTCTATCCAATAAATTGTAAAAAAAATGTTTTTGATGAATAAAATCTTACTAAGATTTCACTTCCTATAAGCATGTTATCTGTGAAAGAAATTCTCAGATTGCATATCCCTTTCAACTCTCTACCATTTAACCCTTCACAAAAATTGCCATTCAGTTTTCATTAATTTTTCATTTTTTGCTTCAAAAACATAGCTTTTGACCCCTCATTGGAACAAGCTAATTGAGAATTGAGCTTGTTCAAATGATGGGTCATAAGCTATGTTTTTGATGCAAAAAATGAAGAAAAAAAATAGTTATTCAATAATTCTGTTTGCAAGTGTCGTCTGCTTTTCATGTTAGGTAAAGTTTGAAAGGGTTTGTCTTGTGAGAATTGTTAATTTACTGCAACAAGACACATACTTGTTTGGAAAGTCATTTTCTCATCACTTTGTGAATGAATGACATTTCATTCATTTACAGTAATGAAAACATTCCACAAACACGAAAAGCATTTTTAGTATTTACCCATTCAATATTGACCTTATCTGAAGCTTTACAAAATGAATTGATCCCATTTCATGTGTTTTCTATAAGAAATTGAATGTTACAACTTCCAAAAATTATAACCAATAGCAGAAATTTTTCGTTCTCATCTAGAAGTGTCAGTTGAATCCTGGAGAGTGAAGGAGTGCTTAATTACTGTGGCAAACATGTTTTCTGTCACTGGAACAGTGGATCCTTGTAAACTGAATAGCCACTTTGCCAGTGAAAATTATTAAGTTAACCCCTAGCATGCTGGTAGTACAACAGAATTTTCTCCAATTACTCTTTTTTTTTTCTTGTTTAACTATCAATTTATCCAAGATATATTTGGTGATATATCAAACTGCATTATACGAAATATTTGCTGCAGAAAACTTTGCTATTTAGACATCAGATTGCAGAGGGTTAACAGGTTTATTCAAATTTCAGAGATTTGGGCATTTTCCAGCTGTATTCTGGAGATAAACTGAGCATTTATTTTATTATATTTTGTTTAACAGAGGTCGTTAAGCTCTGTCAAATAATATATAATTATTATGCCCCCCGAATTAAGTCGGGTGGCATATAGTGATTGAAGTGTGCGTGTGTCCATCTGTCCATCCATCCATCCATCCATCTGTCCGTCTGTGTGTGTGTGTGTGTGTGTGTGTCCGAGCCAATAACTCGAAAACTGTTAGGGCCACAGTCATCAAACTTCACACAATTATAAAGGACCATGGGAGGATGTGTCACACACCATAGCCGGGTTTGTACCTTCAAGGTCAAGGTCACATTTCAAAGTCACACTAAAAATCAGTCAATATTCATGTCTCACCCATAACTCGGAAACGAATCGTAGTACAATTGTTAAACTTTTTACAAATGTTAACGACGGTCAGAAGGTGTGTCGCGTATAATAGTTTCCACCGCATCTGCAAGGTGAAGGTCACAAACAAAGGGGGGGTATGTGTTACCTTAGTAACATTCTTCTTGTTTATTTATTTATTTATTGGCATTTACGGTCACATACTTATGCACAATGGCTAATCATGACCGTGACAGTTTTATAGATGGAGGAAGCCAGAGTACCTGGAGAGAACCACAGAGCATCGACCAGCAACTGTTGCCTCCTCAATACTCTAACTCTGTTCAGGCTCCACTCAAGCAGGGTTACAACAGTTGAAGACACGTGCACCATCGACATGCAGTATGCCTTAGTACATGGCATCATCATGCCCCAATGTAGACAACCGGGATAAAGTGCCTTGCCCAAGGACACCACACGTGTCGTCCCGGACGGAGATTGAACTCCAGATCTCTAGCATTGAAGTCCAGCAGTCTACCACTGAGCCACTGCACTTCCAAATAAGATATAATAGATTAACATCTTTCATGCTGCTGGTAGGTATTCCTGCCCAGGACACAAATGTAACCTGTATGCAATTAACAGATCTAATTTGTACTGAAGGTACGGTAATGGTTTGGTGTTCAAATAAATTAATATTTTAAGTTGACTGATATCCTATTAACCCTTTACCCAATGCAGTCGATATCAAATTTTATTATTTTAAATATCATTTTTAAAATTTTTGCAAACAATTTCAACAAAACCATATCATGTGACCCCGCATTGGAACGAGCTCGGTGAGCTCGTTCCAAAGAGGGGTCACATGATATGGTTTTGTTGAAATTTTTCGAAAAAGAAAATATTTTCAGCTGCTGAATTTGCATATTACGTGTGTGGATGCGGGCGTTTCATTGGGTAAAGTGTTAAGTGGGTGGGAGCACTGTGGCTCAGTAGTAAGAGCACTGAACTTCAAAACAAAAGGTCCATGGTTTGATCCTGACCAACACTGTGCCCATGGGCAAGGCACTTAATCCCAATTACCCGTGATGCTGTGTACTAAGGCATTCTCTATGTCCGTGGTGCACTTGCCTTCAACCGCTGCTAACCCTGCTTGTGTAAAGCTCATATGTTGAGGTTGAGGTGTCTTGATAGCTACTCGATGGTTCACTCTGGGTACTCCAGCTTCCTCCACCTGAATCAAAAATGAGTCATTTGCAGGGCCCTATTTGGATGGTCAGATAAGACCTGTAACCAACAGCAGGAGTGAAAGTGTTTTAACATGAATTGTATTGATATGAGAGTTTAGTTGACTAAACTTGAATTTATACTAATGTTGTGGTAATGATTTAGTCATGGATGCCAAAAGTGACAGTAAACACCAATAAATAAATTTAATTGGCATACATGTATTTTGACAAAGGTGCACAATGGCTCAGTGGTTATGGCTTTGGGCTTCAAGGGGGTGCAGTGGCTTAGTAGGTTGAGGTGCAGGCTGCAAGCCAAGAGGTCCTCTGTTCGAATCCCACCTGCGGCAACGATGTTGTGTCCTTGGGAAAGACACTTCACCCCTCATTGCCCATGTGGAGGCATGGTGATGCTGTGTGCTGATGCATACTGCATGTCTATGGTGCACCTGTCTTCAACATAGGCTAACCTAGTTTGTGCAGAGTTAGTATGATGGGGAGCTGAGAGTTGCTTACCATTGCTCAGTGGTTCTCTCTGGGTACTCTGGCTTCCTCCACCCATAAAACTGTTGTGGTCATGATTAGCCATTGTGCCGAAATATGTGACCTTAAATACCAATAAATAAATAAATAATTGGGATTCAAACTGAATGTTCCACAATTTGATTCCCACCAGTGACAATTGTGGGGGCATGGTGGCACTGTGTGCTGAGGTATAATGCACGTTGATGGTGCACTTGCCTTCAACCAATCCTATCTCTACTTGTGTGGAGTTAGTACATTGACGTAGTTTGACAGTTGCTTGCCACTGCCTGGTGGTTCTCTCCAGCTTCCTCTACCCATAAAACTGCCTCACACGAGGAGACCTGGCTGCCAAAAGTGTCGTTAAATTCCAATTAATAAATCTTACGTATGCTACACTATACCATAGGACCTGGCAACCAATGCCTGATGCCCTCTAATAATAATAACACTTTGGCCGGTCGCTAATTTGTCTCAATTCTTGGTTGAGAAGGCCTTGGTCTCCCCTGTTCTCCCAACTGCCTCCCTATTCCCACGCTTCTTCCTATTCCCACGCTTCTTCCTATTCCCACGCTTCTTCTCTCCTCCCAACTGCTTGATGACATCCCTTGCCCCATTCTTCCGAATCTCTCCGATTAGCATATTAACCCTCTCCCTTGAGTATCTCACTAACCACATGTCCTTCATTCTCCCATTCCACTTCCCCATTATACTCCCAGTGAATCTTATTTTTTTAGATTGGTATTTTGGGCACTCTAGAAGATAGTGTCCAGGGTCTCCACCGCAACTAAATTACACATCTGGCACTCCTTTTCACTGTTTTTCCTGATTTTTCCCATCAGCTCCAGGGACCGCAACCTCAGCTTGAACAACAGTGACCCCCCAAAAGTGCCATCAAGGTACTCTTCAAAACCAGGCTTCTCTTTATCACCCAGGCTACCCAAAGACCTCTTTGATTTTGACCCCCTCTCACCAGTTAAGGTTACCATCCTCCATGACCCCTTCTCTGTTGGTATTTTTACCCTGGTTTGCCCCTACATCTAGGTCCGAGATCTCCAGTGAGTAGTTCTCTATTAGCTCCCTCACTTGGACCATCCACCCTGTCTTGATATTTGAGTTCACAATACTCTGGAACATCACTTTACACCATCGGCTGGAGGGGAGATTTGCCAAATAATTAAGATAACCAAGTTTCAATAAGTCTATCCTGTCCTTGATCCTCATCCACCCAAGCTCCCCCTCTATGGTGGGTAATATCAGTAGAAACAATTAGTTATACTTGACTTTATACTTGTAACTGGTAGAGTCCTGGAAGCCTATATTTGGGCTTTATTCTGAAGTGCAGATACCACTACGCAAAGGCTTCATATTCAGTAGATGTGTTTCATATTTTTTTTTAAAGTCATAGCATTTAGTCTGTAAGGATTTGCCTTGTTACACCTTATGGGAGAGTGCCCAGGCCTGGCATTCTTAAAAAAGCAGGAGGGCTAAAAATCGCTCCCCTTGCATGGCCTGGGGAATCAAGTAGCTCTCCTCCTCAAACTTACAAAAGCTAAAAGTGGCAAAATGAAGTTATATTATTAATGAATAATTCTAACAAGGTAGTCTCTGTGAAATGGCTTACACTGCCCCTCCCACACCTTTGGGCCTCAACAAGTCTGAGAGGTGAGGGAGAGGCAGTGTAGCCATCTTACAGAGACCACTAACAAAGCAGAGAAAATCATTATTTTCTGAGGCCCTCCTTAATCTTTTTAAGACCACCAGTAGGCAAGCGAATAAATCGCTCTCCTGAAAATGCCAGACCCAAGTGCCCATAGGTACTCTTCCATAAATTGTAACAAGAAGACATATGAGCAAATTTTGATAGCCAAAAATAATTTAGCTCTCTACCAGTTAATAAAATTCATCCAGAAAACTGATCAGCTTTATATGAGAAAGGATTTCTGGGTGCTCTCTGGACCTATTTCACCAGCTGATGTTAACAAACTTTAATTTTCGTCTTTCTCCATTTAGACTTGACAAAAACAAGGTAATCAACTCACTGTCTGGAAGCCTGCAGTCAAGTACACTCACACCAGTTTTGTTGCATAGCCGACTGGGTTCCTATGAATCTAAAATTTTTGGTGGATTCAAATCAGGCAAAGAATTCTGAAGCCAGGTTTCTCGGGTTTCTAGTAAAGTATAGGATGGTTATTTGTCTCAGTTAAGATCCCTGTGATATTGCACTGTGTGACTTTATATTGATTTTATCAGTTCTGACATTTCTGTTGACAAGTCTTATTCCTACAGCAGTAGTTCTTCTGTTGACAGCCAAAATTGATTGTTTCTCAACTTATTTTTAGGAATTTTCAATGACAATGACTGTGCATCAGTTCTGAAGAACTTGAAAACATCATTCTCGTGATTCTCATCTAGAGGTCTCTTGAATGTGCTTAACTGTTTGAGTGCTGGAAGCCCGTATTTGGGCTTTTTTCCAGAAATGCAGGCACCAAAACTTAAAGGCTTTCTTCTTGTGTTCCAAATAAAAGTACAGGTGGGAATAAAAGTACAGGGTGGAACATTTATCGAAATTAAATAAAAATACAGACCCAAATAATAGTGCAGGGTGGAAATCCATTGAGGGGGTGGGGGAGTAATGCTAGTTAATTTTATCTAAAAGCCAACTTATTTTCCACTATTGCAGTAAGTTTTATTAAAGAAAACTAATAGGCATTTAGGCATCATGATTACAACAATGAATATACTGTGCTAAACAAAAGACTATCACACAATGTTGTGAAGATTTACTAATTTGAAGATTTTCTTCCTGTTAGGAGGGCAATTCTAATAAAAATACAGGTCCAAATAAGGTGCATACAGGGTGGAAAAATCCCCCCAAATTCATAAACATACATGTATATTTATTAGGAACACAAGAGTATGTTCTGAATTTCTATTTTGTATTATCTTTTAACCTTTTACCCAACGTAAAACCGGCCAGTGCTATTCTAAAAAATCGCCAAATAATTTTCAGTATTTTTTTCATTCTTTTGTCTCAAAAACATAGGTTATTACTCCTTATTGGAACGAGCTCATTCCAACGAGGGGTCATAACCTATGTTTTGAGACAAAAAATGAAAAAAATTAGTTATTCAAGAATTCTTTTTGCAAGTGTCGTCTGCTTTTCATGTTAGGTAAAGTGTTAAAAAGAAATTTTTATTTACTCTGCATGGTGTTGCTTTGTTACAATTTAGGCAAGAGTGTCTATTGGCACTATAGCATAAAGTGTAACAAGCAATTAATTTTAATAAGGTAAATCCATGAGAACAATTTTGATGACCCCCCAAAATAATTAGCACCCTACCAGTTAATAAGATTAGTCCTATTTATTGAGTAATCTTAAACATAGGGGCACGGTGGCATTTGCAGTAACTGGTTCTCATTAGGTCATCGTAGTTAAGCAACGTTGAGCCTGGTTATTCCTTGGATGGGTGACTGTCTGAGTGATCGATTTGGACTCCCTGCATTGTGTCCTTTGGAAAGACACTTAACCCTGATTGTCCACATGGGGGAACAATGGCACCGTGTACTAAGGCGTAATGCACATTGGTGGTGTGCAAGTCTTCAACCAATCTAACCCTGCCTGTGCTGCAGTGCAGAGTTTCAATGCTGGGGAGCTGGAAGCAGCTCACCATTGCTCGGTGATTCTCTCCGGGTACTCCGGCTTCCTCCAACCATAAAACTGTCACTGACATGATATGACCTTGGCTGTTAAAGTGTCATTAAACCTTAATAAATAAATAATCTTACACATAAATCTTATCCCTTAGGCCACACAAAGTAGATGTTCTGTTTCTCAGGCCAAGTTTTGTAAAATTGCATGCGGGCGGGTGGTTTTTTATTTTATATTTTATTTTTGTAGTTATTTCTTTGCCATCAGAAGTTCATATTTTTGGTTTATTTTATGTTTTAGGCCTCATAATATACAGAATAGCAAGGGTCGTGGTGTATTTCGTCCTTTGGGTGCAACAAGGCTTTGCAATGCTAAAGCATTGCAAAGCCTTGTTGCACCCAAGGGACAAATTTATCAATTTTATTAACCTGTGTAAAATATCAGACATAAACCATTTAATTTTTATTTTTTCAAGTTTGCAATGGTCATAAAAAGAGCATGTGGCAGCCAAAAGGATCATGCGGGAGGGCCTGAGAAACAGATTTTTAATTTGATTAAGCCTTACAGAGGGTTCATACAGGTTATGGAAAGTCTTGGAAAAGAGGAAATTGATTTTCCAGGCCCTGGAAAAGTATGGAAAGTTGGGGTGGGTTTCAGAAAGGTTATTGAAAATGAATAGATATTTGTAACATAGGTATTTCTCCTCTCTAATGTGACCATTCAAAACATATTTGTACTCCCAATTAGAGGGTTCACCAAGAATCGCTACTTGACTCATTGATGTTTGGCACTTCTGAACCCTAAAAGGCCAGGTGGTTTGTATACATCTTTGCCACACTTTGATAGATTACATCTGATGGACTTGCAGTTGTTTCTGGGCAAATCTTGGTTGCCTATAGGCAGTAAGACTTGCCTGGAAACAACTGCCAAGGTACTTTGAATGTAACTTAAAAGTTACCTGAAGCCTCAATGTTCGAGCCTCGGTTATATTGCAGTACAAAGGGATTAAAGTTGGAATTGGGGCCCTTTAGGGTTAAAAGAGTTGTATGGGGGTGGGGGGAAAGAATTATGTGTTGAATTACATTTAACCTTTGGGATTATGGAAATTTGATGGCAGAGGTATGGAAATGTCATGGAAAACCAAATTAACTAATCAGTATGAACGCTGCTTATAAACTTATGGCAATTTCTGATATCTCATGCAAGCTGTTTTTTATCATACACAGTGGGAGTGCAGTGGCTCAGTAGGTAGAGGTGCAGGGTGCAAGCTGAGAGATCCTCCGTTCGAATCCCACCTGCAGCAACTGCATTGTGTCCTTGGGCAAGACACTTCACCCCCCCCCCCCCCCCCCCCCCCCCATTGTTCATGTGGGGGCTCAGTGATGTTGTGTACTGCACGTCGATGATGCACCTGTCTTCACCCAATGCTAACCCTGCTTGTGTGGAGTTAGTATGTTGGGGAGCTAACAGTTGCTCGCTGTTGCTCGGTGGTTCTCTCTGAGTACTCCAGCTTCTTCCACCCGTAAAACTGTCAAGGTCATGATTAGCCATTGTGCAGAAATATGTGACCTTAAACACCAATAAATAAATGCCATGCACAGTCTGTTGAGACCGATCATCCTCTTGTTTATTCATCCATCAAAATGGCGGCAGACAATATCTACTGTTACTGTAGAGTATTTAATACTTGATCTGGTAACAGAAAGAAATCATTTATTTATTTTTTTATTTATTTAATTTATTTATTATTTATATATTTATTTATTGGTGTTTAAGGTCACATATTTCTGCACAATGGCTAATCATGACCGCGACAGTTTTACGGGTGGAGGTAGCCAGAGTACCCAGAGAGAAACGCCGAGCAATGGCGAGCAACTGTCAGCTCTCCAACATACTAACTCCACACAAGCAGGATTAGCATTGGTTGAAGACAGGTGCACCATAGATGTGCAGTACACCTTAGTAGACAGCGCCACTGTCCCCCCACATGGACAATGGGGGTGAAGTGTCTTGACAAGGACGCAACGTGGTTGCCGCAGGTGGGAAATCAGAGATCCAACAATTTAATAGCAAAAAAATTTAATAGCAATAATTAGACAGAATTAATGATACAAAATCTTTTGTTCTCCAAGTTACTTTACGGCAAAAAAAAAGTACTACTCGAAATTTTGGTATTTTGACATCACTGTTGAGGATTAACCATTGGAATTGCTAATTCTGTACAGAGGAAAAATAGTAAAAAAAAAATGGTCAAAATGATAGAGCTGAAATCGTTAACTAATTAATCGATTAATCAATGATCAACATCGTGATCGATCCAAAAAGTATTTGATTGATTAACCATTACTTTTGAACTACTGTATGATATGGGTTAACAAAGGAACAAACTTGCTCCAAAACAGGCAAACATTGTCACACTAACTCACATCAATTATATGAGACAGAGTAAAGCATGCAAGTTACTTGCTGACATACTTGTTTACTTGCATGATCATCATACTGTATCAGTAGCTGGAAATGGTCATTCTTAATTAACCCTTTACCCATTGCAGGTAGCTGACGATCTTGCAAAATAAATTCATGAATTACTAAAAATTTTCAATTTTTGTCCAAAAACATAGCTTATGACCCCTCATTGGAACGAGCTCATTGAGCTTGTTCCAATGAGGGGCCATAAGCTATGTTTTTGAGACCAAAATTGAAAACATAATAAATTTGAATGGAGATTTTTGTATATACCGGAAGCCTAGTCAGTTTTGTTTGTTTCGTTCGGTAAAGGGTTCATGCTGTATATCATCAACGGTATGGCAGTTATTCAGATATCAATTTGGACAATTGATTAATTGGTTCACCAAGGTTAATCCATGTGAATAAGCGATCAAGAAAATCCCTTAACCGTGTCAGCTCTACAAAGTGATTCAGTGGAAGCCTGTTGATTGAATAGCAACTTTACTATTGCAAAATATTCAGTTAACCCTTTGCATATCGAATTGGCCGCATCCACTTGCGTAATTTTCAAATTTAGCAGTTGAAAAAAAATATAGATTTTTCAAAAAGTTTCAACAAAACTATATCATGTGACCCCTTATTGGAATGAGCTCATCAAGCTCGTTCCAGTGAGGGGTCATGTGATATAGTTTCGTTGAAATTCCTTGAAAATTTTTTAAAAAACAATAATTAAAATAATAAATTTTTATATCCTGTGCATTGGCTAGAGGGTTAATGATGAGTATTCAGTTAAAAAGAAGTTGATCATTTCCTGAAATTCTAGTAATGAATGAGAGAGCTCATTGAGCTTCATGAACCAGGATATAATATAACAATAACATGTTCTTTTGAGGGCGTTATGGTTCATTAACGGCCCTAGAAAAATGATTAACAGCCCGAGGACCACTTAAAGGCCTGAGACGATGTTAAGGGCCGTCAGTGGTCCCGAGGGCTGTTAATCATTTTTCGAGGGCCGTTAATGTACCATGACGCCCGAAAAGGAATATGTTATTACTACCACTTACCAAAGAATGCCATTTCAAGCCTTGAAATTTCTGGCTTTCAACTTATTTCTAGATTATCAAGGCCCTCTTCATCTAGCTCGCTGTTTTGAGACATTTTTGATTTGGAAATAGAAGAATCGGATTGTCATCGGTTTATTTACAAACAAAGGTCAAAGTTCAAAGTTGAGAACAATTTATTTGGATGACTCAAAAATAGGATTGCTGGAATTTGGCTGAAGCGCTTTAACTACAAACTCACGCCGTTATTTACAAAATGAGATTATTTATCGTATCAATACTCACCACCACTTTTAAATCCTAAATGAAGTTAATAATCCGAAATAAATCATGGTTTAATCTGTTTTGTTGGAATAAATGGACAACAAAATTTCGAGCACATTAGTGTCATTTTTCCGGAACATAAATTACCCACATTTCTGGGCTCGCAGGCCATTTTCATTATTAAAGTTATTTTTGCGGGCTGTTATTGAGTCTTATCGTCCACCTCAGATCATTTCAATATCCCAAGGAGCGCTCTATAATGTGGTAATAATAGATGTCAAGCTCGTTCCAATGAGGGGTCACATGATATGGTTTTGTTGAAATTCCTTGAAAATTTTTTAAAAAACAATAATTAAAATAATAAATTTTGATACCCTGTACGTTGGGTAATGGGTTAATGATGAGTATTCAGTTAAAAAGAAGTTGATTATTTCCTGGAATTCTAGTAATGAATGAGAGAGCTCACTGAGCTCCACGAACCAGGATATAATATACAGTGGAGCCCACTTAATTGGATATCTCTTAATTGTATATCCCTCTTAATTGAATATAATTTTCAAACACAAAAACATTTACCATACCTTCAGTACAAATTTGATCTGTTGATTGCATATGGGTTGTAGAGTAAACTCCTGTTAATTGTATATAAATTTTTGTAATATGTCGAAAAAATTACTATGACACGCACCAAATTCCCCTTATTTATCAACCTTTTTGGCCTCACTACATCCAAAACAGGCATTTATTCTATTATATCTTGTTTGACAGAGCTCTATGAGCTCTGTCAAACAAGATATACTGGAATAAATGCTCAGTTTACCTCCAGAACACAGGAAACTGACCAAATCCCTCTTAATTGTATACTCCTGTTAATTGAATAATTTTCACATGCAAAATGGATATTCAATTAAGAGGATTCTACTGTACTACTCAAAGTTTGCTAAGCAAAAAGTATATCCAACTACCTGTTTTACGTTTTAGTTGAAATATTGTAATGAAAGGTGTATATATTTTTTATTTAATTATATCCTTAATGATTTAAGTACAGAAATTAAGATTTTATTTGTGTTTGACATTATTTTTTAGCTTTTGAATACGATAACCATGGAAAATGGATATTATTGGTAAAAGAGGAAATTTTTCAAATTTGCCAAAAAGTTGACCGAGCGAACTGGTTTGGGTTCAATATCGAGTATGAGAACCATTACTTGACAATGCCTTCTCATGCTCCCAATCAGGTTCCTGGTGGTCCTCTGTGGGATGTATTTCCATTCTTGGACCAGCATGCCACCAAGCTCCTGGACACTTCTTGGCTGTACTGGGAGGGCTGAAATTGCAAGCTGCAACTCATTCCAGATATTTTTGATTGGATTGAGGTGAGGTGATCTTGCTAGCCAGTCCATATGCTTAATCCTCTCCCTCTGTGGGTACTTCCCGACAGCATAAGCAACATTAGGACAGACATTATCGTCCATCAGAATGAATCTATCACCCACTGCACCTGCATACAATCTGACGTGGACATCCAGGATCGCATCAATACACTGCTGTGCAGTCAATGTACCACGTTCAAGGACACAGCTCTGTATGTCCATCCCTGCTGATGCCGCCCCAGACCATGATTGAACCTCCACTATAGCGGTCATGCTCAGCAATGTTGGCTGCATGGAATCACACTCTTGGTCTTCTCCATACCCTCGAATGCCTATCTGTGTGGTCTAGGCAGTACCTTGACTCATCTGTAAAAAGGACAGGTCACCAATCTTATCTGGTCCATCCAACGTGGTCCATGGCCCATTCATATCGTGCCTGGCAGTGGTTCTGGGGCAGCGGAATGCAAATACATGATCTTCTCGATCGGAGACCACCTTCGTGCAACCTTTCCCGGATAGTCTGCGTCAAAACATTTACCTCAGATGCATTCTGGAGGTCACTGCAAAGCTGGGTTGCTGTGGCATAGCACTTTCTACGGGCCTGAATGATCAAAAACCGGTCTTCAGCTGCAGATGTTTCCCTGTCTCTGCCACCACCATGCCATCTTACTGGTGTGCCATACTGCTGAAATCTTGCCCAGGCACGCACTGGTGATCAGCGTATGGTGCACACCAAGGGCTTCACCAACCTGACGATGAGTAGCCCCTTGCTCCACCATCCCTACAGCCCACCACATTTCTGCTTCAGACAAATGTCTTTTTACATTTGCATTTGCCATATTCAATCATTAAATCACAAGGGTTTGTGTTGAAATGAAGATTGAATACCCTACACATGTCATGTACATGTAAACAATACATGAAAATGTCATGAAAATCAAGGGGTACATGCTTTCCATGACTGAGAGCTATATGTAAACACTGGGGACCATCTCAATACATTCCTCAATCATATCCACCAAAAATATTGCAAATATGTCACAAGCAAATTTCACAATGATGTGTCAAATATTTGGTGCTTAGCAAACTTTGAGTAGTACAGATGTAACTCCTTGCAAGACGCTGGATATTTCTGCCTAGCACAGGAAATCCAATGCCACTAAAACAAGTAAAATTAGGGGACATTTACATTTTCATGAATTTTTCATCAAAGCAAGTCACGGCTGCTTGTAACCTGTCAAGAAATTTCCCTGACTCTCCCCAGTTTTCCTTTGTTTATATACCTATTTGTCCTCAGTCCATCCAATACAGGCATTTAATCTATTATATCTTGTTTGACAGAGCTCATGGAGCTCTGGAAAACAAGATATAATAGAATAAATGCTAAGTTTATCCCTAGAATACAGGAAAGTGACTCAATCCCTGTTAATTGAATACTCCTGTTAATTGAAAACAATTTCATTGGCAAAGTGGCTATTCAATTAATAGGATTCCACTGTATTTACAGAATATTACAAGCTTTCAAAAAGCATTTGTGTGATCAAGACTGTACCTGTTTCTATATATGAAAGAGAGAAAAACACTTCTCAAAAAAGAAAACCACATTGCTTTTATGTTTTCTGTATCTTAGTCATTAGAAGCATTCAAGGTGAAACAATGGGTAGTTCAGGTGATTATTGTGTTTGTTCTGTAGCAAATAAAACATTGCAGACTCAACATTGTATCAAAATTACAAAATGAGCAGAAAGTTTGTTGTTTATTACTTTATTGGAAGCTACAAATCATCCAGCATGTAAAGCCTTTCAGTTCCACTAGTTTTGTACCATATTTAATTTTTTTCAATTGAGTGGCCCCATTTAACCCTTTACCTAACATGAAAAGCAGACGACACTTGCAAAAAAATTTCTTGAATAACTAATTTTTTTCATTTTTTGTCTCAAAAACATAGGTTATGACCTCTCGTTGGAACGAGCTCGACGAGCTCGTTCCAATGAGGGGTCATAACCTATGTTTTTGAGACAAAAAAATGAAAAAATAATGAAAATTAATTGGCGATATTTGAGAATAGCGCTGGCCGGTTTTGACCGTTACGTTGGGTAAAGGGTTAACACTTTTGCCAAAGCCAAAACCGGCCAGTGCTATTCACAAAAATCACCATTCAATTTTCATTATTTTTTCATTTTTTTGTCTCAAAGACACAGCTTATGAGCCCTCATAGGAATGAGCTCATTGAGCTCATTTCAATGAGAGGTTATAAGCTATATTTTTTAATGAAAAAAATGCTGCAAGCCGAGATGTTCTCAGTTCGAATCCCACCTGTGACAACCGCATTGCATCCTTAGGCAAAACACTTAATCTCAATTGCCCACATGGGGGCACGATGGCGTTGTGTACTGAGGCAGGACGACCTGTGTTGTGTCTGTGTGCAAGGCACTTTATCCTGGTTGCCAACATGGGGGCATGATGACACCGTGTACTAAGGCATACTGCACATGTCTTCAACCACTGTAACCCAGCTTGAGCAGAGCTTGAACAGAGTTAGAATGTTGAGAAGCTGACAGTTGCTCATCGATGCTCGGTGGTTCTCTCTGGGTACTCCGGCTTCCTCCACCCGTAAAACTGTCACAGTCACGATTAGCCATTGTGCATATTGTAAAAGTATGTGACCTTAAACACCAATAAATAAATTAGCATCTTTTTAACCCATACAGTGTTGTGGGGAGGCAGAATATCGGAATGGGTTCTGTCCATCCTTCCATCTGTCCTTCCATCCATTCTTCTGCACACGTGGCCTTCTGGCCCACCTTCTGTCTGTCATTCCCCATTTCTTGTCATCACATTTAAAAAAACACTGTTCAAAATATTTTTCCCAAATTTAATATATAGCTTTTTTATGTGCACCCATACTATGTATGGTACACATAATGTCGGCATCCGGGGTGGCCATCCATCGTTCGTCCATCCTTTGTCTGTCCGTCTGTCCATCTGTCTGTCTGCCTGTCCGTCCGGCATCTGTATCCATTTCTTTGGCATTCGATAACTTGTAAAATATTACTTGGATTGTCCAGTTACTTCATATTTGTGTTCAGGTTACTGATGTGCCAAGCTGTATAGTTTTTGGTGTAAATTGAATAATTTGATCCTGAGATATTAACCCTTTATCCTTCAAATTGAAAATTCCTCCAATCCCTTTGGCATTCGATAACTTGAAAAATGTTGCTTGGATTGTCTAGTTAACTTTATATTTGTGTTCAGGTTACTGATTTGCCGAGCTGTATAGTTTTTGGTGTAAATCTGATAATTTGATCTTGAGATATTAACCCTTTATCCTTCAAATTGAAAATTCCTCCAATCCCTTTGGCGTTCGATAACTTGAAACATATTGCTTGGATTGTCTAGTTACTTTATATTTGTGTTCAGGTTACTGATTTGCCGAGCTGTATAGTTTTTGATGATTTGATCCTGAGATATTAACCCTTTATCCTTCAAATTGAAAATTTCTCCAATCCCTTTGGCATTCGATAACTTGAAAAATATTGCTTGGATTGTCAAGTTACTTTATATTTGAGTTCAGGTTACTGATGTGCCGAGCTACATAGTTTTTGGTGTAAATCTGTTATTTTGATCCTGAGATATTAACCCTTTATCCTTCAAATTGAAAATTTTTCCAAGCCCTTTGGCATTCGATAACTTGAAAAATATTGCTTGGATTGTCAAGTTACTTTATTTTTGTGTTCAGGTTACTGATGTGCTGAGCTGTATAGTTTTTGGTGTAAATCTGATAATTTGATCTTGAGATATTAACCCTTTATCCTTCAAATTGAAAATTCCTCCAATCCCTTTGGCATTCGATAACTTGAAAAATATTGCTTGGATTGTCTAGTTACTTTACATTTGTGTTCAGGTTACTGATTTGCTGAGCTGTATAGTTTTTGGTGTAAATCTGATAATTTGATCTTGAGATATTAACCCTTTATCCTTCAAATTGAAAATTCCTCCAATCCCTTTGAGATAACTCAAAAAATATCAATCCGATTGTCATGTTACTTTATATATTTATTCAGGTTACTGATGTGCTGTGCTGTACAGTTTTTTATGTAAATCTGATAATTTGATCTGGAGATATTAACCCTTTATCCATCAAATTAGACACTCCTCCAATCCATTTCTATATGTACCCATACCTTGTATGGTGTAAATAGTGTCGGCATCCGTGGTGGCCCTCCGTCATACAACTTTCTACTAGTTGTGCGTATGGGTACACATTTGATGATTTCATCGGCCTATTTTTTTGATAATATCATGAATGGGACTGGGACCCAGCTCTGTCCAAGGATTTTTTTCAAGAGTTATTTCCCTTGTTGGACTTTCTTCATCAGATGATGAGTGTCTTGTCATCACATTTGAGAGAAAACTTCCAAGATTTTTGTTCAAAATTTAATATAAAGCATTTTCGAGATAATATGAATGGGATTACGAACCAGCCAAGTACAATTATTTCTTTGAGAGTTATGGTCGTTATTGGACTTGGAATTTTTTGTTTTGTTGTCACACTACCATTTCTTGTCATCAAATTTCAAAGAAAACTGTTTAAGATTTTTTTCCTAATTTTACATATAGGTTAATGGTGATAATATCTTGAAGAGGCTTGTGATCCAGCTGTTGCCAAGTATTTCTCTAAGCGTTATTGCACTCATTGGACTTAGAATTGCTTGTTTTCAAAACAGTGGAACCCTGTTAATTGATTAGCCACTTTGCCATTGAAAATTAATCAATTGATAGGAGTTTTCAGTTAATACAGATTTGATCACTGCTTTATTACAGAGATAACCTATGCATTTAATCTATTATATCTTGTTTGACAGAGCTCATCGAGCTCTGTCAAACAAACTATAATAGATTAAAAAGATTAAATGCCTGTATTGGATGTTCAGAGTCAAAACAGGGGGGATTCAGTGATTGTCAGCATAATTTCTCAACATATTATATTTTTATTCAATTAACAGGAGTTTACTCAATAACTGTATGCAATTAACAGGCCAGATTTTTTTCAGAAGGTATGATAAATAGTTTGGTGTTTGGAAATTGTATTCAATTAACAGGGTCATTCAGTTAAGAGATATTCAATTAAGTGGGCTTCACTGTAATGTCTTTTGAAGAGGGCACCATCTTCTAGCTGCTCTGTTTGATCCCACTGATCGTTCTCATTGGCAACATCAGATAAAGAAATACACTGGGCATTCACATGACTCATGATCTCACACTTCAGGTTGCCTGGCGTAAATGGAGCCATAGTACACTACCTAGATTTTAGCATCTTTTTGTAAGATAATTTTGCTTCATTAGCCTAAACCTCCACTAAATTTTAGTTATTCTGTTTGTCATGAATTCTGTTTGCTGTGAGTGATGTGCCCTATCTCTTCAGCATCTACGGACCTGATTGAGTTTAAACTCAGCAGGTGTATATTTCTATCCGATATAACTAAATCAACATCTTTGGGGTCAATAATTGCATTATTTACCAAAATCGACAGTTGTGGTGCAAGATAGGGGTATGTATTTACTGTAGGTAAAACAATTTATGACTTCGGAGCAGTCTATGATATAAGGGAGATAACTCAAAATTTTTGTGTTCCATTTTTCACGTGATTAGATTTAAAATGTGATTTGATGATAATTAAATATAATATGTATTTTTAAAACAAAATTATTAAGAAAATATTAACTATTCAATACCAACACACACAATACAAAAATTTGTTTGTGGTTATCAATTTTTCAAAAAATTTCATCAAAAGCATATCTTGTGTTCCCTTTTTGGAACAAGCTACTTTGAGGTTGATCAGCTTGTTCCATTGAGGGGGGGGGGGGGGGGGGGGGGGGAGGGTCATATGATATGGTTCTGTTGAAATTATGTTTTTAATCTTTTTTTTAACTGCTCAGTTTGTAAATTATGTGGGCGGTCGTGTCCCAATTCGTTAGATGAAGGGTTAAAAAAGCTGTGAAGAAAATATCAAATGTTAAGACAGAACACAACAAGGTTGTAGTATGGGAACTGGCTCGACGACCCGAGGTGGAGTTCTTGCTGAATTTCACGCTGACATTTGGCAGAAGAAACTTCACCAAGGGTGATTGATTCCTTTCCCCATACTCTACCCAAGTTGTGCTCTGTATTTATTCCACAATTAAACTTTAACCCTTTACCCAACGAATCGCCCACATCTGTCTGCGTAATATGCAAATTCAGCAGTTGAAAAAATATTAATTTTTCAAAAATTTCAACCAAACCATATCATGTGACCCCGCATTGGAACGATCTTGTCGAGCTCGTTCCAACGTGGGGTCACATGATATGGTTTGGTTGAAATGTTTTGAAAAATTTGAAAAAATGATATTTAAAATAATAAATTTTGATATCGTCTGCGTTTGGTAAAGGGTTAATTAAGTGAATGAACCTGATATTTTTACAGCAGTGTGATAACCTTCTTACTTGACTCTGTTTTATGTCAAAGCTTTTTTTTCACATCTTATTGTCTCTCAGTGGCATAATATCCATTCAGATGCCTTCTTATATGATGACGTTCATATGCATAATCCAGATTCCATGTGTGGTGTATCTACAGTTGAAACTAGAAGTCATGTGACCATATTGTGCACTACTTTGAAGTAAAAGTGCTCTGAGTAATTGCAATTTTGTCCCCGTCAAACTGCACCATTAGCGTAACTCAATTCCTGTAGAAAAACCGAGTGCTCGCCTCTACAGTTGTATACAACTAAACCATTAACATCTTTCCTAACCTGTACTGGGATATAGGTAGTGACGTAAATAGATATTAAAATATGACTGCATTTACACAAAGAAGAGAGTACATTACTACTTAATCGCAGAGCCATATATTCTCCACTCGAAAAGTGTTCATAATTGTTGTCCGAAACTGCACAAGAAATACTTGCAAACTTACATCACATGGACCACCAGGTGCAACTCGGTGGTCCATGTGAACAAAGTCTGCAAGTGCTTTTTGTGGGGTTTTTACCTGCGTCGCCAGTGGCAGAGCAGGTCTAGTAACCGCTCGACTCCATCCGTCCGTCAGTCTGTCAGTCCGTCTGTCAGTCCATCCTTCAGTCCGTCCGAAATACTTCTTTCGTCAAAGTTTTCTTGGCTTCTATGAAAGGGAATGATTTTATATTTGGTCTGCTGCTTCATAATGATGAGTTGTATCGTGTATCTAATTTTCAGATCTGCCATGCAGCCACTTCCTGTTTGCCGATACTTATTGCATGCAGCGACGCAGGTCCAGACCCAGTATTGGTCTTGACTTGTTTCCTCAGAAATTGAAATAATTACTAAGTGAAAAATGTATCCCACAGTGATTTAGTAGTAATCCACCCTCTACATACTGTAGTCATAATATTTGCTTTCTGTTTGATTTGTTCAGTTCGTGATTTCTCTACCGACTCCTCTAATAATGCATTATATTCTGCAGTGCACCGCATAAATACTCTTGTCTATTGCAGACTACTTCATTCTTATGCAATAAGGAGCTCTTTAACTAACGAGCATTTTCTGTTTCAGATTAAAATAATTTATTCACAGTATACACAAATAATGGTTACAAATACATATATTTCATATGTTTAGTAAATAGTATACTGTAGGGGGTGGCATTGCCAGATTGGCTGTCTACCTGACACCCCCTGGAAGGAAGTGTAGTTGCAAACAGACTGACCAAACGGTTAGGAAAAAACAGTATGTGACATTAAGTTGGGACTGGGACTCGAATTTTTTCATTGCCAAGTGCATTTGCAGGATGTTTTCCAGCACAAAAGGCAGTGTGGTTAGGGATTGATACATTGGTATGAAACTAGCTGCTCTTAGTGGCCACTCCATTACTCGGTGCCAGGTCCCATCAAGCACTCGATGTCATTCGGAGAGAGATAATGGGATAAATCTATATGAACTGAGAGTCCATGTCGGTCAGCGCATTCTGTTAATTGAAGTCCTGTGTTAATTGTGACTTCTTGTTTCAACTGTAGAACATTTCCCAATATCTGTATTATATCGCATAATATAAGCTATCTCCGCCAACATGTATGGTATATGGAGATTTAATACCTGAATGGTGGTTTTTAAACACCAAGCCGCAGGGAGGTGTTTAAATGACATCCAGGTATTAAATCTCCATATACCATACATGTTGGTGGAGATAACGTTTTTGTCACATTTGAAACACAATGGAAACATAGTGGAAACAAATTTGTGGACATGTTTCTCATGCTCCGCAATCAGTTGGACCAAACTTGTGAAGAATTGTTTTGTTTTTACAAATGCAGAAGACAACAGATAGAGTTATGTCCCTTGGGTTGTTATTGGAAACGTAAACATAATCTAAATATTTGTTGACACATTTACTCTTATTTTATTTTTCTCAAGTTGTTTGATTTAATTATTCGTCTGTTTAATTAATAACAGCAAAATATGATCGAATTGTCAGAAATCTGATATTTGTGACTATTTTCAGGTTTTTGGTTTGATTTTTATACCGAGGCGAGTGAATGCGAAAAGCTTTCATTTAAACTATATACCCCTGATGTTTTGCATGCCCTTATACCCTGGATGTGACACACTCTCATATACCTTGGATGTTGGGTGTGCCCCTTTGCCATGGCTATATTTGTCCTAGGCATTCTGACCAATCAAAAGACAGAATTTATCGGGATAGAGGGACAATGTTGAATACCCACAGCAATCTTGGTATAATAGTTGTTTCAGAAAAAAAATCTGCCTTTAGGCCAAACAAAATTAAATAATTGATTCTCAGGCATTTTTTTTTTTCAACGAATGGGGGAGGGCAGTTTATATTTTTGTTTTTTATTCCTGATGGAATGGTTGCCGATGCCTATGAAACTGATTTGTGAAATAAATACTAGAGCTTCTATGTTGATTTTGCTGATAGTTTTTTTTTTCTGTAACAGCGATCACACAACACAAAATCAATATAAAACAACTAATATGGAGATCAAAAATAATAAGGAGTTTTTTAACTGATTGAGTGCTAGAAGCCACAATCAGGCCTTTCAAGAAATTGAGGGTTCCAGTGTAAAAGTAACATTTTCCTTACCCATGTTTCATATTCAGTATTCATAAATAATAGTTTGTTTATACAAATATGTTCTATTACAAATTATTGGAGAGTTCCTGTTGGCACTCTCCAATAATTTGTAATAGAACAATTTTTGATGACAAATTCAGACCACCAAAAATAATATAGTCCTCAACTAGTTAAATAAAAATAAATATTTATTTTGTATACAATGAGAATTGTGTCAGAATAACAATACTGTATCAATGTAAACAACATAATGACTCGCAAATCGCGATGTGATACCGCTAAAATCGCAAGGTAGTCTTGTACATTTTGAATTTTGCCTCTGAAATAAAAATGACAAACATGGGCCAACAAAATGAATGCGCCAGTGCCTGAGAATCATTCTCAAAGGATTAATTTTTTTTAGTCTTAACTCCTTACATGCTGCTGGCAGATATTCCTACGCAGGACAAGAAATCTCTCGCCATTAAAATGTGTACAATATGAGCAGGTTTCAACACATTTGTCTCTGTAAATTGTCTCAACTTTTTGACCATTGACCTCTTGGGTCTTACTTTTCAAGGATTTTTCATCAATTCTAGTCATGGCTGCTCCAGAGCAGCCATGACTAGATTTGATGAAAAATATTTTAAAATTACTCAGAGGGTGAAGAGTAAAAATCAAGTGGGATGTGCACGACCCAGTGCTTACCTGCTTACATCATTCAAACAGAACAGATGCACTGGTTTGGAAAGTGTCAATAAAGAGACAGAAACTGAATTACTTATTCTCTATCATTCCCCCTGTTGGGACCCCAAGAAGTGAAGCAGTGCTTGTTTATTGAGGTAAACAAATTCTGCTTTACTGGCAAAATAGGACCCAGAAACAACACTTGGGGTATAAGTACTATAAAGTGGGTAGCCTTGGTATAAATAATTGGCTAAACTTGCCTTCATACCAATGTTGCAGGCATGATATAGCCATAGATGCTGAAAGTGACCTTAAATATCAATAAATACTCTAGATCCTTGTAATGTACAACAAACTTTACCCAAATATAAATTCTATAAAAAAAATATTTTCAGAATAATGGTCAAGCTATATTGTAATGTCCTCAACTGTCTACATGCAATATCAATATATCATTCCTTGAATGCAACAAGGAGGCATCATCTGTAATGCTTTGCCATTGCAGATGACACATTGTTACACTCGAGGGCTGATATTACCATGGTGTCATTACCATACTCATTTTGGTCAAACATGCTCAGTTCATGTTGATTGCTCATATATGATTTTATGCTCAAATGGGGATGTGGATTCAGGCCTGGAAGTAAAGAGCTTACATAATAACCGGTTAGCGGGTTATACTATCTAGCATAGTGGTAAACTATAGAAGAAAAGTGTTATTATGTTTTCTGCCTACTCTGTTTTTACTACGCAGCCATGCTGTTTACGTCTTAACTCTTTCAACACGAGAGGCCGCTTTTCCGGTCCAGCAACACAATACGTCATAATTTCATTAAGTAGGATGGCTACTAAGTGAACGTATGTGGTAGAACAATTAATATTTTGAACGTGCAGCCTGAAGGCTGCACATTGAACATATTAATTGCTCTACCCCCAAATAATGGATATGGACTCTTCCAATTTTTGCCATTTAACTGGCATGGAAGATACCACCAGTGTTCAAAGGGTTACCAGAATTTTTTCCAAAATAAATAGCAACAACTAACATGCCATTTCACTGTTTTTTTAGGCATTTTTTTTAGCTCATCTTGACAAAAGCAAGCTGAGCTAAGCTCATCGCTCTCCGTCCGTCGTCCGTCGTGCATCCAGTCGTCTGTTGTCCAGCAACACCATGTTTTGGTCTTTTCCTCCAAAACCACTGGGCCAATTCAAGTGAAAGTTTATGTGAGTGATGGTCCCAAGGGAGGGAGTGGGGGAAAATGCTCCAAAATATTTTCTAAACCTTCTTCTCATGAACCAGTGTGTACAATGACTTGATATATAAGTGCTTGACTCATGCAAAAAAAAATTCCCACTTCCCCATGGGAACCCTGGGAGCTAAAAATAGAAATATTTTCAAACGCTTATATGTCCCAAAGCTCATGAAACAGAGAGCTGTTATTTGGTATGAAGCATCCTAAGGACCAGTAGAATTGAATGGTAAAAATAAATTGCCATCAGTTATGTTGGGGTGTTCTGTGATGGGCATCAAAAAAATGCTGAGTCAGCATATTTGCAAAAATTTTAAAAAATCTTTTCTCCAGAACCAATCATCAGAATCTTTTGATTTTCGGTATACAGCATACAGCATTCATAGGGAGGGGGGGGGGGGGGGGGGGGAGTGGTGTCAGATACAAGTTTGTTAAAATAAAGTCCATTGGTTCATATATGGGCTCAATACAGAAGCCCGAATTTTTATCTTACGGTAATATGGGGAATATTCTTTAAAAATCTTCTTCAGAACCACCGGTCAGAATCCTTTAATGTTTGGTATACATCATTGTTATGAGGGTTAGATTCAAGATTGTTCAAACCAAGTCCCTAGGTTAATATTTGGGCTTCCGTAGGAAGCCCAAATTTGAACTTTGTTAAAAATGAGGGATAATTTTTTAAAAATCTTCTTCTTCAGATCCACCAGTCAGAATGCTTTCATATTTGGTATTCAACATCTCTAGGGTGGTCAAATTCAAATTTGTTCAAATCGGATCCCAAGGTATATATTTGGGCTCAATATGGTAGTCCAAATTTTTACTTAGTGCAATATGAGGAAATTTCTTTAAAAATCTTCTTCAGATCCACCAGTCAGAATGCTTTCATATTTGGTATACAACATATCTAGGGGGTGCAGATTCAAGTTTGTTCAAATTGGATCCGTAGGCTAATATTTGGGCTTGCTATGGTAGCCCAAATTTTAACTTAGTGCAATATGAAGAAATTTCTTTAAAATTTATCTTCAGATCCAACAGCTAGAATGCTTTCATATTTGGTACACAACATCTCTAGGGAAGTCAGATTCAACTGTGTTCAAATTGAGAGCCTGGGTTAATATTTGGGCTCCCTATGGGAGCTGGAATTACCCATGTTGCTGAAGAATTAAAAATTTTGTATTCAGTACCCTCTTGAGGTGTGTAACTAAGATTAATCCACATAGGTTGTAACAAGGGGCTTCATAGGGGAGCTCCACATTTTACATTATGATCAGCTGAAGAAAGGGCATGATGCCCCAATTAATTTTGTCTCTCCTGAGGGACTCAAGGATTGACAGTCTATCCTATGGAGATGGATTGCTTAATGTAGACTCATTCTTGGACTCTGTTTATATTGTGTTTTGTTCAAGATGAGCGCTTCAGGCCCTGTGGGGCCTCTTGTTTGTTTGGGGGTTTTTTTTGCTATTTATTGCGTCGGAAATTCTTTTTAAAATCTTTACCTAACAAGAAAGGCAGACGACACTTGCAAACAGAATTCTTGAAAAACTAATTTTTTTTCATTTTTTGTGTAAAAAACATAGGTTATGACCCCTCATTGAGCTCGTTCCAAACAGGGGTCATAAGCTATCTTTTTGTGACAAAAAATGAAAAAATAATGAAAATTAAATGGAGATTTTTGTGAATCCCGCTGGCTACGTTTTGCCATTACTTTGGGTATTTATTTATTTATTTATTTATTGGTGTTTTAGGGTCACATGCTTATGCACAATGGCTGATCGTGACCGTGACAGTTTTACGGGTGGAGTAAGCCGGAATACCCGGAGAGAATCGACGAGCAACTGTCAGCTCCTCAACATTCTAACTTTGTTCAAACTCCACTGAAGCAGGGTTACAGCTGTTGAAGATATGTGCACCATCGACGTGCAGTACGCCTTAGTACACGGCGTCATCGTGCCCCCATGTAGGCAACCCGGATAAAGTGCCTTGCCCAAGGACACAATGCGGGTCATCCCGTACCTGGATCGAACTCGGGACCTCTAGCATAGAAGTCCAACAGTCTACCACTGAGCCACCGTTACGTTGGGTAAAGGGTTAAGATGTAAACAGCATGCCATGTTCTATTCACTAAATGCAATTCAAAACCTTTGAGTGGTTTAGTCCAGAAACAGTGCCATGTCGGTAGGCGAAATATGCGTGAATAGCAACATAACTTTTGTTACCAGTATATTGTCATAACTGAAATTTTGTTAATGTATTTTATAAATGGTGTAAGCCCCACGCAACCTGAATGATTGTTCGTGCGTTATTTCCAGCCCTGTGTGTTTGTATGAACATGTAATAAATGCAAAGGTGAACTGGTCCGATTTAGGTATGATTGTTATTATGTCGGGCCAATACACATTGCACTGTGAAGTAACTATTCTTCATCCTTCTGCAGAATAACAATTAAATCCATATTGAACCCATCACATTATGCATCAGGTGATTTGGTACTTGACCACTCGGATCCAATCCTGGGGAGAACCAACCCCTGGAAGTGGAGCAATACTTTTTTTTTTACTATGGTAAAGAAATCAATTTATTGGTATAATAGGACGAACGCCTGGGGTGTGGGTCCTCTAATGTTGATTTTTAAACTTTACTTTATACTTGTTGGGGCCTTGATATGGCCATAGATTCCGAAAGTGACCTTGAATAACAATGAGTGAGTAAGTGACCATCGGGTGTATGAACATCATTATATACTTGGCCAGTAGAAATTTTAAATCAGTAAATTTGCAGCTTATGAATCACTGGCTAGCCTACCTGGTCATCACAGAAATACAGATTTGCGTGTTGTATCATCGAGTTTCCAGTGGTTAAGGACTTAATTGAACAGGTCGATTACTTTATTATTATTATTATTATTATTATTATTATTATTATTATTATTATTTATTGGGGTTTGAGTAGAGCCCTGCAAATCACATTCGAATCGAATCGAGTCTTTTATTGGAAATCGAATCGAACCTCGTATCAAATACAGGCGTCTTGAAGGTCCTACTGATAAAATATTCCCGCCGTAGTCCTCGGTGAAGATTACTTTTCTCGGGTTGCAAATTCCTTGTATCAACCTCAAGGAAACTCAAAATAGAATAGGATCACACTCGGCACCTGTGCCGACTTATGCGATACTGCTTGGTAAAGGTCGTCAGTGAGGTAAGATACAGCACACAGAAAACCGCACTGTACTGATGATATTTTTATTATAGACCTGCCTTCAAGTAATAATTAATTAGTATACCTACTAGGAGAAGGGATTTGGGCTTCTATAAAATTCATTTGTGACGAAAGCAAGCGACAAACTTTTTGTTGTAGTTATTGCTACAGCGTGTTCTGGGAGCGCGGTGGCTCAGTGGTTACGGCATTGAACTTCAAACCTCGTGGTCCACTTTTCGGTCCCCGCCACGGTTAAGTGCGTTTTGTCCTTGAGAAGGCACTTAATCCCGATTTCCCACGTGCGGACACTATGGCTCTGTGTGCTGAGGCGTACTGCACGTCGACGGTGCACCTGTCTTCAACCAATGCTAGGGATTCTGACAGCTATTCACCGTTGTTCGGTGATTTTCGTCGGGTACTGCGGCTTCCTCCACCCCTAAAACTGCCCGACACGAGGCTGCCGAAAGTGTCGTTAAACTGCAATAAAAAAATAAATACAAGGTGTTCTTTATCTCCATTTCAGACTGAGTGAACTGCATCAACTTCATCTTCTCGGTGTCTCTGGTACAAATCTAATGTAGGTTTGACAACATTCCTTGAAAAATTAATCGCTGCATTTGTGACAATGACGAAGATGTAAAAATGGTACCTTGATGAATTGATGATTTGTTAATTAAAGGCACATTTTACAATGTGAGCTTGGAGAAGATGCAATTCTCACACAACTTTGTTTTCGATTTTTCAGTATCACACAGCATGCGTTTTGCCAGTTTATCCAGTGCTCACCTTTGTTACTACCTGCGAAAAGCCTGTATGTTAAATTTTAGCTTTTAACCCCACTACCGATGTAAAGCTTCTTCTGCGGTTAAAACGTTTACAATGAGAATTCCATTACAAAAATTTACCCCTATAATAGGAACTACATCCAACTTGACCCTTGACATGACCCAATATGCTGACTTAGATAAATTTACACTTCGAGATGTTACATTCAAACGACGTTTTGCGGTACTAACTGCTACTTGCAATTACTTAAATTTAAAATACCTAGAATTAAATATTTAAAATAAAACTTGAAAATTATTAATAATAATTTGGCTGAAAAGGCAGGGTAAATTCAATAAACTTTGACAATGTGTGTAGCTATCAGTCAAGAATTCGCGTGCAGCTTGAAGTACTCCCCACGGCGCAAATGTAAACAAAACAAACCCATATGTTCGTTCATCTGCTAATTTTGTCCATTTTAACTAACAAAGTCTATTATTTATTAAGAGCATGGAATAATTAAAACAAAAAAGGTACTAGGACCGGCAATGAGATTTCAACCCCTTATAAAAAAAGTACCATGATAAACCATGATAAATCCCAAAATACCCTGGTAATACCATGGTATACCATGGTATTACCAGGGTATTTGGGGATTTACGATGGTTTACCATGGTACTTTTTTATAAGGGACCACTCGTAGAATAAGGATTTTAACCACTCGGCAGAGAGTCGAGTGGTTAAAACCCTTATTCTACGAGTGATTTAAATCTGCTTACCGGCCCTAGTACCTATTTATTCTATATATCAGCAATATTGTACTCCATCGGATACTGCAGGGAATATTTGATGACCGAAATATTAATAATAGGCATGTAATAAAGTTAAATGCCCATCCATCAGGTTGCTTGGTACCAAATCACTATGTGTTTTGTGCAATACATACCCATATTCCCTAGAAATGTGATGTAAAATATATGATCTCTAAATTTGTACCGAGACTTTCACTAAATAGTTCATATTGTTGTTTTGCTAGGTTTGTTGTTTCCATTAGATCATCTCATGTTATAGTGTATTTTTTTATTTGTTAAATATTATTTATTAGAATGTAATGCTGATATTTTAAAATTATATTGCGGTATTGCTCAATATAAGTGAATATTAAATTATTTTGTATTATATTGTGTTGTATTTTTTTTTTTATTCTCGAACTTTGTTCTCTTTTATCTTGCGGGGTTAATTCCCACTCAAATGAAAAATACTTGAATTTTGGCCCCTTCCTTGAAAAGTGTTTGAATACGTTTCTATCCTTAAAAAGTACTTCATATTTCTCCACTTTCCTTGAAAAGTACTTGAATTTCATTCAAATACGAAGTTTCATGATAACACATCCGACATACATGCAGTGTCACAAAATTGGTTAGGAGCCACATCCCTTTGATCTCTATATCATCCATTGAATGGAACAAGGTTCCATCTGCAATGCTACAGCATTGCAGATGGTACCTTGTTGCACTCTGGGATGATGTCAAGCTTGTTGGGTTTCCATAAATCAGGTCCTTGAGACTGAAATTCTTTTGAGTTGTTGATATGAAATTTATGACAGTCTTTGGAAATGGTGGTCAGAGTCCCTGAAAAGTGCTCAAATACTGCAAGAATTTGATTCTCTGATATTGGTGACAACCCTGCCTGAGAAAGAGATGGCAAGGCATTAACCTTTCGCCTATAAAGGGACATATCTTCCGAACACCAGTCTTTTCTTACTTTCAACTCGGTATGCGTAAAGTTTCATGTAAAACAAATGAAGGCAGTCAGTGTATCGACAACACACTGAACACCTAACTGAACAGGAGGAACAGTGATAATTTAATCTTTAAGCCCGAAGACAGACCGGTCCATTTCCCTGTTTAGATCTTCCTGCAACTTAGTTGTATCAGCTTTACTCTTAATTGTGCGATAGATGATGCTACCATCGACAAAGAGACGAAGTGTTCTCTAATGGTATGATTGAAAGTGATTGATGTATATACGGAATAGAGGCAAGGATATAGTGGAAGATTGAGAGCCATCAAGAAGAACTTTTTGGGATCTATTGGCCAGAAGGTTGAATATTCATTGTGATGTAGCACGGTTTATACCATAGTAAGACAATTTGTAAATAAGGCGTTTGTTATTTTTTGTTTGTTGTGCGTTTAGATTTTGGTTTATTTGATGAGTAAAATCAATTTGCTGAGATTCACACGAGCGTTTACGCCGAAAGCCATGCTGTTTGTCGTCCAGGATGTCATGTAGTTCCAAATGATCCATGATGTTACTTGAAATGATATTTGCAGCGTATACATGTTAAGGAGATCGGGCTTTAATTGGCTGGGTTTTGTTTATAGCCTTTTTTGAAGACAGGACAGACATGGGTCATTCTTCAGTCGTCTGATACTAAGCCTGTTTCCACTGAAATGGTGAAGATGTGCCACGTGTGTTAAAATGGGAGCAATGACATGGCTTAGTTCTTTCTGGATTTTACCATGAATACCATCAGGAGCCAATACTATACAACTTTTACAACTGTGTTTTCTAGAATTGTATTTTCTACCTATTAATATAACTGACTAAAATGAATCACGAGCATTTCAAAAGATATGGCAATTTGTCAACTGGCAAATTGCCACATCTTTTAAAATGCTAATGGTCCATTTCAACCCATTTAAAATCATAATTAGAAAATACAATTCTAGAAAGTACAATTGCAAAACTTTCATAGTATTGACCCCCAGGTCCCATAGCTTTATGAGGCTTAATGTTGGACAGCAATTTCTCTACCCCCTTTACATTTATTGTGATTGTATCCCTGGTGGGGTGTGGGTTTGGGCCGTTATCCGGAATCGGTATATTTTGTTCTTTGAAGAATGTTTTTCGGAATTGTGCTTTCAGGAGGTTAGCTTATTCAACAGATTCAGTGATAAGGGTGCCATCTTTCATTTGGGAGGGGGGATGAGAGGGCGTGTTTCAGCTTTCTTGGATTTCAGGAAGGACATCATTTTTTTTCTCGAATTTTGTTTGTTCTCTTGTAAATTGGTGTATACAGGAGCTGGAACAGGTAGGTCAAGAATCATGTCGTTAACATACTTCCAATAGCTCTGTCTTGACACTCTTTGTATTTCTGCCCTGGGTGCTTTGTATTTTGGTGTGTTTCTTGGTCTTTTGTTTTAGCGCTTGCTTTAGTTTCTTTATTTTATTTTTCACTTTGATGTTAATCCAGGGTAGTTTGTCCTGTTTCTTTATGGGTTTTGTTGGTATGTGTGTACCAACGGACTTAACTAAGGAGACATGCCTTGAATGAGTCCCAGGTGGGTGTTAGCACATTTGATATTTTTGTCGAGAGTGTTGTACCAGCGAGTTAGGAGATCGCTACTGATGGCATCAAAGTTAGCTTTCCTATATTGCATGATCTTTCGTGGGGGTATGGTGTTTTTGACACAGCTCAGGTCAGCATGAGTTTCAACGATGTTATGGTCAGCTTTGGCAATGGGTGAAATCACATCATGTTCTGTGAATAATTCGTTTGAGGATGGGTGGGGTAGGGAGGAAACAAGTTGTTTGTTAAAACAAATATGGGCTTGCTTCTACATCAAAAGCCACGCACCGGTAGCGTAGTCAGGGCGGGCGGGGGAGGGGGGGGGGGCTTTCCCCAGTCCCCACTGCCCCTTAAATATCCGAAATTCTATAATTTGTCTTGGACATCAACATGAAATTACAAATGACAAACAACGCTTGACGTTCTTTCGATCCCCAAAATTGCGTCATTTTGGGCACACTTTCCTAATTTTCTCCTGAGTTATTCTTTAAAAATGTACTCCCTTCAGCCACAGCAACGCTAGAGAGACACCGCCTTGATACATTCCTCCAGCTCATCCTTAGATCTTCATGATATATGCCTTGGGTCATAAAAAAGCTTGGACATTCCAAACGATCCATGTGCCTCTCAACCCCCCCCCCCCCCCCCCCCCACTCCCCACACAATATGAATACCTAGCTATTCGCATGTCAGGAACTCAATCGGCATACCTTGGAGTTGTGGATGAACGCTTTATTGCTTCAGTGCACTTAGAATCGATGTCTGAACCCATTTTAGTAGAAGCGTCAAATCTATACTTGGTCTGCTAGGGAGAGATTTGGTGTCTAAACCAAAAGCTAATCGGCTCTTCTTGGGGTGTCCAGAAGATGGCCAATTGGGGAGGGTGTAAGTCTAATTTTCCCCAACTGCAATGGCTCATGGACAGACTGATAAAATATGACAGCTCTATCATTAAGGTGTGACTTTCTCGGAGGTATGCCTTGACGGTGTAGATGGAATACTAGTCAGTCGGGATTATAGTTCAAAACTTAGGAGTACTTGTTAGTTTATTTGTGGGTGAATTGAAAGTTAGTCACCCTGCCCCAATCTCACACATTTCCACTAGTTCTACCATGAATCCGTGAACCAAAACATACCAATGTATCTGAGACAAATTAACGTCCAAATACATTTTTATCATTTGAACACACAAGCCCCACTTTCCAGGGCCTTGTTAATAAGGCCTAATTTCATAAAGTAAATGACTGCTCAGAGAATGTGTGGGCTATACCAATAAATATTTTGTACGTGCAGCCTTGGGCTGTACATTGAAAATATGACATGGCCCATTCCCAAATAAGAATATGGGACTCTTTCAACTGAAGCAATTAAACTGACACGAAAGCTGTCATCGACGAAAGGCAATAATGTGTTCTTACACTGTTGAACGTACACCATCTAATAAAAAACGATTCATAGAAATTAAAGGCCTATTTCTAGTTTCCATCCGATATTATCAGAACATCACGCGGCAATAATGTGTCCTTACACTGTTGAAGGTACACCATCTAATAAAAAACGATTGGTGGAAATTAAAGGCCCATTTCTAGTTTCCGTCAATATATTATCAGCATATCGCGCGGCAAAAATGTGTCCTTACACTGTTGAAGTACACCATTTAATAAATGAAGTGTCAATGGCTCTGTAGCTTAACTTGTCTGTGTGTTGTGTTTGATGAAAAGGATAATGTTTATGAAAGGATTATGAAATAAGACAAGAATTGTGATAATTGGGAATATGTTAATTTCTGTTCCCTGTATGCTATGTTTTTAATAAAAATAATATGAGGTTTAGACTGTACTAAAGAACTGGGGTGGGTTAATGTGGCCTTCACAGTTAATGTATGTGGCCCTCACTGTTAACGTATGTCAACAAAAGTTACCAAGTTACAGTGAAATTATTCTAAAACGAGTCATCCTATCAAGTTAATATGAAATCCCTTCATAATTATGGCCTGTAAACTGTGCTGAAGGTTTTCGGGCTTCAGGCCTGGGTAGCCATCACGGTTGACCAATTCCAACTAAAAGGGGACGTCCTCATCTCGATATTACACTGAGTCATTCTACCAAGTTACTATAAAATCCCTTAAAAAATACGACCTGTACTCTGTACTAAAGTTTTTCGGGCTTTGGGCTCAGGCAGCCATCATAGTTGAATGATCGCGCCCAAAAGGGGACGTTCTCATTTGGGCATTATCTGGAGTGATCCTACGAAGTTACAATTAAATCCCTTCATAAATATGACCTGTAGATTATGCGAACGGTTTTCGGGCTTCGGACCCCTGTAGCCGTCACAGTTGGCCAATCACGACCAAAAGGGGAAGTCATCATCTAGGCATTATATGGGGTCAACTTAACAAGTTACACTAAAATCCTTCCATAAATACGACCTACAGACTATGCTAAAGGTTTTTGGGCACGGGCAGCCATCACGGTTGAATGATCGCGACCAAAAGGGGACGTTCTCATCTAGACATTATTTGGAGTCATCCTACTAAGTTACAATGAAATCCCTTCATAAATATGACCTGTAGACTGTACTAAAGGTTTTCGGGCTTCGGGCCCCTGTGGCCGTCACAGTTGTCAATAAAGTCCAAAAGGGGACGTTCTCATCTAGACATTATATGAAGTCAACCTACCAAGTTACAATGAAATCCCTCCATAAATATGACCTGTAGACTGTGGTAAAGGTTTTCGAGTTTTGGGCTCGGGCAGTCGTCACGGTTGACAGATCGCGACCAAATGGGGAAGTTCTCATTTGGACATCAAACGGAGTCATCCTACCAAGTTACAATGAAATCCCTCCATATTATATATGACCTGTAGACTGTGCTAAAAGTTTTTGTGTTTCGGGCTTGGGCAGCCATCACAGTTGACAGATCATGTCCAAATGGGGACGTTCTCATCAAGACATTATATAGATGCATCGTACCAAATTACAATGAAATCCCTTCATAAATACGACCTGTAGACTGTGCTAATGGTTTTCGGGTTTTGGGCTCGGGCAGCCATACTGGTTGACCGATCGCGATCAAAAGAGGCCGTTCTCATCTAGACATAACCCCAAACCTGCATATGCAATTTCGTGATGATCAGACAAGAACTACGGGGCATAGCCTGTGCTAAAGGAAAATGTGAAGACTAACAGACTTCCGCACGCGTGATGACATTAGCTTATCTTAACTTGGTCAAGTTAAGCAAAAAACGATTGATGGAAATTAAAGGCCTATTTCTAGTTTCCATCCGGTATTATCAGCACATCAAGCGGCAATAATGTGTCCTTACACTGTTGAAGGTGCACCATCCAATAAAAAACGATTGATGGAAATTAAAGGCATATTTCTAGTTTCCATCCGGTAGTATCAGCACATCGCGCGGGTAATTTAGAACTCGAATAGCCAAAAACATTTTACGTTTAACAGGACAGCACGACATCTAGCCACGTGCAATCACAACAAGATATCCATGGGGGATCCTCACCGATGTATTCAACCATGACGTTGTACTTGCTATAGCTATATTTTGTACTTTTTTCCAGGTCTGGAAGAAAATGAAATTTATTTTAGAAGCGTCAAATTTTACGTAAACGAACTGAAATTGTCCAAAATAACGAGAAATAAATCACAATTACGAACACCTCTTCCCAAATTTGAAAGATTTCACAGGTGCGGTAAGTGGGTGGCACCGACGGCGTCATTAGCATCGGGCCTAATCTAGTTTCTACTATGGCTGATTTAGGCCACCCTCAATACTTTTTTTTATCTCGAGATCTCGAGATAAAAAAAAAAGTATTGGGGTGGCCTTAATCAACCATAGTAGAAACTAGATTAGGCCCGACGAGATAATATCTCAAGATCTCGAGATAATATCTCAAGATCTCGAGATAATATCTCGAGATCTTGAGATATTATCTCGAGATCTTGAGATATTTTCTCGAGATCTCGACATAGTTTCTCGAGATCTTATTTCGAGATCTTGAGATATTAACTCGAGATCTTGAGATATTTTCTCGAGATCTCGACATAGTTTCTCGTGATCTCGAAATAATATCTCGAGATAAAAAAAAGTATTGAGGGTGGCCAAAATCAGTCACAGTAAGTTTCCCTTGAAACCAAAATGATAAAAGATAATATACGATGTAAAGGATACCGTGACACACAATTATTTGTCGATGAACCTATAGTCTTTCTCATCTCACCCCTCTCGATCGTTTCTAGGGTCCGCATTACTGTAACAATTTTTTTAGCAAGAGAAAAAGAAATGTCTCACTATTTCCAAGCCACTGATGAATATCCCAATACTCCATTCTTCCATTGGCAAAACTGCTGGGGCGAGATAAACAAAGAAAAAATTAATGTAAGAAAAAAAAAAGGAAGACGGATAGTGGGAGGGAGAAAATAGAGAAAATGAGGCAAGATCGGACAGAAGGAAGTTTAGCTACAAATATACTGATCACAAAGACACACTGAGTCCAGGACGTGAGTTTGTTGAATTGCCTTGAGCCTTGTAAGTAAGTTTGTTGGAATTCTGAAAGCATTATACAAAGATGCACAAAGTGAACTCAGCCTAGGTAATATAACCGTGGGGAACGACCGTCGATATCTGCTGTGAAACTCTGGTGTTCAACTGATGACTCGAGAGATAAATTAAAGATGATAATAATTTAAAATGTCTAACAGCGATAAACATTTAACAACTGGACTTGTTGGATATCCGAACAATATTACAGTAATAACTCGTGGGATTTCCCAGTAAAATGAAGCAGAGTAACGTTTGGAAATCCAAACTGTCACTGAATTCTTACTTGTTATCAAGGCTATATATACTATACAATAAGTGCGTCATGCCATAGCAAGTTTACTTGATACAAAGATTAAAGTAAGCTTTCACTGGGTCTTGAGGAGGTACCTTATTGACTTAGTGAATGTAGCTCAAATAAACAATGGGTGGAAACAATGAATGGAGGCAACATGTTAACTTCTGTGAGAGAGGCTTGCTATCACACGATGAATGAAGAAATATGCCAAGTTTAAAACAATTGAAATTAAATTGGAAAAAATGCGAACAGTAGATTGTGAATGCAATATAATAACAGTAATTTTTTCTTTTTGTTTCGAAAGTTTATCATGGTCTGTACACGCTCCGGTGATAGTAACATAACAACAAAACGTTTGCCTATGGAGATAGGCCTAAAGCAGGAGTCTATCCAGTTTTTTTTGCATTGTACATCAAATATTTGGAAGACGTACTCCTGCATAGCGACGAAGGGCTAGCAGTTGGAGACCTGAAGACGTCAGGGCTATTTTTGGCAGATGATATGGTACGAGTGTCAGAAAGCGAAGGGGTGGGAGAGGGAGGGGGGGGGGGGGGGGGCTAGAGAAAATGTTGGAAATTGTTGGGAGTTATGGGAACAAATGGAAACTTGAATTCGAATTGAATGTGTTCGCGCGCCGAAGGCGCGCAGGAACAGTTTGGGGCAAGCCCTTTGGACCATCGGTAACTGTTTGTTGTTGTAGGATGTCGAGGCGTGGTAAAGGAGGAAAAGGAAGGAGGAGGTTTAGCCGCGTTTGTTCTTTTTTCGATGGTTTTTCTTTGGAGGTGGTTGTGATGGTGATGTTGCTTTGATTTCTTGGGCCGCTGTAGTGAGATGATCTTTAGGTAAGTATTTATAGATCTGCTCTAACACTGCTTTGGATCTTTTGATGAGGTCCGCTACCGACTTTTCGTTGTCCGGGCTTTCCGGGAGTGAAGGAAGGGGGAGTGAGGCGTGGGAGGTGGCGAGAAAGCAACTTCCAATTCCCCCTCAATCTCCACAGGATGTTCCACATCCAACTGAGCCGGCTGAGGAGCCGGTAGTTGGTTGGGTGTGCCTGTGGGACTGGGAGGGAAACTGGCGGCTGCCCCCGGAACCTCCATCGCCTCACTCAACTCTCTCTTCCTATTCCGGAAGGCCTCCAAGCGCCGGGCGTCCCTGCGCTTGGTCGATGACTCAAGCGCCGGGCGTCCCTGCGCTTGGTCGATGGTCTATTCGTGTTCTTTTTCTTCTTCTCTCTCTTTTCAGGACCTCCGTGCGCCTTCGGGTGAGGACCAGTGTGAGTGGGGATCCTCTCACCAAAGATACTACCTCCCACCGACGAGGGTGGTGTTGTGATCTTCTCAATTTCAAATTCCAGCTTCAGATGAACGCTCAAGCCTATTTCCTGGATAGTCCAGGAGATAGGGCATGAGACGCCCAGAGCTGAGATGGCTGTCGCTAGTCTGTCCGGTAGTTTCATAGCTGCCCAGGTGTTCACGCTCTGAAGTCAGACTCGAACTAAATGAAAGCAAAGTTATACCCGTGGCCGTGGGTCGTAAAGTGGAACGTACTCGAAAATGGTGAGTGAGGGAGTTCTGTATTCCAGAGGTAGCGGAAAACTTCTTAGTGTAAGTGAGACATGTAACTACGAGTATTTAGACAGTAATTATAAATATTACGGGAAGACGCATCTATCGAAACCACCCGAATAAACTAACTGTGAAAGGGATGCGAATCCTTAATCAAATGAAACTTATAGGGAGAAACAGCTCCAGTTGAGTTATCGTGGGGAAAACGATTTGGAAATACTGGGTGTATCAAATATAACATATGGTACGGAAGTGATACCTCTAAACTAAATAGCTTTAAAGAGCTTGGAAACCCTGCAGAACGATGCAGGCCGTTGGATAACGGGGTCGTGTAATGCCGCAGCACTAGAAGCAATAAGGGGTGAGCCTGGGTGGATGAAGATTAAGGACAGGATTGACTTAGTGAAACTTTGCTATATTAACTATTTGGTAAAACTCCCCGACAGCCGATGGTGTAAATTAATATTCCCGAATATTTGGTATTCAAACATAAAGACAGGGTGGATAGACCAAGTGAGGGGGTTCATAAAGAACTTTTCTATGGAGATCTCGAACTTAGAAGTAGGAACAAACCAGGGTAAAAAAATCGCCCGAGAAAGTGTCATGGCGGATTGTAACCTGAATTAGTAGTAACAGTATTTTATTTCGAAAGATACTTCATACAAGCATGTTACAAGATTAGATGGTGAAAGCATTACGAAGTATGGATATTGGATTCAGCATCACGCTAGAGCTTATGTAAGCTGTCTCCACCAATAAAGATTATGCATTAAGATTCACGTGACAGGAAGTTAGAGATACAAATTTCATGCCACTAAGATTCGAAGGTTATAGAATGTATAAGAGGAGTTTTGAGGAAAATAATGCATGAGTGCGTTTGGCAGTTCCTGTAACCTGAATTGGCGAGAGGGTCGGTCAAAGCAAAGGGGACTTGGGGTGGCCTGCGTGATGAAGAGAAGCCAGGTTTTGAAGAGTACCGTGATGGTACCTTTGGTGGGTCACTGTTGTTGGTATTATGATGGGGAAGTGGGATTGGAGAATAAGGACGTGTGGTTAGACACAAAGGAGAGAATCAGTATGCTTATTGAAGAGATTGGGAAGAATGGGGTACAAGCAATTCGCCTCAGAGTGTTGGGAGGAGAGAAGAGGCGTGGGGATAAGCAGGCAATTGGGAGAACAGTGCTAATCAATGCCTTTTCACATGAGAACCTTGACAAATCTGCGGCCGGCCAAAGGGTTATTATTACATACAGGTAACATAATCAATATTTCATCATGAAAGGGACAATAAACCGAATAGATCAAATAAGTAGGAAAAGACGCTAATATCGTTATTTATTGATATGTATAAACAATTTAACCCTTTACCCAACGTAACAGCCAAAACCGGCCAGCGCTATTCTCAAAAATTGCCAATTAATTTTCATTATTTTTTCATTTTTTGTCTCAAAAACATAGGTTATGACCCCTCGTTGGAACGAGCTCGACGAGCTCGTTCCAACGAGGGGTCATAACCTATGTTTTTGAGACAAAAAATGAAAAAAATAGTTATTCAATCATTTTTTTGCAAGTGTCGTCTGCTTTTCATGTTAGGTAAAGGGTTAACATTGTTTATCGCCCATATAGTTCAAAATTATAACCAACGGAATCCAACATGTCTATACTGCCTTATCCACTCTCAGACGGAATCGTCAACACAACGGTATGTTATTGGCTGTACCGAAAACAATGCGAAAACACGCTTTGTTTCCATCCGGGGACTTTCGATGGGTGGGGCTCACCTATAGCTTTGTTAGCAATACTAAACGTGCCCTTTTAAATCTGCTTGTTATGCGACTGTTATAAACTTTAAACACATCTGGTGAGATATGGGAAGATTTCTAGATAAACAATCCGGCATCCATGAGAATTTTGCGCTCCCCTAAAAAGAAAAAGTCTAAAGGGAAATGGTTTGATGATGAACGCAAACATCTAAAATACGCCAGCAAAACCCTCATGATAGATCTCTGTTTGAAATTTTACATTGCAAGAAACTGTATAAAAGAGCAACGAAGAAAAACTCCAAAAATGCACTTCAAAAACCATATGGGAAAACCTCGAAAAATTATCATCTTTCGAACTTAATTAAAGCAAGAGCAAAGTTATACCCGTGGGCCGCAAAGTGGACCCCACTCGAAGGTGGAGAGTGGGTGAGTTCTGCATTCCGGAAGGGAGCAGCAAACTTCTCAGTGTGGGAGAGACAGGTGATTACGAGTATTTGGGGGTAAATATAAGCATTACAGGAAGAGGCATCTACCGGAACCACACAAATAAATTGATTCTGAAGGGGAAGCGAATCCTTAACCAAATGAAACTTATAGGGAAAAACAGTTTCAATAAGGTTTTCGTGGGGAAAACCATTTGGGAAATGGTGGGGCTGCCAAGTATAACATACGGTACGGAAGTGGTACCCCTAAACCAGACGGCCGTAAAGAGCTTGGAAATCCTGCAGAACGATGCAGGCCGATGGATAACGGGGTCGAGTAATGCCGCAGCGCTAGAAGCAATCAGGGGTGAGCTTGGGTGGATGAGGATCAAGGACAGGATAGACCTGTTGAAGCTCGGTTATCTTAATTATTTGGTAAATCTCCCCGACAGCCGATGGTGTAAAGTAATGTTCCTGAGAATTTTCAACTCAAATATCAAAACGGGGTGGATGGTCCAAGTGAGGGAGCTAGTAGAGAACTACTCATTGGAGATCTTGGACCTGGACGTTGGGGCAAACCAGGGTAAAAGAATCGTCAGAGAAAGGATCATGGAGGATTGTAACCGTAATTGGCGAGAGGGGGTCAAATCAAAGAGGTCTTTGGGTGGCCTGCGTGATAAAGAGAAGCCAGGTTTTGAAGAGTACCTTGATGGCTCCTTTGGGGGGTCATTGTTGTTCAAGCTGAGGTCGCGATCCCTGGAGCTGAGGGGAAAAATTGAGAAAGACGGTGAAAGGGAGTGCCAGATGTGTAACTTGGACATGGTGGAGACCCTGGAACACTTTCTTCTAGAATGCCCAAAGTATCAGTCTAAACGAATGAGATTCACTGGGAGTATAATGGGAAAGTGGGATGGGAGAAAGAAGGACATGTGGTTAGGGGGAGACTCAAAGGACAGGGTTAATATGCTAATCGGAGAGATTGGGAAGAATGGGACAAGGGATATCATCAAGCAGTTCGTCTCCGAGTGTTGGGAGGAGAGGAGAAGCGAGCGTGGGAATAGGAGGCAGTTGGGAGTATAGGGGTAACCATGGCCTTCTCGTCCGAGAACCGCGACAAATCAGCGGCTGGCCAACAGGTCTGTTGATTTCTTAAAACGCTTTTGTGTCGACCACAAACCCATGAAAATGCATCCGATGTTATAAATACAGAAGTGGATATACAACACCCATTGAATAATGACAAAATCTCGGCTACCGAAATAAAGCACTCTCTGAGAAGTCTAAAAAAAACAATAAATCGACCGGTTGTGATAACATTTCAAACGAACTCTTAAACCTTTGAACCCCAGAGGCCGCGTTTCCGTCCCAGTAACATGATACTTCATAATTTCAAGTAGGTTGACTATTGAGTGAAGGTGTGGTGTAGACCAATCAATATTTTCAACGTGCAGCCTTGAGGCTGCACGTTGAAAATATTAATTGGTCTACTCTCCAAATAAAGAATATGGACTCTTCCCGTTGCTGCCATTGAACTGATATGGAAGATGCCACTAGGGTTCAAAGGGTTAAAAATAATAGTCCCGCATATGATTGATCATGTAACTAAATTATTTAATCAGGTATTTGAATCACATCATTATACCCCCCATGGAGTAAATCTGTTCTCATCACATTATATAAAAAGGGTGATCGAAACGATCCCAATAATTATAGAGCTGTTGACGGAAGCGGTGCTCTGGGTAAGCTATTCAAGAGAGTTATCAACGAGAGGATTAATACCATCTTGAGGGGGGCGTGGTGGCTCAGTAGGTAGAGGTGCACACTGCAAGCCAAGAGGTCCTCGATTCGAATCCCACCTGCGGCAACCGCGTTGTGTCCTTGGGCAAGACACTTCACCCCCATTGCCCACGTGGGGGCACGGTGACGCTGTGCACTAAGGCGTACTGCACGTCGATGGTGCACCTGTCTTCAACCAATGCTAACCCTGCTTGTGTGGAGTTAGTATGTTGGGGAGCTGGCCGTTTCTCGGTGGTTCTCTCCGGGTACTCCGGCTTCCTCCACCCGTGAAACTGTCGTGGTCATGATTAGCCATTGTGCAGAAATGTGCGACCTAAAACACCAATAAATAAATAATAAATAAATAATACCATCTTGAAGATAATTCCTTGATTAGTGATAATCAGTTCAGGTTTAGAAAACACCGTAGTTCTATTGAGAGAGCTTTTATTTTTAAAACAGCTATAAACAAATATATAAAAAGAATTAAATAACCGTTATATGCTGTTTTTTGTTGATTTTAGAGAAGCATTTGATACCGTTGATAGAAATATTCTTTTTGATAAACTTCACCGCCTCGGTATACAAGATAATGCATTTAAAATTTTATAATCCCAAAATAGCTCAAGTAACTATCAAATAAAAACTTCGCGAGGATAAAGTCCACCCTTAATGTCAATGGTTGATGTCAGACAAGGCTGTGTGATCTCGCCGACGCTCTTGAATTTTTTATCGACGACATTGGCTTAATCTTTGATGAAAAATGCGTTCCTGTCCGTCAACATACCACGAATCTGAGGCATTTGCAATTTGCCGACGATTTAACGATCATCTCAAACTCGTCTCGGGTGCTTCAGAAAGCATTGGATAACTTGAATGTCTACTGCACTAAAAACAGAATTGACGTAAATGTTGACAAAACTAAAGTTATGATTTTTCAATCGCGAAAGAACGAGGAGCCCCATGATTTCCATATTGGTAACAATGAGCCTATGCACGCCCACTTGTACACTTATCTGGGACTTTTGTTTACATCCAATGTAAACTGCAGAATGCGCAACAAGATCTCAAACTGAAAGATTTAAAATACCTCTTCAGCCTGAACAACAACGTTAAAAGAAAGTGGCTTCCGCCTGTTTCGGTTTACCCCAAACTATTCAACATCCTGATAAAACCCATCCTCTTATACGGCAGTGAATTAGGTGCCCCGGAAATGAACGATGCTAATATTGATAAATCGCCATGTGAAACCGTTCATATTCAGTTCTGTAAGTTAGTCCTGGTGTGAACAATAAATCATTGAACCATGCAGTGAGAGCGGAACTTGGACAGAACTCACTGCAAATATATGCCAAAATCCGGTTGGCTAAGTTTGTAACAAGGCTATATGATTTCCAAACCCATTCCTTACACTGAATCAGAGACTGGATCTGATTCGAGAATTACACTATGCCGGATTCAACATTGGTTAAATATCAGCAGCTTATAGCCAATTATAATCCTCAAAATAAATCCGAACAGACAATTCCGTTTCAACCTGTGAAATACATAACACTGAGAGAAAATCTGAAGGAGACCCATTTAAATAATTTGTATAATGCTATATTTGATGACAACAGAAAAACTGGAAAAAAAATAAACTGACAACTTATCGAGAGTTTTAAGAACAAATGTCACCTGGAGCCTTATTTGATCTAGGCCTATACATCCCCCGAGGCGAGAAACATATTTACTCGTTTGCCTGTAAGTAACCACAAACTTATGATAGAAAATGTGAGGCATACGCAACCACCAATCCCCGTAAGTGAACGCTTGTACGCGGTATGCGTCTCAAGTGCAGTGGGAACAGAGTGGCAACTTTGTTATAGAGTGCAGTGAATATGTATCTCTCAGAGAACGTGCATTTTACAAATTGAAACGTGAATACCAAGAGTTTGTTGAGATGGACACCTCCGAGAAATTTATATTCCTGATGAGAAACAATGTGCCACAGCTATGTGGTATTATCTGTAATTTGATCCAGCTATTCTTAACCCTTTACCCAACGTAACGACCAAAACCGGCCAGCGCTATTCTCAAAAATCGCCAATTAATTTTCAAAATCTTTTCATTTTTTGTCTCAAAAACATAGGTTATGACCCCTCGTTGGAACGAGCTCGTCGAGCTCGTTCCAACGAGGGGTCATAACCTATGTCTTTGAGACAAAAAATGAAAAAAATTAGTTATTCAAGAATTTTGTTTGCAAGTGTCGTCTGCTTTTCATGTTAGGTAAAGGGTTAAAACAACGAGAACAAGTTCTGTCAATCTGACACCAAGATGTGACATTAATATTATTTCACATCCACAATAACCCTTGATATTTACGTCTTTCATTTGGAATTAATATTGTTTTATGTTTCTATTCATGTTGATTTTGTATGTTCAAAGCAATCTGCCTTTGTTCTGTTGTATTTGCTGAATAAATCTTATCTTATCTGTACAATGACCCAAGGTAGAATATTATCTGTCCATGAAAGAACCTGTACCCTCGGGCAATATCAAACCAGTGATGTTTTCCTGTGGGAACGTGGCGGAACGGCATTCCTGCACTTGTCTGAGCGTGATAAGGGAGGAAAGTGTCGGGGTAATTAGCGGCGCTTGTGCCTTCTGCGGTTCTTTGTATGAGGTGGTTGGAATGGAGACGGTGACACTCGTTGTCGGTGTTGTTTGACTTCTGTAGGACTGACCTGGATGATACGGTCTGGTTCTGGCCGCGTCAGGTGTTGTTTGGATGACGCGTTGTTGTTCCGTGACACGTTGTTCAAATCTCTCCAGTTACTGCTTGATTTATTCTTCGCGACGTGCCATGCGTTTCTAGTTTTCTCTCCGTTCTCCCTCACATCTTTCCCGGGGGGGGGGGGGGGGGGTCCTCTCCCGGATTATTTATTTATTTACCAATTGGGGTTTATCGACACTTTGGACAGCCAGGGTCACCTCGTGTCGGATAGTTTTACAGGTGGAGGAAGCCGGAGTACCCGGAGAAAAACACAGAGCAACGGCGAGCAACTGTCCGACTCCCCAACAAGCAGGGTTAGCATTGATTGAAGACAAGAGCACCATCGACGTGCTGTACGCCTTAGTACACAACGATCCGTTTCCTGGGAAGAAATCTGGTTTGGAAGAGACGGTTCAGTAGGAGTTGTTGGGATTTGAGGAACAACGTAAGGAATCGCATACTGCAGCGAGCATTCCATCGTATTGCTGGCTGTATTAAACCCACTTGTGTTCGACTCCACTGAAGAACGAACATAAACGAACACAAGTAGAAAAAGAGAAAATATAAGTTCATAAAGTTTTAAAGGGGGTAGAGTTGTGTGTACTGGTTTATTTCACTCAGGTGTAAAATTTTATCCACTTCTGAGGAGTATTTTGATGATTAACCCTTTACCCAAACGAATCATTCACATCCGCCAGCGCATATTGCAAATTCAGCAGCTGAAAAAATATTATTTTTCAAAATATTTGAACAAAACTATATCATGTGACCCCGCTTTGGGTCGAGCGCGTCGAGCTCGTTCCAATGAGGGGGTCACATGATATGGTTTGGTTGACATTTTTTGAAAAATTTAAAAAAATGATATTTAAAATAATAAATTTTGATATCGTTTGCGTTGGGTAAAGGGTTAAGGGGATTTAAAATGTAATGTGTGGCGCAGAACTTATGTTCGTAAATTTGTCTCTATTGACTAAACCAACTAAATAACGAACACAAGAGGCGACATCGGGGAAATAATTAGCTGTCAAATTGAGTTGGATTATCGCTTGCATAAATGGCTGGTTTAAAATTGTTTTTTTTATATATTTTAGCCGGAGTTCGCAGCCCCGGCGGTTGTCTGTGTAGTAGGCGATTCTTTAGTTTGCTCTTCGGGCATGTAAAATCTGCCACATATGTGGTGTAGCCCATTGGGATGGTCCACTGTTCGCGTTGACAGGTACAATCTGTCCCAGGCTGTAAAAGGTGGTAGTGATTCAATGGACGGAGTCTTGTCGATCTTCTTGCACGTATGGTCTGCCACTAGTGGCTGTTGATGCCTCCGGGCGAGCCCTGATTGGCAAGCAAGGTCTGTCTCCAGCTCGATCAGGCCAGCCGCTCCCAGAGTACACATCCAGCAAACGAGAAGGTCGTACGGTCAAAGGTTTGACGCTCCCTAGACCGGTTGATGATTCAAGATGACATGTGGCTTCAATTGGGTTAGGCCGTCTGTCGGGGGGTAATTCTGACTCCGCCAGAACGAGACAAGTCAAATGGGGGAGCCTGTCGGACTGGTGAGAAAAAAAAACCCCAGCAGCAACGCCAGCTAGGAAGCGCCCCGGCATGATATTACATAACGGTTACAAAAATAGGATTAGAGAAAGCCCCTGAAGTATTTTTGAAGTCGGGGTCATCCACCAATCCTTAAGGAAGGTTGAGTTGTCGTGTTTGAGCAGCCTTCCCCAGCCCCTCACCCCCCCCCCCCCTCCAAAAAAAAAAAAAAGAGTTCAAATAATCAGTATATACAGTACGTGGAGAGTGTATTATCACTAAATCACCCACAGAGTGCAGATTCCACCCAAACAATAATTTCAAATTTGTTGCAATGCATAACAAGCACAAGCAAAATTCCAGCCAATGGACCTCCGGGTTATACCAGGAGGTCCATTGGCTGAAACATTGCTTCTTTTTTGTCCACATGCACAGAACTTGAAAGTGATACTTTAGGTGATAACTCCACTCCCCGGGTGATTTAATTACAATCCACTCTCTATGTACTGTATATTATCGTCATAAAAAGAAACAAACCGCACATGAGAAAACTCCATGTTATAATCAAAAGTGCATCTCTTTTTATAAAACCACGTAGGTAGAATTGTTTGGTGGAAAACAATAAGACAGCCTACATAACAGATAGGCAACAAAGAAAATTAAAATAGGCCCCAGTTAAAAAATGACAAAACAGTGAACTAAAAATCGATTTATTGAAAATGTGAGTAAAGAATAAACTAAAATTTGTCTTCGCACGTTTTTTTTAATTATGTACTTAAAACAACTAATTAACGAGCCTTTACTCCGTTAATTGAGCAATTAAATCCCAAAATAGGATGATGAAAAATAATAATAAATATATAAAATATAAAAAAGATAATTTTAAACCAGCCATTTATGCGAGCGATGACTGATCCAACTCAGTTTCACAGCTAATTAATTCCCACTGTCGCCTCGACTTCGTTATTTTGTTGGGTCGGTTCACAGCGACAAATTAACGAACACAAGTTCTGCGCCACGCAACGCATTTTAAATCCTCTCAATCATCAAAATACTCGCCAGAAGTGGATAATATTTTACATATGAAGGAAATATACCAGTACGCACATCCTCCACCCATTTATCCCTTTACTTAACATGAAAAGCAGACGACACTTGCAAACAAAATTCTTGAATAACTACTAATGTTTTTCATTTTTTGTCTCAAAAACATAGGTTATGGCCCCTCATTGGAACGTGCTCATAACCTATGTTTTTGAGACAAAAAATGGAAGCATAATGAAAATTAATTGGCGATTTTTGAGAGTAGCGCCCGCCGGTTTTGGCCATTACGTTGAGTAAAGGGTTAAACCTTTATTGACTTATATTTCCCCCCTTTTTACTTGTGCTCTTTTATGTCCGTTTATGTTCGTTCTTTAGTAGAACCCATTTTTGTTATCTGTAATTTTTTTGCTTTCCAAGGGGGCGCGGTGGCGTTGCGGTAACCGGTTTTCCTCAGATCACCGAAGTTAAGCAACGTCGAGCCCGGTTAGTCCTCGGATGGGTGGCCGTCTGAGCGATCGATTCGGACTCCCGCTTTGTGTCCTTGGACAAGGCACTTAACCCCGATTGTCCACATGGGAGCACGATGACGCGGTGTACTAAGGCGTACGGTAGGTCGATGGTGCGCATGTCTCCAACCAATCTAACCCTGCCTGTGCTGCAGTGCGGAGTTACGATGTTGGGGTGCTGGCAGCTGCTCGTCGTTGCTCGGTGGTTCTCTCCGGGTACTTCGGCTTCCGTAAAACTGTCACGGTCATGATTAGCCACTGTGCATAAGTATGTGACCTTAAACACCAATAAATAAATAAATAATAAATTTGCTTTCCAAAATGAGATAAATACAGTCGGATGGAAATACACAGAATGATGTCTCGAAAGTGACATCATTGGTAAGTTGCGTGCACTTTTGTTTTGGTTTGTAACTCAGTCATGCCTTACATGCGCATTTCTACGTTATGCTCAATAAAACGGGAAGGCAAAGCATCTTAATTACCAGGCAAGCAAACTAATGAAATTCACTGCAGAAAATTATAAAGAATGCGTGTTTTCAGAAACAAATATCAAAATTTCCCTGCACCTTCCAGGTCTCCCTTACCCCCAGAGGGTAATAACCACTTTCGAGCTCTCGCCAACAACACTCTAAAATCAGTGGGGTTAAAATCAACCCAAATCAACTGGGTTGAGTGAATATGAACCCAATTGGGTTCATATTCACTCAACCCAGTTGATTTGGGTTGATTTTTAACCCAACTGATTTTAGAGTGAATGCATATCGTCGATAATTACTGCAGTGATAATATCCCATTCCCAACTTCTAAATTTCTGTAAACATCACCGTGTCAAACTGGTATTTACAAACTGGTATGTGTGCAAGAAGGGTGGCTATAAATTTTGTGAAACAGTATTGTCCAGGAATGGGACCAAATTGGTCAGGACAAAGTCTCATTCACAATATGAGGCACAGGAGTCTAGCATGTTTACAAATCAGAGGTGGACACTGACTTGTAAAAATGTGCTTTTTTGAATACCGCCCCCTCATGCTCGTCAATGGAGTACCACAGACATTCTACAGTGAATTTTCCCAAAACTTTAATTTGTCAGTAAATTATTTTTATTATGGTTTAACAACACTTTTGACAGCCAGGATCACCTCTTGTCGGACAGCTTTATGAGTGGAGGAAGCAAGCGTGCCCAGAGAGAACCACCGAGCAGCGGCGAGCAACATTCACACACTCCAACGTACTGACTCCGCACCTGCAGGGTTAGCACTGGTTGAAGGCAAGTGTACCATCAGCGTGCAGTACGCCATAATACACAGCGCCACTATGCCACCATCACTAAATGAATTAGCTTCCACATGGTACAGTACGGCCGCCGTGGAATGGTCACTTTCCACGGGTGGGCAGTATTTCAACATATATATACAATAATATTAGATTCCAAACACTAATTATAGGAATAATCATCTAAAATTTAATTAATGAAGCACTGGGTACAACTCAGTGCTTCGTTAATTACAATTTTGAGGATGATGATTTTTATTGCCTGTAGCCAATAGAGCGGTTGCTGGCCCAAGCTTTGGAATTCTCTTCCAATCGTCATAAAAAATGGGAAATCACTTGAATCATTCAGGTCTGGTACTAAAACCTACCTTTTTTCGTAAGGCATTTCCTTCAGTGGTCTTTTCATTTTGGCTATAAACTGACGTTACCAAGTGTGTGTGTGTGACTGAGTCAGTGAGGATTGCCTCGTTACATACTTGTTTTGGTAAAGTTGTAGTTTGTTTTTATTTTGTTGTAATTCTTTTAGGTTCTGTCGCTTTTATCGCCACGATATAGCCTTGGTTGCTGATGTGGCGTTGGGCACCAATAAAGGATAATAGTGATCCATGTATCAATGTATCTGTGAGAGAATGTTCGTGTATGTGTGTATATGTATGCATGCAATTATTGTACAGCCATTGAGCACCGTGTGTGGATTCTAGGCTTTAAAATTATTATCATTAATTACTATTAATACTATCAAACTTTTACAATTGTATTTTCTAGAATTGTATTTTCTTCTTATTAATTTAACTGACTAAAATGAACATATCAGCATTTTAAAAGATATGGAAATTTGCAAACTGGCAAATTACCAGATCTTTGAAAATGCTAATGGTTCATTTTAACTCATATAAAGTCATAACTGGAAAATACAATTCTAGAAATCACAACTGTAAAAATTTTTATAGTATTGGCTCCTGGTAAACACATGCGTGGACACCACTGCCCACCAGTCCACGGCGACTGTATTGTATATTGCTGTTCATTGCTGTTCCAATTTCCTGTCATTTACATCGAAATGTTTGGGGTGGTTCAAAACAGTTTTTGTGTGGTATGCTTTCACAATTTTTGTGGTCTCAGAACAGGTACTTTCTCGTACAATCAAGAAGAGGTCCCGTGGTTAAATAGTCGAATTACCTTAGCCGTGGTATCCGGTCAAGTCTTGGCTGCTGCTAGAGACCACCAAGACTTGACAGGAAATCACTGTTATGCTGCTAGACTCACAATGTGTGATGTGTAGTAAAATATCTTGAAAATTTAGGTATTGACTGTATCAAGCAGGAATCCCACCAGGCATTGTGCTATGCCCGAAACTGAACTGAAAACTCAAGCCGGACCGTAGCACCAAATTGCCTGTCCTTGAATGATCTGCTGCTATACCAACTGAGCTAACGACAATCCCAAGAATGGTTGAAATTTACTTTTACTTGGCAAGTTTATTGGTTCACATTCAGAATCCGAGGTCCTCCAAAACACCGGAATGGCACGGAATAACACGGAATGATGCGGAATCAAATAAAAATGACACTGAATGACATCGTAATTACACGAAATGACACATATTTTACAAATACTTGACCCCAAAAATGTAAATAGAAGATATACTTTTTCAATTGCTGTATGCCTTGCGACCAAACCTCAATGACGCGCCTTTCGTTCCCGGAAGGTAAGAGCTGCCATTTAAAACCCCTCTCTGGAAGTTGCATGATACATTATGGAATATAGCGTCAGTACCATATCAGTACATTGTATGTGACACGATACTTCCTATAACGGCCTGAAACGACAGCGATTGATCTCCGAGCAACTGCCCAAATTACAAAATACCACAAGGATATTTTGCCGACTTTCGCAGTGAATATAGATTAATCCACTATAAAACAAAATTCCCTTCCCCTTTAGGCGGTCATACTAAACACCGAGGTATACCGAGGAGGGATACCGAGGTGAAGGAAAACAGGTTTGGGAATGGGGCGAAAAGAGTATGGGGTGGTGTGTTACGAGTATATAAATATATTTAAGCAGTATATGCATGGTTGGTTTTAATGCTATGTTTGAGTATTCCCCCTCGATCATTAGTAGGTGGCTTGGAAATTGGTACACCCAGAGGCTGTACCTCAGTAAGCGACAGTGTGATTTGTTAATCACAGTGTGACTTGTTAATTAGTTCTCTTTGTGGCAGTAGTTGTAGGGAATTGTCTTCTTTGTTATGATAGTAAAATTATGGACCAATATCGTGACATCAACAATAGTATACTACTCAAAGTTTGCTAAGCACCACATATTTGAGATGGTCCCCAGTGTTAACATTAGCTCTCTTGACAGGCAGACTTTTCGTGACAGTCATGGAAAACATGTAATCCTTGATTTCCATGATATTTTCGTGTACTGTCTACATGTACATGACATGTGTAGGGTATTCAGTCTTCATTTCACACAAACCCTTGTGATTTAATGATTGAATATGGCGAATGCAAATGTAAGAAGACATTTATCTGAAGCAGACATGTAATGGGCTGTAGAGATGGTGGAACAAGGGACTACCCATCGTCAGGTTGGTGAAGCCCTTGGTGTGCACCATACGGTGATCACCAGAGCCTGGGCAAGATTTCAGCAGTATGGCACACCAGTCAGACGACATGGTGGTGGGAGAGACAGGGCAACATCTCCAGCTGAAGACCGGTTTTTGATCAGCCAGGCCCGTAGGAACCGGTTTGACACAGCAACCCAGCTTCGCAGTAACCTTCGGAATGCACCAGGGGTAAATGTTTCGACGAAGACTATCCGGGCAAGGTTGCACGAAGGTGGTCTCCAATCGAGAAGACCATGTATTCGCATTCCGCTGTCCCGGAATCACCGCCAGGCACGATATGAATGGGCCATGGACCACGTTGGATGGACCAAAGAAGATTGACGACCTGTCCTTTTTACAGATGAGTCAAGGTACTGCCTAGACCACACAGATAGGCGTTCTAGGGTATGGAGAAGACCAGGAGAGCGATTCCATGCAGCCAACATTGCTGAGCATGACCGCTATGGTGGAGTGTCAATAATGGTCTGTGGCGGCATCAGCAGGGATGGACGTACAGAGCTCGGTGTCCTTGAACGTGATATATTGACTGCACAGCGGTATATTAGTTTAAACAATATTTTTATTTCAAAAAAAAATCTCGTTACATGTATACATATCAAATAACTTGCACAATGAATAACAAATAATAAAAGCTAAATAATTGTACACAATATAACAAAGACAAGAAGAGAGGCACAAAATGTAAGGAAGGGATTCGACAGTAAGCTTGAAGCTTTTAATAGTCGTCTCCCTGGTATATTGATGAGATTCTGGATGTCCACGTCAGATTGTATGCAGGTGTAAGTGGATGATAGATTCATTCTGATTCATTCTGATGGATGATAATGCCCATCCTCATGTTGCCCATGCTGTCTGGGAGTACCGACAGAGGGAGGGGATTGAGCGTATGGACTGGCCAGCAAGATCCCCCGACCTCAATCCAATCGAACATGTATGGAATGAGCTGCAGCTTGCAATTTCAGCCCGTCCAGGCCAGCTAAGAAATTACCAGGAGCTTGGTGTCATGCTGGTCCAAGAATGGAACAACATCCCACAAAGGGCCACCAGGAACCTGATTGGGAGCACGAGAAGGCGTTGTCAAGCTGTAATTAACAGTAATGGGTCTCATACTCGATAGTGAACCCATACCAGTTCGCTCCGTCAACTTTTTGGCAAATTGAAAAATTTCCTCTTTTACCAATAATATCCATTTTCCATGGTTATCGTATTCAAAAGCTAAAAAATAATGTCGAACACAAATAAAATCTTATTTTCTGTACTTAAATCATTAAAGATATAATTAACCCTTTACCCAGCGTAACGGCCAAAACCGGCCAGCGCTTTTCTCAAAAATCGTCAATTAACTTTCAAAATATTTAAATTTTTTGTCTCAAAAACATAGGTTATGACCCCTCGTTGGAACGAGCTCGTCGAGCTCGTTCCAACGAGGGGTCATAACCTATGTTTTTGAGACAAAAAATGAAAAAAATTAGTAATTCAAGAATTTTTTTTGCAAGTGTCGTCTGCTTTTCATATTAGGTAAAGGGTTAAATAAAAAATATATACACTTTTCATGACAATATTTCAACTAAAACGTAAAACAGGTAGTTGGATATACTTGGTGCTTAGCTAACTTTGAGTAGTATATATTTAAACCTTTTAAACGACCCTTACTACATTGTAACATATTTGCATTCACCTAGGTATCCCTCGGTGTATAGTATGACCCTTTTTAGGATCATCAACTCATAATTAACTGATTGAGTACCTTTCACAAACAATGGGATCAGCAATCAGCCTCTGACCAACCTCAAAGGTTACGGCCAATCAAGTATTGACTGTGTTGTTCAAACATATTCACTGAATATCTATATACGCGGACTTTTCAACCCGTTTGGGACAAAAAAAAATAGAAAATAGTCATTAATCATGAAAATTCTCGGCTCTGGTGTGTATTAAAGCACATTTTTTAAAACTAAAACGTTATTTTTTCATTCCGCGTCATTCCGTGTCATTCCAGTGTTTAGGAGGACTGAGAATCTGACGCAAGAATCGGATGGTTTTCGGGAAAAAGATTCCAGAGGGCTGCTGCCTCCATAGTATAAGTCATTTCACTATCTGGGTAACCCTGAGCCATAGGCTATCTTTAACTCTTAACCTGTTGAGTAATTTTAAAATATTTTTCATCAAATCTAGTCAGGGCTGCTGTGCAGCAGCCATGACTACATTTGATGAAGAATTCTTGAAAATTTGACTCAAGACAACATTGGTCAAAAAGTCTACACATTTCACAGAGGGAAATTTGGTTAAATATTCTCAAAATTTTACTTATTATAATGGCAAAATACTTCCATGTCTTGGGTAGGAATATCTGCCAGCAACATGCAAGGAGTTAATGCCATCCATTTGGGAATTAACTGGCAAAGGTCTTTATCCAACTTTGCCAAATTTAGTGCTCTGAGAACAGGTACTTTACCATCATGTATTCATTGGTGTTTAAAGTCACATATTTCTGCACAATGGCTAATCGAGACTGCAAAATCGGAATACCAGTAAAACAGAGCTTGTTTATCACAGTAAACAACCACTGCTTCACTTCTGGGAGTTTCCATTAGCCCAAGAACATTAGGTTTCACTAGGGAAAAAAATCGGAGAAAGCTGATTTTTTCAGGGAATGTCGAGTACATGTCACTGAACGATTAGACAAAAGTCCCCTAAAATCCCAGTTGAGCATTTTTTTCTACAGCCTTTTTTCGAAAACGCGTTTGAAAAAAATCAAAAAAAATCGCACGAACTTTGTAACCTCGAATTGATCCAACTGTATTTTTTGTTTACGCGTATTTCGAGCTACATAATGTCTAATATACATTTACCTAGAGGAAAATGTGCATTCTGTGACAATTTCTGCGAAAAATTATTGAAAATTCACAAAAAAGTATCGGATTTACGCAAAAAATGACGATTTTCCTAACGGATTTGCCCAAAGGGTCGTAGTACAGAACGGGATGTTAGTTGGACAGACGATAAAAAATCCACCACCATTTGAAGACTTTTATCATTGCTTACAAAATAGACATTATGGAAGACCCCCTCTGCTTCTGGCCGAGCTCCCCTTTTGGCATAAAATTCGTCAGCATGAGAACTCAACTATTTTCGGGCTTGGGACCGAACAGACACGTCTGTGTCTGGCAGCATTAGATCAATAAATAATATTTACAGAATGTACAAAAATCAATAAATAATATTTACAGAATGTACAAATCAATCAACATGGATTAAGTTACATTGACTATTATCAACGCTATATACAGAAATGACATGACCTATATACATATTATTCATCGAACTCAGAAATTTCCGACAGGACAGTGTTTCTGTGGTTGTTACAAGAATCCGAACTGCAATTACACAAACCTGAGCAAGAGAGTCCTGCCTTCTTACACCCACACCTTTTTGTACAAGCACTCTTGCAACCACAACTGATCAGATTCAGTAGGTTATCGGGGGCACATGGCTTTGTGGCTACACTCGGTACAAGAAGTCCATTGTCTAGCGACCACCCCCAATCCGTCGGAGGAAGCGAAGTGCCCAGCCATTGTTGGAGCTGGAGATAACATCTGTAGACATGTTGTTGTGCAGCATCGCTGCTTGGTGGGAGTGAGGCTAGGTCGATGGGTTTATTCAGTTTAGATTTTGCTACATAACGCTTGTAAGTGACATATCTATATTGGTCGAGAGAGGAAACAGTTTTACTCCCGTATAAGATCAGGAGAAGTTGTTCCCCGGCAGCGGCTACTGCACTTGGTGTACTGTCATCCGCCAAAATTGTGTTGACATATTGTTGTGAGTCGCTAGTAACATCGGGGACAATTGTACTGAATACTTTCTTCTTACCAACTCGAAAGAGTGCAGAAGTAGTGTCACAACCACTTATAGAATGTGCTACAAGGAGGTTGCTTCTATGGTCACCCATTTTGGTTGCTATTTCACTAACTGAAACTAGTAAGTTTGGGGTAATGGAATACATCATGTGAATATTACATCCCGGTTGAACTCGAGAGGTAAGAATGACTAACAAGTCTGTGTCTGTTCCCACAACGACAACATTGTTGTCATCTTGAGCGATGTCAAGTGCAGTTTCGGCTATCAGTACATCAGCATCAGCCTCGGCCTGCTTGGACTGAATATTGATAGCAGATAGCTCCTGCATTAGCAGATCGATCAGTTGGGTTTTGTTCTTGGCATTTGCAAGGAAATCGGATTGGGGTGTGGTGGCTGGTAACTCGGGTGAGATATTGATATCAATGGAATACCTGTCTTTAGATCTACGGGCTTGTTCCATGCCCTTTGTCGACATTGTTCAAGCATAACCATCAAAAACAACCACGACGTTCGCCCCAAAATGTCTCACTAGATAATTAGAATATGATGTACATATGTCCTTATATGACGACTGTTTAGGCCATACAACTGCCCTCAATAAAAATCCACCATCTACAACAAACAGAGACTGTTCTGGGATTTTAGTTTGCTCGGAACCGTATGTTTTGAGGATCTTACCGAGCGTGCTTTTCTGTGTCTTCCTCATTCCAGCAGAATCAAACAATGCTGGTGGTTTCGGGGCGAGTTCATATTTGAGATACTCTTCCATCTCTGCTTGTGAATGAATAACACATGTGATGCGGTTGAACAGAATTGTGGGGTCAATCACTACCTTACTTCCACGGACTTTGATGCTATTTGCCATCGATGCGAAAGACTTCACAGTGTCAACACGTCGTAGTTTGATGCTGTTGAACGTTTTGCTTACAACATTCGATACGCAACATTCACCAATTTTGCGAACTTGGTCACAGTTCACAGTTTCGTCGGCCACAAGCCCGGTCGCTATAGAGACTAATTGTAGTGGATCTCTATTCTGAAAGGGGGAATGCACTCTGAACCAGTTCAATAATTTGGTGATATCATTGGCATCAGTCAATTGTGAACTTTGACGGAGATCCCGATGTTGTTCGCCATGACCAGTGTGAACATGAACAAAATTTTCGAGAGCATTACATATCGGAAGGCAAAGAGGTAGTCCATGTACCCATTTCGCAATAGTGCTATCGGTTATTCCCCTGCCATGTGTGAGACCACCAGGGAGCTTGAACATTCTCATTAAACACTGCTCTATGGTCTGATCAGAATATATCCCGTCCCAGAATTTATCTGAGCGCCTTATGGTAAAGTAACCTTTCTCAGTGAACAACTTCAAATCATCCTGTTGCATTATTTCTGTTAGCTCATTCATCTGCTGCAAATAGAGATGAGACCTTTTTGCGTATGCAAAATGACCACCTGCGTGAAATACTGGAATCATATTGCGAACACAATATGTGTGGAGTTCCCAGTCGCCTATGCGCTCTGCTCTCAAGAACAACTGGAGAAGACCTATTTGCTCGTAGTATTGTACCCAAAGCTTTCCTGTGCGTCCTGCGGACGCATTCTGGAGCAGTTCGTGTAATTTTGACAGTAGATGGTTGACACTTTCTTGATTGACAGCGTCAGCTGTTGTACAGTCACCTCTGGCAAGTCCACAGAATATTTCATTGACTTCTGTGCAGTCTATGTTATCTAGTGTTCGATATGCATGACCACTGATCAAATGAGGGATTGACCCACCAGCATAAACAGTCCCCCAAAGTTCATCCAAGCCGCTACCAGCCATGATCGAACCAATTGCCCCTAAATATGACATAATCATATGGAAGCCGCCGAGTCTAACGAAAACTTTTGTCAACTTATCTGACGAAGACACAATCTCCACTGCTTTGATATAAAGTGGTTGGTCAAACGTCACTGGACAAACGTTCAGTCCCTGTTTCTGCACACATTACATGCCAATGCATCTTGAGTGTAGGCGAACACCACATTATGTGATTTAATCGAACATGGAAATTGAAACAATGATGCTATAATACGGTATTTGAATGAGAAAAGTCGATGCTGTTTGAATTTGAGTTTAGGGGGTATGGTTAATATTTCACACGTTTCACCAGTTCATTATGGAATAAATGACTATTGTTATATATCATTATAAAGCCACTGCTTTTCTGCAATTTTTGATATATAATTTAACTCCCAAAGTAGTCGTAGATTTGATTTAATGGACGTTGTGTACCGTTGTGTGTATGAAAACAATAATTTTTTTTTCGTAATTTTGTACATTTTCGTGAATATTTCACCATTGAGTGTGAGGATTGGTACAAAGTTGGCATTTTCTGTTGGGGATATGTATTCTAAATATAATTCAGCACGATATTTATGATTCTCACCCTACTAAGGCGAATAAGAATGAGAAATATGGAGCTGGGTCGAATTTTTGTTTAAATTTTTTTTTTTCATCAAAAAACGGTATAACTAAAAAAGCTCAACTCGGATTCGCGGGGACTTTTCACACTTTATCCGCAATGTGTGTCTCGGAAACATATAAACAAATCAGCTTTCTCCGATTTTTTTCCTTACTTTCTCATTTTTATGTCTAATGTGCCTGGACTACCATGGGGAATTACTTTAACATTCAATCAAGAGGAGGTCCGGTGGACAATAGACAAATTATCTCGGCAGTGGTTTCTAGTCACGTCTTGGCTTGAAATCACTGCACGGCCTCTATACCAAGGTGTCGTATAGTAGCAACACTGGAAAATAGCCCAGACCCTATGGGCGGAGGACGCCAGGGTACCTGGAGAGAATCACCGAGCAGCGGTGAGCAACTGTCAAACTCCTCAACGTACTAACTCCACACAAAAAATGTTTTTTCAAAAAATATTTCAAAACCATATCATGTGACCTCTCATTGGAACAAGCCCGACCTGGGTTTGCGAGTAAACCCAAGAAGCCCGTGTTTAGTATGTACAGAACACACCGAATACTCAATAATATTTTCGACAAAAAACGGAGAAACTACATCCCCGCGCTTCACCGATGTGACAATTGTTACTTATTCCCAGTTCCTTATTCGACATTCGTTATCAACCGATAAAATCGGTTGATAATGAATGTTGAATAAGGAACTGGGAATAAGCAACGGCTGTCACGTGCCCCCGCACTTTGCCATTTTTCAATGGACATTTTCTGGTCTCGGCCTTGATTATAAAGAAACTCCGTCCTCCCATCACTTTTTACCCCCCCCCCCCTACACTTTTCCCCATCACATCTTAACCCTCCATATACTGATGTCAAGGGGGCTCGGAGGCTCAGTTGGTAGAGGTGCAGGCTGCAAGCCGAGAGGTCCTCGGTTCGAATCCCACCTGCGTCAATCGCGTTGTGTCCTTGGGCAAGACACTTCACCCCCATCGCCCACGTGGGGGCACGGTGACGCTGTGTACTAAGGCGTACTGCACGTCGATGGTGCACCTGTCTTCAACCAATGCTAACCCTGCTTGTGTGGAGTTGGTATGTTGGGGAGCTGACAGTTGCTCGCTGTTTCTCTCCGGGTACTCCGGCTTCCTCCACCCGTAAAACTGTCACGGTCATGGTTAGCCATTGTGTAGAAATATGTGACCTTAGACACCAATAAATAAATAAATAATAATACTGATGTCAAAATACCGAAATTTCAAGCAGCAAACGCCCCCAATAGTGAAACTAGAAATTTAACCAATTCAGACTTATTTGATAGAGCACAGTCAGCTCTCCGAATAATTTATTGATTTATTTGTTTATTTATTATTTATTTACCTGTGTTTAAGGTCACATATTTCTGCACAATGGCTAATCATGACGACGAGAGTTTTACGAGTAGAGGAAACTGGAGTATCCGGAGAGGACCACAGAGTAACGGTGAGCCACTGCGAGCTCACCAACATACTAACTCCACACAAGCAGGGTTAGAATTGGTTGAAGACAAGTGCACTATCGGCGTGCAGTACACCTCAGTACACAACGCCACTGTGCTCCCACATGGCCAATCGGGGTGAAGTACCTTGCCCAAAGGACGCAACGCATTTACCCCTGGCACGGATCGAACCATGAACTTTCGGTTTGAAGTCCAATGCCGTAACCACTGAGCCACCGCGCTCCCTGGTGAGCATTTATTGTTCCCATCAAAACAAAACAACAGGCTTGGACATGAATATGGTTATGATAAAGTTTGTCTGTGAATGACAAAGAAAAAAAAATCCAAACCATAGTTACAAACACCAACCATCTTACAATGTTTCATACCGGTGTTTTTAGTTGCAAATAAGACATGACGATGATATACACCCGAATGTCCTTGAAAATAGCTAATGCTAAGTCTAATGAAAGTGTCAATGACACTGCAGCTCAACTTGTCCAAGAAGGGACTGAACCAAACAGAAAGATCAAGCAATGCCAAGTCATTCACTCAAGTTTTTACACAAAAGACATCATACCAAAGCTACATATGAAATCTGGAAAAAAATCGGGTGAGGGTAATGGAATTGTTGACAATTTATATGTCTAATCCAAGATGGCCCGTGGCGGCCATGTTTTTCAACGAAATGCAGAAAAATTTGATAGCTCCCATCTAGGCATCACACCAAAGCAACATATGGAATTCGAAAAAAGAATGGGTGAGAGATACAGCCTGTAGGGTGTGCTAATGGAATTATTTACAATTTATATGCCAAATCCAAGATAGTTTAAACATATTTGATTTCCTACACATAGTGCAAAGTGGTTTGAAGGACAAGTGCTAAACACTTACTTTACCGTCCTCTCCTACAAATTTGAATAACATAAATAACATGGCAAACAAAAACAATAAATAACAAAATAAAATTGTAGTTTTACAAAAATAACAAAAAATGGAAAGTGAGAGAAATAGAGTGAAAGACGAACAGGAGGGGGGGGGGGGGCAGAAGGAGAGAGGAAGCGAAAACAGATGGATTACGATAACACAAGGGTTATTTATTTCTCCCCCTGATGCGTGGAGATACACTTTTTTCATCACGGATTAGTTTATAAAACCAAGTTTTGAGATACTTATCTTCAGACATAAGGGGTTCATTGTGATACAGGGCCGTGTTGAGTTAGAAGTCTTTTTCAACCAGTAGGTCACGGGCTCCATGTCCCAAGAAAGAAGAAAAACATCCGTGGTCAATAGTGATAATCGAAATTTGTACATTCTTCTTTGAGTGACAGTTCAATCTAATGTGTTTATACTTTAGTTCAGATCAAGGATAAAGAGAAGTGTTGGGTTTCTCGAATATATTTTGCACAGCTTTGAATATCTTTTCATTTTCTTTATTTGACAAAAAATGTTATTCCAAACAGTAGTTGGTCGACATGAGTTGTGTTGTATTTAACTGGAACTGGCGTTAACTGGAGTCTCGAGACCTCGTGGACACTACCAGTCAGAAAAAAGTGACTACCATCCTCTTCAAAGCTTCCATATCTACAGTAAGGTGAGTCACCGATATGGTTAGAATATTTGTCAAAGTTAATATCACTACAACCATTACGTAATGTACAGTGCAGGATATTCAGTTTGAGTTTTCCGAAATTGAAAATACGGTGGCGGTCTCGTTTTCGGTGGGGAAATGCGTGCTTTAACCCCTTACGTAACATGAAAAGCGGAAGACACTTGCAAACAAAATTCTTGAATATCTAATTTTTTTCATTTTTTGTCTCAAAAACACAGGTTATGACCCCTCATTGGAACGAGCTCGTTCCAAAGAGGGGGTCATAACCTATGTTTTTGAGACAAAAAATGAAAAAATAATGAAAACTAATTGGGATTTTTGAGAATAGCGCTGGCCGGTTTTGACCTCTACGTTGGGTAAAGGGTTAAAGACTTGCGTTAAACGTATTGCCTTGACGTCATCGCTCAAGTTACTGCAGTGACCAGCAGCTGATGGAAAGAATGAGCGTTTCACCAGCTCGGTTATTATTAGTTACACAGTTTGTTGGTGGCCTAATATGGTATACATGGTGTCAGTTAATTCCATATTGGACTCGAGCGAAGCTCGAGACACCATATATACCATATTAGGCCACCAACAAACTGTGTAACGAATATATCTTACCGACTTCTGCATCGATGCACAGAACTAATAACAACAGCGATCACAATTAAATGAGAGAATTCTCAAAGTGTGTTCACGTGTCTTTGCCTTGTTACAATTTATGGGAGAGTGCCTACAGGCACTCTCCCATAAATTGTAACAAGGCAAATTCATACATACCAAACAGTTTCATTTCGAAGGTAACATGACACACATCCACAGAATATGAAGCCTTTTAAGTTGCCTAACCTGTACTTCAGACCAATATGGGCTTCCAACACTCCATCTTTCAACTTGAAAGGTTTATCGGCTGCCGCCATTTTGAATAATCAATGAACAAAGGGGAGATTACCCATTGCTGTCAGCGTATATTGATGTTGACAGGCAGTATATGGTTCTATATGCAGTCTGCATGTGACGTCTTTGAACCAATGAAATTCCCAGATACTTGTAGAAGGTAAGATATTGTATCTTATCTGCACGTTCCAGTAGGTATTCCAGTAGGTATAAAGGCTCACAACCCCATACCGGACTAGCATATTCTAGTAAGGATAATATGAAAGACAGGTACATTCTTTCAATTGTAGACCTATTCATAGTGAATGTTAGCTTCCTAATTTGGGATAGTCGTGAATTTGTACGCTTACAGATATTATCAATATGTTTGTCCCAAGACAGGTCAGACTAGAAAGTGAATCCAAGGTGTTTATGATCAGTTGTGTATAATAGGGTGGAGTCAGAAAATGTTATGTTGGGAGGAGTAATATTTCTACTGAGCGTGAAAAGCATTACTTGCGTTTTCTGGGGGTTAACAGTTACTAACCATTTTTGTGCCCATGCATTTATTTGTTGCAAATCCTTGTTAACTGAATTTGTTATATTTGTGGCTGATATGTCGCTATTAGTTAAACAAGTATCATCGGCAAACAGTCTACCAATTGCTTCAGTATTTTCAGAAATATCATTAATATAAACGAGTAGTATGGGACCTAACACTGAGCCATGAGCATGTGCATGGAACACCGGATTCAATGTTTTCGTACCTTGAGTAACAACCATTCACGCAGACCAGTTGTTTGCGATTCGAAAGATAACTGTCACACCAACGGAGAAGAGGTCCCGATATACCATACTCTTCTAATTTGACAAGAAGACTGCGATGCCAAACCCTGACAGGTGCTTTAGAAACCCGACTGAAATTTATAGATCAAGTTATTAGTTGTAAAATGTGAGTACATTGCTTTGAACACTAATCGTCCCATTACTTTGCCAATACAACTAAGCAAAGAATTGTTAGGATCTTTGGTGTCCCCCTTCTAGAATATTTGTGATACGACCGCACGTTTCCATTCACAAGGAAAAACACAGGAGTCGAGTGATTTTTTATACAGAAGAAACAGTGGTCTCCGTACAGCTGACTTTGTTTCTTTCAGTATTCTATATTCAATGCCATCGTGTCCGCAAGCCTTCTTTATGGTTAAGGTGGCCAAGATGCTGTGTATGTCAGTTTCACAAATGGGGTTTTCAGAAATTGCATTTTCACATCTGATCCTAAAAAGGACGTAGACAATGATTAACGGGATGCAATTTGCTGTTCGACAGGAAAGTTTCATTTAACAATTCGTCTTTCTCGCCATCATCTTCGATAATCGTTATCCCTGAATCGGAAATTTGCTGAAGCCGAGGGATCTTAAACATAGTCATAAAATTATTGAGAAACGATTTGATGATGTGCCAAATGTGTTTCGGTTCTGTGTATGGAACTTGTGATTCATCCAAGTTATCATAGTATTTCTTTTTCGCAAAATATTTTCACATTATTGACCGTGTTTCTTAACGTATTGTATTTATCCCTGTACGCTACTGTATTATGCTTTAGGGCAGATCGTTGTCGGATTTTACACCTCAGCGAGATATCGAACCAGGGTTTGTCACATTTTCGTATCACAACCTCTTGTCGGGGGAACACACATTTCAACATAATTCAACAAACTAGATGTAAAATTCGATATCACAACATCTATCAATGGCTGATCACAGATTAGATTCTACCAGTCCGTTTCTGCAGTGAGTGTGTTCAATTTATGAAAGTCGGCTCTCTTATAATTATACACCGTTTGCTTCGTGACACTTTTGTTAGGTCTTATGAAGAAGGAAATATTGGCAAACGTTGCTCTGTGATCTGAAAGATAACAATCAAGAGTACCCGAATTTAATGACGTAACTGTATCACTGACAATAATGGGATCCAAAAGGGTATGTGTATTAGTAGTTATCCTGGTGGGCTCCGTTATAAGATTTTTTAAATTAAACGTAGAGATAAATGCTTTGAAGGGACCAATTACTTTTTAAAGGATCACAGTTCAGATCACCGACAAGGGCGAATGGCGGGGTTTTGGATATTTCTGCTTCAGTGGACTCTTCAAGTTCAGACCAGTAATCAACACTACTGAGTGTAGGTGACCTATACGTCACACATAACAGAAATCTGGATTTAGTTCCAACTTCAAACCATAGTATATCACCTTCAAATTGAAGTTCCAGAACAAAGTATAAATCATGTGGAAAATATACGGCAAGTCTAACACATTGCTGATTTCGATCCTTCCTTATCGGGCTCAGGAAATTTTGGATATGAAGATGTATCGACTCAAATGAAGCGTCCAGGTTGGTTTTGGTAAAACAGAGTAGGTCTTATTCGTCACATGGGGCTATCAGATCTTCCACTTTGTTTTATATGATCAGTATATTGTAATGCAAAATGGTAACATTCTGTACTGATCAATGTCAGTCGCTATGGCTGGACAGAAAATAGTAATATTTTGTCAATTTGATGGAAGCAGGATCTTCTTCCATTCTAAGCTCACCGAAGGAATTGTCCACGCGATGCTTCACTTTTTTTCTGGTTTGCAGAATGGTTTCTTATTTGTTGACTTAGGTAGATTTTCATAATCCGCGAGGAAAGATAGAGAAAGATTCGTTCACTGAAACTGGAGAAATGAGTGATAGTACATAAACAGTACATTACAAGGATCTCCGAAGTAGGTGTCGCGTACATACGGAGTTTCTTAACCCTTTACCCAACGTAACGGCCAAAACTGGCCAGCGCTATTCTCAAAAATCGCCAATTAATTTTAATTATTTTTCATTTTTTTTGTATCAAAAATATAGGTTATGACCCCCCCCCCCCCCCCCCCCCCCGTTGGTTCCGACGACGGGTCATAACCTATGTTTTTGAGACCAAAAATGTAAAAAATTAGTTATTCAAGAATTTTTGTTGCAAGTGTCGTCTGCTTTCCATGTTAGGTAAAGGGTTAAATGGGTTGGTGATATCAACAAATAAACCTAATCGCTACTGTGGAATATCAGTTGCGATTAGTAATTTAAGTTTAATTTAATTTAAGTAATTTAATAGTTGGCTAGTTAAGGTTAAATGGGTTCCTATCATCTGCCTCCGCCCCACTGATTATCCACTGCACCTGGCTGCACACATTAAATAAAATGCTTGTACTCACGGAGGTGAGGAAGAATATCAATTAGCGCCCACGGGCATGGAAAACATAACTAGTGCTGACATACAATGGTTTTGTTACAATCTACCGATGAATGTGGTTAAGCATTAAAAACCCAAGATGGCGGCTGGTGGCCATATTTTTCAACGAAATTGAGAAAAATTCAATAGCTCGTCTCTAGACATCACACCAAAGCTACATATGAAATTTGAAAAACATTGGGTGAGAGATGTGGCCTGCAGGGTGTGCTAATGGAATTGTTGACAATTCATATGCCAAATCCAAGATGGCTGCTGGCGGCCATATTTTTCAACAAAATTCAGAAAAAATTGTGATAGCTCCCAGACACCACACCAAAGCTATACGTGAAAATCGAAAACTAGAGGCTCTAAAGAGCCTGTAATCGCTCACCTGGCAGAACTTCATATAAAAATGTGATTTCCCATAGGGTTTCTATGGTAACTATGAGCTGCAATTGCGGCAAAGTTTGCAACACGCTCAACATTACATGAGGATCGTTGGCTGAGGGTGTCCCAGTCATCAATCATGCGAAGTTTCAAACCATTTGGCTTGTAGTTTCAGAGAAGAAGATTTTTCAAAATCGACCAATCAGACCAATCCAGAACGCTGGTAGGCATATTGGTGGGTGTGTGGGTGGGCACGTGGGTGGGTGCGTTGGCAGGCAGAATGCGGATGGATGGACAGATGGATGGACGGATGGGGACAGACAGACAGCATTTCATAATAGTCCAGCCATAATGGCTGGAAATCCATATCTACCTCTCTGAAACCATATGTGCAGGGTTAAGTTAGATATCAACAGTATAGTAATACTGTTTACCAAATAGTGCCAGCACACATTTATGAATTCTGTTTCAATGAAAAATCAGTAAAAGAAGGTTAAAGAACATTTTGAAAATTACAGTTTTTCAGACAGTACTCTCTTTCAAAGAGCTTTGGATAGGTAAAGGGTTACACAAAGAACAATATTTTATTCAAAGGAGTTGTCATTTTGTCTATCTTGAATGAATGGTAAAAATCAAAAAAATAATAATGTGGAGAATATTTCTATACTATCATTTAGAGCTGACCAGTAAATTACACCTAGTTTTCCAAACACCTGTCATCAACCACAACTTGACAGTTTTTCTGATAACATATAGTAGCAAAGTTGTTTCCAGTTACATCTCAACATGAAACTGTACACAATATTTTATCATTGTCCCAATTCTCAGGGAGAAAAACTACTACAGTACATGACGAGTGTATTATCACTAAACTCACCCACAGATTGGAAATTCCACCCAAGCAATAACTGCAAATTTGTTGCAAAGCATAACAATCACAAGCAAAGTTCCAGCCAATGGAATTCCATTTTAAACCCAGAGGTTCATTGGCTGGCACATTACTTCTGTTTTTTTTTGTCCATATGTACAGAATTTGAAACTGATACTTTGGGTGATTATTCCACTACACATGTGATTTAGTTACAATCCACTCTCCACTTACTGTTCTCCTCAAGCTAGCCTGCCGGCATAGGGTTTATATTTTCATAATAATATATAACAGCAAAGTTGTTCCTCTTACATTGAGTGTCCCAGTCATCAATCATGTGAAGTTTCAAAACATTTGGCCTAGCTTGTAGTTTCAGAAAACATTTTTCAAAATTGACCAACCCGAATCAGAGAATGCCTCTGGCGGCCATGTTTTCCAACCGACAGGAACAAAAAGAGGATTGTTTGTAGGGGACCTCCCATAGACCATTCCTGCCAACTTTGGCTCAGTAGTTCAAGAGAAGATGAAAATGTTATTTCCATAGGGTTTCTATAGTAATTATAAGCTACAATTGTGGCCATGTTTGCAACCCAATCAACATTAAAAGAGGGTCGTTGGTAAAGGGTGTCCCAGTCATCAACCATGCATAATTTAAAAATATTTGGCCCTGTGGTTTCAGAGGAGAAGATTTTTAAAAATCCACCAACCAGAATCAAAGAATGCCTCTGGCGGCCACGTTTTTCAACCCACGGGAACAAAATGAAGATTGTTTGCAGAGGATCTCCCATAGACCATTCCTGCCATGTTTGGTTCACATCAGTTCAGTAGTTCCAGAGAAGAAGATGAAAATGATTTTCCCATAGGGTTTCTATAGTAACTACAAGCCGCAACTATGGCCATGTTTGCAACCCAATCAACATTAAATGAGGATCGTTGGTAGAGGGTGTCCGAGTCATCAACCATGCAATGTTTCAATACATTTGGCCCTGTGGTTTCAGAGGAGAAGGTTTTTTTCAAAATCCACCAATCAGAATCAAAGAATGCCTCTGGTGGCCACGTTTTTCAACCCATGGGAACAAAATGAGGATCGTTTGTAGAGGACCTCCCATAGACCATTCCTGCCAAGTTAGGTTCATATCAGCTCAGTAGTTCCAGAGAAGAAGATGAAAATGTTATTTCCCATTGGGTTTCTATAGTAACTATAAGCTGCAATTGTGGCAATGTTTGCAACCCAATCAACATTAAATGAGGATCGTTGGTAGAGGTTGTCCAGTCATCATGCAAAGTTTAAAAACATTTGGCCCTGTGGTTTCAGAGAAGATTTTTAAAAATCCACCAATCAGAATCAAAGAATGCTTCTGGTGGCCATGTTTTTCAACCCACGGGAACAAAATGAGGATCGTTTGTAGAGGACCTCCCATAGACCATTCCTGCCAAGTTTGGTTCAGGTTGCTCAGTTGTTCCAGAGAAGAAGACGAAAATGTGATTTCCCATTGGGTTTCTATTGTAACTATAAACAGCAATTGTGGCCATGTTTGCAACCCGATCAACATTAAATGAGGATCGTTGGTAGAGGGTGTCCAAAGCATCAATCATGTGAAGTTCCAAAACATTTGGCCTTGTGGTTTCAGGGGAGATTTTTGAAAATCCACCAACCCAAATCAAAGAATGCCTCTGGCAGCCATGTTTTTCATCCAACGGGAACAAAAAGAGGATCGTTTATAGAGGACCTCCCATAGACCACTCCTGCCAAGTTTGGTTCACATCAGTTCAGTGGTTCCAGAGAAGATGAAAATGTGAAAAGTTTACGGACGCCAGACGACAACGGATGCCAAGTGATAGCAAAAGCTCACATGGCCTTTTAGGCGAAGTGAGCTAAAAATCAGTTGAGACATGCGGCCTGCAGGGTGTGCTAATGGAATTGTTGACAATTTATATCCAAATCCAAGATGGCTCCTGGAAGCCATGTTTTTCAACAAAATTCAGAAATATTCGACAGCTCCCATCTAGACATCACACCTAAGCTACATATGAATTTTGAAGAAGATCGGGTGAGTGATGCGACCTGTAGGGTGTGCTAATGGAATTGTTGACAATTTATGTCAAGTCTAAGATGGCCACTGGTGGCCATGTTTTTCAATGAAATTCGGAGAAATTCGCTAGTTCCCATTTAGAGAGTGCCCCAAAGCCACATATGAAAGACGGGACTGATCGGGTGAGAACTGCGACCTGTGGGATGTGCTAAAGGACTTGTTGAAGAATTTATATCCAAATTCAAGATGGTTGCTTGTGGCCATATTTTTTAACAAAATTCGGACAAATTTGATAGCTCCCAGATATCACACCAACGCTACGTATGAAATTCAAAAAAGATCAGGTAAGAGATGCAGCCTGTAGGGTTTGCGTATGGAATTGTTGACAATTTATATCCAAATCAAAGATGGCTCCTGGCAGCCATGTTTTTCAATAAAATTCAGAATATTTTGATATCACTCATTTACACATCACACCAAAGCTACATATGAAATTTGAAAAAGATCAGGTGAGAGATGGGGACTGTTTGATGTGCTAGTGGAATTATTGACAATTTATATGCCAAACTAAAATGGCCACTGTCGGCCATGTTTTTCAACCAAAATTTGGAAAAATTTGATATCTCCTATCTAGACATTACCCCATATGAAATTTGGGACTGATCAGGTGAGAGCTGTGGCCTGTAAGGTGTGCTAAAGGAATTGTTGGAGAACTTATATCCAAATTTAAGTTGGCCACTGGTGGCCATGTTTTACAACAAAATTCAGAAATATTTGATAGCTCCCATCTAGACATCACACCAGAACTACATATGAAACTCCAAAAAGATTGGGTGAGGGATGCAGCCTGTAGGGTGCGCCAATGGAATTGTTGACAATTCATACTTGTATGCCAGGTCCAATATGGCTGCAGACGGCCATATTTTTCAACAAAATTCAGAAAAATTTGATAGCTCCCATCTAGACATCACACCAATACTATATATGAAAATTGAAAAAGATCAGGTGAGACATGTGGTCTGTTGGGTGTGCTAATGGAATTGTTTACAATTTATATCCGAATCCAAGATGGCTCCTGGCGGCATTGTTTTTCAACAAAATTCGGACATATTTGGCAGCTCCCGTCTAGACATTACACCAAAGCTACATATGAAATTTGAAAAAGATCTGATGAGAGTTGGGGCCTGTAGGGCATGCTAATGGAATTGTTGACAATTCATATGCAAAATCTAAGATGGCCACTGGTGGCCATGTTTTTCAACGAAATTTGGAAAAAAATTGCTAGCTCACATCAAGACATTGCTCCAGAGCCACATATGAAATATGGGACTGGTCAGGTGAGAGCTGTGGCCTGTTTTTCAACGAAATTCGGATAATTTTGCTAGCTCACATCTAGACATTGTCCCAAAGCTACACATGAAATATAGGACTGATCAGGTGAGAGCAGCGGCCTGTATGGTGTGCAAAAGGAATTTGTGGACAATTAAAATCCAAGATGGCCACTGGTGGCCATTTGATAGCTCCATCTAGACATTGCCCAAAGTCAGGTATGAAATTTGGAACTGACCTGTGAGAGCTATGGCCTGTAGGTTTTTCTAAAAGAATTATGGACGGACAGAGGAACAAGTGGATGGATGGATGGACAGAGGGATGACGGATTGCAAGCCATGCTAATAGATCATACTTGACGTCAAGCTGAGCTAATAAAAATGATTATGTATTCTCATAGTAATATCTAGCCATGTTTTGGCTTGGAATCCCAGCTCAGACAAAACTGTGACAAGATGTATAGGTTGTGATGAAGTTGAAATTCAGGCAACATGTGGCACCATGGTTAAAGCTCAAATATGGGCTTCCAACACTTTTCAACAACATGGATTTGAACTTACAGTACTGACGTGGACTGGTCATAATCCATGCGTGGGCACATGCGTTTACCAGGTAATAAAAATCATCAGCAAAATTTTTATTAATGAAGCACTGGGTTGTACCCGGTGCTTCATTAATTAAATTTTTGATGAGTATTCCTATAATTAGTGTTTGGAACCTAATATTATTGTTACTGTGGAAAAAATGCCCAACCGTGGAAAGTGACCAGTCTCCAACGGATGTACTGTACAGCACTGAATCAAGTAATCCCTTACCCATTATAATGACCAAATCCTGTCAGCACTATTCACAAAAATCTCCTTTCAATTCAGCTTATAAGCCTTCACTGGAATGAGTTCGTCTTAATGAAGGGGTCATAAGCCAGATTTTTAAAGCAAAAAATGAAAATATTTAATTATTCAAAAACAATTGTCACTTCCTAGTCTTGTTAGGTAAAGCAAAATATCAAAATTTGTTATTTTAAGTATTTCTTTCTTTGAAATTTCCATAAAATTTCAACAAAACTATATCATGTGACCCCTCACTGGAATAAGCTTGATGAGGTCATTCTAATGTGGGGGTCACATGATCTTTTTTTATTTTTAAAATATATTTGTTCAACTTGTAAATAATACAGGTGGATGGGGCTGATTCATTTGGTAAAGGATTAACAAAGTTTGTATCATTTGAACTGTCAGCCCTTTACCCAATGCAGACGATGTCAAAATTTATTATTTTAAATAACAATTCTTAAATTTTTTCAAAAAAGTTCAACAAAACTATATCATGTGATACCTCATTGGAATGAACTCGTTCCAAAAGAGGGGTCACATGATATAGTTTTGTTGAAATTTAAAAAAATTTTTTTTTTTTTCAGTTGCAGAATTTGCATATTACAAGGGTGGATGTGGCTGATTCGTTGGGTGAAGGATTAACCCTTTACCTAACATGAAAAGCAGACGACACATGCAAAAAAAATTCTCGAATAACTCATTTTTTTCATTTTTTGTCTCAAAAACATAGGTTATGACCCCTCATTGGAACGAGCTCGTTGAGCTCGTTCCAATGAGGGGTCATAACCTATGTTTTTGAGACAAAAAATGAAAAAAATAATGAAAATTAATTGGCAATTTTTGAGAATAGCGCTGGCCGGTTTTGGCCATTACGTTGGATAAAGGGTTAATAAACAAGGTACTCAAGATAAACATTAAATCAATAATATATTGTGTAGTATTTATTTTACAACTATCATGTTTTGTTCTAAAATATATGACAACAAGTACATTAAAAAATAACAATTAGAGATGGAAAATGGTAAAAGTTCAATTACTTTCTTCTTCCAGCAATGGTGGTTATATCACGAACAACAAGGTGCAATGTCACCGGTATATCACTCGCTGAGAAGTGGTCTACTGACCAGAAACCATAAGAACTGAAATTTTCTAAGTTGAAAAAGGCCCATAACTCCAGAAAAAATGACTGGACAAAACCTGTTACTTGTGAATATCCTTTCCCCCATGAAGGTCCATTAGCATACAAAAGATCATTAAAATCCGACGTCACCTGACAGAGATACAGAGGTCTAGGGTTGTTAAGAGAAGGACGGATGAAAAGTCGAAAAAGGCCCGTAACTCTAGAAATGAAAGTGTCAATGACACTGTAGCTTAACTTGTCTGGGTGTTGTGTTTGATGGAAAGGATAATGTTCAATGTTTATGAAAGGATTATGAAATAAGACAAGAATTGTGATAATTGGGAATATGTTAACCCTTTACCTAACATGAAAAGCAGACGACAAGTGCAAAAAAAAATCTTGAATAACTATTTTTTTTCATTTTTTGTCCCCAAAACATAGGTTATGACCCCTCATTGGAACGAGCTCGATGAGCTCGTTCCAATGAGGGGTCATAACCTATGTTTTGGAGACAAAAAATGAAAAAAATCATGAAAATTAATTGGCGATTTTTTAGAGTAGCGCTGGCCGGTTTTGGCTGTTACTTTGGGTAAAGGGTTAATTTCTGTTCCATGTATGCTATGTTTTCAATAAAAATAATATGAGGTGTAGACTGTACTAAAGAATTGAGGGGTGGGTTAAGGTGGCCCTCACAGTTAATGTACTTGGCCCTCACAGTTAATGTATGTCAACGAAAGTTACCAAGTTACAGTGAAATTATTCCAAAACGAGTCAATCTTTCAAGTTACAATGAAATCACTTCATATTTATTTATTTATTGGTGCTTTATGCCACATCAGCAGCCAAGGCTATATCGTGGCGATGAAAATCCCTTCATAAATATGGCCTGTAGACTGAGCTAAAGGTTTCTGGGCTTTGGGCCTGTGTAGCTATCAGGGCTGACCGATCGCAACCAAAAGGGGACGTCCTCATCTAGACATTATACTGAGTCATCCTACCAAGTTACAATGAAATCGCTTCATAAATGTGACCTGTAGTCAGAGCTAAAGTTTTTGGGGTTTTGGGCTCGAGCAGCCATCATGGTTGAATGATTATGACCAAAAGGGGACATTCTCATCTAGGCATTACCCAGAGTCATCCTACCAAGTTACAATGAAATCCCTTCATAAATATGACCTGTAGACTGTGCTAAAGGTTTTTGGGCTTCAGGCCCCTGTAGCCATCACAGTTGACCAATCGTGACCAAAAAAGGGAGACGTTACCATCTAGACATTATACTGAGTCATCCTACCAAGTTACAATGAAATCCCTTCATAAATGTGACCTGTAGTCAGAGCTAAAGGTTTTCGGGTTTAGGGCTCGGGCAGCCATCACAGCTGAATGATCGCGAGCAAATGGAGAAGTTCTCATCTAGACATTACCTGGAGTCATCCTACCAAGTTGCAATGAAATCCCTTCATAAATATGACCTGTAGAATGTGCTAAAGGGTTTTGGGCTTCGGGTCCCTGTAGCCAGCACAGTCAACCAATCAGGACCAAAAGGAAACATTCTCATCTCATCTAGATATTATATGGAGTCAACCCACCAAGTTACAATGAAATCCTTCCATAAATACATCCTGTAGACTGTGCTAAAGGTTTTTGGGTATTGGGCTCGGGCAGTCGTCACTGTTGACATATCGCAACTAAAAGGGGACGTTCTCATCTAGATATGATGTAGAGGCATCCTACCAAGTTACAATGAAATCCCTTCATAAATACGACCTGTAGACTGTTCTAATGGTTTTTGGGTTTTGGGCTCGGGCAGCCATCATGGTGGACTGGTTGCAACCAAAAGGGGACGTTGTCATCTAGACATGATTTCAAACCTGCATATGAAATTTCATGACGATCGGACAAAAACTACGGGATGTAGCCTGTGCCAAGAGAAAATGTGAACAGACTCACTTCTGCACACGTGATGGCAATAGCTTATCTTGTCTTTGTCAAGTTCAGCTAAAAATGATTGGAGAAAACCTGTTACTTGTAAATATCCTTTCTCCCATGATGGTTGAACAATGCTAGATCCCCCACAAACTTTGTTTTGGCAAGGGGAAAATAATATAGAGGAATGATATTAATGAAATGGCCATTTTGACTCTGAAATATACTCAATTATTACCACCTTAGCAGGCATTCTCTGGTAAATTAACAGAGTTTAATACTGCCACAAAAGTCTGTAATTCATGGCATCAAGCAACTGGAAGCGAGTGGCGTGCTGTTAATGAGAAAATTGATTAACGGCCCAGTTCTGTTCATGCAAATAATAGTAACAACATGATTTTTGTCGGGCATCCTGCTTTATTAATGGCCCAGGTAGAATGAATAACAGCCCTCAGGCTTATTAACAGCCCTCAACTTCACCTTGGTTGATAATAAACCCCTTGAGCTGTTATTCATTCCTCTCATGCCATTAATAAATTTTATTACCACTTCACAGGGCGTTCTCTAGCAGATTAAAACAATTTTAAAAGTGTATAATGCGCAGTCTCAAACTGGAAGTTGTGTGTTAACCTGGTTAATGGCCTGCCTCCAGATAAATATTTTGAAAATGCCTCGGCTCTGACTGAAGTTTCAAATGCGCGTATAAATGTAATGAATATCACACATTTGTGAACTTTCACCATTTGGTCATGATTTGATAGATTTGGGAGAGTTCAGGTGGCATACAAAAATATTTAAATTAAGCTATCATGTGATTGACAACGTGATGTTTTGTTTATCTAGAAACAGACAACACATGTATTTTGGTTAAACGTCATTGTGAAAACTCGAGATGTCACAATCAAGTGAACTTGATGAAGAATCTTTGGATTCAACCATTTTAGAAGTGGTAATAGCAATAACAAGATTTTGTTGGGCATCCCTGTTTATTAACGGCCCTCCAGGAATGATTAACAGCCTTCGGGCCGTAAACATCCCTCCACTTTGTCTCGGGCTGTTAATGGACCCTCTGGCTGTTACTCATTCCTGTTGGGCCATTAATAAACCATAACGCCCTCCAAAATCATGTTATTGGTATAGTAACACCATCCATACCAATATTATTGTTATATTAACAGGTGGATTCATTTTGCCAAATTTTGTTAATTTTCCTGTATGAGGCCTAAAAAAGTTAAAAATCTGTTTCTCAGGCCCTCCCGCATGGTCCTTTTGGCTGCCACATGCATGCTTTTTATAACCAATGCAAACTTGAGAAAGTAAAAATATTTTACCCAAGTTAATAAAATTGATAAATTTGTCCCTCAAGTGCAAGAAGGCTAAAGCATTGCAAAGCCTTCTTGTGCTCAAGGGACAAAATTCACAACCACCCATGCTATTCTGTCAAATATGGACCTAGGGACATGGCTTGAACAAACTTAAAATCTCACCTCCCTGAGGATGCTGCATACCAAATATCAAAACATTCCGACTGCTGGATCTGAAGAAGATTTTTAAAGAAAATTCCTCATTTTGAACTAAGTTATAATTCAGGCTACCACAGTGAGCCCAAATATGAACCCAGGGACTTGGCTTGAACAAACTTGAATCTCACCCCCCCTAAGCATGGTGCATACCCAGTATCAAAAGATTCTGCCTGCTGGATCTTGAGAAGAAGATTTTCAAAGAAATTTGCCTATACTGAGCCCAAATATAAACCCAGGGGGCCGATTTGAATAAACTTGAATCAGATCCACCCTACAATGTTGCATACCAAATATCAAATATCAAAAGATTCTGCCTGCTGGATCTGGAGAAGAATTTTTAAGAAATTTGCCTGAAATGCACTAAGTTCGAATTCAGGCTTCTATAGTGAGCCCAAATATGAATCCAGGGGGCCGATTTGAACAAACTTGAATCACATCCACCCCACAATGTTGCATACCAAATATGAAAAGATTCTGCCTGCTGGATCTGGAGAAGAAGATTTTTTAAGAAATTTGCCTGAAATGCACTAAGTTCGAATTCAAGCTTTTATAGTGAACCCAAATATGAATCTAGGGAGCCTATTTGAACAAATTTGAATCAGATCCACCCCCACAATGTTGCATACCAAATATCAAAAGATTCTGCCTGCTGGATCTGGAGAAGATTTTTTAAGAAATTTGCCTGAAATGCACTAAGTTCAAATTCCAGCTTCTATAGTGAGCCCAAATATGCATCTAGGGAGCCGATTTGAACAAACTTGAAACAGATCCACCCCACAATGTTGCATACCAAATATCAAAAGATTCTGCCTGCTGGATCTGGAGAAGATTTTTTAAGAAATTTGCCTGAAATGCACTAAGTTCGAATTCGAGCTTCTATAGTGAGCCCAAATATGAATCTAGGGAGCCGATTTGAACAAACTTGAATCAGATCCACCCTACAATGTTGCATACCAAATATGAAAAGATTCTGCCTGCTGGATCTGGAGAAGAAGATTTTTGAAGAAATTTGCCTGAAATGCACTAAGTTCGAAATCGGGCTACTATACTGAGCCCAAATATGAACCCAGGGGGCCGATTTGAACAAACTTGAATCAGATCCACCCTACAATGTTGCATACCAAATATCAAAAGATTCTGCCTGCTGGATCTGGAAAAGAAGATTTTTTAATGTTTTTCCCATTGCCTACAGTGTTAAAAAGTGCTGACTCAGCACTTTTTCAAAGTCCTGAAAAAAGTACCTCATGATCAAACCGATAAGGATTTTTTTTAAACCATTCTATTCTACTGGATAAAAGTAAGCGTTATACAAAATAAGAATTCTCTGTGCCGTGTAGTTTTGGAGATATGGCAGTTTTAAGGTTTTTCCTATGTTTAGCTCCCACGGGGCAATGAGAAAATTTTTTTTTGCATCAATCAACTACTTATGACCCATTATCATCTCATATCAAATTTGGTTCAAATCGACCTCACGGTTCAGAAAATAGAAATTTTAGGTGTGGCCAAAATTTTTGCCCCTCCCATAACGAAGGCAAATAATGCCCGACAAACTTCCCTTGAACAAATTTAATTCTAAACCTCAAAAGGACTCTGTATACCATATATCAAGTCTCTGCTACTGGTGGTTCATTAGAAGAAGATTTTCAAAAAATTTGGCCATTTTTTCCCCACACCTCTGCTCAATACGAGCCGAAACCTAATTTGGATAAAAATCAAAATGCCCCTATATAACCACTACTTACACGAAATTTAATTAAAATGTGACCAGGGGTTTAGGAGAAAGAGGCTCAAACACCAAGTTCACGCAGGATGACGGACGGACGACGGACGAAGTGATAAGAAAAGCTCACCCTGACTTTCAGTCAGGTGAGCTAAAAACTGCCTGCCCGCATGCAATTTTACAAAAAAAATGGCCTGAGAAACAGAAGATCTACTTTGTTAGGCCTAACAGTGATAAACTGACCATTATTTATGGAGCTGTGTAAAACAAAATATAATATACTACACAAAGAAAGTGTTGAGCCACGGCAAACATTTTGGTGTGAATGACAGAAAACTGAAACCATAATGTAAAGCAATATACCACATGAAACATAATTCATTTGTGGACGCATGAATAGTTGTTTCAGACAAATGCATTGAGGAGGGTCTGTGGTATCACCTGTCATGTGCATGAAGAGTCTGTATTCAAAATTCACCAGTCAATGTTGGGTGAGTCCATCCCCGACTTATAAATACACCAGACATATCTGCCTCATATTGTGAAAGAGAGTATGAATTTGATCCTGGCCAATTTTATTCCATTTCTGGACAAGAATGTTACAATCAAATTTCTAGCCACCCTTCTTGCACACATACCAGCTCACAGACCAGTTTGAAATTATCAGAGGTCACATGCAGATAACAAATTACATATTGTGCAGAGGTGTTTAACCAGATAATTGTGCATAATCAAGTTGGTTAAATTTTACCCCAATGTATAATAAATTTTGTAAAAAACACATTTTTGTGTTTGTGATAAACTGTGGTTACATACTACAAAACAAGTGTAATTTCCCTATTTTTTGAGCCATTTGCAGCTTGCTCTGAATCTGAATCAGCAGTACTGGAATCCATGCATTCATTTTTACTTTCAATTTCAGTGTCCATATGAGTCACCCCAACTAAATAACTGTCCCCCCACTTCATTTTCAGATTCACTATCTAAAGACGATAAATCATCATCAGATTCCAATACACATTGCAAAACTACATCTTTAGACAATTGCATTTTCTTAGTCGCAGACATTTTAGCACAAAAGTCGGCAAGAAATAAGAGCAAGGTATCTCAGAAACAAAACAAAACCGGCGATAAATTATAAATAGAACGGCTTGCTCGGGAATTCCCACTTACGTAGTTTAGTGCTAAACTTATGAGACAAAAATGAAATTTTTTTACCAATTTTAATATTTTTAATACTTACCAATGGCCTAGACTAGCTGGTGCAACCCAATTTATTACCAGGGCCGAACACAAATTTTGAATCCCCAAAATTTGCCAAAAAACTCCGTCCTCCATACTTTTGTGCAACTTGTTGTCAAGGACAACACTAGGCTACCACCATCTTGTCATTCTTTATTGTTGCGCCTGTTAGAAGTTAATAAGTACAGTATAACTCAGCAGGGAGGAAGGAGTGTCCACTCCAGGGAGGGCCATCCCCATCTGGGCCATTGGTAAGTATTAAAAATATTAAAATTGGTATAAATTTTTCATATTTTTTCACTATATCAATGGCCCAGACTAGCTGAGAATAGAAAACAGGCAGGCGGGCCTAGTACTTAATATTCATTGCTCCTATTTCAGGAAAACAATGAAAATATAGGTGTAACTCTATTTAAGGCCTAGCATAACCCATTATGCTAATTTGATAAAGGAAGCCAAAATATAAAGAAGTTCAGAGAAATGAGACTCTTTATAAATCATTAAAAGTGTCCGAGTATTGTATGGTAAAGCTCGTCTTGACACATGACATATACAAAAACGCTTCACATCAAGCTACACATTAAAAGCATATAATACATTGAATGTTACTTCATATCAAGCTACACATTAAAACTACCATAGCACCGGCCCCAGGATACTATCACTGAAGGAGGTATGTCCATGCTTTTCACTATAAAGCCAGATGACCATTTGGAAATACCATCTCCTCCCTTCCCCTTGTTTTGAAAGTAACTACACATCAAAACGAAGAGGGTAGCAGACTGGTGACAGTGCTAGAGCACACGAAACAGAAGATTGAATGAAAATCCTAATTGAAAATGATGACATTCTGAGCTACCGATAACGGTCCTAAAGATCTGAGATCATCCGAAACTGATTCTAAATCTCGAAGATAAAATTTGGTAAAAGTCGTCTGTGGAGTCCAGTAAGCTGCTTGCATCAAATCCTTCAAAGAAGTACTACTAGCATAGGCCCAAGAAGAAGCTAAAGCTCCAACTTCGTGAGCTGAAATCTTATAAGCTATTCTCTGATTCAAAGACAAAGCATTATAAGCTGACCGAATAGCTAACTGAATCCATCTAGATATGGAATGAACAGAAATATCATTTCTGTTAGGAAGAAGAGAAACATATAACCTCTTCCTCTTCTAATAAAACTAGAATGCTACTTATAAATCCTAAGCGCTCTTACTGGACACAACAAAGGTCTTTGACTATCTGAAGACGGTAATGCTTTAATAAAAATTGGGTTAGGCTGTTTGTCCGGAACCTGATTCTTAGCAAAGAATCCCATTTTCGTAGTGAGAGTAATAGAATTACCTACACTACGATAATGAGAGTCTTCCACAGATAAAGCATGAAGCTCACTAACTCTTCTAGCTGATAAAATGCGAAAAAGGAAAGCCATTTTATAAGTAAGAAATTTAAACTCAACAGTATTTAACGGCTCAAAAGGTGCTTCCTGAAGTTTCAGAAGAACCCAAGCTAAATTCCACTTAGGGACTAGTCTTAAGGTACGAGGTCTGTTCGTAGAGAAATTCCTCATTAATTTACTTAAAGATATATCTGACCCAATGTTTAAATTCCCTTGATGTGCATAGGTGTCAGCAAGTATAGACCTATAGCCCTTAATAGTGACTGGCTGTAGCTCAACTTCATCAAAAAGATAAATAAAAAAGTTAGCTAATTGAGGAATAGTTGGGTTAAAAAAAATCAATCAAATGAACAAAAACCTCCCACTTCACTTCATAATTTAACGAAGAGGAGGTCCTCCTGCAGTTAGAAATTGCATCCATTGCTCATCTGGAAAACTGTTTTCCATGCAGGAAGGACCGCACAACGGAAAAACGTGAAGGTTGAGGCTTTCTGGATTGTGATGAAGCTAACAGAGTTTCCCCTACGTCAGAAGATCCCAGAGAGGCGGTAACTTCTGCGGAACATCCCCCCAAAGAAGCTCCCAAAGTTTTATCCACGGTCTGTGAGCCGACAGACATGCTACCAGTAGAATCTTGCAAGAAGACTGTTTTATCCTTAGCAAGATCTGTTGAATGAGGGGAGCTGGAGGGTAAGCATACCCTATTATCACGTTCCATGAAATTGACAGAGCGTCTACTGCATAAGCCTGAGGGTCCGGGCATGGAGACACAAAAGTCTGTAACTGATTGCTCAAACTCGTGGCAAAAAGATCGATCACTGGATGTTCCCAATGGAAGTAAATCTGATTGAAGACAGATTTTTTTAACATCCATTCTGAAGGTAGTAGGCGACCCTTTCTCGATAGAGAGTCTGCTATTAGACTGAGATGGTCTGGAATATGACAAATCGATATCAGAATCTGATTCTCCTGAGAGAAAAGTAGAATCTTTTCGGTGAGATTCAACAGCTGGATGGAATGAGTACCTCCCTGATTCCGAATATAGGCTACTACCGTTGAATTATCAGATAGAATTTGAACATGTGAGTTTATTACTTGACTGAGAGAATGCTTTAGAGCAAACCAAATAGCCATCATTTCTTTGTAGTTTATATGGGACACAAAAAACTGACTCTCCCATAAACCGTGACACACTTGATCGCCCGGAATCAGAGAAGCATCCCAACCCTCCTGACTGGTGTCCCGTCATGATTATGAACAAAGGCTCCTGAATCTGAAGCAGTATTCCCTGGGATAACCACTGGATATCCGTCCAAATTTGAAGATGATGCTTTACTGACTGTGTTAAAGCAATCGGACTGTCCAACGACTGCCGCTTTACGCTCCAATTTTGAATTAGAAAAATTTGAAGTGGACGAGTGCACAGACGACCTAGTGGAATTAATTCTGCGGCAGTGCCACAAAGTCCTAACAGCCGCATAAACTCTCTTGCAGTAATGACTTGTGCGTTTATGCATTATTTTGCGTAAAGAGAAACTAATTTTGCTCTTGCTACCGGCAAACAGACACGATTGTTGAGAGTATCGAAACTCATTCCCAGGTGAACAAACAACATCATCGGCATTAAATCCGACTTTTCGACATTGATTATAAAAACCTAGGCATCGTAGCAGCTATAGAAGACGCTGAACGTCGCTTTGAAGAGCATGAAAATTTCCGTATCTTTGAAGAATGTTGTCCAGATATGTCGATGTCATCAAAGCTGAGTGTGCCCTGAAGTGGCTCATCACCGCATTCATCACCCGAGTGAATGCCCACGGAGCAAGGTTCAAGCCAAAACACATTGCTCTGAATTGGTATACTTTCCTGTGAACTGCAAAACAGAGGTATTTCCGAAAAGCTGGATGAATCAAGATGTGAAAATACGCATCCTTCAAGTCTATGCTTGCAGCGTAATCGTTCACTCGGATGATGCTTCTCACCGACCAAATTGTCTCCATATAAAATTTTGGAGCAATTATTAGCTTGTTTATCCAACTGAGATCGATGACCGGCCGGAACGAGCCGTCTGGCTTCGGTACAAGGAAAAGATGACTGTAGAATCCCTTTGAATTGAGATTCTCTATGATCTCTACTGCCTCCTTTTGTAGAAGAGAGTCTACCGCTGAAATCAAAGCCTCTCTCTTTGTTACATTTTGTGGAAGGATCACAAAATGTGGAATCCGCGTTAATGGAGGTTTTCTCCAGAACGAAAGACGTAGACCGTTTTTTACAACGTCTTGAACCCAAAGATCCTGTGTTATTTTGTTCCAGTTGCCTGCAAATTTTAAAAGCCTTCCGTCAACCGGAGAACAGTAGAGGTCGAACACTTCATTTGTAGGACTTGCGAGGCTTATATGAGGAGAAACCTCGTGAAGCTCTCGCACCCCTCTGTGACATCGGTGTGGGGTTACGTGTTTCTTTATTTACCGAATGCGTCATCCCCTTTTTGAAATCACTCCCCTGTTTCGAGCCACCATGCCCACGATTAGCTCTAGAAGCAGCACGGGCTGAGCCTCTCTTGGAGAAAAATTTACCTCTCCGAGGAGCACCACTTGTGGAAGGCTGAGGTTGCGAAGCTGAGTGCAACAAAAGCTGACTTGTGGCTTTCTTAGAAGCATCTTCAAATACAGCTTTTAACTGATCATTGAATAATGAAGAGCCCAAAACTGGAGCGGCCCTTAGAGAGCTCTTAACACTGTCATCAATAAATGACGTAGATTTAAGGGCAGCATCGCGCCTGACCAACTCTAAATTCGCTACGGAAAGAGCAGAGTGGGATGTTGTATACATGACAGCGCGAGAGAGCACTCTCAAAGGAGATAACTCCAATAGGCTCTCAGATTCCAAATTGCCGGCCAACGCCCTGCAAATCTGATCTGCATATGACATTGCGTCCAAAATACTTCTGCTAGATTCAATGCAAGTATCTATAACAAAAGAACTGACACTACGCGATGATGGAAGAGACATACCTAAGTCCCTTGCACCGTCATCCAATTGCAGAGGAGCTCTTGGAATCTTATTCTCGCCTACCGTATTTAAGAAGGTATTGCCTCTAAATGGTAGGTCAAGCTTTCCGAAAGGAAAGAACTTTTTCTAGCATGAGCCAGGTCTGCAATAGCTTCGTCTACGCAATCAAACACATCTAACGCTTGGACTGATTGAGACGGATACAGAAGGATACTTTCCTTCGACTTAATGACCTCCTTGTCTAAAGAAGACAGACGCCTGGCTCTAGAAGGCGCAGAACTCTGACCAGAAGGAATTAATTCAGGTAAAAAATCCTGCAGGAATCTCATAGTTTCCATATGTTGCTCAGCCAAAGATGTCGTGTCAGTCTCATCTTCATCAAGCTCCCTAACACTACCAGCTAGAGGTTCCTGGTCTGGTCTATTATCAGCATACTGATAATTTGAGGAAACCCTTCTTTCTGCCGATCCAGCACTGTCCGAATTATCCAAAGCGGAAATCGATGACGGCCACACTTTATGCTGCTGGGAGTCTGCAATTAGCTGGGCAATTTGCTCCAGCAATTCCGTATTCGAGGCTATGTTCACCCCCCATTCGCCAACTTTTTGGCTCCGGAAGGTGAACTGACACTGAGCCCTGTGTCTGTCTTTTTAAAAAAGACATTTGCCTCGAAATGCTAGCCTTAAAGAGAGCCAGATCCTGGCTCTGACTCTCTACCTCTGGATCTTGCCGGCTAGCATGCGGTCTACTGTGCTGAGTCCTGGAAGTGGACGAAGAAGAGGCTCTTATATCAAGACTACTGCCAGCTGTACTAGCAGAGAAAGGTACACCAGAAACAAGTGGCTCCGAAGCATTATCTACCGGATTACCAGCGGAACTGGCAATAAAAGTCAAATCGTTCTGTTTTGACCCCAAAACAGAAGAATGCTTCACTACTGATGCACCTTTCAGCTTGACTGGGCTCTTCCCCTTACGTGCCGTCACCTGAGCAGAGGACTGTCTTCCATCCTCCTTATCCTGGACCGCTACGGAAGCACTAATGAAAGGCTCCATTACACCAGTCAAGCTAGTTGACCGTCTGCTTGCCCGAGTTACCGAGTATTCGGCAATACCTCGTAAGTCAACATGCTCTGTATCTGAAGACGACGGCAGCACAGAACTTGATGTTATACCATGACCAATACCATGTTCTTGTTCCTCTGAAATAGAAACAGAATTCTGATTAGTTACCTTAGGCGAAAGCACCGAAATCGGTGCTTCACCGACACATACATAAGTTGAGAGGGAATTCCATCACTTGGAATCCCAAAAAGAGCAAGTTGCACAGGTAACATCTTTTGAGCAACGAGAGCAAGCCAAACATGATGACTGAGAATCAAGACGTTCCTCTTACATTTCGAACATGAGGACTTCATAGTATACACATGCCCGATGCAAAAAATTTAAACTGAATAGGAGCCGGTAACCCAAGTCCAACACAGGCACAACGAAGGCCCAGGTCAGACAACCGGTATCCAAAGAATACCTTTAACAATAGAGAAACATCCACAGAAGATTCCCCATAGAGAAGGGTAATGGCAAACAGACACGCCCAACTATGTCGAGAATAACCAGTACGCGACAAATGAGGTACGAATAATCCACATTCCGTGAATTATCTAAGATTTTTAAGAAGAAGAATTTTAATTTAATAACAAATTTGCAAACAGCAAATTGTTCTTAAAAATCTAATGAAGAGATTCAAGAGGAAAAGGGTGAACATTGAACAAACACATAATGCCATTATGAGTAACAAAGAATGAACGAATCCGGTGCATATCCCGAAAACGGGAAGAACAAGAAATATTATTTAATTTCAATAAAGTTATAGCCCTGAACATTCAAAAACTCAATGTCCTTATTCAGCTAGTTTCTGCTGCAAAGATTCCACCATTCCACTCCATAATCGTGTCTGGTTTCATTATACTTTAGGATTTTATAGCACAGAAGTCAGGATATGTGTTGATCTGACATGGGCCAAACAACAGAATGACACGATGGCGGTAGCCTATTGTTGTCCTTGACAACAAGTTGTGCATTGCGCAAAAGTATGGAGGACCATACTGGTCTTCTCTTTTTTGGAGTTTTTTGGCAAATTTGGGGGGGTTTGTGTTTGGCCCTGGTAATAAATTGGGTTGCACCAGCTAGTCTGGGCCATTGATATAGGGGGAAAATATAGCATAGGATGAATGACAACTCTGTGTGCAGAAATGGGCAGACCTGTGCGTAATTGGTTTATGAAAGTAACAGGTTCACTGTGGATTCCCTCATGACGTAGCTGGATGCTATACTTATAAGATGGATATGTCCATCTTACGCATCAGTATAAAGGTTACATGGAGACAGATATATCCGTCATACGCAGTTAAGTGGTTAAAGTGCATAAAACTCGCACAAGAAACAGATCTAACGATGAAATGCAGAGATCTCAAGCAGGGCTTATAGTTTGACAAGGATCCAAGAATCAAATCATGCAAATATTTGTGCAACAAAAACAGTGAGAATCCATGTAGATTCTCACTGCACCTCTGCTAGGATTCGCGTGAAATGTAGATTCTCACTGCACCTCTGCTAGGATTCGCGTGAAAACAATTGTGTCAATTTAACCCTTTACCTAACATAGCTGAAGCAAATTAACCAATGCAAGGCTAACATGATCTCAAATATCCTGACACTTTGTCAATAAAATTATACAAATATGGCTGTCGTTGGAACCGGCTCAATGAGCCGGTTCCAATGACATCCATATTTGTCAGGTTTTATTGCAAATATTGTTTTTTTTTGTTTTTTTTTAATTATCAAATTCAGTTTGTTTTAAAAATTAAAAAGTTGTGTTGGCTAAAGGGTTAACATGTGTTATCAGTATACAACAGGGGTGCAACCATGGTGGCCTAATGGGGTCCTGTGACACTCATAGTAGGTATGGATTCTCGCAAACAATTTAGATGAAATATAAGCCCTGCTCAAACTCTACATATTGTTAGTCAATTTGTGGTTTTCAAAACACTATCCCTGGTCTACTTATTGGGTGCTGCGTTGGTCAAGGGTGAATGAAGGCCAACTTCAAAATTTGCATATTCTTGAGAAGCCATTGGCATTGTCTTACATTTCATAAAACATCTGGCCAAATATACTTTCGAAAAATTTGGAAAAACTGGGGTGGTTCAACACTTTTTTGTGTGATATAAATTAAATGCCTGTATTGAATGTACAAAAAATCAAATTTAAAAAAGATCGGGAAAGAGATGCAGCCTGTTGGGTGAGCTAATGGAATTGTTGACAATCTATATGTCAAATCTAAGATGGCCACTGGCGGTCATGTTTTTTAATGAAATTTGGAAAAATTTGACAGCTCCCATCTAGATGTTGCCCAAAAGCTACAAATGAAATTTGGAATTGATCTGGTGAGAGCTGCGGCCTATAGGGTGTGCTAAAGGAATTGTGGACGTATGTACATAAGGACGGACGGATGACGGATCACAATCCATCTCAACAGCTCATACTTGGGGTGGTCAAGTTGAGCTAAAAATGGTCAAAAAGGTCAATAAGGCCTAAAAAAATAAAAAATCTGTTTCTCAGGCCCTCCCGCATGGTCCTTTTGGCTGCCGCATGCTCTCTTTTTATAACCAATTTAAACTTAAAAAAAATAAAAATTAAATGGTTTATGTCGGATATTTTACCCAAGTTAAAAAAATTGATGAATTTGTCCCTTGAGTGCAAGAAGGGATGAAATACACCACCACCCATGCTATTCTGTAGATTATGAGACCTAAAACTTGAACCAAGAACATGAACTTTTGATGGCAAAAAATTAATTACTGAAATAAAAAATAAAATAAAAAAACGCTCGCCCGCATGCAATTTCACAAATAATGGCCTGAGAAACAGAAGATCTACTTTGTGTGGCCTAACCAATAGGAATTGAGTGGTTGTCAAGAGTAATTCTTCGTTCGTTCACTTGTTTGATTTATTTAATTATTCATTCATTGGGGTTTAACAACACTTTTGACAGCCAGGGTCACCTCATGTTAGACAGTTTTGCATGTGGATGAAACTGGAGCACCCACCGAGCAATGGTGAGCAACTGATAGACTCCCTAACTCCATCAAGTAGGGTTAACATTGGTTGAACGCAGGAGGACCATCAACGTGCTACTGCACTTCAGACACAAAAGTCATATGGTCGATCTGCACTGTGTCCTTGGGCAAGACACTTATCAATTTACCTAATGAATAAATTGAATAGCCACTTTGCCAGTGAAAATTGATTACTAGAGGTTATTACTTGATTAGTTTCCCATCGGCTGAGACATCGGTCTGAGGTAACTTGATATCAGCTTGAGACTGATGGTCAAAGGTTGATGTGAAATTACCAAGGGGCTCATATCTTAATAACCTCTTTATTTATTAACCCTTTACCTAACACGAAAAGCAGACAATACTTGCAAATAAAATTCTTGAAGCACTCATTTTTTTTATTTTTTGAGTAAAAAATATAGCTTATAAAGACCTCATTAGAACGAGCTGGTTGAGATTGATCCAATGACAGGTCATAAGCTATGTTTTGTGACAAATGAAAGTGTCAATGACTCTGTAGCTTAACTTGTCTGTGTATTGTGTTTGATGAAAAGGATAATGTTCAATGTTTATGAAAGGATTATGAAATAAGACAAGAATTGTGATAATTGGGAATATGTTAATTTCTGTTCCCTGTATGCTATGCTTTCAATAAAAATAATATGAGGTGTAGATTGTACTAAAGAACTGAGGGATGGGTTAATGTGACCCTCACAATTATGTATGTGGCCCTCACAGTTAATGTATATCAATGAAAGTTACCAAGTTACAGTGAAATTATTCCAAAACGAGTCATCCTATCAAGTTACAATGAAATCCATTCATAAATACGGCCAGTAGACTGTGCTCAAGGTTTTCGGGCCTGTGTAGCCATCACAGCTGACCGATCACAACCAAAAGGGGATGTCCTCATCTAGACATTCTACAGAGTCATCCTACCAAGTTACAATGAAATCCCTTCTATAATAATGACCTGTAGTCTGTGCTAAAGTTTTTCAGATTTTGGGCTCGGGCAGCCATCATGGTTGAATTGATCGCGACCAAAAGGGGATGTTCTCATCTGGGCATTATATGGAGTCATCCTACCAACTTACAATGAAATCCCTTCATAAATATTACCTGTTGACTGTGCTAAAGGTTTCGGGCTTCAGGCCACTGTAGCTGTCACAACTGACCAATCACGAGCAAAAGGGGACATTATCATCTAGTCATTATATGGAGTCAACCTACCAAGTGACAATGAAATCCCTCCATAAATACGACCTATAGACCGTGCTAAAGGTTTTCGGGTTTTGGGCTTGGGGAGCCGTCATGGCTGAATGATTGCGACCAAAAGGGAACGTTCACATCTAGACATTATCTGGAGTCATCCTACCAAGTTACAATGATATCCCTTCATAAATATGACCTGTAGACTGTGCTAAAGGTTTTTGGGCTTCGGGCCCCTGTAGCTGTCACAGTTGACCAATCGCGACCAAAAGGGGCATTCTCATCTAGACATTATATGAAGTAAACCAACCAAGTTACAATGAAATCCCTCCATAAATACCACCTGTAGACTGTGCTAAAGATTTTTGGGTTTTGGGCTTGGGCAGCCATCACAGTTGACCGATGGTGACCAAAAGGGGACATTCTCATCTAGACATGCCCCCAAACCTGCATATGAAATTTCGTGACGATCAGACAAGAACTAAGGGGTGTAGCTTGTGCTAAAGGAAAATGTGAACTGACTCACAGACTAACAGTCTTCTGCACGTGTGATGGCAATAGCTTATCTTGATTTTGTCAAAAATTGATTAGTGAATTTTGTGAATAGCGCTGGCTGGTTTTGGCCGTTACGTTGGGTAAAGGGTTAACCCTTTACCTAACGAATCGCCCGAATACGCCCGCGTAATATGCAAATTGAGCAGTTGAAAAAATTAAATTTTTCAAAATATTTCAACAAAACCATATCATGTGACCCTTCATTGGAACGAGCTCATTGAGCTCATTCCAATGAGGGGTCACATGATATGGTTTTATTGAAATTGTTTGAAAAATTTAAAAAAATTATATTCAAAATAATAAATTTTGATATCGTCTGCGTTGGGTAAAGGGTTAAACCAACACAAATAATTACAAAATGTTCTCAGATCTGTTACAGTTTTCTAGAAGTCTTATTGTTTCTCATTCTTTCAACAAAGTCTGAACTTTCCTCTTCTCCAAGTTCAGCTATCTGAACATCGCAGCTTCCCCAGTAGGGAAGCTGCAACATTTAGATAGCTGAACTATCTCTTCTCTCACTTTGATGAATCTGTTTGTGAGTCTGACTCTTAGTTTGTGTTGAATTTTGTGTACAACTCTCTTCATCCACCTAATCCTTAACCCTTTACCCAACGTAATGGCCAAAACCGGCCAGTGCTATTCTCAAAAATCGCCAATTAATTTTCATTATTTTTTTCATTCGTTCCAATGAGGGGTCATAACCTATGTTTTTGAGACAAAAAAATGAAAAAAATTAGTTATTCGAGAATTTTTTTTGCATGTGTCGTCTGCTTTTCATGTTAGGTAAAGGGTTAATCATTGCCATCATTAATCCTCACCATACAGAAACTAGGGCTGCACAGTATTCGGAACTGAACACTGATATCTGTGTTCAAAAAAATACTGTAGTATACCAGTATATCGAAAAACTGTTCAGATATCTGAACCAGGCATGTCAAAGTACTGCCGGTACCAACATAACCAGTACTGGGACTGGTCAGAGCCTGTCCCAATGAAACCAGTACTGGTACCAGGACAAATCGATTTAGTGACATATCACAATCAGATGGGAGAAATTTGCATTTAAACCGACCCTGTCCCCAAAGTCGCAAAGACAAACATGACATTGTAACAATTATTCTGTGGCGACATCAAAATAATCATAAAGCACGAAAATCATGCCTTATGATTACTTTGATCTTGCCACAGAATAATTTCTTTGGAGTTGCTGTGACTGCACTTCGATGCCACGTTTTAAAAGTCAAAATGGTCGGCCTTATCGAGGTCATTGTTCAGACAGAACATGCACCTTTAGAGTGTTTTGATATGTTTATTTACAAATAAGTTGAAAGTATGTCGTGCAAGTGTGCCACACACGATTATCAGTCTGTTTACCATCGTTCAATTAGGAATTGCCCCATAAAATAATTTTGTCCCAGTACCTGCAGGACAAAAGCCTAAGTGCCACTATCGGTAGGACCATGAGGGAACTGGCGGTACCAGTACCAGTACAGGTACAGGTTTACATGCCTGATCAGAACATACATACCATAATCTTGTCATCACAATCACAACAAATCAGCATGCCTTGATGATACATTTCGAATAACCCTTTACCCAACGCAGACGATATCAAAATTTATTTTTTTAAATACTAGTTTATCAAATTTTTCAAACAATTTCAACAAAACCATATCACGTGACCCCTCATTGAAACACGCTCGTTGAGCTCATTCCAATGAGGGGTCACGTGATATGGTTTTGTTGAAATTTTTTGAAAAATAATATTTATTCAACTGCTCAATTTGCATATTACCCAGGAGGATGAGGCCAATTCGTTAGGTACAGGGATATTATTCGTTTGGGACAACAGTTAAAAAAACTCAGGACATCTTGAAAATTGAATTGTGGGTAAATAAATAAGGATGATCAACTGATATTTTTGCAATTACACTGGTATTCAATCGATACAGGATTGAATACCGGTATGTATTGGTATATCGATGTACCGTGCTGCCCTAACAGAAACTAGTCCCTTTTGCCTGGTAACACCAATTTTACTCATCGATTGTTTTTGCCGAATAATGGTGAAGAATTTTGATGTAAACAATGTGGCTGCATTTAGTAATGTATTGAGGGGGAGAACTTGGGCATGGTTCATATTGGCTGAGATCAGACAAGTTTGAAGTTATACCAGCCAAGCCTGGGAGTGCGATGGCTCAGTGGTAGACTGTTGGACTTCTATGCTAGAGGTCCCGAGTTCGAACCCCATCCGGGATGATCCGCGTTGTGTCCATGGGCAAGGCACTTTATTCTGGTTGCCTTCATGGGGGAACGATGACGCTGTGTACTAAGGCATACTGCATGTCGATGGTGCACGTCTTCAACCGCTGAAACCCTGCTTGAGCGGAGCTTGAACAGAAATTAGTATGTTGAGGAGCTGTCAGTTGCTCGTCGATGCTCAATGGTTCTCTTCGGGTACTCTGGCTTCCTCCACACGTAAAACTGTACCAGTCACAATTAGCCATTGCGCATAAGTATGTGACCTTAAACACCAATAAATAAATAAATAAATACCAGCCAAGCCACTAATGGGCAAGTCTGGGAAAGAAAATCATACAGTACATGGAGAGTGTATTCTCACTAAATCACCCACATAGTGGAAATTCCACCCAAGCAATAATTGCAAATTTGTTGCAAAGCATAACAAGCACAAGCAAAGATCCAGCCAATGCACCTCCAGGTTAAACCCAGAGGTTCATTGGCTGAAGCATTGCTTGTGTTTTTTGTCCATACGTACAGAATTTGAAAGTGATACTTTGGGTGATAACTCCACTCCATGGGTGATTTAGTTACAATCCACTTTCCATTTACTGTATCTAATCAATAGACAGGAGTGTCTGTTAACAGGATGTTACTGCCATGTCTTCTAGAGATAAAATGAGCATTTTATTCTATTATATTCTCTTTGGCAAAGCTTATGATGGTTAAATAGGTAGACCTTTCAACAAGGAGTATTTGGTGATTACCGACTTATTACAAAATTTTGTGTTCAGTTAACAGGAGGTTTACTCTATCACCTATTAAGGCCTAAAAATGTTAAATATCTGTTTTCCAGGCCCTCCCACATGGTCCTTCGGCTGACACATACTTTCTACAACCAATGCAAACTTAGAAAAATAAAAATTAAATGGTAACTGAACAAAGAGATGTGAACAAATTTTGATGATCAAAAATAATGTAGCATTCTACCTGTTAATCCTTTACCCAACCAATCAGCCACATTCGCTTACTATTTTTCCAAAAATTTCAATGAAACCTTATCATGTGACCTCTCTTTGGAATGAGCTCGTTCCAATGAGGGGTCACATGATATGATTTTGTTGAAATTTTTTGAAAAATTAAAAAAATGATATTTAAAATTATAAATTTTGATATCATCTGCATTGGGTAAAGGGTTAAAGATCTATTTGGCCTCAGTACATCCAATACAGGCATTTAATCTTTTATATCTTGTTTAACAAACCTGCATGAGCTCTGTCAAATAAGATATACTAGAATAAATGCTCAGATTACTGCTACAATACTGGAAAGTTACCAAATCATTGTTAACCATTTACCCAACGCAGACGATATCAAAATTTATTATTTTAAATATCATTTTTTCAAATTTTTCAAAAAATTTCAACAAAACTATATCATGTGACCCCTCGTTGGAACGAGCTCGATGAGCTCGTTCCAACGAAGGGTCGCATGATATGGTTTTGTTGAAATTTTTTGAAAAATAATATTTTTTCAACTGCTGAATTTGCATATTATGCGGGCGATTCGTTGGGTAAAGGGTTAATTGAATACTCCTGTTATTTTAAATAATTCTCACTGGCAAATATTTATTGAAATCTATTCATAACATTTGGAAGTTATCACATAAACATTCAAGTGAAATGGAATAGTCAAAGGGCAATAATAACTGCCTCATCTTTTGAAAAAAACCCATCAAGCTTTTCACACTCATCTGAAGCAATATCAACAAGTGAAGTAACATTTTAAAATTTATTGAAATCTGATGACTACTGTTCAAGTTAATGCATAAAAAAAGAAGGAATTCTCGAATTATCAGACAGTAAATACTTGAATTCACTGAATTCACAAAGTTGCAATACTTCTTCCAAAGGATATTAAAACATGCTTTGTCTTTTGAAATCAGGCCAAATAAAAAATACATTTGGTTCTCAAGCAATTAATTCTTCAAATCTATGAGGGAGGGAGGGAGGCTTTTATTTTATCTTTTTAGGTTCGATAACTGGTGAAGCGCTAAATTATTTTGGGTTGGAAAAATTTGTTTTCACGTTTTTCCCTTAAAATTTTTGGGTGAGTGGCTTTCAGCACTTTTCATTCTATTTATTTATTTTTAGGGTTTAATGACACTTTAACAGCCAAGGTGATATGATGTCAGTGACAGTTTTATGGGTGGAGGAAGCCAGAGTACCCAGAGAGAACCTCCGAGAAATGACGAGCAGCTGCCAGCTCCTCAACATCGTAACTCCACACTGCATCACAGGCAGGGTTAAATTGGTTGAAGACGTGCACTCCATCGACAAGCAGTATGCTTTAGTACACAGCGTCACCATGCCCCTAGGTGGACAATTGGTGTTAAGTGCCTTGCCCAAGGACACAACACGGGAGTCTGAATCGATCACCCATCCAAGGACTAACCAGGCTTGACATTGCTTAACTTCGGTGATCTGATGAGAACTGGTTACCGCAATGCCATCGGGCACTCTCCTATAGCTTGTAATAAGGCAAATCCATAGACTAAATAATTGTAGTTCAGAGAAATTAAGAAGCACATCCATAGAATATGGAGCCTTTAAGTTACAGTTCCTGCATTTCATAAAAAAAACCACTCAAAATTTGGACTTCCAACATGAGTCCATGAGTTAGACTAAAGAAAATTAATCTTTTGCTTCTCAGGCACCAGTGCATTCATTTTTTTGTCCTGCATTCATCATTTTTATTTTGGAGGCAAAATTCAAAATGTACAAAACTATCATGTGATTTTAGTGGTATCACATTGCATTATATCGTATACATTGATACAGTACTGTTATTCTATTCACAAAATGCAACACGATTCTTAAATGTATACAAAATAAATATTTATTTAACCGGTTGAGGACTAGATTATTTTGGATGGTCTGAATTTGTTGATCAAAAATTGTTCTATTACAAATTATTGGAGAGTGCCAACAGGCACTCTCCGATAATTTTCAATAGAACAAATTTGTATAAACAAACTATTATTTACATTTTACTGAATACAAAAAATGGGTAAGGAAAATGTTACTTTTGCACTGGTACCCTCAATTTTTTGAAAGGCCTGACTGTGGCTTCTAGCACTCAATAATTTAAAAAACTCTGTACATCAGTACGTACGAACATTTTGTATTATAACTCGAGCATCAGTTGTCAGATTTTAATGTTCTTTGGAATGGTGATAGGGCAGCTTTGTGGAACGGATGCCCTCGTACCTAGCATTTCGTCCATTCATGTTTGGTAGAGTTATGTCCCCTGTTTGTTTTTGGCCTCTGTTTCTGACTAAGGTAAATTGTACCATAGCCTATAGGGTGAAGTGCTGCCTAATTTTTTTTTAGTTCATTATTTTCCTGCCCATTGCTTGCAGGGGGCTTGCATGACATTTTAACCTCTACATATCAATACATGCATATAAATATGGATGCCACAAGAATTATAGTGAATTGGTTCCAGACCATTTAAAATTGTATCACCGCACCAATCGATTTCAAATTTCATTTGCTTATTACTAATGTCAAAATACAGGTCAAGTTCGATTTGGAGGTTCACTCCGATTGTTCTTGCAAGAGTTATGCCTCTTTTTGAATTAAAAAATCACAAATTTCTCAATTTCAGCTTTATTCTTACTGTCCAGTGCCTATAGGGAAAGTGCTGCCCGATTTTTTTTAGCCCACTATTTCTGTACTGCCCAGTGCTTGCAGGAGAGGTTGCATGTCATTTTAAACTACTTATCAATATAACCATACAAATATGGATGCCAATTTCAGCTTTATTGTTACTGGTCAATGCCTATGGGGGAAGTGCTGTCCAATTTTTTTTAGTCCACTAATTCTGTGTTGCCCAGTGCTTGGTGGGGAGGTTGCATGTCATTTTAACCTACTACATATCAATATAACCATACAAATATGGATGCCATTTTCAGCTTTATTCTTACTGGCCAGTGTCTTATAGGGGAAGTGCTGCCCAATTTTTTTTTAGTCCACTGTCACAATTTTTTCTAGTCCACTATTTCTGTACTGCTGAGTGTTTGCAGCAGGTTTGCATGTCATTTTAACCTACTACATATCGATATATTCATATAAATATGGATGACACAAGAATCATAGTGTTTTTTAATTCCATTCATTCAAAGTTGTTTGGATGAACTAATTCTCTTCAAACATTCAGAAGTTATTTATTTACATGCAAGTCCGACTTTGCTACCTTCGGGGGCACCAAGTTATTTTTGATCTCCATTTTAGTTGTTCTATATTAATTTTGTGCTGTATGATCACAGTTACAACATGGAAGCTCTCGTATTTAATTTTAGGCTCTCACAATTGGATTTTAGGCATTTAACCATTCCTTCAGAAATAAAAAATAAAAATAAAAACCGCCCTCCCTCATTTGTTTTAAAAAAAAAAATGCCTGTGAATCAATTATTTAATTTTGTTTGGCCTCAATAGAGAAATATGAAATACATTTGTGTTCAGTAAAATTTATGCACATTTTTCAAGAAAATAAATACCATCCACATGATATTTGAGTTGTTTTCTGAAGAACGCAGAAAACTGAATGTTTACAAAACCAACATAATGAGGCCCCACAAAGAAAATATTCTGTTTCTCAGGCTATTATTTGTAAAATTGCATGCGGGCGAGCATTTTTTTTATTTTATTATTTATTTCTGTAATTATTTCTTTGCCATCAAAAGTTCATGTTCTTGGTTTATGTTTTAGGCCTCATAATCTACGGAATAGCATGGGTGCTGGTGTATTTCGTCCCTTGCACTCAAGGGACAAATTTATCAATTTTTTTAACTTGGGTAAAACATCAGGCAGAAACCATTTGAATTTTATTTTTTGAAAGTTTACATCGGTTATAAAAAAAAGATGCATGGGGCAGTCAAAAGGACCTGAGAAACAAATTTTAAATTTTTTCAGGCCTAAACAGACACTGTTTTTAAATCATACTTTGTTGAAAGCATGTGCAAATGAATACACATCAATCTAAAAATGGTAACATTTTAGAGTCTGATGATTTCATACTAATTTTGGAAGACATTGCCAACCAATAAAAGAAATTTGAAAAAAGATAGGGTGAGAGATGCGGCTGTAAGGTGTGCTAATGGAATTGATGACAATTTATATTCCAAATCCAAAATGGCTGCTGGCAGCCATGTTTTTCAATGAAATTCAGAAAAATTCAATAGCTCCCATCTAGACACTACCCCAAAGCCAACGTCTGAAATTTTGAACTGATAGGGTGAGAGCTGCAGTCTGTAAGGTGTGCAAAAGGAATTGTGGACTGACAGAGGAACAAACAGATGGATGGATGGACAGATTGATGGACAGATTGCAACTCATCCCAATAGCTCATACTTAACGATGTCAAGTTGAGCTAAAAATGTTCAATGAGTGGGTTCAAGTTCAATAGAAGAGGTGCCTGAGAATCAAAATCTGGGGGTTTTTTTTTGCCTTGTCATATTTCTTTGAATTATGTAACACTAATATATATGGACAATGTGTATTCACACTTTGATTTAAGACATGGCTATTAAGGCTATAAAAAAAAAATCTTGTTTCTCAGGCACCTCCCTCATCAATCAAAACTAGGGCTGTCACGATTTTTTAATTTAGGAATTCATTATTCGTCACAAATAATCAATAATAATCTATTAATCGTACCTAGATGACTCCCTCCCTCTATGTGAGTCGTTAAAAAATGAAGTTCAAGCCAGCTGACCTACCTTAAGTGAACAACGAAGGTGATCCTCTTTTAGGTACATTCAAAGCTTTGATGTTCTGAACTTTTGAATCGTCAGTGTAATAATCAAGACCAGTTGTCAGTTGCGAACTTCGCAACTGCTGACTGGTATTGATTATTACACTGACGGTTCAAAAGTTCAGAATATCAAAGTTTTGAATGTACCTGAAAGACAAATGCTTCTAACGGCTCCTTGAGGTTTAACGTTGTTGTTCTTAACCTTTTGCCATTAGAAACAATAGTTTTTTCATGAATTTTTAAAAAATTATTCAACGTCTAAAACAGGGTAAAATTGACCGATTCATTTGATTAATCGATTAATCGTGACAGCCCTAATCAAAACTTGCCTCATCACTTCATTTTTTTGCCTGGAAATCTTTGATAATACTATTTCTGCACTTAGATGATGAAAAATTTAACCAACTGAATCTTGTTTGATAGATCTCGAGCTCAGTGAGCTCTGTCAAACATCATATAGTTGGTTAAACTTGCAAGTGCAAGTATGGGAAATTTCCACTATTGAAGACATTGGGTTTTTTTTCACATAATAGTGCAATTCGTAAAATTTTTAATTCCAGCTAGTTACAGGGCTGTTGTGCATTAATAATAAAAAAAAGCCCCCACTTCCTCATCATAAAACATCAAAATTGCCTGTGAAGCAAGATATTTGTTTTCATTGGCCTAATTAAAATTGTGACATTTGAATATTGTTACAAATGAAATCAATCAAGCTACTAATGAAAAAGCTTATATTCATCAGAAGTTGTCTGGTGACATACTGCAATCAATCACATTACTAATGAAAAGGTACCTCCAAGTCAAAATTTAAATATTGTTATATTTTCAATCCATCAGTTTTCGAAATTCTTTTGTCATTTCTCATCTGGTATGCCAAACACATTTAGAACCGTTTCTGTTGGTTTGTTAGTATATCTTGTCTAGTAGAGTGTTTCAGATCTGACAACAGAGATATAATGGGTAATATTCATGTTTTCTAATCCTTAATTTAACCCTTTTGAACCCTGGTAGTATCACCCATGTTAGTTCAATGTTGGTTCAATGACAGCCATTGGAAGAGCCCATATTCATTATTTAGGGGTAGACCAATTAATATTTTCAATGTGCAGCCTTGGGGCTGCACATTGAAAATATTGATTGTCTACCCCACACATTCGAATTGCAGTCATTGTACTTAATGAAATTATGATGTATCATGTTCTGGGGCCGGAAAAAGGGCCTCTAGGGTTCAATGGGTTAACATAACTCTATTTGGCAAGTAATTTTCAAAAATTAATCATGAAAATAACCAAACAAATTGTATTTTTCAATTTTTTGCCCCCAAAATATTATTAGTTAGCCTATGTCTGTTCACGCAGTACAAGTTTTTACCTACCCATAGCCAACCATATCCCATGAGGCTGAAGGGGATACAGCTGGCTGAGTGTATGGTAAAAACCTGTACAGTAGAACCATGTTCATTGAATAGCCACTTGGCCAGTGAGAATTATTCAATTAACAGGAGTATTCAATTAACAGAGATGGTGTCACCTTCCTGTATTCTAGAGATAAACTTAACATTTATTCTATTATATCAATGACACTGTAGCTCAACTTGTCAAGACAAAGACATGTACATGTATAGTATGTGACACAGCAATGACAAACATCTAGGTAATGACCTGATAACAAAGGTACATATAAAGTATTGTAATGGTCTGTACATAATACTGACCATTGCCTGTAAGAAATGTATAGGTAAAGTATTGTAAAGGTGGGTGACAGTCAGATGCTAAACTAGAAAAAAATCTTTGGAGTCCCAGAGTGGGTCTGACTGAACCCCAAAATATTTGTTCTCATAGCACAGTGATAACAAAGGCACCCCAAAACACACTCATTCCTGTCCCAAGGTGAAAACAAAGGTACCCAAGAAGTTTCGTGAAGATCAGTTCACAAATATGAGCTGTGTAGAAGTTGTGACAAAAAACTGATTGGACCTAATTTCGGTACAAAATGGCCACTGGCAGCCATCTTGAATTTTGGACCGCACCCAGAAACACTCGTTCTTGTCCCAAAGTGATAACAAAGGTACCCAAGAAGTTTTGTGAAGATCGGTTCATAAATACAGCCTCTAGCCCGAGCCGTATTGACATGTGCACTTACAGTGTATAAGCAGCACTAAATAAATCAAAGTTCATCTAATTTGCATAATTTCTGCACGAGAAAAAAACCCGTACTATATGTGATGTATTCCATGTTACTAAACATTCATACAAAAATTTATTCAAATCAGAACTTTCATACAGAAGTTCTGTACAAAAGACTGATTGCACTAATTTTGGTACAAAATGGCTGCTGGTGGTCATCTTGAATTTCAGACCACACCCCAAAACACTCGTTCTCATCCCACGGTGATAACAAAGGTACCCAAGAAGTTTCGTAAAGATCGGTTCATAAATACGGTCTCTAGCCTGAGCCATATAGAAGTTGTGTACAAAAAACTGATTAGACCTAATTTCGGTACAAAATGGCCACTGGCAGCCATCTTGAATTTTGGACCGCACCCAGAAACACTCGTTCTCATCCCAAGGTGATAACAAAGGTACCCAAGACGTTTCGTGAAGATCGGTTCATAAATACAGACTCTAGCCCGAGCCGTATTGACATGTGTACTCACTGTGTGTAAGTAGCACTGAAAAAATCAAAGTTCATCTAATTTGCATGATTTTTGCACGAGAAAAAAACCTGTATTATATGTGATGTATCCCATGGTACTAAACATTCACACAAAAAATTATTCAAATCAGCGCTTTCATATGGAAGTTCTGTGCAAAAATCTGATTGCACCAAATTTTGTACAAAATGGCTGCCATCGGCCATCTTGAATTTCGGACCGGACCCAAAAACACTCGTTCTCGTCCCACGGTGATAACAAAGGTAGCCAAGGAGTTTCGTAAAGATCAGTTCATAAATACGGCCTCTAGCCCGAGCCGTATTGGCATTTACATTTACAGTGCTGAAAGTAACACCAAAAAACATCAAAGTTAGTCTAATTTGCATAATTTACGCACAAGAAAAAAACCCGTATTATATGTGATGCATCCCATGGTACTAAACATTCATACAAAAAATTATTCAAATCAGAGCTTTCATATGGAAGTTCTGTACAAAAAACAGATTTCTGCATCGTTGGTACAAAATGGTGGCTGGCAGCCATCTTGAATTTCGGACCTCACCCAAAAACACTCGTTCTCGTCCCACAGTCATAACAAAGGTACCCAAGAAGTTTTGTAAAGATCGGTTCATAAATACGGCCTCTAGCCCGAGCCGTATCCAATTGTTGATGGACAGACGGACAAACAGCCGACGGGCCATGGCATAAGCTCAAATTTGGCTTCGCCAAAGTTGAGCTAAAAAAGGAAAACTATGGAGAGTCAGGGTAATTTCTCAACATGTTGCAAGATTTCTTATTCACTTAACAGGAGTTTACTCTATAACCTATATTCAATTAACAGGTCAAATTTTTACTGGAGATATGGAAATGGTTTGGTGTTGGGAAATTATATTCAATTAACAGGGTTATTCAGTTAACAGACATCCAATTAAGTGGGTTCCACTGTACTGATTTTTACCTACCCATAGCCAGCCGTATCCCATGAGGCCGCAGGGGATACAGCTGGCTGAGTGTAGGTAAAAAACTTGCACTTCGTGAACAGACAAGGGGGGGATGATTTTATCTATTGTAGACATGTTAACCTCCAGAATAATTTTTCGGGGAACCTGAGGGTGATTTTCAGGGAAATGGGATGGATTTGAGGGAAAAGTTCGCGCAGGGACAAAACAAAAGAAAAAACTTGTGAATTTTCAGCTCATGGACCACCATTAACACCAGGTTATATCCAGATCTAGTTGTCAATTATGCTGATGCATTTATGCTATGTTAAAAAATGATCAAATAATTGTTGATTTGAACCCCAGCCACACCATCCTCATGACCCCTCCCCCTCCCTCCCCCCCCCCCCCCCCACAGAGAACCACCCCTTGTCGTTTGCTTTTATCAAAGTCTACTAAGCTAATAATTTCCCAAGTCTGGAAATGTTAACAGGAAAAGATGTCCTAATGTTCAGTTACTGCAAGAAGATTAGTACTTGAAAAGTATCTGTATCAAAATCCTTCTTGCATGTGTGTCCTGCACAAAACTTTTCTTTTCATCATTGAAGAATTTTTTTTTTTTTTTTAATTCCATTCGAAATTTTCTGGGTACAGACGGCCAAGAGTTAATAGTTCTGCAGTCAGCACAACAGAATAAATGTAGTGTTCAAATATAAGTCAATTGTGTATAAATATGCAGTCATAATTTTTTGGCATCTTAAGTGACTTTCACCTATTTTTAAACTGTGTTAAATAGTTGAGGTCAAGGTGTTGTTCACTTTTGATTTGGAAAAGGGATGAGGATTAAAGCTATTCTATGAATAAATAAATATATATTATTTAATTCCTTTTCATATATTTTATTTACTAAAAAACTGCAATGAAGGTGGAGTTATCAATTTTTTGAAAGTAAGTCACCTATTTTCACTTCAACACTCGCACATTGATCACGAATCTCCGATTACGAAGAAAAAAAGCAGAAATAAACATGAACACAGTTGAAGTATATATCATAAAATACCCTTTTCTTAAATAAATTTAACTTAAATCCATATTTTACTACTTCCTGAGTTTTTACCAGAGTTTGAAATGCATGTGATTTGACTCCGAACGTTTTACATAAGTTACAAAGGGAAAGAAATATTCAACTGTTGTTTTCCAAGATTTTTGGTCCAAAACTGATTCCCGTCCAGGAGGCCGGAAACTACACTGAAATTTCGGGATTTTTCCGGACATTCCGGGTGAGTTAACATGTCCGTCTATTGACAACTAAGACTGTCATTGTTTGTACATACTGTGGGTCCTATTTGTTTGGTAGGGAAGCATGGTATAATATACAATTATAGACTTTTGTGGTGGTGAATATGATGTGATAAGAACCTAAAAAACTTATATTGACCGACCAAGGCATTAGCCGAAGTAAATATAAGCTTTTTAGTTTCATATAATATTATAGTTACCACCACAAAAGTCCATAACTGTTTTATTGTATACACCATCTTCAAAACATCTTCTATTTGTCAATTAAAAGTTCAATTATATCAACCAGAAATACTTTTATTTCACAATAAATAGTTATCATCTGCAGAATAACATAAAAATGAGATGGAAGTCAGGTTGACAGCGCATGTATGTCGATTGTAATAGAACTAGAGGGGGGAGGGGGAGAGATTTCCAAAAGCTATATTTAGGAAGTTGCTATTCACTGGAAAACCGATGTACATGGATTTTTGAGTACCAGTCACATGTACAGCCAATAGAAATGTGGTTATTTGTAAAGTATATAATAAACTAAAATCAATTTAATGTATTATAATAAATTAACATAAAACAAGCTTAGAACAGTCTGAAGTTTTAATCACTCCTCACCTTTCTTTGGGCCTGCAAAATATACATTAACACTCTTAATGCAGCAGTTGTTGAATAATGGCATACTCCTACTATTATTACACCCTTGACAGGTTTACACGAATAACAGTTTGCCTCGTATGCCATGATATTTACTTCCACGTCATGACGTCAACACAAGATAAGAAATTCCAGAAAGAGACAAATACACGATACGGAAATTTTTGTGCGGGTGAGCAGAAATATTGTGGATTTGGATGTTTTCCACATGGTACAAGTTTTTATCTATTGACTAAAGTGAATTTTTTGATTTATTTGGTTGATAGATATGTGGTATGAGACCATATTCATTGAAACACACGATACGTCTGCCCAGCCACTGACAAATTTCCCATACCCATAAGCCTCATTCTGAAATCTACAAATTGTCCATTCCCCGTAGAAGACGCGTCATTCCAGTTTTACAGTGTACATGTATTATATTTTACTTTTTATCTCCAAAATATAGCTCATGACCCCTTATTGGAATGAGCTTGTCGAGTACCCTCCAATGTGGGGTTCATAAGCTATGTTTTTGAGACAAAAAAGAAAAAAAGAAATTCAATAATTTTTTTATACTAGTCATATCGGCATATTTTCACAAAAACTCTTTTGCACAAAAATTCCACAGAAACCTGTATGGCTCAACAATGGAAGATAAAAGATCTCATGCTGTGTGTGTTCGCACATGAAATAGATTGTACTTCTAAAACGGAAAGTAAATAGATAAATTTGTTACCCCGTGTCTGATCACGTGGTACAGGTTTTTACCTACCCGAAGCCAGCCGTATCCCATTCGGCCGAACATGGTACAGGTTTTTACCTACCCAAAGCCAGCCATGGGATACGGCTGGCTTTGGGTAGGTAAAAACCTGTACCACGAGATCAGACACGGGGTAACTAATAATATCATTCATCTCTTGACCACTAACATTTCCATTTGCATTACAGTCAATAGATAAAGCTTTTGAACCTCAATGCAATGAGCATGTTGTGCTCATTCAATAAGAGATCATAAGCTTTGTTTTAAGGAGAAAATGAAATATTTTTACTTATTAAAGAAATGTTTTGCAAGTGTCATGCTAGATAATGAGTAGTGCAACAAGGGAAAATACATTAGAGCCCACTAAACTGTTAATTGGAGATCTTTTAATTGGATAACCTTATTAATTGAATATAACTTCCAAACCCAAAACCATTTACCATACCTTCAGTACAAATCTGAACGGTTAACTGAATTATTACTTATTTATTTATTTATTATTAAATAATAATAATTTGAACAGTTAACTGAATATAGGTTAAAGAGTTTATTTATTTATTGGGGTTTAAGGTCAAGGTTAAACTGGTTGAGGGCTAGATTGTTTTTGGTGGTCTGAATTTGTTCATCAAAATTTGTTTTATTACAAACTATAGGGGAGTGCCCACAGGCACTCTCCAATAATTTGTAATTAAACAATTTATATAAACTGAATATTATTTGCATTTAACTGAGGAATGAAAACGTTGGCTTTTGATCTCATGCCCTAATTTTTTTTGAAAGCCCTGAGAGTGGCTTCTAGCACTCAACCAGTTAAAGAGTAACTCCTCTGTTTACTGAATAAAAAATCTTGTAGTGCGTCAATAAATTATGCTGCCAATCACAAAAATCCCCCTCGTTTATTGACCCATTTGGCCTTAGTACATCCAATACTGGCATTTAACTTGTAAAGTGCTAAATTATTTTTGGTCATCAGAATTTGTTCATGTAACTTTGCTTTGTTACAATTCATGGGAGAGGGCCAATAGGCACTCTCCCATAAATTGTAACAAGGCAAATTCCAACAGACCAAGTAATTTCACTTCAAAGATAAAGTGAAGCACATCCATGGAATATGAGGCCTTTAAGTTGTGGTTAGGCCTTCACGATATTGAGATTTCGATATCGAGTTTCGGCATTTTAAAAATACCGCAGTATGATTGAATACCGAATAGTGATGGCATGTACAAATATTTGACTCGAGTTTCATAACAACTTTGGTCAAATGTTTGTACACTCCAGCACTCTAACAGGCCTAGTTATGGTACATGTACTTCAGAGTCCAGCCCAAATATGGGCTTCCAGCTATCTATCAGTTAATCTCCACGAACTCTGTCAAACAACATATAATTAAAATAAATGCTCAATTCATCTCTAGAAAAGAGGATAGTGACCGTATCTCTGTTAACTGAATACTCCTGTTAACTGAATAATTCTCACTGGCAAATTATCTATTCAATTAAGAGGGTTCTACTGTGTATCTGTGTGTACATGGGAATCCATGGGCATTTTTCTTAGAAGAAGCAAACATGAGGCCCCCCAAAGTAGATCTTCTGTCTCTCAAGCATTGCAAAGTCTTATTGCCCTCAAGGGACAAATTTATCAATTTTATTAACATGTGTAAAATATCAGACATAACCATTTAATTTTTATTTTTTAATTTTGCATTGATTATAAAAAGAGAGCATGCGGCAGCCAGAATGACCATGCAGGAGGGCCAGAGAAACAGATTTTTAACTTTCTAGGCCTTATCAATACATGAGAAACACAGAGGAATTTGATATTTTTGTAAAGGAACAAGAAATGCCAACAACGCCACTGTTAGATGGAACCCATAGGTCTATAAACCAGAAGGATGTTACTGCTCCTAATGCTCCTTTATTTATTTATAAAAAAAAACTGGCTAAAATACCTGGTATACCATTAGTTACACAGTGTTTCAACAGGGTGTACGGGACTGTACTACCCTTCTGAGATCTGTATTTCCTGAGGCTGAAAGCCAAAGGAAATATGAATCTCAGAAGGGTAGTACAGCCCAGTATGCCCTGCTAAAACACTGTGTGACACATTTACTACCCTGCCCCTTCAGTGTGTCGAGTTTTGTTTTATAATATAATCCACAAACAGCATTCCAGTGAATGACAAGCAAAGCGTTTAAGAGACATTTTGTCAAGCAGAAGAAAGAATTTTATTTGATTTGGAGTTATTTCCTTTCGATTGAACTCAAAAATTTGGGAGCCTTCAATTCAAGCACATTGGGAAACAAGAGCACTGCTGGGCATTGCATCATACGCCCGTGAACTGTTCAAATTGTACCATTTTAACACATTTGCAATTTTTTTAGAGTGCGAGAAATTTATACTGGCATATATATATATGTTACGGTCATTTTGAGAAAAAGAATAACAAGTTTGAAGCCAAACGAAAAACAAATACTAAAGTTATCATCCGGAAACCAAATATTTGACGAAGAATTCTAAGTCCAACAGGGGCCATAATTCAGGCAAAAATTGTTCAGACCGACCCAGGGACCAGCCGTGAGGGCGACTAGGGCGATTAAGTCACCCTTCTAAGCCCAAAGTCGCCTAGAAAAATAGTCGGGGCGATTACAAGTCGCCCTCTAAAAATTGGCCAAAATGAGAAAAGGCTGAACTGAGTGATGCGAGGTTTACATGAAAACGAGTATTTTCAAAAATCGAATGTGCTCGAGTGTGATAAATGGGCATTTTAATTCGTCAAATAAACGTCCATTTATTTGAAATCACACGACAAGCAATTGTCCATTGTCGCTTTTGGCGGATTTTTTTATTTCTATTTTGTTGCGTTCCAGTCGGAGCTTCAAGTGTCGAAACGAAAATAGGTGACTTACGCGACTCAACAAACAACCCAGTTTGAAAGTAGGTTACGTCGCTTAGGATGCCGAAAATGTATACACAACGGACGTATTTTATAACACATTATTTTCATTTCGATTTGCTGACTATTGTTAACTGTTGGGCTGTCTATTCCCAGAAAAACACGAATGGAATTGAAACACATGAAAAAAAGCGTTAGTGATGTTAAGAAAAGCTTTGTACAGGACACAAGTGTGCATGTGGATGATCTTGAAAAAGGGTCCTCCTAAACATCGGAATGACATGAAATGACGCGGAATGACACCGGAATGCCATAAAAGTTAAAAAATTTATAGTAATTTATATATTTTTTATACTTACCAATGACCCAGACATAGCTGGTGCTAACTCTTAAAATATAGGGCCAAACACAAATTTTGCCCCCCAATCCCCAAAATTTGCATCTAAAACTAAAGAAAACATGTCCTGAAGGGGCCTCCACACTTCGCCCCTACTGCGCATGCACAGTGTCAAGGACGTTCCAAAATTGGCGCCATTAATCATTCTAATAACCAGTGCCTGGTAAGCGCTATGTACTCAGCGGAGAGGCAAGAGTTCCCAACTCCTGGGAGGGCCATCCCCGTCTGGGTCATTGGTAAGTATAAAAAATATATAAATTACTATAAATTTTTTAACATTTTTATACTGTACCAATGACCCAGACATAGCTGAATAGTAAAAAGGCTGGAGGGCCAAGGACATAGAGCAAAATGGAATATGCTCAATAAAATAAAATAGAGTCATCCCCTGTAGGGAAAAAGAAGTAATAGGCCTTACATGTATCTTTCTTATTTATGATAAATTAGAAAGATACAACACCTTCCAAAATTGAGCTTCATACATCCATGTACTCTATTAATATCCAATATAATCCTTATACTAATAATTTTTAAAGTAAGCCAATAAATAAAGTAAGTCTAGAGAATAGAGACTCTGATACTCCTAAAAGTGTCTGAGGATTGCATAATCATGTCCGTTGACATATGCAATATTCAAAAGCTATACTTTAAAAACTAAGACTTGAATGAATTTTAAAAACCTAAACTTCTCACTAAACAACCATCCCAATAACAGCTCAGAATTACTAACTCCGGAGGAGGTATCCCCTTGTTTTCATAGTAAAACAGGTGACCCAAGGGAACACCCTCCCCCCCCCCCCCTTTTTTCTTGCCCTGGGTCAAATAGCCCAGAGCAAAGAGGGCAGCCGAACGGAGACACTGCCGAAACAGACAGCCTACCTAGCTATAGTAGCAACTGTTAAGTAATGACATTCTGAGCAGTAGATAATAGACCTAACAATAGAGGCCTCCAGAAATGGACTCGATATTTCTGAGATAAAATTCATGAATGTGGATGGCTGAGCGCAATGAGCGGCCTTCAAAAATCTATAATAGCGACACTATTAATGTAAGCCCAAGAAGTAGAAGAACTCTTACTTCATGAGCCGAAATCTTAAGCACAACTTCTAAGTCAATGATATACCATAAGCAGTACCGATAGTTAATAGAATCCATTAACAATAAAATGGAGCGTAACGTCCTTCTACTAGACATCAAAGACAGAAGAAGCTTACGCCCATAGTAATAAACAGATATCTGTTTATAAATACATAAACTGTACCCGGAAAGAGTAAAGGCCTATGCCCATACGAAGACGGAAGGACCTTAAAATAATAGGTTCCAGATAATAGGAGCCTAACTCTTATGCAACAATCCAACCTAAATAGTAACGGAAGTATTGATTCCGAAACTATGAAAGTGAAAATCATGCATCGATAGTGCATGAAACTCACTGACTCTACAGTAAAAGAGAAACCAACAGAATTACTGTCTAAAAGGTCAGAATTTGAAAACTACTGTTTCCAGAGGCTCAAATTATTACTTAGCTAAATAAGAACCGAAGTTAAAATCCGTATAGGAATTTAATCTAAAGATTCTAAGTCTATTTATCAAAAAGTTACTAACTGACTTAGATAAAGAGACAAAAGACTCAATTGTAAACTATCGTAGAGTGCATAGGTATGAGGTAACCTAAACCTATAACCTAAATAATAACAGGCTGCAGTAGATCTTGTGAAACAAGTATACTAAAAAATAGCAATGAGTAGTATGGAGGGATCAACAATATGAACATAATGATCCCTACACCACGACGGAAGAGCCTCCACTTTAGCCGCATAGAATAGCGAAGAAGAGGATCTCCTATAGTAAGAAATCGCGTCCAAAGCTCGTCCAGTACAGTGCTTACAATGCAATACGGACCACACAACGGAATACATGAAGGTTGCGACCTTGCTAGTTGTGATAAAGATGACACGATTACCCAGTGAAAAAGATCCTCACATAGAGGAAGATTTCACGTTAAGACCCACAGTAGACAAGAGAGTAAATTACTCATGATCTCTGTGAAGATAGAGATGCTATCAACAGAAAAGTATTGTGGTTGTTTATCTTAGCAATACCTACTAAAACAACAGCGCCGGAGGATACGCGTATCCTATCATTCCGTCCTATAGATCAATAGAGCGTTAACAATATTAGCTCAGAGATCTGGACAAGCCAACACATACGTCTGCAATTGATTAGCAAGCTGTGTCATAAATAAATCATCATTGGGCGCTCCCATAGATAGCAAATCTGATTGAATACTTGTTTGTTGAGAGTCCATTCTGACAGCAACAAGCGACCCGTAAGAGAACGGGAGTCCGATAAAACAATCAGACGACCCGGAATATGACGGACCAAAACTGAACTTGGTGTACTATAACCAACAGACGGATTCTTTCCATTAAATTGAATAACGGAAACGAAAGAGTGCCTCCCTGGTTCCGGAGATACGCCACTACTGTCGAATTAAAGGACAGGAATTTGGGCATGCGTTTCTGAATAATGTTCATGCAATGACATAAAGCAAGCCTAAAAAAAACATTATTCCGCGGAAGAAAACTGATTGCTAAAAGACTGCGGAACCCAAAGACCCTGGCACTTCGAATCCGTAGGGATCAGTATTATATCCCAATCTGTTTGACTGGCAACCGTCATAACAGCCACACTCGGGTCCGGCAAATGCTGCGGCACTCTCTGAGTCAACCACCGAATGTTTGCCCCAGTCTGAATCTCTTGTAACACTAGATAGACAAGAGAACGTGTAAATCGAGCAATTCATGGATTGCCGAAAAGTTGCCGTCGAAGAGAAGCTCCTCCGAGAACGAAGCGACTCTGAGAGAGTTCTTAACCTTACTATCCACGCGTGTGGATGTAGCTAGGGCTGCGTCACGTCTAACTAACTCCAATCAGCCACTGAAGGGCGGAGTTATACGTGAACAAACTACTGCCCTCAAAAGAAAATACATTGAGAATAATATCCCGTAAATCTTTTCTTGAAGACGTAATGATAACGCCTCAGTAAGGCGGATTATGTATAATAAAGCGTCTAAGTTAAGTCTACTATACATAATGTCGTTCCCAACATTGAAATTGGAAAAGACATAAACGGCGAAAAAGAATATATGCAGTCTTCAATCACACCGTCTAGACGCATATGAACTCTCGGTATGCCCTGCTCTGCCAAAATAAACTATTTGTATAAATGATAAAATGGCAGAAATGAGCAACGCGGACAAGAAACTAAACTATCATGCTTAGTAGCAGGCTTGTATATATATATATATAGCATCGAAAAATAAAACACATGTTGTAATGACAATATTGGACTGCGTCGGTAAGTCAGGGACAATGTCCCTGAACCGATCGAAAAAACCGAGTCCAATGACGCTATAAGTCTCTTATCCAAGATCGCAGCAATGAAGTCCGAAATAATAATCACTGGAAGATAATGCCAGAAGATATGAAAGGCATCTTCCGATACTACTAAAGGGAAAACTCGAAATCTTTCGAATCCCTTTCGCCATCCTATCAGACCCTATAAAGCGTTCGGTCGTCCGTACCTGATGCAACCGCGGACCGCACCGACCCAGCGCCGTCGGATAATTCCTGATTCGACCGAGAAACTATCAATTGCTGGGATGCTGCGAAACAACTGTGCTAACTCGGATAGCACGTCCGTCACTGAGGCCTGAGGAGAAGCGGTCTTACGATGCATTGCCGCTGGAAGCTCCGTGATCATTACCCCGTGCATACTACCAAAATGCGAGCGAACGGAGTGTATAGGCCTCGTGTCCCTTGGCTACCGGATGGCGCGACCTATTCGCCGTGGAATCACTGAATGCCGAAACTGATCGGATACTCGAGGTCACGTAGCCAATGTGCGGTCGTGTGCCCTGCTGTGAGGATGAGGAAGCATTAAAGACAGTCTCTCGGACTGTCAATATAACGGAGCGTCCCGACCAACGGACATATGCTCCGAATGTAAAATATCTGAACCACAACATGCGGTCCCCTATGTTGTTGGGCGAGAGAAGGACCTCTCTCGCTCACAGCCCGGACGGACCTGGACAAGCCAGGAACCGGACTAACAGGCTTCCTCCGATCTGTCCTCAATCTGCCGTCACTGGGTGAGTACTAAAGTAATTAAAGTGCTCGCATCACCCAAATCTCCTTCCTAGACCGCAACGGACGAACCCGGCAGCCGAACCATTCGATGAATGTACGCTACACCGGGTGAGCTAGCGAATGTCACTCCGTAGGCGATAGACATATTCCATGAGCACTTATTGCCGCTAACTCTTCATTAACTATGACGACAGAGGCACACTTTTGAAAGACATCTCCATAACTCTTCGAACAAGAAACCAGAAATGCTTGGTTAGCAAGCATAAAATAATAATATATATAGCGTCGTTCAATAATTCGAAAGTTTGTGTGACATTATTGGACTATGTCGGAACTTAGGGACGATGTCCCTGAACCGAACCAAAAATTTCTAAGTCCACCGACGCTATCAGTTTCTTATCCGGCATCGCAGCATTCTGGTCCGACAAAAGAAGCTGTAGAAGACCAAGTCAGATGACATACACAACAGCATATGTTGTTCCGAAAGGGAAAGCTCGAAATCCTCCGAATCCCTTTTGGTATCCCGTCGGACCGGATGAAACTTTCGGACATCCGTACCCGCTTCCGTGGAGCGTCCCGACCCAGCATCATCGGATAAAATATATGCGACAGATTCAGTTGATGCTGGGATGCTGCGATAAACTGTGCTATTAAGGAAAGCACGTCCGTTCCCGAGGCCTGTGCAGTAGCAGTCTTACGATGCATTGCCGCCGGAAGCTCCGTGTACGTTGACTCCCGCACACTTCCTATGCGAACGTCCGGAGTCTGCAGGCCTCGTGTCCCTGGCTACCGGATGGTGTGACCTGGTCGCCGAAGAATCCTTGATCGGCGAAGCTGGTAATATATCGGCGGTCACGCAGCCAAGGTGCGGTCGTGTGCGCTGACGAGAAGAGGAAGCCTTAGCAGTCTCAGCGGACTGCCTATACAACGGAGCATCCCGAGCGACGGACGTATGCTCCGCTTGCGACACATTTTGTACCACAACATCTGGGGCCAGATGTTGTTGAACGAGAGAGGGGCCTCTCTCGCTTGCCGTCCGGATGGACCGGAATGAGCTATGAACCGGACTAAAAGGCTTCCTGCGTTCTCCCTCCGATCCGCCGTCACTGGGTGTGCATTAGGTTAATTTATAGTGCTCGCATCACCCCAAAATTCCTTCTAGACCGCAACGGACGAACCCGGCTGCCGAACCATTTGGTGAATGGACGCTACACCGGGCGAGCTAGTGGACGTCAAAGGCCGTCGAACCTACTAGGGTCCTCTTAGGCAATTGGCGTATTTACATGAGCACTTTTCCGCTAGCCCTTCATTAATTGTGACGACGGAGGCACACTGTTGGAAGACATCACAGATACATCACCCTAATCTTGATCGTCTGAAATAGAAATTGATAAAGTAGAGTGACCCTGCGGGGAAAGGACCGGAGTGTCCAAATCCCCAACAACATACCGTGACATACGCTTCCCATATTGTCATCGAAATCATACGATACAGAACAGGAGTTAATGCGAGTACACTGACCACATATAGAATGATAATAAAGTCAGAGGAAGACTTCCTCTTAAAACAATTGATCAATATCCTTTCAATGTGAAAAGCAAACAAGTCCTGGTACTCGCACTAACCCCTGGCAATCAAAATACATAATAATAATATGATCCATTAATATAGAAAAAATAATTGAAATCAAAATATTTTGAAAAAATATTTTTTCAGAACAGCCCAAGTTTCTGAAAAGTAACGTTGAGCCCCAATGGATCCCAAGCCTAAGTGTGGACAAAAATTTTAAAAATATTTTAAACAATTTATTCAACACTTACGAACAATAATAATGTATCTAGTTATGATTAAAATAACATCAAGATATTATTTTTTAGAAATCCCCCCCTCACACAGAGGGCTGTTGTAAATGTAAACAATGAGTGTAAAAACACTAAAATAAGACTCCAGGCACCCAGGCCCGAAATCAGTTACCAAAAATACACTATCTGATGCAAAACAGAGACTTCCAGGGAAGAAACTGCAGAACATCAGATGGTAGATGCAGAACACAACGCCTAACAACCCGTAGGTGAAGACGTAAACATGGGGAAAGAACAGAATTCATTCTGTTATTCAGCTAAAACTCCCAAGAAAATTTAGTAATAATAATTACAAAAACTATGCCAAAAGCATGGGAGAATAGCAAGGGGGAACTTAAAGGACAGGGAGAGAGGAAAACACTTAAAAAACAGTGTAACTAAATAATCAGAATGACAACAAAATGGCTGCTGCCTTGAAAATAGGTAACTTAACATAATTTCATTAAAAAATTTTAAGTTACAGCCCTGATAATATTCTGTCACACATTCTTTTCCTCTCCTCCTTCTCTATCCTCCTTAGAATCACCATTTCACTAATATTTATGTGTCTAGCATCATTTAAACTGAGATTTATAAGCACAAAGATCAGTCAGATGTTAACTGATGAAGGGCCAAACTTAGAATGATTAATGGCGCCAATTTCGGAACGTCCTTGACACTGCGCATGCGCAGTAGGGGCGAAGTGTGGAGGGCCTTTCAGGACATGTTTTCTTTAGTTTTAGATGCAAATTTTGGGGATTGGGGGGCAAAATTTGTGTTTGGCCCTATATTTTAAGAGTTAGCACCAGCTATGTCTGGGTCATTGGTACAGTATAAAAATATGATGCGGAATGAGATTTCTTTTACAAAATACTCGACCCCAGAATGTATTTTGTTTATTAACTAACAAAGTACCTCCCAAGCAACCTTCTTACATCTGGTCCTGTTCACACTTTCAGACTTAGGAAATTATTAGCTTAGTAGACTTTGTTAAAAGGCAACCACAGGAGGGTGATGGGGGATTGGCACGAAGAAGAGGTGAGGGGCCATGAAGGAGAAGGTAGCAGTGGGGGATTTTCAGTCAATAATTACATTGTGATTTTTTTAACCTGGCACAGATGCATCATAGACAACTGGACCTGGATTATTTGTACATTAATGGAGGACCATAAATTGAAAATATGAAGGAGCGGCGGGGGTGGTACATGAATATTCTTAATTTTCCCCACTTGCCTATGAAGTCTCCCTACATGACTCTGCAGTCTCCCTATTTTTTCTGGAGGGAGACTTGAAGTCTCCCTAAAATTCCCCCCTAGGCTGGTCCCTGGACCGACCCCATATTCGAACTTGACCTGTATTTTGTTGTGATTAAACCACATACCAAGTTTGGAGCCGATCGGAAAACAAATACTAAAGTTATCATCCGGAAACCAAATATTTGACGAATTCTAAGTCCAACAGGGGCCATAATTCAGGCAAAAATTGTTCAGACCGACCCCATATTCGAACTTGACCTGTATTTTGTTGTGATTAAACCACATACCAAATTTGGAGCCGATCGGAAAACAAATACTAAAGTTATCATCCGGAAACCAAATATTTGACGAATTCTAAGTCCAACAGGGGCCATAATTCAGGCGAAAAATGTTCGGACCGACCCCATATTCGAACGTGATCTGTATTTTGTTGTGATTAAACCACATACCAAATTTGGAGCCGATCGGAAAACAAATACTAAAGTTATCATCCGGAAACCAAATATTTGACGAATTCTAAGTCCAACTGGGGCCATAATTCAGGCGAAAAATGTTCGGACCGACCCCATATTCGAACTTGACCTGTATTTTGTTGTGATTAAACCACATACCACATTTGGAGCCGATCGGAAAACAAATACTAAAGTTATCATCCGGAAACCAAATATTTGACGAATTCTAAGTCCAACTGGGGCCATAATTCAGGCGAAAAATGTTCGGACCGACCCCATATTCGAACTTGACCTGTATTTTGTTGTGATTAAACCACATACCACATTTGGAGCCGCTCGGAAAACCAATACTAAAGTTATTGTTCGGAAACCAAACGGACGGACGGACGGACGGCTAGACGGACGGATGGACAGACGGACGGACGGACAGATGGACACACGGACGGACAATGCCATAACATAAAACGTCCCGTTTTTTCAAACGGGCGTATAAAAATGGGTTGTTATTATTGCGGGACACAAGTTGATTATTAGTGTTGTATTTGATACAGTGGTGCATTGTGGAGAATCGGGGACACTATATTCAAACTTGTACAAGTGCTTTAATAAGTTTGATCTTAGAAGAGTAGTACAATCACAGAAGAGACAATTCATATATTAATGAGATTGCATGTTTTTCGAATCTGCAATGATCTGTAGCATAGAAACACAGAATCCCTCTTCTCGACAGTAAAATCAGAGGTTGAGGATATGTTAATGTAGACATGTTTTATTTCAAGTTTTAGGAATATTCTCATGAAACAATATTGTTTATTATAACTGACGAAAATGCTTGAGATGATGGGTGAAAGGGAAATCGGCTAAGTGTACGATAGAATGTCTGTACACCCTGTTTAGATATCAGGTGATATTCTCTCACACCCTGTTGAACTTCGTACACCCCATTGGAGTTAAATATACCACACTGGATGCATTGGTTACTGACCAATCAGGAAGCTTGTATAATTTTAAAATGGTAATAAAAAGTCATATGTGAATCATTAGAGGTTGAAGAATGAATCCTTAACAAGAAAAGAAGCATTTGCATGGGACCCTGTGAATCTCAAATTTTGGGTCAAAATCAAATCCCAAATTGAATCAGGCAGAAGATTTTGAATTGAATCAAATCTCTAATAGATTTTCAATGTTCTTCAAGTTGAAAATATTGCACCTTCTTAACCCCTTACCCAACTTAACAACCACAAGAGGTTCCAAGGGGCCTTAATCGCTCACCGGGCAAAGTGATTCAAACAAAGTGGTTCAAAGAAGTATTTGGGGTCACATTCAGTTAGACATGGTTCATCAACACTACAAAGGAATAAAGACATGAGAGACAAATTTTATGGAACTAGGGACATGGCTTGAACAAACTTGAAGATTTTTAAAGAAAATTCCTCATTTTGAACTAAGTTATCATTCGGGCTCCCACAGTCAGCCCAAATATGAACCCAGGGACTTGGCTTGAACAAACTTGAATCTCACCCCCTAAGGATGCTGCATGCCAAATATCAAAACATTCTGACTGCTGAACCTGAAGGAGAAGACTTTTAAAGAAAAATTAAAATTTTTTAGTAAATTTTGCTTCTTAACATACCTACCACAATTGTTTACAATTGGCTGTAACATAAGTGCAAGCCCTACTTCGGAACTAACTCAAGCTTTTAGAATCTTTTCCAAACGAGTTGGAAAAGTACTAGAGTGCAAAAGCCCGAAAAAGATCGAAAAAAAAGGGTCAAGCGAGACCAGCGCTCGAAATTACAGGTACTCTCTCTGCACACCTCTTGCGTTTACCGAGCGCATGCGCAACAACCGTGACGTCAATTCTGTATTTCCGCCAATGAGAAGTTTGTGATTTGGCGGGGAGGCATCGATATCAAAGATATCCCCAAGGAGGGTGGGCCTCCGGTAAACAGTTGTGGTAGGTATGTTAAGAAACAAAATTTACTAAAAAATTTTAATTTCTTTTCAACCTACTCACAATTGTTTACAATTGGCTGAATAAACAACAGGAGGAGGTGAATCACATAACCATTACCAACAAGAGTAGCAGAACGAAAGCAAGGATGGCAGAGAACAATAACGAAAACCTGTAAAGAAGATAGAGAGAAAGCACCTGAAAAGAACAAGGCTGAGCGAAGCGCAACCTCGACAAAAACAATTTTAACGAGGGTGCACAACAGCCTGAGCAGCAACGAGAGGGCCTAAAGAATAAAGGTCCTCAGATTGCTGCTGAAGGTGGCGGAGATAAAAGGAGGAGAAGGTAGAAGCATTCCTCCAGTAAGCTGCATTCATAACATCCCGGAGCGAAACAGAATTGGAGAACGCCCAGGATGTAGAAATGGCACGAACCTCATGAGCATTAAGCCGGTTCGAAACAAGATCCGACGCAGACAAGCGAGAATAAGCCAGCTTGATTGCAAGACAGATCCACCTGGAAATAGAATGGGAAGAGAAAGACTGCCTCTTAGGAATGAGAGACAGAAAGAATCTCTTCCGACCCCTCCTAATGAACTGAGTGCGAGTAATGTAAGTCTTGATCGCACGAACAGGACAAAGAAGAGGCCTCCGGCCACCTACAGCAGGGAGAGCCCGAATGCAGATGGGAGGAGGTACCGAATCAGGAAGTTGATTCTTAGCCAGAAAAGAGCAATCAGTAGTGAAGGTGACACTGTTAGCCTCATTTCGGAAGAAGGCAGAATCAACAGATAGCGCATGAAGCTCACTGACTCGATGAGCAGAAGCAAACGCTAGAAGAAAAGCCGTCTTATAGGTGAGAAAACGCATGTCAGTCTCAGATAAAGGCTCGAATGGCGCCCCCTCCAAACAGTGCAACACCCATGCCAAGTTCCACTTGGGTGTAAGAATGAGTTTGGAGAGAAAAAGATTACGACCGATGCACCGCTTTCCCACATAAGAGAAAGTATCAGACAGCATAGACCGATAGCCCTTAATCGTAATAGGCTGGAGGCCCTTAGAGTCAAAAAGAAAAACCAGAAAATCCGCAATTTGAGCGATTGATGGATCACAGTAATTCACATTGTGATCTGCACACCAGCGGCAGAAAACCTTCACTTGGCGGCATAAGTCATGCCAGTGAAATGTCGCCGCGATGCAGAAATGCACTCCACTGATCGTCTCGAAAAACCTCTACGTTGGAGACTGGACCTGATAAAAGACAGGCGTGAAGGGACAGGCTCGCCAGGTTGTTGTGATACTTCCTGGGACGACCCTGTGAAAGAAGATCGCGACGTAGAGGTAGACAAATCGGTCGATAGAGGCCACAGCAGATTGATCCACACCCTCTGTGGAGACAGGGGTGTGATCAGAATGATCCTGCAACTGCAAGTACGAATCTTCGCTAATACTTGAGGAAGAATCGGTGCAGGAGGAAAGGCATAGCCGATCCAACCTGTCCTGTCCAGAGACAGAGCATCTACTGCAAATGCCAGAGGATCTGGACAAGACAAGGGGAGACAAAGGTCTCTACCTGATAATTCCAGCGAGTAGCGAAAAGGTCGACCTGAGGACGGCCCCACTGCTCGCAAATCGCCTGAAACACCGACCGATGTAGCATCCATTCGGTTGGAAGGACACTGTCGCATCGGGACAGGGAGTCTGCTAGGACGTTGAGACGCGCGGGAATGTGTCGAATGGACACCCGAGCGTTCACATTCCGCGCCAACAGAAGAAGATCCCGAGACAGCTGATACATGGGAATCGAATGTGTGCCTCCTTGATTCTGTATGTAGGCCACTACTGTCGAATTGTCCGAAAGAAGTAGGACAATATGGTCCGACAGATGAGGGATCCAAAGCCAAAAACTCAACAGAAGAGCAAGGAGCTCCTTCTGGTTGATATGAAGGCCCACCTGCTCACTGCCCCACTCTCCGTGAGTAGACAGACTGAGAGGATCCAACGTTGCCCCCCCAGCCCCGATTGCTGGCATCCGCTGTAAGGATGCGATTGGCCAAAGGAAGATCCAACGGAACACCCTGTGTCAGCCAGGGAATATCTGCCCAAGGGCGGAGGTGACAAAGCAGAGACCGAGGAATAGTGAGTTCCAGGTCCAGCAGATCTACATTCGGACGCCAATGATCCAACAGGAAGTGTTGGAGAGGTCGGACAAACAAGCGACCGAGCGGAATGAGATCTGTCACCAAACCTCAAAGGCCTAGCATCCGAAGGAAAGTCCTGGCCGAGACCGAGGAAGATTGAAGCAGGTCCCGAGTCAAGGCGGAAAGAATCGTCGCCCGAGCCTGGGGGACCGACACTACATTGTGAAGAGTGTCGAAATCCATCTGAAGGAAAGTCCTGGCCGAGACCGAGGAAGATTGAAGCAGGTCCCGAGTCAAGGCGGAAAGAATCGTCGCCCGAGCCTGGGGGACCGACACTACATTGTGAAGAGTGTCGAAATCCATCCCCAAATGACGGAATTGCTGAGAAGGAAGAAGATCCGACTTCTCGCGATTGACTCTGAAACCCAGCAACGCTAGCAGGCAAAGAAACTGCCGGACATCGAACTCCAGAACAGCAGCATCGTGGTGCCGTTGGAGGATGTCGTCTAGGTAGGCTGACGAAGTCACTGCCGACTGAGTGCGGTGGAAAGCAAGCACATGTGACATCAGTCGTGTGAAGGCCCAAGGAGCCAGGTTCAAACCGAACGGGAGAGCTCTGAATTGAAAAACTCGATCCCGAAACGAGAACTGAAGGTATTTCCGTGATGCCAGATGAATAGGTACATGGAAGTAGGCATCCTTCAGGTCGATACTGGCCGCAAAATCGCCCTGATGAACTGAACATCGAACCGACCGGAAAGTCTCCATACTGAAACGAGGAGCTATTATGTACTCGTTCAGGGTACTCAGATCGATGACAGGATGATATTGGCCGTTTTTCTTCGGCACCAAGAAAAGTCTCGTGAAAGGGTGTTTCTGACCACCTCGATCGCCCCTTTGGAGAGGAGATTGTCGATCTCCTGCACCAGAACGTCCCGACGCAGAGAATCGGAAGAGACCTGAGTCGGAAGGTGCACCCGAGATAGACTGGGGTGCCGATGGAAGGACAGTCGCAGACCGGATTGAATGACGTCGAGGACCCAAGAGTCCGACGTTATCTCTGTCCAACGGTCGTAAAACAGCGACAGCCTTCCCCCGACTGGAGGCGAATCGAGGTGAGAACCTTCACTTGCGGCCTCGACGAGGCCCCTGAGAGGAGAAACCACCTCGGGAAGTGACAGAGTCCTGAGACTTTCCAGCCTGAGGCTGCCAGCGAGCCTGGCCACGTCGGCGCTTCTTATGAGCAGAAGGAGCAGACGGAGCCGAAGGCGTAGCAGACGTCGCCGACGAGGCAGACGCAGCAGCATGCTTGGCGGGTCTGGAACGACCCCCACCCACAGCAGCAGGTTGGTCAAGCTGTCGCAGCAAAAGCTGGTCCTTCGAATGACGAAGAACTTTGCCATGAACAGCTTCCACGGAACCATGGAACAACTGAGGTCCCACCAAAGAGGCAGACCTCAGAAGAGCACGTTGCTCAGAAGGAAGGGATGGTAAAGAATCCAACACCGCATCCCGGCATGCCAGCCTTCCCCCGACTGGAGGCGAATCGAGGTGAGAACCTTCACTTGCGGCCTCGACGAGGCCCCTGAGAGGAGAAACCACCTCGGGAAGTGACAGAGTCCTGAGACTTTCCAGCCTGAGGCTGCCAGCGAGCCTGGCCACGTCGGCGCTTCTTATGAGCAGAAGGAGCAGACGGAGCCGAAGGCGTAGCAGACGTCGCCGACGAGGCAGACGCAGCAGCATGCTTGGCGGGCCTGGAACGACCCCCACCCACAGCAGCAGGTTGGTCAAGCTGTCGCAGCAAAAGCTGGTCCTTCGAATGACGAAGAACTTTGCCATGAACAGCTTCCACGGAACCATGGAACAACTGAGGTCCCACCAAAGAGGCAGACCTCAGAAGAGCACGTTGCTCAGAAGGAAGGGATGGTAAAGAATCCAACACCGCATCCCGGCATGCCAGCTCCAAATTAGCCATGTTACAGGCGTGAGCGTGTGTCAAGTTCATAAGAGCCTGTGACAAAACGCGAAAAGGCGCCTGAGCGTCATCAAACTCCCCTGGTGGAAAATATTCAGCCAGAGCAGCGACGACATGGTCCGCGAGAGATAACATACCCAGCATCTCTCAGGACAGACCCACCATCGACTCAACTACCGACATCGGGAGAACTGCCGACTTAGGCTTGGTCAACCCGAGGGAAGAAAAATCCTCAGTAGTCATCCCTTGGAAGACTGGTGGAGAGACGGAATCGTAAACACGAAACCGCGATGGAGGCAGAAAGGCATCAGCTCTAGAAAAGAAGGAACCCTTGAGGGCCTTAAAACGCATTTTGGCGTCAAAGCCCTGGAAGGACTCAACAACCTGAGCCAATTGCAGAGGACGCAAAGCCCCGGAGCTAGAAGGCTCAACAGGGTTACGGTGCTCCACAGTGGACCGCGGCCGGACGGTCACAGAAGGCTGAACGTCCGGCAATAAGCCAAAGACGAAATCCAAAGCCTGCCCCAAGACTGACGAGGGGGGCCCATCACCTTCAAGATACTCGTCAGAACTAGCAGAGGAGACGTAGCCCAACTCGGGCTGACCAGCAGAAACCTCCTGTGAATACTGTGCAGTATCCAAGGGGCCAGGCGAGACATCTCGGCGACCGACCAAAGGAGGTTATGCCTCAGGAGGCACAGGGAGGCCAACTTGAGGGTTGCCAGAAAGCAACCGGGTGAGCGCCAAATTGGCCTGGCGCAGGTCACCCTGAGAATCCGTCGCAGCAGTATCGCCCGACGGAGTGTCCTCCCAATGGACCCTTCTGGTAGAAGAACCCAAATCCTCAGAAGAGACCGACGTCGAACATTGATCGGCAGACAGAATAGGGACACGGTGAGAAGACACCGGAGGATAGTCCCGATTGTGACGCCCAGGGGCCATCACTGACCTCTGCGAAACAGAAACAGAAGGTCCTGCCTGCAAATCCTCTAAAGAGGCCGACGGCGCACGTCGATCGGTAGCTGGACCTGCGCCGTCGATCGGTAGCTGGACCTAGGACACGGTGAGAAGACACCGGAGGATTGTCCCAAGAATGACAGGAACCTGTCATTGGCCTCTGCGCAGCAGACGGCCCCAACTGCCTATCCTTTGAGACTGACGACAAGCATCGATCGACACCCGGACTCGGAACACAGTGAGGAATCACCGGAGGAAGGTTCCGAGAGTGACAGCTAACAAGAGCTGTCACTGACCGCTGCCGAACAGCAGGCCATGGATGCCAACGTCCCAACACCATCCCGCTAGGCGGCACACTAGCAGGGGAAGGTGGAACAATAAACGATTCACTCGAGGGATGAGGAATCGCTGCCGAAGCGACCGGCCGGCTCAACCGACTAGGAGCAAACCTAGCCAGATGAGACGAAGCAGACAGCAAACCCGCACAGCCCTGCCGCGAGGCTGGGGGAGGCTGAGAACACACAGACACACCAGCAGATACAGCCTCGGTCCCCCGAGACTGTAGACCATCCCCAGAGGAGATGGAAGAGCCACCATCAGACAGAATAGGATCTGGAGTAGCAACTTCCTCAACAACAGTCGACGGTGTAGGAGGCAGATCGGAGAGGGTCACCAAGCTGACCTCGGAAAAGTTCTCAACGAAAACAGACGCCTCAATAGTGACATCAAAAGACATAGAGACCACGCTCTCCTCGTCAGGTATCACTGAACTAACACTGTCAACAGTTGCAGAGGAACTCGCCACAGAAGGCAGATCAGAATCCTGTGTGACAGAGTCACCACGTGCACCAGCAGAAATGTCTGCTACGGCACGGCTACCCTTACCCCAAGAACGAGGGGTTCTAGCTCTGGACAGAACCACCTTGTTAACAGAAGCCCAGAATTTAGAGGACCAAACCCCACAAATACCACATGATTGGGCCTGAGTGCAATTGTTGCAAGTGACACATGTGGAATGAGAGTCGTCCACATGCTTCACTTGCAAGCAAGAGGTACAAGGAATATCAAAGTAATCAAGCTTCCCGCCGACGGAAAACAGCACGAAGGTCGTGTTCACACGTGGGAGAAAAACAAGATAAAGTGTGAAGAAACAAGCAATAAAAATACAAATTAACATTAATTAACAATAATTTGGTAGCTTGACAAAAGGATACAATCCACTTGCACACTAAGAATGTAGAATAAGTTGTTCACGAAGAATAAACAGCATAATTAGCACAAGTCACAAAAATTTCCGACCATGTACAATGGCGGAAATAAAAGGAATTGACGTCACGGTTGTTGCGCATGCGCTCGGTAAACGCAAGAGGTGTGCAGAGAGAGTACCTGTAATTTCGAGAGCTGGTCTCGCTCGACCCTTTTTTTTCGATCTTTTTCACTCTAGTACTTTTCCAACTCGTTTGGAAAAGATTCTAAAAGCTTGAGTTAGTTCCGAAGTAGGGCTTGCACTTATGTTACAGCCAATTGTAAACAATTGTGAGTAGGTTGAAAAGAAATTCCTCATATTGACTAAGTTATAATTCGGGCTCCCACAGGGAGCCCAAATATGGACCCAGGGACTTGGCTTTAACAAAGTTGAATCTCACCCCCCTAAGGATGCTACACACCACATATCAAAACATTCCGACTGCTGGATCTGAAGAAGAAGATTTTTAAAGAAAATTTGTCATTTCGAACTAAGTTACAACTCAAGCTCCCACAGTGAGCCCAAGTATGAACCTATGGATATGGCTTGAACAAACTTAAATCTCACCCCCCCCCCTAAGGATGCTGCATACCAAATATCAAAACATTCCGACTGCTGGATCTGAAAAAGAAGATTTTTAAAGAAAATTCCTCATTTTGAACTAAGTTATCATTCGGGCTCCCACAGTGAGTCCAAATATGGACCTAGGGACATGGTTTGAACAAATTTGAATCTCACCCCCCTAAAGATGCTGCATACCAAATATCAAAGCATTCTGACTGCTGATTCTGAAGAAGAAGATTTTTAAAGAAAATTTCTCATTTTGAACTAAGTTATAATTCGGGCTACCACAGTGAGCCCAAATATGAACCCAGGGACTTGGCTTGAACAAAGTTGAATCTCAACCCCCTAAGGATGCTGCATACCCAATATCAAAAGATTCTGCCTGCTGGATCTTGAGAAGAAGATTTTTAAAGAAATTTGCCTGAAATGCACTAAGTTCAAATTTGGGCTCCTATACTGAGCCCAAATATGAACCCAGGGGGCTGATTTGAACAAACTTGAATCAGATCCACCCCACAATGTTGCATACCAAATATCAAAAGATTCTGCCTGCTGGATCTGGAGAAAAAGATTTTTTTAAGAAATTTGCCTGAAATGCACTAAGTTCCAATTCGAGCTTCTATAATGACCCCAAATATGAATCCAGGGGGCCGATTTGAACAAACTTAAATCAGATCCACCCCACAATGTTGCATACCAAATATCAAAAGATTCTGCCTGCTGGATCTGGAGAAGAAGATTTTTTAAGAAATTTGCCTGAAATGCACTAAATTCGAATTCGGGCTTCTATACTGAGCCCAAATGTGAATCCAGGGGGCCGATTTGAACAAACTTGAATCAGATCCACCCCACAATGTTGCACACCAAATATCAAAAGATTCTGCCTGCTTGATCTGGAGAAGAAGATTTTTTTAAGAAATTTGCCTAAAATGCACTAAGTTCCAATTCGAGCTTCTATAGTGACCCCAAATATGAATCCAGGGGGCCGATTTGAACAAACTTAAATCAGATCCACCCCACAATGTTGCATACCAAATATCAAAAGATTCTGCCTGCTGGATCTGGAGAAGAAGATTTTTTAAGAAATTTGCCTGAAATGCACTAAGTTCGAATTTGGGCTTCTACAGTGAGCCCAAATATGAATCCAGGGGGCCGATTTGAACAAACTTGAATCAGACCCATACCAAGATGTTGCATACCAAGTATCAAAAGATTCTGCCCACTGGTTCTGGAGAAGAAAATTTTTAAATAATTTTTCTATAATTCATATGGTGCTATCAGAGTTATGCCCCATACAGAGCCCCCAAGGGACGAGGCCATTTCATTTGAACAAACATGAACTGCCATATAGTAATGAACATCCACATGAAGTTTCGTGAAAATCGGACCAGTGGTTTCAGAGGAGAAGTCGTTTGAAAAATGTTCGCGACGACGGACGCCGGACGGCCGGTGATAAGTTAAGCTCCCTTCGGTGAGCTAATAAAAAAACCACCCACATGCAATTTTACAAAAAATGGCCTGAGAAACAGAAGATCTACTTTGTGGGACCTTATCACATAAACAAGTGACCTGGACAGATGGATAAATGGACTGACAGATGGAAAGAAGGAGTTTCAATGATTTCAAAACTTTTTGATATCCCAATGGATCAGTTTAGAGAATTTTTGTAAAGCCCACCCTCCCCTATAATCAACCACCAAACTAACACTCTCTAGTTACAATATCTAAATTACAATATCAGGTGCTCAAATTCTACTAATTTGGAATCTAAAATCTCTAAAAAGATGATGTTTAGCAGGCCTGGCAATCTAGAAAATCAAGGAGGGCAAAACAGTTGCCCTCCTCAGATTGCTTGGGAGTGTAATTGCACCTGAAATTTTCAATGCAAAAACTTGTATGCTATTTTGGTTTTATACCCTTCAAGGTATTAATATTGTGACTGAAAAGTTTTACTACATTCAGCTATATAGTGGAAAAAATTGGCACACACATCTTTTCATTTTTCAAAATGTTGCATTCAATTCTTATGTGACTGTCTTCTACACTCAAAATCTATCAAAATGCGACACCGAATGGGTCATGAATTATTTCGAATCAGTGCAACATTGAAAAATTGTCCCCTGAGTTCCAATGCGTTCTCTGTGCCAGTAGGCACAGAGAACACATTGGAACTCAGGGGACAAAAGGATAATAGATTTTAAAGGCAGCCCCAAACAGGACTGGCATTCCAGAAAATCAAGGGGCGCAAAAAATTGCCCAAGTTAAATTTTTTCTAGGCGTGCAGCACTACTCCTGCACTCCTAAAGAATGCCAGGCCTGGTTTAGTGGTGCAACCCTTTCTTCACACACTACAAAACATGATACCACAATTTCCATCTAAAAAATTGTCTTGACAAATATAACAAAGATTAGTAGATGTTTTATCTTGTGGTTCAAGCTACTGTTTCTATTATCTCCAGGAACTGTACTCTACTGGTATCAAATCTATTCTCTCAAGCCATACAAAATTAATGAATAATGAAGTCTTTGTTCAGTTTTCACCACTCACTGCTCATCACAGAATCCTTCAGTTTTATTTTATATAACCCTTCATGTAATGAGAATACTTGCAAAAAAAAAATGATTGAATGATTTAAAAAAAAATTTCTTTTTTGCCTCAAAAGCATAACTTATGACACTTGATAAAGAAGGGTCATAAGCTATGTTTTTGAGACAAAAGCAGAAAAAAAACGTGAATGGAGATTTTAGTGATTAACACCGATTGATTATGAGATATACATTTGGTAAAAGGTTAGATGGCAGAACTGCTACATTCCTAACAATTTCATATTGAGAAAAGTACATTAAAAATATAAATATATAAGACCAGTTCCATTTTTTAAGAATCTTTCAATGTGAGGAAAACCATGAATGCAACTGTCCTGGAGGCTGCTGATAAATTTATTTTCTAACCCCATCAGCAGAAATATAGTGGTGAAAAATGTATTGCAGACACTTATGAAATAAATCTGAATCAATAAACATATCTGTCTATTTTCTCAGTCAGGAACTATGACATACATCTGATGAGGTACTTTCTTCTGCTTCTCGTGACACATGTAAATCCACTTTGGCTTAACAAAGACAAGAGATGGATTGTCTGACAATGCCTGTAAAAAGACAAAATGTTGTTTTATAAAATAAAAAGCCTTCAAAAGTCATTTTATTGCAAATAAAAAACCTTAGATTGGGTACTGGTACAGTGGAAACCTCTTAATTGAATAGCCACTTTGCCAATGAAAATTATTCAATTAACAGGAATATTCTATTAACAGGGGTTGTGTCACTTTCCTGTATTCTAGAGATAAATCTAGCATTTATTCAATTATATCTTGTTTGACAGAGCTCCAGGAGCTCTGTCAAACAAGATATAATAGATTAAATGCCTGTTTTGGATGTACTGAGGCCAAATAGGTCTATAATCATAAACAAAGTGGTGAGTCAGGGTAATTTCTTGACAGGTGACAAGATTTGTTATTCAATTAACAGGAGTTTACCTATATTCAATTAACAGGTCAAATTTGTACTGAAGGTATGGAAAATGGTTTTGTGTTGGGATATTATACTCAATTAACAGGGTTATTCAGTTAAGAGACATCCAATTAAGTGGGCTCCACTGTATCTACAAAATGAAAGTGTCAATGACACTGTAGCTTAACTTGACTGTGTGTTGTGTTTGATGAAAAGGATAATGTTCAATGTTTATGAAAGGATTATGAAATACAATAAGAATTGTGATAATTTGAATACATTAATTTCTGTTCCCTGTATGCTATGTTTTCAAAAAAAATAATTTGAGGTGTAGACTGTACTAAAAAATTGAGGGGTGGGTTAATATGACCCTCACAGTTAATGTACGTCAACCAAAGTTACCAAGTTACAGTGAAATTATTCCAAAATGAGTCATCCTATCAAGTTACAATGAAATCACTTCATAAATACAGCCTGTAGACTGTGCTAAAGGTTTTCAGGTTTCGGGTCGGTGTAGCCATCACCACTGACCGATCACAACCAAAAGGGGATGTAATCATCTAGACATTATACTGAGTTATCCTACCAAGTTACAGTGAAGTCTCTTCATAAATATGACCTGTAGTCTGTGCTAAGGGTTTTGGGCTCGGGCAGCCATTATGGTTGAATGATCGCGACCAAAACGGGACGTTCTCATCTAGACATTATCTGGAGCCATCCTACCAAGTTACAATGAAATCCCTTCATAAATATGACCTGTAGACTGTGCTAAAGGTTTTCAGGCTTCAGGCCCCTGTAGCCATCACAGATGACCAATCGCGACCAAAAGCTGACATTCTCATCTAGACATTATATGGAGTCATCCTACCAAGTTACAATGAAATCGCTTCATAAATACGACCTGTAGACTGTGCTAAAGGTTTTTGGGCTCAGGCAGCCATCATGGTTGACCGATCGCAACTAAAAGGGGAAGTTCTCATCTAGACATGACCTCAAACCAGCATATGAAATTTTGTGATGATCGGACAAGAACTGCGGGGTGTAGCCTGTTTTAAAGGAAAATGTGAACAGACTCACAGACTTAGACATCCGCACGCGTGATGGCAATAGCTTATCTTGACTTTGTCAAGTTAAGCTAAAAATGGTAAAATATGGAAATGTGAAAGATAATTGGACAAACATATAATTTTTGTAATACGGTAGCATCCTGTTGTTTTCTTTGCTAGTGGAAACTATTCAGTTTACAAGAGTATTCAATTAACCATTTACCCAATGCACACAATATTAAAATTCATTATTTTTTTTTTTAAATTTATTTTTTAATCAATTTCAGAAAAACCACATCATATGACTCTCTCATTGGATCGAGCTTGAAAATCAAGCCTGGAAATAACAAATCTGTCATTTGCAGAATGAGGTACCCAGAGGGTGAATTTACTGATGCTATCCCATACAGTGGGTCAATTTATCCTCTGGGTTAGCGATGCTACACTGCTGTGTAGGGTAGCTTCACCAAAATTCACAGTTTAGAGACCTCATTCTGCAGATGACAGTCTGCTTATTTCCAGGCTTGGGTGTATCTTGCACATTTATCAATGTTTGTACTTGTATTGGTAACGTTGGAAGTACTACCAATGTTTAGGCCTGAGACCTTGTTTCAGATTGAGGTTTACAGAGGGTAAAATTGGTAATGCTACCCTGCTGTGCAGTGTTGCATCACCAAATTCATCCTCTAGGGACCACATTTTGCAGATGACAGTCTGATTATTTCCAGGCTGGTCAAAAATGTCTGAATAAGCCTGATTTGAATCAAATCAAATCTTCAGGATGATTTGGAATCGAATCAAATTTCGAAGCTTCACAGAGCTCTTCAGATGAACAGTGGTTAGGGTTAAAGTTCTGTTCAAGAAAACACCAGAAGTTACTTCCAGAATGTTACTGAACCATCAAGCATTAACTCTTTACCCATTGCACATGATATCAAAATTTGTTATTTTAATATTTTTCCAAATTTTCACAATATTTAAAAAAAAAAACATATCAGATGACACCTCACTGGAATGAGCAGATCAAGATCACTCCAATGGGTGGCCACACGATAAGGTTTTGTTGAAATTTAAAAAAAAAATTTTTTTCAACTGTTCAATTTGTAAATTGAGCAGGTGAATATTGCAGATTTGTAAGGTGACGGATTAACCTGAAATAGGTCTTTAAGGTCACAAAAATAGATCCTCTGTTTCTCAGGCCATTTTTTATAAAATTGCATGCCGGCGGGTGGTTTTTTATTTTATATTTTATTTTTATAATTATTTCTTTGTCATCAAAAGTTTATGTTCTTAGTTTGTTTTAGACCTCATAAGCTACAAAATAGCATGGGGGCTGGTGTATTTCACCCCTTAATCTCAAGAAGCCTTCTTGCACTCAAGGAACATATTTATCAATTTTATTAACTTGGGTAAAATATCAGATACAAGCCATTTAATTTTAACTTTTTTTAAGTGGCATTGTTTATAAAAAGAGAGCATGCAGCAGCCAAAAGGACCACACAGGAGGGCCTGAGAAACAGATTTTTAACTTTTTTAGGCCTAATGATGAGAAAATTCTGCAGAAAATTATAAATTTAAAGTAATTTGTATATTTTTGTACTTATCAATGGCCCAGACTAGCTGGTGCTTAACTCAAAGTTATTAAGGGCCAAACACAAATTTTGAACCCCCTCCCAATCCCCCAAATTTGCTTGCAAAACCGAAAATTAAAAGTCCTATCTGGCCCTCCATACATTCACTCTCCGCGCATGCGCAGACGTCAGGAAGTGACAAGAGTTGGCATCAACATCATTCTTTGTAAAAGAGAGTGCTACCTAAAAATTCAGTGGGGAGGGCCATCTCCATCTGGGCCACTGGTAAGTATAAAAATATACAAATTACTGTAAATTTATAATATTTTTACACTGTAAACCAATGGGCCCAGACTTGCTGAATCGTAAAAATGTGGAGGGCCTAGGACTTCAGAATTAGTAGATCAACATAGTTCCAATCCTGTAATTCAAGGTGAAAGGAAAATAAAATTATTAGGAATTACATGTATGTCTCTCTATACAGTAATAAAGAAGACATATCTTACAAAATGAGCCCAGTTCAAGTAATTCCGTATACTTAGCATGAAGACTATGCTAATTGGATGTAACGAGTTCCCAATTTTTAAGGTTAGCCTGGACTAAGCCCCAAAAATTAGGATGACGTATTTGAGAATGAGAGAATATCCCCCACAAACATATGCCATACACAATAAAATTCCAGCTGTATGCAGGATATAATTATGGACAAAACAGCTTCCCTCATAGTTACATACATGTACCTATCAAGCCAGAGGAGAGGTAAAAAATCCCCCCCCCCCCCACCTTTTCTTTTGAAGGAATCTTCAAAAGAAAGAGGAGGGCGCTCTGGAATCAGTAAAAGCGGTACCAATAACAATATAAATATTCGCCAAACAGGCACTCAGGTATTAATTTATTATTAATAAATGGTGTTTAATGCCACTTCAGAAGTTAAGGATATAGCAACGACCCGATAATTAATATTGCCCGCTATATAACATACACCGCAGATGGCGTATGTATATAGTAAACACACTTCCGAGGTAACCCACATGCGACCCCATTCAGGTGGACAATAAATTTCAGTAACAACACTTCCCGATGTGTACTATCCGATAGCTATGACACTATAAGCGTGGGAATATACGAGATGAGAACGGACATTAATAGAAACCTGGATGAGTACGGACATTAAAAGAAACCTGGATCTAGAAATGAAGTAGGTATGATTAACAGGCTTCGACATGGACCACCCCTGAAATAATTCATAATTTCAAAGGTCCATAATATACAATAAAGCATCAGCCTAAAAATCGCGACATCGACGCCGTAGCTGCGACGGGTGTTGCAATCTCAAAAAATTCTAAGTTCATCAAGGGCCATAACTCCAAGAAAAATATCTGGAACAACACATGCATTGAACAGTGGCTAGACATCAATAAGATACACTTACATGCCAAATATAAAGTCATTCCATCAAGTATTTCAAAAGTTATTGAGTTTTGAAACTCGTTGATCACAGACAAACTCGTTGGTCACAGACAGACCGACAGACAGACCGACCGACAGACCGACCGACAGACAGACCGACAATGCCACTTATAGAGCTGCTAGTTGCAGCTAATAATTATTATGCGCATGAGCATTAAAATCCCGCATGTAATCATCTGAATACCAGTTAACTGGTTATGCAGCCTCCGAGGTATCCAGAGACTAGCAATTTAATTATGATGAAATAAACGCTCGAATATAACAAATCGACAAATAATCACAGGAAACTAATCCAACTGTTTGTTTGTTTGTTGGTGGTTAACGTCACATATTTATGCACCATGGCTAATCGTGACACAACATGGAGATGAAGTCAAGTGTAGTCAATCGTTGATCTACATGTTGCCCATTTTAGAGGACTTTCACCCCAAGCATTGGTGACTGGGTCCTATTGTACTAGTAAAGCGGAACTGGTTTACCACAGTAAACAAGTGCTGCTTACTTCCCGGGGTTCCCACGGGGAACTAATCCAACTAAAAATTGGATGTGCCCATGAGGTCGCCATAGAACATGACCCAGCCGCCAATCGTAAAGTGAAGAAATGCATTGCATGTATGTATTTAAACTATATGAGGCTTAAAATTAATATATTCCTTGAGTTTGTTTTGGAGGCAAGCATCTAAAAAAATAATGAAATTCTAATGTGAATTTTTGAAAATTATAAATGCATAGTAATTTGTATATTTTTTATACTTACCAATGGCCCAAACTAGCTGGTGCTAACTCAAAAATATCTAGAGCCAAACACAAATTTTGCCCCCCCCCCCCCCCCAACCCCCAAATTTGCATGCAAAACCAAAAATTAAAAGTCCTATCCGGCCCTCCATACATTTACTCTCTGCACATGTGCAGACATCAGGAAGTGACAGGAATTGGCGCCAACATCATTCTTTGTAGAGGGCGTGTACTACATAATAATCAGCGGGAAGGTATGAGTGCCCACTCATGGGAGGGCCATCTCTGTCTGGGCCATTGGTAAGTATAAAAAATATACAAATTACTATGAATTTATAATATTTTTATACTATAACCCAATGGCCCAGACTAGCTGAATCGTAAAAAGGTGGAGGGCCTAGGACTTCAGAATTAGTAGATCAACATAGTTCCAATCCTGTAATCCAAGATGAAAGTAAATTAAAATTATTAGGAATTACATGTATGTCTCTCTATACAGTAATAGAGGAGACATATCCTAAATAAGGAGCCCAATTCAAGTAATTCCTTATTCTAAGCATGAAGACTATGCTAATTAGGATGTAACAAGTTCCTAATTTTTAAGGCTAGTCCGGACTGAGCCCCCAAAAATTAGGATGGCATATCTGAGAATGAGAGAAAATCACCCATAAACATACGCCATACACAAAAAAACTCCAGCTGTATGCAGGATATAATTACAGACAAAACAGCTTCCTTCATAGATACATACCTATCAGGCCAGAGGAGAGGTAAAAATCACCCCCTCCCTCCTTTCTTTTGAAGGAATCTTTAAAAAGAAAGAGGGGAGCGCTCTGGAATCGGTAAAAGCGGTACCAAAAAAAAATATAAATATTTGTCGAACAGGCACTCAGGTATTAATTTATAATTAATAAATGGTGCTTCATGCCACTTCAGAAGTTAAGGCTATAGCAACGATCCCGGTAATTAATATTGCCCGCTATATAAAACGTACACCGCAGACGGCGTACGCAGATAGGTTGAAAACCGGTGATATAATATATAACATACACAAGTCCAATCGAACCACAATGAACGATCTCTGGAGAGAAAACACACCTCCGAGGTAACCCACACGCGACCTCATTCAGGTGTACAATAAATTCCAGTAACAACACTCTCCGATATGTACTATCCGATATCTATAACCGTATACACGTGTGAATATGTGATTTGAATACGGACATTAATAGAAACCTGGATCTAGAAATCTAAATTTTATAGTAAATTTCCTTTCTTATTATACCTACCACAATTGTTTACTACAGGCTTGCACTACAGTGGAAGTCCCTAACTCGGATAAAATACTCTCTATTTTTGTCTTTCCCAAGCAATTTGGGAAAGAAAAGTGGTGCAAAAGCACCAAGAAAAAATAAGCCAAAACTAGGTCGAGAGCAACCGGCGCAGACCCAGTACGGGACGCTCTTTCCCAAGTACAACTCCACGACTTCCGTTGCCAGTGCGCATATACGTCGCTAAAGACTCATTCTTTTTGAATCCGTCAACGTTAGAGTTATGTGATCAGCGGGGAGGAAAGATTCTTTACCCGTAAAGAAGACGGGAGGGCCTCCATGTAAACAATTGTGGTAGGTATAATAAGAAAGGAAATTTACTATAAAATTTAGATTTCTTATCAACCTACTCACAATTGTTTACTACAGGCTGAATAGTCAATAGGATGGAGGGAATTGCATAACCAACCCACACATAACCCCAGTGCACTGGAACCATGAAGCAGAAGGAAGAGGTCCCGAGGGTTATCAACCATAACGTCGCAATCATTGGTAAAGGACAATGAAAGGAGACATATGGGCCTGTGTGATACACAGACAGAAAACGGCAGTAACAGCGCAAGGCTGAAACTGACCTTCAAGAAGCCTAATGGCTAGGGCAGACAACATCCTGAACAGAAGAAAGAGGACCCAAGGCAAAAAGGTCCTCCGGCTGCTCCTGCAACTGGCGCAGATAGAAGGTGGAGAAAGTAGATGCATTTCTCCAGTAGGCTGCCTGCATAACATCCGACAACTTGACGGAGTTAGAATAAGCCCAAGAGGTGGACAATGCCCGCACCTCGTGGGCAGAAATACGATTGGTAATACAATCGCCAGCTGCTAAACGACCGTAAGCCGTACGAATAGCAAGACAAATCCATCGAGAAATGGATTGAGGAGAGATCTTCTGTCGACCCGGAATAAGAGACAGAAAAAAACGTTTCCTGCCTTTCCGTATGAAATGTGTCCGATCGAGATAAATGCGAATAGCACGGACAGGACAGAGCAAAGGGCGATTACCCTCAACAGAAGGAAGAGCCCTGATACAGATAGGAGGAGGAGTAGTATCTGCTAACTGATTCTTGGCCAGAAAAGAGCAATCAGTGGTAAAAGTAACACTGTTGGGAGAGCTCCTAAAAAAGGCTGGGTCAGCCGAGAGGGCATGAAGCTCACTAACCCATCTGGCAGAAGCAAACGCCATCAGAAACGCCATCTTATATGTGAGAAAATGCATATCCACCTGGGATAAAGGTGCCCCCCCCCCCCCCCCCCCCCCCCCAAGCAAAGCAGCACCCACGAAAGATTCCATCGTGGGGTAAGCTCCAAAGTCTGAGGCCTTTTCAAAGAAAAGTGCCGAACAAGCTTGGAGAGGGAAAGGATTAGTGCCGATACGACGCTTCCCCACTTAAGAAAAAGTCTCTGAAAGCATGGACCTGTAACCCTTGATGGTAACAGGCTGGAGACCCCGAGAATCAAACAGATATACCAGAAACTCCGCAATCTGTGAAATCGAAGGATTGGCATAATCAACAGAGTGATCAGCACACCATCGACAGAAGACCTTCCATTTAGCTGCATAAGCTAAACCAGTGGAGTGCCTCCTTGAAGAAGAAATGCACTCCACTGCTTGTCTTGAAAAACCTCTACGGAGGAGACAGGACCTGACAAAAGATATGCGTGAAGGCACAATGAAGTCGGGTCGACGTGAAACCTCCTCGGGTGACCTTGACAAAGAAGGTCGCGACGTAGCGGGAGACGTGCCGGAATCGCCGCCATCAGCGAGCGGGGCTGATTGATCCACACCCGCTGAGGCGACAGGGGAGCGATCAGAATGATTCGACAACTGCAGGTTCGAATTTTGGCTAGAACCTGAGGCAGAATCGGAACCGGTGGGAAGGCGTAGCTGACTGGACCGTTCCAATCGAGTGACAGAGCATCCACGGCAAAAGCCAGAGAATCTGGACACGGGGACACGAAAGTGTCCACCTGATGGTTCCAACGAGTCGCAAAGAGATTGATGTGGAGACGTCCCCAGAGATCGCAAAGTGACTGGAACACGTATTAATCATTGCCTCTACAGTATACATGGGTCCTTCATTTGAATAAAGCAGTTTATCTGAGGCCTTAATTTAAATAATTGAAACATGCTGCATGTATGCTGCATCCATGCTCCAAGCACACTTCACTGTTGCTGCTTTAATACTAAACAGGGTGAAGTAGCGCCGAGGTTGTATGCCTCTTTGCTTCTGCAGGTACTCAAAATGAAACATGCTGTAAAGCCGCCTCAACAGTATACTGCATTAGTACTTATAACCAACCAGTATGCTGCAATGCTGCCTCCCCAATTCACTGCAATCACAGCCTAATCCTTGCTGCAATAGTGTCTAAGGAGTATACTACATTACAACCTTACCCACACTGCAGAACTGTCTCAGGAATATATATACTGCATCACTACATTACCTATGCTGCAAAACTGCCCCATCAATGCATTCATAACGTTATACAGTATATCTAATCACTGCCTCCACAGTATACATGGGGTCTTCATTTGAATAAAGCAGTCTACATGAGGCCTTAATTTAAATAATTGAAACATGCTGTATATATGCTGTATCCATGCTTCAAGCACACTTCACTGTTACTGCTTTAATACTAAACAGGGTGAAGTAGCAATGAGGTTGTTTGCCTCTTTGCTACTGGAGGTACTGATTGAGCACTGCTGCCTGTATGCCTTGTATATACTGCGACGTACAACTGCAATCCTGCTTCAACTATGCCTAAAATATACTGGCTTTTGGTAGGGACTGCCCTGTGGAGCATCCAGTCGGTTGAAATAACCCTGCCCTGTCGGGACAGGGAGTCGGCTAGGACGTTCAGACGACCGGGAATGTGACGAACAACCACTCCGGCGTGAACATCCTGAGCGAGCAGTAGAAGATCCCGAGACAATTCGTACATCGGAACCGAGTGCGTGCCGCCCTGGTTCCGAATGTAAGCAACCCCTGTCAAATTGTCGGACAGCAGAAGGACGTAACGATTCGACAGGTGAGGGATCCACTGCCTGAAACTCAGACGAAGAGCAAGAAGCTCCTTCTGGTTGATGTGTAGAGCTGCTTGATCCTGGTCCCACATCCCGTGGAGGGAAAGACCGAGAGGATCCAACGTCGCACCCCATCCGAGATCGCTGGCATCTGCCGTCAGAACACGACGGACGTGGGTAAGTCCAATGGAACACCCTGCGTAATCTACTGAACATCTGCCCAGGGAAGAAGGTGAGGACAAAGAGATTCCGGAAACGGAAGCACCAAATCCAGAGAATCTACATTCGGTCTCCAACGACTGAGCAGAAAGTGTTGGAGAGGTCTGACACGCAGCCGACCTAGAGGAATGAGATCCGTCACCGAACCGCAGAGACAGATCAGCCGGAGAAAACTCCCGAAGCGGTCGCAGACGTGGACTGGGACAGAGTCAGAGCAAAACCTGAGAGAATCACAGCCTTGGCCTGGGGAACCGCTACCAAATTGAATTGGGTTTGGAAAGCCATCCCCAGATGACAAAACGACTGAGAAGGGACCATGTCCAACTTCTCCTCGTTGACTCTGAATCCTAGCAACGTGAGCAAGCTCAACAGAGTAGCGACATCTGACTCCAGTAAGGCAGCATTGGAATGCCTCTGGAGGATATCATCCAGATATGCCGAAGTAGTCACCCTGGACTGTGTGCGATGGAGCGCTATCACATGCGACATCAGTCTGGTGAAGGCCCAAGGAGCCAGGTTGAGGCCGAAAGGCATGGCCTTGAACTGGTAAACTCACCCCAGAAAAGCGAACCTGAGATACTTCCGTGACGCCCGATGCATTGGAAGCATCTCGCAGGTCGATGCTGGCAGCGAAATCTCCCTGGTGAATTGAATGGCGGACCGACCTGAAAGTCTCCATGCTGAACTTGGGAGCAATGATAGACTGGTTCAGGATACTCAGATCGATAACCGGTCGGAGTCGGCCGTCCTTCGGCACCAAGAACAGGCGGGAATAGAAGCCCGCTGACTGAATGTTCTTGATGACCTTGATCGCCCCCTTTGCCAGGAGATTGCCAATCTCCGTGGACAAAAGTTCCCGACGTAAAACGTCTGAAGGAACTGTGGTTGGAAGAGGCACCCTGGACAGAGTGGGGTGCCGTCGGAAGGATATTCGCAGCCCGGACCGAACAACATCAAACACCCATGGATCGGATGTGATGGCGGCCCAATGGTCTGCGAACTCTGCTATCCTTCCTCCAACCTGGGACAAGTCGAGGTGAGGACCTTGATTTCGAGCCCTGACGAGGCCCGCGAGAGGAGAAACCACCTCCTCTACTAAATGAAGAATCCTGAGACTTCCCTCGATTCTGCCGACCTTTACCCTTACTCCTTGAGTAAGAAGTAGAAGCGGCGGCAGAAGGACATCTGCCCCCCCTAGAAGGCTGATCAAGCTGACGAAACAGCAGCTGATCTTTGGAATGACGTAGGACGTCATCCCGGACCGTCCACATGGAACCATGGAAAAGTTGCGGACCTGCCAAAGAAGCGGATCGAAGAGCAGCGCGCTGCTCCTCGGAAAGGGATCGTACTGTGTCCAGCACAGCATCCCTTCGAACTAATTCCAGATTAGCCGTGTTACAGGCATGCGTGTGAGTAAGATGCATGAGCGCCTTGGACAGCACACGCAAAGGAGCCTGTACCTCGTCAAACTTATCTGGAGGCAGATAAGCAGCTAAAGCTGAGACGACATGATCTGAGAGAGAAAGCATGCCAAGCATCTCTCTAGATAAGCCCAACGTGGACTCCAGAGTCGTCATTGGAATGACGGCAGACTTGGGCTTGGCAAGCCTGAGGGAAGTGGAGTCCTGATCCAGAACCGTCAAAGTCTGGCAGACCGACGGATTGGCGAAATCGTAGGAACGATAATGCACAGGAGGCAAAAAGGTGTCAACCCTGGTGAAGAACGGAGTCTTCAGAGCCTTGGAACTCAGCTTGGAGTCCAATGCTGAAAATGCTTCAACCACCTGTACCGACTGGCACGGTCGAAGGCGCCCAGAAGCAGGTTGCTCCATAGGCTGTAGGCGCGTGACCGATGATCGCGGCCTGGCTGACACTGTTGGCTGGTTAGCTGGTTTGAGATCAGGCAGAAACCCAAACACAAAGTCAAGAGCTGCCCCCAAGTCCGAAGACTGCTGGCCCTCGACATCAAGCATGTCGGACTCCTCCCCAGAGTCAGAAGACACATAGCCCATCGTGGGCAAACCAGCCGACGCCTCCCATGGTGTCGGGACACCAGGGGGATCAGAAACCGGCCTGTTTCCAATCCCAGGAGGCGGCGCCATAGGAGGTGCCTGGAAACCACTCGCTGCCTCGCTGGAAGCAACAGGAAGGCTCTTTGACAGAACCTGAGTGAGTGAGGAGAGGGCGTCCCTAAGCTCATTGCCCGAACTGGCCGGTTCGACAGGGGAGCGAACCGGCAAAGTGGCTTCACCTCTGACCCTCTTAACCAGCGAAGGGTCACGATCCTCCAAAACACCCGACGCGGGACGACGGGCGGCAGCCGAAACATCTGAAGGCAGATGTGTATAGGGGTACGAGGCACCCCGAGGATCAATATAGCGGGAACTCATGAGAGTCACTGCAGTCCTCTGCGGGGCAGAAGGTCCAGGCTGCACAAAAGGCATTGGTCCCCCAAAACTGGTTGTGTGGCCAGAATGAGTGGACGGAAACGCCACAGAGTTCACAGTGTCTCCACTAAAAACATCCGAATCCAAAGACACAACTGTGGTGCTCGACGGCGTAGAGACCACAGTGGTGGGTTCGGCCGGCAGCCCCTTCCAACTTCGCCGAGTTGAAGTCAGGGAAGGCTGAGGCCGATATCCACGTCTACAGTACCAGACATTCCTGCAGTCCCCTGCAGCGAAAAGCCGAGGCCGGCTGAAACTGACGACGAAGCAGACGGACCAGCAGTAGTAGTAGATACGTCGGGAGTCGTTGAGGCTGGTGGAATAGTGGAGAGAGTACACCTGCACGGCTCCGAAGGAGGAGTCACAACCCTAGTGACAGCCTCAGATGTCGACTGGAGGGGACCGTAGTCCCGGAACCAGGCGCCTCTTCACCAGAACACTCAATGGCTCCCGCAGTATCCACTACAGAAAAAGACTGCACATCCCCCACGGAGGATGAATAACTCTCACCAGGCAAGGTTGGCTCGGGAGGCCCCGAACGACCGCATTCTCCTTTCCCGCGGGAACGGGAGGCACGGCCACGAGAACGAACAACACGGTAAACCGACGCCCAGAAAGTGGATGACCAAGATCCACAGACACCACATGGCCGAACACCCATTACAGGAGGAACAAGAAGAATGTGAATCGTCCACATGCTTTGGCAGCAGACATTGCCCACAAGGAATTGTCCGGGGCATGATAGAGGTGAGAGGAGCAAAGAAGGTGAAATCAGATAACAGAAGAACACCCCCAAAGAAGAGAGAAAGGTGACAGAAAATAAGACCCCAGACGGTCGGCCGGGAACCACACAACAGGAATGACTACTCTCAAAGGAGAGAAGAAAAACTGCAGAAGCGGTACCCCACTGACACCCAACTCTAACACAATTAGAAAAATTAGCAATTTAAGCACTGACAATAATTGTGAAAAATAATTCAAGCCCGAACCGCATGGCACACGAAATTCGCGTGCGACTCGAGAGAGAACATATAAAATACATTATGGATATATAATATGTATGAGAATATAATAAAAACTGTTCCTGAGAATACAAAGGATACTCAGATACACTATGAATCAGGAAACATCAATCAACGAGTTGGATAAACACTGATAAGTGTGCAGAACATCTCGACACAAGGCGGATGACAAAAAGAATGAGTCTTTAGCGACGTATATGCGCACTGGCAATGGAAGTCGTGGAGTTGTACTTGGGAGAGAGCATCCCGTACTGGGTCTGCGCCGGTTGCTCTCGACCCAGTTTTGGCTTATTTTTTCTTGGTGCTTTTGCACCACTTTTCTTTCCCAAATTGCTTGGGAAAGACAAAAATAGAGAGTATTTTATCCGAGTTAGGGACTTCCACTGTAGTGCAAGCCTGTAGTAAACAATTGTGAGTAGGTTGATAAGAAGTGGAAGTAGGTATGATTAACAGGCTCTGACACGGACTGCACCTGAAATAATTCATAATTTCAAAGGTCCATAATATACAATAAAGCGTCAGCCTAATAATTATAATGTGCGAGAGCATTAAAATCCTGCATGTAATCATCTGAATACCAGTTAACTGGTTATGCAGCCTCTGAGGTATCCAAAGACTAGCAATTTAATTATGATGAAATATGCACTTGTATATGACATATAGATGAATAATCACAGGAAACCAATCCAACTAAAAAGTGGATGTGCCCATGAGATCGCCATAGAACACGACCCAGCTGCCAATCGAAAAGTGAAGAAATGCATGTATGTAAGGAATATTATACAAGGCTTGCGGGAAGAAAACTACGTCTTGCCTGGTAAACGCCTCTAAACACATTGGCAGTATGTGTGTGTGTGTAGGGGGGGGGAGGGGATTCAAAGTCATATAAAACCCTCATCACCCGCATTACTTAATCGTTCTTGTGTTAGTCATCAAATAATATAGGAACCGCAATAGTTACCTCACATCTAACAGACTCCACTATGCCACTATGGGCGGAGAAGGACGTGAAAAACAAAAACTTCCCCTGGTAAAGAAGGTCCTCTCGTGGAGGAAGCTTCCGGGAAACGTCCCATAACAGACAATTGAGAAGACTGATCCAACGTTTCTGTGACGACAGAGGTGCTACTAGTAGGATTCATAATGAGACTGTTTGATCTTAAATGTAATCTACTGAATCAAATGAACTGGAGGATACGCATATCCTATCATCCATCCCCATGAGATCAGCAGAGCGTCTACTGCATGCGCTCAATGGTCTGGGCATGGCGACACAAACAACGCATCCCTCTGGTAGCAAAACTGTCCAAATATTCGCTTGTTGAGCGTCCATTCCAATTGCAACAGGCAACCTTTCTGAGAGAGCGAGACTGCTAGTACGTTCAGACGATCCGGTATATGATGGATAAAAAGATGAACATGATGATTCATGACGTATTAGGAAAATCTTCTCTGTTAGTTGGCATAATGGAAATGAATGGGTGCCACCCTGGTTCCCGAAATACGCTACTACTGTTGAGTTGTCCGGCCAAATTGAACATGGACGCCTGTAATTATGTGAATCCAGTGTTGTAGTGCTAGCTAATTAACATCATCTCGTTGATGTTTATGTGTCTCTCCTGGAACCGAGGGTCCCAAACACCCTGACACCTCAAGACTGTGGGACTTGGAGTCGCTCCCCAACCCGGCAGACTCACATCCGTCATAATCGTGAAAGCCGGATCCGGCAGTTGCAGCGTAACTCCCTGAGTTAACCACTCAATATCTGCCCAATTGAACCCTTGTTTTACTAGGTCCATTAAAACAATACTGGTTCAAGCGAAAACGTCTTCACAATCCAGTTCTGAGTAAAGAATATCTGGAGGGGATGAGCGTGCGGGCGACCCACCGGAATGAGATCCACAGCCGCTCCGCACAACTCCAACAGTCGCATGAATTCCCTCACTATTAATGCGTCTGAGAGTAGACAAAAGCGAGCATAACAACTGACTAATTTCGCTCTGGGTAACGGCAGGTGAACCAGATTGTTGTGAGTCTCAAAGCTCAATCCCAAGTGAATAGACGACTTGTACGGAGCTAGATCCGACTTTTTCTCGTTTACGATGAAACCGAGACATCGGAGTAATAGAAGCAGACTCTGAACATCGTTCTGAAGAATAATTCTGTTGCTGTATCCCTGTAGAAGGTCGTCCAAGTAAGTTGCCGTTACCGCAGACCAATGAGCCTGTAATACATTACCGAGTTCATTATTCGAGTGAAACGCCCTGGGGACCAGATTCAGACCAAAGCATATTGTTCTGAACTGGTACACTTTCCCTTGTACGGCAGACTGTAGGTACTTTTAGAATGCCGGATGTACCTTGGACATGAAAGTACGGATCCTTAGATCTATGCTTGCCACATAGTCGATCACTCGAACACTTGCTTTTACTGACTGAATGATTTCCATAAATAAACTTTTAGAGTCATGATAAACTCGTTATATAGCTCAAGTCTATTACTGGTCGGAACGAGCCTTCTAGCTTTGGTACGAGGAACAGGTGATTGTAAAAATCTTGAGAATCCTGATTCTCCATGACCTGCATTACATCCTTGATAAGAGAGCTTATACCTCCGGTAGGAGAAACTCTCTTATGCAAGAATTTAATGGAAGATTTGTCCCATGCGGACAACTTTTTAGTGGGGTTTTACTGGGAATGATAGCCGTAAGCGTCAACGTCAGAGTAATACATGCATTTTTAAATATAAACCGTAAAACTGGCTAAAGGAAGAATGTTGATACAAAAATGCACTATGTTCAGAGGTTACTGTAAATGGCAACTTTTTTCACAGAAATGAATGCTAATCAATAGCTCTTATTGGAAGGTCTTGCCTAATGAGCACACCAAGTTCAAAAACAATCCTATGATAAATGTGGCCTGTAGGCCATGTCACAGAAGAATGTTGATGCACAAAATGCAATAAATTCAAAGATTGTTGCTAACAGTAACAGATTTTGATGGAAATGAAAAGAAAATCAATAGCTCCTATCTTTGTCACCCTGCATAAGCATATGAAGTTTCAAAACAACCTGATAATGAATGTGCCCTCTGAGGCATGCCAAAGGAAGATGTTAATGCACAAATGCACTAAGTTTGAAGGTCATTGCTTGTGGCAATGTTTTTTTTTGTTTTTTTTATGGAAATTCATAAATATACCCTGCAGAGAGTGCAAAAGGGATAAGTTGATGCACAAATTTAGTAAGTTCAAAGGCTGGTGAAAACGACAATAATTTTTTATGGAAATGAAAAAAAGCAATACCTCACATCTAGAGGTCACCCTGAACACACATACCAAGTTTCAAAGTGATCCGATCATAAATGTGCCCTGAAGGGTATGTTAAAGGGAAATATTGAGGTCTGTCTAAATGAAGTTCAAAGGTCAGCGGCAACATTTTTTGATAGAAATGGAAGAAAATCGACAGCTACCATATAGATGTCACCCCACAAAAGCACACCAAGTTTGCAAGCGATCCAATCATAAATGTGCCCTGCAGGGTGTGTCAAAGGGAAATATTGATGCTTAAAAGTTTTTACTAAGTTCATCTGTGGTCGTTGCCAATGGCAACTATTTTTGACGGAAATGGAAGAAAATCGATAGCTCCTATCTAGAGGTAACCCCAAACAAACATACTAAGTTTCAAACCATGCTGATCATAAATGTAGGGCGTGCCAAAGGAATATATTGATCCCTGACTAAACTAAGTTCAAAGATCGTTGCCAGTGGCAACATTTTTTGATGGAAAATGGAAGAAAATCATTAGCTTCCATGTAGAGGTCACCCCAAACAAGCATGCCAGGTTTGAAAACAGTTTGATCATAAATGTGCCCTGTAGGGTGTGACAAAGGGAAATATTAAGGTCTGACTAAACTAAGTTCTAAGAACGTTGCCAGCGGCAAAATTTTTTGACGGAAATGGAAGAAAATCGATAGCTCCCATCTAGAGCTCACCCCAAACAAGCATACCAAGTTTCAAATTGAGCTGGTCAAAACTGTGCACTGCAGGGTGTGCCAAAAGTGAAATATTGATGTATAACTGCACTAAGTTCATCGAAGGTCATTGACAGTGGCAACATTTTTTGACGGAAATCGAAGAAAATCGATAGCTCCCATCTACAGGTAACCACAAACAAGCATACAAAGTTTCAAACCGATCTGATCATAAATGTGCCCTGTAGGGCATGCCAAAGGAATATATTGATACCTGACTAAACTAAGTTCAAAGGTCATTGCCAGCAGCAACATTATTTGACAGAAATGGAACAAAATCGATAGCTCCCATCTAGAGGTCACCCCAAACATGCTTCAAACCGACCTGATCATAAATGTCCACCCACAAGCAATTTTCAAAAAATGGCCTGAAGAAGATCTACTTTGTGGGGCCTTACTTTTCAAGTGGAGTGTGGTGGCTCAGCAGGTAGAGATGCAGGCTGCTAGCCGAGAGGTCCTTGGATCGAATTGCACCTGCAGCAACTGTGTTTTGTCCTTGGGCAAGACACTTAATCCCAAATCCACTCATGGGGGCTCGATGGAGCTGTGTACTAAGGCATACTGCACGTCGATGGTGCACTTGTCTTCAACCAATGCTAACTTTGCATGTGTGGATTAGTATGCTGGGGAGTCTGACAGTTGCTCACCTTGCTCAGTGGTTCTATCTGAGTACTCCGGCTTTCTCCACATGTAAAACTGTCCGATACGAGGTGACTCTGGCTGTTGAAAGTGTCATTAGACCTCAATAAATAAATAACTTACTTTTCAAGTTAGCATAAAGATACAAGAGCGCACGTATCGCTGAAGCAATACAATGTCCCCTACCGGACAAATGAGCTTTAATAATTATACAAATGTTATAACCTATATGTGATCAGCATGAATTCCGTTAAAGCATTTCCAAAAAAAAGTCCAGAAAACTGATATTTTGGCACTTTTCCATATTTCCAAGGGCCATAACTCACACAAGAATAATGCAATCAGCATGAAACTCAAACTTGAACTGTAAGTCATTGTTCTATAGTAGGTTACCAAGAATGAAATCATTCGGTTGAAGCATTTCCAAAAAAAGTCCGGAAAACTAAAGTATGACTGACAGACTGACTGACAGACTGACACATGGACAGAGTGCAAATGAAACTTGATCTGTAAGTCATCGTTCTATAGTAGGTTACCAAAAATGAAATCATTCCGTTGAAGCGTTTCCAAAAAAAGTCCGGAAAACTAAAGTATGACCGACAGACTGACTGACAGACTGACGGATGAATGGACAGAGTGTAAATAAAACTTGATCTGTAAGTCATCGTTCTATAGTAGGTTACCGAAAATGAAATCATTCCGTTGAAGCGTTTCCAGAAAAAGTCTGGAAAACTGATATTTTGGTGCTTTTCCATATTTCCAAGGGCCATAACTCACACAAGAATAAGGTCATCGGCATGAAACTCAAACTTGATCTGTAAGTCATCCTTCTATAGTAGTTTACCAAAAATGAAATCATTCTGTTGAAACGTTTCCAAAAAAAGTCTGTAAAGTTAAAAAATTTATAGTAATTTATATATTTTTTATACTTACCAATGACCCAGACTTAGCTGGTGCTAACTCCAACAAAACCAGGGCCAAACACAAATTTTGCCCCCCAATCCCCAAAATTTGCATCCAAAACAAAAAGAAATCATGTCCTAAAGGACCTCCATACTACGCCTCTACTGCGCATGCGCAGTGACGCAGTCGTCCCGAAATTGGCGCCAATTATCATTCTTACTGGCAGTGCCTGGTCAGCGCTATGTACTCAGCGGGGAGGCAAGAGTTCCCAACTCCAGGGAGGGCCATCCCCGTCTGGGTCATTGGTAAGTATAAAAAATATATAAATTACTATAAATTTTTTAACATTTTTATACTGTACCAATGACCCAGACTTAGCTGAATAGTAAACAGGCTGGAGGGCCTAGGACATAGAGGAAAATCCAATAAGCTCAACTATATAGTAAAGAGGTAACCCCTTAAGGAGAAAAGGAGTATTAGGCTTTACATGTATCTTTCTTATTTAATATTAAATTAGAAAGATACACTACCCTTAATAATTGAGCACAATAACATTCATGTTCTCTATTAACATCCAGTATAACCCTTATACTAATTATTTTTAAAGCAAGCCAATAAATAAAGTAGTCCAGAGAATTGAGACTCTTTATAATCATTTAAAAGTGTCCGAGTATTGTATATTAAAGCCTGTTTGACACTTGACATATACAAATGCTTCACACCGAGCTACACTTTAAAAATAAGACATGAATGAATTTAAACATTAATATTACACTTTAAAACCATCCCGGAAGCGACTCAGAAATACTGACTTGGAGGAGGCATTCCCTTGCTTTTCACTATAAAGCAGGTGACCTAAGGGAACACCCGCCCCCCCCCCCCCCCCCCCCCTTCCCCTTGCCCTGGGTCAAATAGCCCAGAGCGAAGAGGGCAGCCGGACGGAGTCACTGCCGGAACAGAAAGCCTGCATAACTATAGTTGCAACTGTTTAGTGGACGACATTCTGAGCAACAGATAACGGACCTAAACAATGCAGGTCTCCAGAAATGGACTCAATATTTCTGAGATAAAAATTCGTAAATGTGGATGGCTGAGACCAATAAGCAGCCTTCATTAAATCTGTAATAGCAACACTATTAGCATAAGCCCAGGAAGTAGAAAGAGCTCTTACTTCATGAGCAGAAATCTTAAGCACAGACTGCTGAGAAGAAGATAAATCTTCATAAGCAGTACGGATAGTTAACTGAATCCATCTAGCAATAGAATGGACTGAAATGTCCTTTCTATTAGGCATCAAAGACAGAAAGAAACGTTTCCGTCCCTTTCTGATAAACTGAGATCTCTGTTTATAGATACGTAGTGCTCTAACAGGACAGAGTAAAGGCCTACGCCCGTCTGAAGACGGAAGAGCCTTAATAACAATAGGTTCCGGATATTTATTAGGAGCCTGATTCTTAGCTAAAAAACCCACATTAGTAGTGAAGGTGATAGTGTTCCCAACACTACGATAATGAGAATCATCCACCGATAGTGCATGAAGCTCACTGACTCTTCTGGCAGAAGAGAAAGCTAAGAGAAAAGCTGTCTTATAAGATAAGAATTTGAAATCTACTGTCCCAAGAGGTTCAAATGGCTTTTCCTTCAATTTAAGGAGAACCCAAGCTAAATTCCACTTAGGAATTAATCTAAGAGTTCTGGGTCTATTTATCGAAAAGTTTCTAACCAACTTCGATAAAGAGACATTAGATCCAATTTGTAAACTATCATGATGTGCATAGGTATCAGATAACATAGATCTATAACCCTTTATAGTAACAGGCTGCAGTTTGATTTCGTCAAACAAGTATACTAGAAAGTTTGCAATGTCTGGTATAGAGGGATCAAATATATCTACAGAATGATCCCTACACCAACGACGAAAAACCTTCCACTTAGCCGCATAGTTTAGCGAAGAGGAGGTCCTCCTACAGTTAGAAATCGCGTCCACTGCTCGTCCTGTAAAGTGCTTGCCATGCAAGAAGGACCGCACAACGGAAAAACGTGAAGGTTGAGACCTTGCGGGTTGTGATGGAGTTGGCGCGATTTCCCCTGCGAAAGAAGATCCTCTCGTGGAGGAAGCTTCCGCGGTAGGTCCCACAACAGACACCTGAGTAGATTTATCCAAGGTCTCTGTGGCGACAGAGATGCTACCAACAGAATCTTGCATTGAGATTGTTTTATCTTTAGCAATACTTGTTGAATTAACGGCGCTGGAGGATACGCATATCCTATCATTCCGTCCCAAGGGATCGACAGAGCGTCTACTGCAAATGCTCTTGGATCCGGACACGGAGACACATACGTCTGCAACTGATTGTTGAGATGTGTCGCAAATAAGTCTATCATTGGCCGTTCCCATTGGTAGCAAATCTGATTGAATACTTGTTTGTTGAGAGTCCACTCCGACGGCAACAAGCGACCCTTTCGTGAAAGGGAGTCTGCTAGCACATTCAGACGACCCGGTATGTGACGGACCGAAAGAAGAACGTGATGTTCTAACGCAAACAGAAGGATTCTTTCCGTTAGATTGAACAACGGAACTGAATGAGTGCCTCCCTGATTCCGTATATACGCCACTACTGTCGTATTGTCGGATAGGATTTGGACATGAGCATCGTGAATAATGTCCATCCAGTGACGTAACGCAAGCCAAATTGACATCATTTCCTTGATGTTTATGTGCTTGCACAGGAATTGCGGATCCCAAAGACCCTGGCATCTCGAATCCGTTGGGATTAATGATGCACCCCAACCTGTTTGACTGGCATCCGTCATAACGGTAAAACTCGGATCCGGCAACTGCAGCGGAACTCCTTGAGTTAACCACTGAATGTTTGCCCAAGTCTGAATCTCTTGTTTCACTTGATCTGACAAGAGAACGTCTACATCGAGCGAATGAATTTTCACACTCCAATTCTGAGTCAGGAAAATTTGAAGAGGACGTGTGCGTAGCCGCCCCATCAGAATGAGATCCGCGGCGGCTCCGCACAGACCTATCAGTCTCATAAATTCTCTCGCCGTGACTTTGTCTGCGTGCAGACAATAGCGAGCGTAACAACTGATTAATTTCGCTCTGGTTAACGGCAGACGAACGAGATTGTTGTGCGTCTCGAAGCTCATTCCCAGATGAGTGAATGACTTGGACGGCACCAGATCCGACTTCTCCTCGTTTACTATAAAACCAAGACGTCGGAGCAATAGAAGAAGATTCTGAACATCGTTCTGAAGCGTTAACTCGTTGCCGTACCTCTGAAGAATGTCGTCCAGGTAGGCCGACGTTACCGCAGACAAATGAGCTCGGAAGTAGATCATTACCGAGTTCATTACCCGAGTGAAAGCCCAGGGTGCTAGATTCAATCTGAAGCACATCGCCCGGAATTGATACACCACTCCTAGGACTGCGAAGCGTAGATACTTTCGAAATGTCGGATGTACCATGACGTGAAAGTACGCATCTTTGAGATCTATGCTCGTTGCATAATCGTTCACCCGAATACTCGCTCTGACCGATCGAATCGTCTCCATATAAAACTTCGGAGCGACGATCAGCTTGTTTATCCAGCTCAAATCTATGACTGGACGGAACGAGCCGTCTGGTTTCGGAACCAGAAACAGATGGCTGTAGAATCCCAGAGATTCCTGGTTTTCTACGACCTCTACCGCGTTCTTCATTAAAAGAGACTGCACCTCTGATAACAGAGCGTCTCTTTTCTGTGGATTTGACGGAAGATGAGTCCACTTTGGACTTCGAGTTAATGGAGGCTTTCGTTTGAAGGATATCTTTAGACCTTCCGAAGTCACTCCTCTCACCCAAGGGTCGTCCGTAATCGACGCCCACTCTTGTGAAAAACTCGACAACCTTCCGCCAACCGGAACGCGATAGAGGTTTAAGCCATCACCTCCTGGACCTGCGAGGCCTGCAGTAGGAGAAACCACGTCTTCCACGACCCGCACCTCGCCTCGTCGACCTCGGGGCGTCCGACCGATTGTCCCGGCCTGAAGGACGTCCCGAACGAGAGTCGCTATCCTGACGGTCTCTCGAATAAGACCAAGAGGACGCACCGGAACCTCTATAGGAACCTCTCTTGGGCGCATTAGACCCAGAAGTGCCTGTCTTATTCGTGTCTGCTGTATCCGACTTTTTAGGAGCCGATCTGAACAACAGAGAATCATTAGCTTTCTTTTTAATTTTATCATAAATAGCGGAAAGCTTGCCGTCAAAGAGAAGTTCTCCTGAGACCGAAGAATGAAAGGCAGGTTGAGAGTATTAGCGGACAAGAAACCTGCTTTCCCTGTCCTGGAAGCAAGTTTAAATATAGCGTCGTTCAATAATTCAAATGTTCTTGCAACATTATTGGACTGCGACGGAAACTCGGGAGCGATGTCCCTGAACCGCTCAAAAAATTCAGAGTCCAATGACGCTATAATTCTCTTGTCCGGAAGCGCAGCAGTCTGGCCCGACGGAACAACTTGAGGGAGAAAGTGCCGGATGAAGTCCACGGCAGCTTTATGTTGTTCCTAAAGGGATAGCTCCAAGTCATCCGTATCCCTTTCACCATCCGGTCGGACCTCCCGATGTTCCCGGTCGTCTGCCCCCGATGCTTCGGCGGAGCGTACCGACCCAGCGCCGTCGGATAATTCTCGATCTGACACCGTTTCTGTCGGCTGCTGGGATGCTGCGATAAGCTGTGCTATCTGCACAAGAATGTCCGACGTCGAGACCTGCGGAGGCGCAGTCTTTCGCTGATTCGCCGAGGGCAGCTCCGCATCAGATGGCTCCCGCATACTTTTCCTATGCGAACGTCCGGAGTCCATCGGTCTCGAATCCCTGGCTGCCGGATGGTGTGACCTGGTCGCCGAAGAATCCTTCATCGGCGAAGCTGGTAAAATATCGGCGGTCACGCAGCCAAGGTGCGGTCGTGTGCGCTGACGAGAAGAGGAAGCCTTAACAGTCTCTGCGGACTGCTTATACAACGGAGCGTCCCGAGCGACGGACGTATGCTCCGCTAAAGACACATTTTGTACCACAACATCTGGTCCCAGATGTTGTTGTACGAGAGAGGGACCTGGACGAGCTAGGAACCGGACTAAAAGGCTTCCTCCGTTCTCGCTTACTATCCGCCGTCACTGGGTGTGCATCTATTATGTTTATAGTGCTCGCATCACCCAAAATTTCCTCTTGGACCGCATCGGACGAACCCGGCTGCCGAACCATTCGGTGAATGGACGCTACACCGGGCGAGCTAGCGGACGACATTTGTCTAATCTCCATGAGCACTTTTGCCGCTAGCTCTGAATTCATTTGTGACGACGGACGCACACTTGAAGAAGATAACATGGAAACATCACCCTGTTCTGGTTCCTCTGAAATAGAAACTGAGAGAGTAGAGTGACCTTGTGGAGAAAGAGCCGGCATCGCTCTTTCTCCAGAAACAACATATCGTGACACACGTTTCCAATGTTTCTCATCCCAATGTTCACATATAGGACAGGGATTAATGCGAGAACACTGACTACAATTAATACAATGATCATGAAAGTCAGAGGAAGATTTCTTCCTATTACAATTTGAACAATGTTCCTTCATTGTGAAAGAATAACAATAAGTCCTAGTTACTCGCAAAAACCCCTGACACAAAGATACATAATAACATGATCCATTAATAAATGAAAAAACAATTGCAAAACAAAATAATTTTGAAAAAATATTTTTTCAGAGAAGCCCAAGTTGCTGAAAAGTAACGTTGAGCCCCGATGGATCCGATGGCAAAGTGTGGTCAAAAATTTTAAATTTATATAAAATAATTAATGAGACACTTTCGGATAATATAAATGTATCTTATAATGAGATAAACTACCACAAAGGCAAACAGCCCCCCTCAAAAAAGGCTGTTGCCAATGAAAACAAACAGTGTAAACACACTAGAAAACATGACTCCAGGCACTGAAAAAACTGGCCCGGAATCAGTCATCAATTACACTCTATCTGATGCAAAACAGAGACTCCCAGGGGAGAATCTGTAGAACATCAGATGGAAGATGCAGGACACAAACGTTGTACACCCATGGGTGAAAACGTAACTATGGGGAAAATAACAGAAAACATTCTGTAACCAAGCAACTCTCCCAGGAAATTTTAGAAATGAAATTTCTCAAAAATATGCCAAAAGCATGGGAGAATTGCCAGGGGGGACTTTAGAAGGCTAGGGGAGAGGAAACACTGAATAAGCAGTGCAACAATTAGCAAGAATGACAACAAGAGGCCCATGCCTCGAAAATAGGCAACTTAACATAATTTCATCAAAAAATTTTAAGTACAGCCCTGATTATTTTTTGCCACTTCTTTTTCCTCTCCTCCTTCTATTCTCCTTAGAATCACATTTTCTCCAAAAATTACGTGTCTGGCATCCTTTAAACTGAGATTTACAAGCACAAAGATCAGTGAGATGTTGACTGATGAAGGGCCAAACAGAGAATGATAATTGGCGCCAATTTCGGGACGACTGCGTCACTGCGCATGCGCAGTAGAGGCGTAGTATGGAGGTCCTTTAGGACATGATTTCTTTTTGTTTTGGATGCAAATTTTGGGGATTGGGGGGCAAAATTTGTGTTTGGCCCTGGTTTTGTTGGAGTTAGCACCAGCTAAGTCTTGGTCATTGGTACAGTATAAAAATACTGATATTTTGGCGCTTTTCCATATTTCCAAGGGCCATAACTCACACAAGAATAATGCAATTAGAATGAAACTCTAACTTAATCTGTAAGTCATCGTTCTATAGTAGTTTATCAAAAATGAAATCATTCCGTTGAAGCGTTTCCAAAAAAAGTCTGGAAAACTAAAGTGTGACTGACAGACTGACAGACGGACAGACTGATGGATGGAGAGAGTGCAAACCTGTAGTCCCCTACAGCGATGCCGGTAGGGGACTAATAAAACATTGCAGTAAAATAGAATACACAAAGGGAAATAACGGTCAGTTTTGGACAAATCACTTTTTTTATCTACCTGATACAAAACAATGTTAATATAAAGTAGTTTCTCAAAATTATTGAAAGCTGTAGTTTACATTTCAAGCAATCACTCAACATTAAAAATTCAAATGAAACAGAACGAACCCAAGTTAAACGGAACCATCAATGGGAAATAACTCCCTCCATTTTCAAGAGGTCTGTAATTCTTCACTTGTCCCTGCTTGTCCAAGACATTACCAATACAATGTTCGAAATTACAATTATTGAAATTTGATTGTTCAAGAATGGAATTTCAAGGAAAATTCAACCAAAAAATGGCAATAACTCTCTAAATTTGTGAAAAATCACTGTGGATATCATTTCCAAGACAATGTTAATATAGACTATTAAATTTTATTGAAAACTGAGGTCCACTGTTCAAGTTATTCCATAAACAATAAAATTTGGGACCAAATTCAACAAACAAGAGCATCGCTCCCCATGGGCATAATGGAAATGCAGTTCCAACAACCGATGAAACCCTGGATATGTGGATACCCTTTTCCCTTAGCTGCTTTATTATCTGACCAAAGGACATTAAAATCAGACAAGTAATGCCCAAGTTATAATGTAAAAGGTTAATTTGGTAATTTTTCGACTAAGTCCTACAAGGGCCATATCTCTGGTAGGAAGGTAAGGACAACCCCCCCCCCCCCCCCCCCCCCCCCCCCCCCCCTCGTATGTGGATACCATGTCCCCAATGCTGGTCTATCAGCATACCAAAGAACATCAAAATTTGACAACCGATGCCCGAGTTACAATTCAAAACATTCATTTTACTATTTTTTTTTATGTGGACAAAACTCACGATTTGTGGATATCATTTCTGTCATGCTAGTCTATCATCATATCATAGGATATCAAAATCTGACAACCGATGACAGTTATAATACAAAATACTTCCAATGAAACAAAATAATACATTTTCATTGGCTGAGAGGTACATTATTAATTCAAACCTTCTGCTCGGTTATGTTAGAACAAAAATAGAAATACAGGAAATTTAATATTTATGTGCAATAAAATCTAACAGATATGGATGTCATTGGAAATGGCTCATTGAGCCAGTTCCAATGACATCCATATTTGTCTGGTTTTATTTAAGAAACTTGCAAAGTACAAATTTTCTGTCAGTTTTTGCCCACAATGTAGGTTAAAGTATTAAGTACATCAAAATTCTCGGAAATAAATCTGTTATCCTTGTGATTTCCAGGGTGTATGGGAATTTACACCGGTTTGTAAACTCCTATACCCTGAGGCAAAGCCGAAGGGTGTATGAGATCCCAAACTGGTGTAAATTCCCATACACCCTGGTGGAAAACAAAAGGATAACTAATAATATTTGTACGGACAGACAGATATATAGATGTATGGACGGAGACCTTGACTATATACCCACCAAACCTACTAAGGAGGTTGGGGGGGGGGGGGGTGGGGGGAGGGTTATCAAAGGGCATTAACTCCCTTATTATGGTGGCTACTGAACTTGCCCAAGACATTGTTAACATAAAGCAACAAGCCAAAATTAATATAGCAGATGGATGGACATAGCTCTTTAGTATAACCCTTCCTGTAGGGGAATAAGAAATTGATTCAAAACAAAAATAGGATTGTTACACATTTGGGTTTCTTATATCAAGTTCAACAGTACTACTGAGAATCAGCCAGTTTTCCTGACTACTTTAAGAATGGGTCTCGGCACCCAAAAGTGGAAATTTACCATCATATGGAATAAACTGAGAAATCTGAGTTATTTGATGAACTATTTGTTATGACTGAACAAAGTTTATCTCTTAAGCTGCTGAGTATTATTCAAAATATATTTCATGAAATCTAGTCATGGCTGCTTTGAAGAATTTATGAAAAATTCATCTAAATTTAACTAAAGAAATCACTGGTCAATATGTCCATTCAATTTACAAGGGGGGAAATTTGGTTAAATGTGCCCAAATTATACTTATTTCAGTGGCAAAATATTTTGTGTCCTGGGAAGGAATATCTGCTCGCAGCCTGCAAGGAGTTAATGCATATATTCAAATATAAAGCGATTTATAATGAGTTTCACTTTGTTTTTCAGATAGCAACCCAGCTTCACCAGATGGAACATGCCATATCTTGTCGAGTAGGAATGCAAATTTAAGGGTTGGTTAGGTTACTGGAATCATCGCATTCTCATGCCTGAAGAAAGTAATACAGTACATTCTAGGTTGGGGAACTGGGATATAGAAGCCAAGATTTATTTATTTGTATTTATTTATTAGGGTTTAATGACACTTTAACAGCCAAGGTCATATTGTATCGGTGACAGTTTTACAGGTGGAGGAAGCCAGAGCATCCGGAGAGAACCATTGAGCAACAGCGAGCAGCTGCCAGCTCCCCAACATCCTAACTCTGCACTGCAGCACAGGCAGGGTTTGATTGGTTGAAGACATGCGCACCATCGACATGCAGTACACCTTAGTACACAGCGTCATTGTGCCCCCATGTGGACAATTGGGGTTAAGTGCCTTGCCCAAGGACACAACATGGGAGTCTGAATTGATCGCTCAGACGGTCACCCATCCAAGGACTAACCGGGCTCGATGTTGCTGAAATTTGCTGATCTGATGAGAATAGGTTACCGCAATAAGCTGAAATGGCAAAACAATAAAACTCAGTGGACAAGCTTTATAAAAATGATATGAAATAGAACAAACTGAGATTCTTAGTACTATTTATTTATTTATTGGTGTTTAAGGTCACATATTTCTGCACAATGGCTCATCACTACCACGGCAGTTTTACAGGTGGAGGAAGCTGGAGTACCCTGAGAGAACCACTGAGCAATGGCAAGTAACTGTCAGCTCCCCAACATACTAACTCTACACATGCAGGGTTAGCATTGGTTGAAGACAAGTGCACCGTCGACGTGCAGTATGCCTTAGTACACAACGCCACCGTGCCCCTACATGGGCAATGTGGGTGAAGTGTCTTGACCAAGGACACAACGTGGTTGCCTCAGGTGGGTTTCGAACCTCTACCAAATGAGCCACCACCCCCACCCCCCAAGATTCTTAGTATTACATTATCATGTAAACACTGCATGAACAATGACAATGGATCACATTTGAGCCATAGATTTTTTGCTTTCTTGTGACCCTATTTTGTATTTGTACAAGGTTTAATTCTTAACCCGCTAAGTATTTTCAAAATATTTTTCATCAAATTTAGTCATGGCTGCTTCATAGCAGCCATGACTAAATTTGACGAAAAATTCATCAGAATTTAACACAAGGTATCATTGGTGAAAAAATCCATTTAATTTACAACGAGATAATTTAATTAAATGTGCCCCTATTATACTTGTGTCAGTGGCAAGAGAAATCCTGTCCTGGGCACCAGCATGCAAGGAGTTAACCCTTTGAACCCCAGCGGCCAGGAAAATGATACGTCATAACGTCATTAAATAGGATGGCTGTTCAGTAAATGCGTGGGGTAGACCAATCAATATTTTCAACGTGCAGCCCAAGGCTGCACATTGACAATATTGATTGGTCTACCCTAAATAATGAATATGGATTCTTCTAATTGCTGCCATTGAACTGAAATGGAAGATACCACTAGAGTTCAAAGGGTTAATAATGATTTAATCCTTCACCTATGTTAACATGACTAGAAACAAGATGGCATTTGCCAAAAAGAAATTCTTGAATAACTACAACTTTTCATTTTTTAACTCAAAAACAAAGCTTATGACAACTCATTGGAACATGTGCATTTTGCGATACATAATGTCATCAAAGAGTAAATTTGTTAGTCATCACTAATTGCGACACATGTATTGTTGGTCACTGCTGAAAAAAACTTGCGTTTAATGAGCTACACATGTGCTATGTTTACTTTTTTTCACAATTTTAACAGATTGTTCATTTAACAAACTATCCTTTATGATGCTGTCTGTTATTGGCAAACACGTCCTTACCTAGACCTTCGATTTTGGAAAACCAACACACATGGCTTGTTTAACATGTGCCATGTGTGTTTTTACAGTGAACATTTATAGTGCAGCAGTTCCTAGTTTATGTTTAGTTTGCCTTTCTAAAGAATAAAAGATTGATAATACATATTAATTTCTGTAGTTTTTATTTAAGTCCATTTCTCATATTTTGATTTACAGTCCTGAGTGGTGAGAGGAAAAGTATTCACCAAGTGTAAAAACATTACATTGAGTCTGAAAGGATGTTAATCAACTTTCTGAGAAATCCCCACAAGTCCACAATTCAATGCTATAACACTTCCCATATTCTTCTACACGTGTAAACAAAATATGCATTGCCGTTAATTCCATGAAATTGCACATTGAAGTGTGTTCATTTAGGAAAATGCTATTGATAAATAGAGATTACTACGACAGTCAATTGATCTGTGTTGTTGTATTCCATCAAGTTGACGAGATGGAATAAAACAATATAGATCAATTGACTGTTGTAGTAATTTGTTTATTACATGACAATTAGTATTTTAAACTTATCACAACACCTGAAAAATCATATGCAACAAGAATTATATTAGCCAAATAACCATTAACAATTTATGGAATTGGAGAATCCCAAATGCGTAGTAATATCAAATGTTCGTGTCAAACATGAAACTTGAAAGACAAAACAATGGAGGAAAGACTTGAATTTCAATCAGAATCGCTTTCGATAACACAGATTCTCCTATGTTTTGTTGGATTCGCATCTTGAAAGTATTTGTTAATTGTATTTTGCAATTGTTCAGCTTGGCATTTTCAAATAAACCTAGACTGGAATGTTAACATTTGTCACTCGGAAAAGGGCTGGCGCAATATCAACAAAAAATTGAGTATGTTCGATTTGATATAATATTGTAACTGATTCTCATTTCTCTTTCAATCGCATGTCGTGAAATGTACGAAATGAGCAATTGTTTTTATTGAATTCTGTAACTGGTCATAGAAAAAGCAGAGTTTTCTAATACGGTATTAATAAATGACTCAAGATCGAACGCACGCATTACGGAATTCCCTGATGTATTTGTGGAATTTACCAATTTACTTATATGTCACTGGTAGAAATATGAAAAAATTGAAAGTAATTTATATATTGTTTATACTTACCAATGACCCAGACTTAGCTGGTGCTAACTCTAAAATATTCAGGGCCAAACACAAATTTTGCCCCCCAAATCCCCAAAATTTGCATCCAAATCAAAAAAACTGATGTCCCATATGGTCCTCCATACTTTTGCCTACTGCACATGCGCAGTGTCAAGGAAGTACCTAAATTGGCGCCAAGACTCATTCTTACAACCAGTGCCTGCTAAATGTTATATAATCAGCGGGGAGGTATGAGTTCCCAACTCATGGAGGGCCATCCCCGTCTGGGTCATTGGTAAGTATAAAAAATAAATATAAATTACTTTAAATTTTTTCATATTTTTATACTGTTACCAATGACCCAGACTTAGCTGAATAGAAAAAAAGGCTGGAGGGCCTAGGACATAAAGGAAAATCCAATAGACTCAATTATGTAAAAAGAACATCTCCTCAAGGAGAAAAGGAGAGAAAGGTTTTACATATGTCTTTCTTGTTTATAAAAAATAAGAAAGACACAATACCAATCAATAATTGAGCCACATAACATCTATGATCTCTATTAATATCCAGTATAACCCATTATACTAATTCCTTAAAGGAAAGCCGATAAATAAAGATAGTCCAGAGAATGAGACCGTTTATACTCATTTAAAAGTGTCCGAGGATTGTATATTAACGCTTGTATGACACGTGACATATACAAATGCTTCACACCGAGCTACACTTTAAAAATATTACATAAATGAGATAGACATTAGCTTTACACTTTAAAACCATCCCAGCACCGACTCAGAATTACTGACTCAGGAGGAGATATTCCCTTGCTTTTCACTATAAAGCCGGTGATATAAGGGAACACCACTCCCTCCCCCCCCCCCCCCCCCCTTCACCATGCTTTGGGTCAAGTCAACACAGAACGAAGAGGGTAGCAGGACAGAGTCACTGCTGGAACAGAAAACCTACATAACTATAGCTGTAACTGTTTAGTGGATGACATTCTGAGCAACAGATAACGGACCTAAACATCTAAGGTTGCCAGAAATAGACTAGGTAAAAATTAGTGAAAGTAGAAGGTTGTGTCCAGTAAGCAGCCTTCATGAGATCTGTAATAGCAATACTATTAGAACAGTATGACAGCGCTCTAACTTCATGCGCTGAAATCTTAAGTACGGACTGCTGATTGGAAGATAAACTCTCATAAGCAGTACAAATAGCTAATTGAATCCATCTAGCAATAGAATGAACGGAAATGTCTTTTTTATTTGGAATTAAAGACAGAAAGAAGCGTTTTCGCCCCTTTCTTATAAACTCTGATCTGCATTTATAAATACGCATAGCTCTAACTGGACACAGCAAAGGCCTACGGACATCTGAGGACGGAAGAGCCTTAATGATAATAGGCTCAGGATACTTATTAGGAGCCTGATTCTTAGCCAGAAATCCCACATTAGTAGTTAAAGTAATAGTATTACCAACACTACAATAATGAGAATCATCGACAGACAGAGCATGAAGCTCACTAACTCTTCTTGCAGAAGCAAAGGCTAAGAGAAAAGCTGCCTTATATGACAAGAATTTGTAGTCTACAGTGTTCAAAGGTTCAAAAGGAGCTTCTTTGAGCTTCAATAGAACCCAAGCTAAATTCCATTTAGGAATTAACCTAAGAGATCTAGGTCTATTTATCGAAAAATTTTTAACTGACTTTGATAAAGAAATATTAGATCCAATCTCTAAGCTATCATGATGAGCATATGTGTCCGATAGCATAGACCTATAACCCTTAATGGTAAGTGGCTGCAGGTTGAGTTCGTCAAACAAGTAGACCAAAAAATTAGCAATGTCTGGAATGGAAGGATCAAAAACATCAACAGAATGATCCCAACACCAACGAGAGAAAACCTTCCACTTTGCCGCATAGTTTAGCGAAGAGGAGGCCCTCCTACAGTTAGAAATTGCATCCACTGCTCGTCCTGTAAAGCACTTCCCATGCAAGAAGGCCCGCACAACAGAAATACGGAAAGGTTGAGACCTTGCAGGTTGTGATGTAGTGTGCGGGACTTCCCCTGATAAAGAAGGTCCTCCCGTGGAGGAAGCTTCCGGAGAACGTCCCATAACAGACACCTGAGTAGATTTATCCATGGTTTCTGAGACGACAGAGATGCTACCAACAGTATCTTGCAGTGAGATTGCTTGATCTTTAGCAAGATCTGTTGAATCAACGGAGTTGGAGGATATGCATATCCTATCATTCTGTTCCAAGAAACTGAGAGAGCATCTACTGCAAACGCTCGAGGATCTGGGCATGGCGACACATACGTCTGCAACTGATTGTTGAGGTGTGTTGCAAACAAGACTATCATTGGTCGATCCCATTGGTAGCAAATCTGATTGAACACTCGCTTGTTTAGAGTCCACTCCGACGGCAACATGCGACTTTTCCAAGAGAGCGAGTCTGCTAGAACGTTCAGACGACCCAGAATATGACAGACTGAAAGAAGAACATGATGTTCTAAAACAAACAGAAGAATTCTTTCTGTTAGATCGAATAACAGAATTGAATGAGTGCCTCCTTGTTTCCGAATGTACGCTACTACCATCGAATTGTCCGACAGTGTCTGAACATGTGAATTCTGAATTATGTTCATCCAATGACATAGCGCTAGCCATACTGACATCATTTCTTTGATGTTTGTATGCTTGTTGAGGAATGCAGGATCCCAAAGGCCCTGGCACCTCGAGTCTGTTGGGCTCAATGTCGCGCCCCAACCTGTTTGACACGCATCCGTCATAATTGTAAAAAACGGATCTGGCAGCTGCAGTGGAACTCCCTGAGTCAACCACTGAATATCTGCCCAAGTCTGAATCCTTTGTTTTACTTGGTCCGATAGAACAATATTTATTTCGAGCGAAGAGAATCTTCACACTCCAAATTTGAGAGAAAAATATTTTGGAGTGGACGCGTGCGTAAATGACCCATCGGAATGAGATCCGCTGCCGCTCCGCACAATCCCATCAGTCGCATGAATTCTCTCGCTGTTACTATGTCTGAGTGTTGACAAAAGTGAGCATAACAACTGACCAACTTCGCTCTGGGTAACGGAAGACGAACCAGATTGTTGTGAGTCTTGAAGCTCATTCCCAAGTGAATGAATGACTTGGACGGAGCTAGATCCAACTTCTTTTCGTTTACAATGAAACCGAGACGCCGGAGCAATTGAAGCAGACTCTGAACATCGTTCTGAAGAACCGTTTTGTTGCCGTACCTCTGAAGAATGTCGTCAAAGTAAGCCGACGTTATCGCAGACAAATGAGCTCGGAAATAAGCCATTACCGAGTTCATTATTCGAGTGAAAGCCCAGGGCGCTGGATTGAGTCTGAAGCATTTAGCTTGGAATTGATAAACGACTCCTAGGATAGAAAAGCGAAGGTACTTTCTGAATGCTGTATGTACCATGACATGAAAGTACGCATCCTTGAGATCTATGCTTGATGCATAATCGTCCACTTGAATGCTCGCCCTCACTGATCGAATGGTCTCCATATAGAACGTTGGAGCCACGATAAGTTTGTTTATCCAGCTCAGATCTATAACTGGACAGAACGCGCCGTCTGGCTTCGGTACCAAGAATAGGTGAGTGTAAAAACCCAGGGATTCCTGGTTTTCCACGACCTCTATTGCATTCTTCTCCAAAAGGATTGCACCTCTAATAGAAGTGAATCTCTTTTTTGAAGATTGGATGGAAGCTGAGTCCATCGTGGACTTCGTGTTAACGGAGGTTTTTCTCGGAAAGATAGCTTTAGGCCATCCAAGATAACCTTTTTTACCCATTGATCGTCTGTAATGACAACCAGCTGGTCAAAAACTTTGACATCCTTCCGCCCACCAGACCGCAATAGAGGTCCTGACCATCACCTCCTGCACCTGCGAGGCCTATGGGAAGAGAAACTACATCCTCCCCGTCCAGTGCCTCGTCCTGTCGACCTTGGGACGTCTGACCGGTTGTCTCAGCCAGAACCAAGACCCCTACCTGAGTCGCTACTTTGACGGTCTCTAGAGTAAGAGCCTGAGGATTTCTTATATCCTTTATAGGAGCTTCCCTTGGACGAACTCGAACCAGAAGCTCCTGCTTTACTCTTTTCTGCTGAGTCAGGTTTTTTTCGAAGCCGACTTTAAAAGCAGAGAATCCGAAGCTTTCTTAGTAATCTGGTCGTAGATTAAAGAAAGCTTACCATCAAAGAGAAGATTCCCGGAAACCGGAGAGACTCGAAGAGAGTTTTTCACCTTGGAATCCACCATAGTGGATGAAGCCAGGGCCGCATCACGTCTAACCAACTCTAAATTAGCCACTGATAGGGCAGAGTTATACGTGGAGAATGCAATGGCCCTAGAAAGAACTCTTAAAGAGAAATGAATGTCCTTGAATTCTTTGCCACCGAGACGTTGTGTTAACGCTCTGGAAAGGTGATCTGCATATGGCAAGGCATCTAAATTCGCTCTACTAGAAGAGATCGTTGTCTGCATAGTGCAAGAGTGAACAGAAAAAGGCATAGGCAGGGACAAATCTAAGTCCTCAGCCTGATCGTCCAAATGCAGAGGAACTCTCGGTGTGCCCTGACCTGCCATTGAAAATCTATTTCTGCTATTGATAAACGGCAGTTCCAGAGCATGTGATGATAAAAAACTGTTCTTGCCTGTTTTTGAGGCTAAATTGAAAATAGCGTCATCAAGCAATTCAAACGTTTGAGAGACATTGCTGGACTGGACCGGATAATCAGGAACATCTTCCTCAATCCGGCCAAAAAAAGTCAGTATTCAATGACGCTATCAGTCTCTTATCCTTGATCGCAGCAACCTGGCCCGAAGCAACAACGTCTGGAAGGTGTTGACGGATAAACCCCATCACCACCTTATGTTGTTCCGAAAGGGAAAAATCCAGCTCCGTAAATTCCCTTTCACCATCCGACTGGGCCAGATGAGAATCTTGGTCGTCCCTGTCTGACCTTGCATAGGAACGAACCGACCCAGCTTCATCTGACAATTCCTGATCAGAAACCATTGTAGGATGTTCCGAAGGTTGCTGGGATGCTGCGATGAGCTGCGCTATCGGCGACAGCAAGTCCATCACGGAGGCCTGTGAAGCTGCTGTTTTCTGTTGTTTAGCTGCTGGAAGCTCCTGGGACGGCGTGTCCGACATAATCCTTTTATGCGAACGTCCCGACTGATGAGGCCTCGTGTCCCTGGCTATTGGATGGCATGACCTAGACGACATCGAATCCTTCGACGGCAAAGCAGGCTGGATCTCTGTGGTCACAAAGCCAAGGTGCTGTCAGGTGTGCTGATAAGATGATGAGGAAGCCAATAGACTAGCCGACCCCAGCTGTCTATATGACGGAGCATACCGGACAGGAGGTGTGGACGTATGCTCCGACTGACGAACGTTTTGAACAACAACCAGATGCTGTTGTAAGAGAGAGGGACCTCTATCGCTCGCGGTCTGGGATGACCTGAACGAGCCCACTACAGAACTGACTGGCTTCCTCTGTTCCGTCGTCGCAAGGTGTGCATGATCCGTGATTATAGTGCTCGCAACACCCTTTTTCCTCTCCTGGACCGCAACAGACTTACCCGGCATCATACCACCCATATGCTGAATGATAGATCCGCCAGTTGAGCTAGCTGGCGACAAGACCATAAGTCCCATATTCTGAGACCTAGGCACTTGTCTAATTTCATTGAGCACTTTTGCTGCTAGCTCTTCATTAGTCTGCGACGACGGCAACACACTTCCGGACAACATCACGGAAACATCACCATGTTCTTGTTCCTCTGAAAAAGAAACTGAAAAGCTAGAGTAACCTTGTGGTGAGAGAACAGGCATCGATCTCTCACCACTAACAACGTACCGTGACACACGTCTCCAACGTTTGTCATCCCAATTGGCACAAACTGAACAAGAGTTAGTGTGAGTACAATGACTACAGCAAACACAATGAGCATGAGAATCCGAGGAAGACTTCCTTGAATTACAATTTGAACAATATTCTTTCATATGAAATTATTTATTTATTTATCTTTTAAGGTCACATATTTATGCACAATGGCTAATCATGACCGTGACAGTTTTACGGGTGGAGGAAGCCAAAGTACCCGGAGAGAACCACCGAGCAACGACGAGCAGCTGCCAGCTCCCCAACATCGTAACTCCGCTCTGCACTGCAGCACAGGCAGGGTTAGATTGGTTGAAGACATGCGTACCATCGACGAGCAGTACGCCTTAGTACACGGCGTCATCGTGCCCCCACACGGGCAATGGAGAGGAAGTGTCTTGCCCAAGGACACAACGCGGTTGCCGCAGGTGGGATTCGAAACGAGGACCTCTCGGCTTGCAGCCTGCACCTCTACCTACTGAGCCACCGCGCTCCCCTTCATATTAAATAAGAAATATTCAAGCCGTAGTACACGCACTAACCCTCAATATAACAAAGATACATAATAATAATATAATCCATCACAGAAATTTTGAAAAATAATTAAAAAAAATTTTCGAAAAATTTTGACATGAGCCCAAGTTCCCAATGGGAACGATGAGCCCAAATGGATCCCAACAAAGCCTAAGTGTGGACAAAATTTTTTATTTTAACTAAAAAATTAATGTTACACTTACGGAGTATACTAATGTATCTGATTACATACCTAACCTCACAAATGACAAGGAATTACTAAAAGAAAGCAACCGTTGTCAATGTAAACAAAAGTCTATAAAAACCGGAAACAAGACTCCAGGCACTAAACAACATGGCCCAAAGTCAGTAACAGGTTCGTAAAACTATCCGATGTAAAACAAAATCTTCCTCAAAAGAAACTGCAATACATCAGATGGTAGATGCATGACCAAAAACGCCTAATTACCCAAAGGATAAGGACGTAACCATGGGGATACACAGAATAAACATTCTGTAACCAAGTCAAACTCCCAAGAAATTTTCAATAAAAAAATTTCAAAAATGTTCCAAAAGCATGGGAGAATAACTAGGGGGGTTTCAAGGAAGGAGAGGGAGGAAACACTTAACAAACAGTGGAGATTTTATACCAAGAATGAAAACATCAGGCCCATGTCCCGAAAATAGGGAACATGACATAATTTTATAATAAAATTATAAGTTACAGCCCTGAACACATCCAACCACTGTTTCTTCCTCTCATCCTCTTGCTGCATTCTTGGATCCACCATTTTCATCATTATTTTGTGTCTGGCATCATTTTAACAGAGATTTACAAGCACTGAAGGCAGAGAGATGTTACTGACAGAAAGGCCAAACAAAGAATGAGGCTTGGCGCCAATTTCGCCGGTACTTCCTTGACACTGCGCATGCGCAGTAGGCAAAAGTATGGAGGACCATATAGGACATCAGTTTGTTTTTATTTGGATGCAAATTTTGGAGATTTGGGGGGCAAAATTTGTGTTTGGCCCTGAATATTTTAGAGTTAGCACCAGCTAAGTCTGGGTCATTGGTTACAGTATAAAAATCGCGACATCGACACCGTAGCTGCGACGGGTGGTGAAATCTCACAAAATTCTAAGTTCATCAAGGGCCATAACTCCAAGAAAAATGTTTGGAACAACACATGCATTGAACAGTGGCTAGACATCAATAAGATACACTTACATGCCAAATGTAAAGTCATTCCATCAAGTATTTCAAAAGTAGTTATAGTGTTTTGAAACTCGTTGGTCACAGACAGACTGACCGACTGACCGACAGACAGACAGCCCGACAGACCGACATTGCCACTTATAGAGCTGCTAATCACAGCTAAAAATAGTCCATTCATGTGCACCTCATTTGAGACAGGCATGATAACGATCTGGAAAACTTGACACTCTTGTTTTTCCGGAGAGCTGGATTTGATGGGCAAACTACAGTGGTATTGAGGGGCTATTGGTGGTAGTCATATAATAAATATAAATTCAAGCAATTTAGTATTGAAAATTTTATATGAATGGTGTTGAAGAAAAAAATCTAATTTTTTTAACATGAGTAATCTTGAATGCTAGTTAAAACATCCACAAACCACATTGTCCCACAAACAAACTTGGTTAACATCACCCTGGCGTTGGCAAAAAAAATCCCCCAACATGGGTCTAACCATCTCTCGGCATTGGTCAAATCACCCCCAGAAAATATGTCACCAAGCAAAACTGTGCCATTGTACAGTAGAACCCTGTTAATTGAATAGCCACTTGGTCAGTGAAAATTATTCAATTAACAGGAGTATTCAGTTAACAGGGATTTGTCACTGTGCTGTATTCTAGAGATAAACTGAGCATTTATTCTATTATATCATGTTTGACAGAGCTCATGGAGCTCTGTCAAACAAGATATAATAGATTAAATGCCTATAATGGATGTACTGAGGCCAAGTATGTCTACAAACAAGGAGAATTTGGTCATTTTCTTGGAATTTCCACGACCTATTGCAAGATTTTTTATTCAATTAACAGGAGTTTACTCTATAACCCATATGCATTTAAGAGGGCAAATTTGCAGTGAAAGTATGGTAAAAGGTTTGGTGTTTGGAAATTATATTCAATCAACATGGTTATTCAATTAAGAGATATACAATTAAGTGGGCTTCACTGTATTACCCAATTTACAATCAAGTTTTGACCAGCATCAAACTTACATTACAGAACATATTTTATTAACAAAATTGAGATTTAAAAACTGCTATGCAATTTTCATTAAATACTATACACACTTTCGTTATGTTTAGCAACTGCTATGCAAGTTTCAAAAATTAAAATATTCCTTGAGTTTGTTTTGGAGGCAAGCATCTAAAAAATAATGAAATTTTAATGTGAATTTTTGAAAATTATACATTCATAGTAATTTGTATATTTTTTATACCTACCAATGGCCCAGACTTGCTGGTGTTAACTCAAAAATATCTAGGGCCAAACACAAATTTTGCCCCCCAATCCCCAAAACCGAAAATTAAAAGTCCTATCTGGCCCTTCATACATTTACTCTCTGCGCATGCGCAGACATCAGGAAGTGACCGGAATTGGTGCCAACATCATTCTTTGTAGAAGAGAGCACTACATAATAATAAGCGAGGAGGTATGAGTGCCCACTCATGGGAGGGCCATCTCTGTCTGGGCCATTGGTGAGTATAAAAAATATACAAATCACTATGAATTTATAATATTTTTATACTACAACCCAATGGCCCAGACTAGCTGAATCGTAAAAAGGTGGAGGGCCTAGGACTTCAGAATTAGTAGATCAACATAGTTCCAATCCTGTAATCCAAGATGAAAGGAAATTAAAATTATTAGGAATTACATGTATGTCTCTCTATACAGTAATAGAGGAGACATATCCTAAATGAGGAGCCCAATTTAAGTAATTCCTTATTCTAAGCATGAAAACTACGCTAATTAGGATGTAACAAGTTCCTAATTTTTAAGGCTAGTCCGGACTAAGCCCCCCAACATTAGGATGGCGTATCTGAGAATGAGAGAAAATCCCCCACAAACGCTATACACAATAAAACTCCAGCTGTATGCAGGATATAATTAATGACAAAACAGCTTCTTTCATAGTTACATACCTATCAGGCCAGAGGAGAGGTAAAAATCACCCCCCCCCCTTTCTTTTGAAGGAATCTTTAAAAAGAAAGAGAGGTGCGCTCTGGAATCAGTAAAAGCAGTACCAAAAAACAATATAAATATTCGTCAAACAGGCACTCAGGTATTAATTTATAATTAATAAATGGTGCTTCATGCCACTTCAGAAGTTAAGGCTATAGCGATGATCCCGGTACTTAATATTGCCCGCTATATAACGTACACTGCAGATGGCATAAGCAGATATGTCGAAAACCGTTGATATAATATATAACATACACATGTCCAATCGAACCACAATGAACAATCTCTGGAGAGAAAACACACTTCTGAGGTAACCCACAGACGACCTCATTCAGGTGTACAATTAATTCCAGTAAGAACACTCTCTGACATGTACTATCCGATATCTATAACCATATACACGTGTGAATATGCGATTTGAGTATGGACATTAATAGAAACCTGGATCTAGAAATGGAAGTAGGTATGATTAACAGGCTCCGACACGGACCACCCTCGAAATAATTCAGAATTTCAAAGGTCCATAATATACAATAAAGCGTCAGCCTAATAAATTATAATGTGCGAGAGCATTAAAATCCTGCATGTAATCATCTGAATACCAGTTAACTGGTTATGCAGCCTCTGAGATATCCAAAGACTAGCAATTTAATTATGATGAAATACGTGCTCGTATATAACAAATCGACAAATAATCACAGGAAACTAATCCACCTAAAAAGTGGATGTGCACATGAGGTCGCCATAGAACACGACCAAGCCGCCAATCGAAAAGTGAAGAAATGCATTGCATGTATGTATTTAAACTATATGAGGCCTGCGGGAAGAAAACTACGTCTTGCCCAGTAATTGCCTCTAAACACATTGACAGTGTGTGTGTGTGTGTGTGTGTGTGGGTTTGTCTTACCGACTGGATGAGGTAAGTAGACAAAAGAGTTTGCGTGTTTCGCCTTTCCGAGGTACAAAAGACAAAAGAAACCCTTTACCTCGGTTGTTTTCCCAGAACTGTAGCGGGAAAACGAGGTAGAAACCGTTAGTCCACACAAAGGACAAACAATGGGGTACCTCGGTATGTAGGGTAGACAAGACTCTGTGTGTGTGTGTGTGTGTGTGTGTGTGTGTGTGTGTGTGTGTGTGTGTGTGTGTGTGTGTGTGTGTGTGTGTGTGTGTGTGTGTGTAGGGGGGTTCGAAGTCCTATCGAAATCTCCTCACCCCGCATTACTTAATCGTTCCTATGTTAGTCATCAAATAATACAGGAACCGCAATGGTTCCCTCATGTCCAACTGACTCCATTATGTGAAGGACGTGAAGAACAAAAACTTCCCCTGATAAAGAAGGTCCTCTCGTGGAGGAAGCTTCCAGGGAAAGTTCCATAACAAACACTGGAGAAAACTGATCCAAGGTTTCTGTGACGACAGAGGGGCTACTACATGTATTAGGATTCACGAGTTTGTTTGATCTTAAACATAATCTACTGAATCAAATGAATTGGAGGTTACGGGTATCCTATCATCTATCCCCATGAGATCAGCAGAGCGTCCACTGCAAGCACTCAATGGTCTGGGCATGGCGACACAAACGACGGTAAATGATTGTTCCGGTGCGTCGCAAACTGATCTATCATGGGACCATCCCACCGGTAGCAAAACTGTCCAAATACTCGCTTGTTGAGCGTCCATTCCAATTGCATCAGGGAACCTTTCCGAGGAGCGAGCGTGCTAGTACATTCAGATGACGCGGTATATGACGGATAGAAAGACGAACATGATGATACATGACGTAATAGGAAAATCTTCTCTGTTAGTTGGCATAACGGAAATGAATGGGTGTCACCCTGGTTCCTGATGTATGCTACCAGTCGAGTTGTCCGACAATATCTGAACATGCACGTTCGCTATAATGTGAAACCATTGTTGTAGCGCTAACCAAATTGACAATATTTCTTTGATGTTTATGTGTTTCTCCAGGAACTGAGGGTCCCAAAGACCCTGACATTTCGAGTCTGTCGGGCTCAGGGTCGCGTTCCAACCTGTTTGACTCGCATCCGTCATAATCGTGAAAGACGGATCCGGCAGCTGCAGCACAACTCCCTTAAGTTAACCACTGAATATCTGCCCAAATCTGGACCTTTGTTTACTAGATCTGTTAAAACAATACTGGTCTCGAGCAAATGCGTCTCCACACTCCAGTTCTGGGTAAAGAATATCTGGAGGGGACGTGTGCGTAAGCGACCCATCGGAATAAGATCCGCAGCCACTCCGCAAAACCCCCATCAGTCGCATAAATTCCCCCGCTGTTAATGTGTCGGAGTGTAGACAAAAGCAAGCATAACAACTGACTAATTTCGCTCTGGGTAATGACAGACGAACCAGATTGTTGTGAGTCTTAAAGCTCATTCCCAAGTGAATGAACGACTTGGACGGAGCTAGATCTGACTTCTTCTCGTTACGATGAAGCTGAGATGTCGGAGCAAGAGAAGCAGATTCTAAACATCGTTCTGAAGAGTAGTTGTTGCCGTATCTCTGTTACCGCAGACGAATGAGCTCGGAAGTGAGACATTACCGAGTTCATTATTCGAGTGAATGCCCAGGGCACTAGATTCAGACCGAAGCACATCACTCAGAACTGATATACTACCCCTTGAACGGCGAACTGTAGGTATTTTCTGAATGGCTGATGTACTAGGACATGAAACTACGCATTCTTAGATCTATGCTTGCCACATAGTCATTCACTCGAATGCTCGCCCTTACTGACCAAATGGTCTCCATATAGAACTTTTGAGCTACAATAAGTTTGTTTATCCAGCTCAAGTCTATTACCGGTCGGAACAAGTTGTCTGGCTTCGGTACGATCAACAGGTGACTGTAGAATCCTGGAGAATCTTGGTTCTCGACGACCTCTATTGTTTCCTTTGCCAAGAGAGCCTTCACCTCCGATTGGAGAGACTCTCTTATATAAGGATTTGATGGAATTTATGTCCATCGCAGACATCATGTTAGTGGTGGTTTCGCTCGAAAAGATAGCCATAGGCCATCCGAGACCACACTTCTCACCTACTGGTCTTCCGTAATTGTTACCCAGTTTGATGCGAATCTCGATAACCTTCCGCCAACTGCCAAGCAATAGAGGTCCTGACCATCACCTGTAGTACCTGCGAGGCTTACGGGAGGAGAAACCATGTCTCCCTCGGAAAGAGCCTCAACCCGCCGGCTTAGGGCATCTGATCGATAGTCTCGATCAGACCTACGCCCCCTTCCCAGGTCACTGTATTGATGATCCCTAGAGTAATTATAGGAGGGTTTCCTATACCCTCGCAAGGAGTCCCCTTTAGATGATTTCTGTCTAGGACGTCCTCCCTTACTCTTTTCTGCTGCTGCAGGTCGATTAAATGTCAACATAAGGAGCAGAGCATTGACGCTTTCTTTGTAGCTTGGTCATAAACCAAAGAAAGCTTATCGTCAAAACAAAAACTTTTGTGTCCGGATACCGGAGCGACCCCTAAAGAGTTTTTCACCTTGTCATCTATTAAAGATGACGATGCAAGGGCTCTGTCATGTCTGATTAACTCCAAATTAGCCACTGTTAAGACAGAGTTATACGTGGTAAACATAATAGCCCTGGAAAGGACTCTTAAAGAGGTACAAACGTCCTCAAATTCCTTTCGGTTGAGACGTTGCGCCACAGCTCTTGAAAGGTGATCTGCATAAGACAATGCATCTCAATTCACTCTGATTGAAGAAATTGCCGTCTCAATTGTGTCCGAGTGAATAGTGAATGACGAAGGTAAGGAAATGACTAGGTTCTCAGCCTGCTCATACAAATGCAGAGGAACTCTCTATACATCTTCCCCGACCATTTTAAATGAACGTAGTGCAACAAACGGTAAAATTACGGAAGATGATGACAAGAAACCGGCTTCTTCTTCCCACTGGAAAGTTTGAATATGGCGCCGTCTAAATGGCCGAAGACCTGTCACACCTTTCTAGACTGCACCTGAAAAGACAGGACCTCCTCCTTTGTCTGGATAAAGTCCGCACCCAACGACGCCAGAGGTTACTTCCTAGTAGTCCCAGCATTCTGATTCGCTGGAACAAATTCAGGGTAGTGTTGATGGATTAAATCCATTGCAACCATGTGTTGTTCGGAAGGGAAGGGTAATCCTCCTCCGTATCCCTTTCACCATCCGACTGAATCAGTTGAAATTCACGGTCAGCGGCATCTGAACTTGCAGATGACTGGACCTATCCATCACCATCCGACAGCTCAGGTTCTGCACTTGCTGTGATGCTGCGATGAGCTGCGCAATCTGCGATGAGCTGCGCAATCTGCTACAGCAAGTCCGTTACGAAGGCCTGAGAAGCAGAGGTCTTCTGTTTCCCGGCCGCCCGCTGCTCTTGGGATGGTGTGTCTGAGATGGCTCTTTTCTCTGGATGTCCCAATAAATGAGGCCTTGTCTCCTTAGCTACTGGATGGTCCAACTTCCTGATGATGAGTGGTCCCTTCTCGGTGATGTAGGCTGGATATCTGAAGTTGTGTCGCTAAGGTGTGGTTGTGTTTGCTTGGAAAATGCTGATGCAGAAGCCAAAACTGTAGCCAATGTCGGCTGTGAACTGAACGGAGCATCCCGGACATGAGGCGCGGACGTATGCTCCAAGTGACACAAGTTCCCAATCACCACATCTGGCCCCAGATGTTGTTGGGAAAGAGGGGGGGGGGGGGGGGGGGGGGGGCTCTCACTCGTGGTCCTTTCAGACCTCGCTGAGCTTCCCAATGAACTTGCCGGCTTCTTCTTCTGTTCTGTCATCGCTGGGTGAGCCTGTTTATATTTTAAGGTGCTCGCTTTACCCAATCCACTTCTTAGACTGCAACGGACACACCCAGTGTCACTGTACCCACGGATGGAGTAACGCTTTACCGGTCGAGCTAGCTAGCGACAAGGGACTGAAACCACTGGACGTGGTTTATTGCCCTGTCTAATGTTCATGAGCACCTTTACTGCTAGCTCTGTTTGATCATCTGAATGTGACTATGGCAGCACACTCTCTGTAGGCATCACGTAAACATCACCATGTCCTTCTTCCTCTGAAAAAGAAAAAGAAATGAGATTGACTCTGTGGCGAGAGGACCGGCAGTAGCCGCCCGCCGCTAACAACGTACCGTGACACCCATCTCCAACGTTTGTCATCCCATCCGACACATGTTGAGCATGAATTAGTGGGAGTACATAGACTACACGCAAGGCAACCAACATGTAAGTCAGACGAAGGCTTCCGCACCTTGCATTTTGAGCAATACGCTTTCATAATGAAGCAAAATAAAATCGATCGTACTCCCAACTCCACATTAAATATTAGAAAAAGATACATAATAAATAACACTCAAAATATAAATCGAAAAATAATTTACACAAAAAAAAAATTTCGAAAATTTTTTACAGGAGCCCAAGTCCCCAAAGGGAACGATGAGCCCAAATGTATCCTGACAGAGCCTAAGTGTGGACAAAAATTTTTTTATTATCAAAAAAATTAATTGCTACACTACCGGAATATTTAATGTATCTTACAACAGTCCCACCATGATAATAAATAGGAAACAACATATATTATTAATTATTATTATTAATAGAGCATTGCCAATGAAAACACCGTCAGTAGAAAAAACGGAAACAAGACACCGGGCACAGAATAAAAAAAGGCCCATAGTCAGTAACAGATTTTGAACTATCCAATGTAAAGCAAGATCTTCATCAGAAGAAAAAACGATACATCGGATGTATGATGCATGACCAAAAACGCTTAAACACCCCAAGGATGAGGACGTAACCATGGGGATATACAGAATAAAAATTTTGTGTAACACGTCAAACTCCCAAGAAATTTATAAAAAAAAATTTCAATAAAACAAGCCAAAAAGCTTGGGAGTTTAACTGGGGGCTTCAAGGAAGGATAGGGAAGGAACACTTAACAAACAGTGGAAAAATCATTAGCAAGAATGATGACGTCAGACCCATGTCCCGAAAATGGGGAACATGAAATAATTTTTATAAAAATTATAAAGTTACAGCCCTGAACATTCCGAACCACCATTTCTTCCTTCCATCATCCAGCTGTGTCCTTGGATCCAACAAATTCACCATTGATTTGTGTCTGGCATCATTAAAACTGAGATTTAAAAGCATAGATGTCAGTTTGTTGTTACTGACAGAAGGGCCAAACAAAGAATGATGTTGGTGCCAATTCCGGTCACTTCCTGATGTCTGCGCATGTGCAGAGAGTAAATGTATGGAGGGCCAGATAGCACTTTTAATTTTGGATTTTGCATGCAAATTTGGGGGATGGGGGGGGGGGGGGGGCAAAATTTGTGTTTGGACCTAGATATTTTGGAGTTAGCACCAGCAAGTCTGGGCCATTGGGTTATAGTATAAAAATATAGCGCAGGTCAGATATTTATTTATTTATTTATTTATTTATTTACTTATTTATTTATTAAGGTTTAACGACACATTAACAGCCAAGGTCATATCGCGTCAATGACGGTTTTATGGGTGGAGGAAGCCGGAGTACCCAGAGAGAACCACCGAGCAACGATGAGCAGCTGCCAGCTCCCCAACATCGTAACTTCGCACTGCAGCACAGGCAGGGTTAGATTGGTTGAAGACAAGTGCACCATCGACGTGCAGTAAGCCTTAGTACACGGCATCATCATGCCCCCATGTGGACAATCGGGGTTAAGTGCCTTGCCCAAGGGCACAAAGCGGGAGTCTGAATCGATCACTCAGACGGTCATCCATCCAAGGACTAATCGGGCTTGAAATTCTTAACTTAGGTGATCTAAGGAGAAGCGCTGGTCAGATATGGTTGTTACAGTTGAAACTATAAGTTCTGTCACAATTAGCCCAGAAAATGTGTTTTAGTTAATGCGCTTCTTACTGCAGAAGAATGAAGTAGTCTGCAGTTGACAAGAGTGTTTACGTGGAGCACTGCAGAAAATAATGCACTATTAACGAAATCGGTAAAGAAATAACGAATTGGTCCAATCAAACAGAAAGAAAATATTGAGACTACAGTAGTATTCAGCGGGTGGATGTAAATCGCTGTGGGATAGATTTTTCACTTTGCATGAGTAATTATTTCAATTTCTGAAGAAAAAAAAACACAAACACAAAAAGCACTTGAAACTTTCATCACATGGACCACCTTGCACCCGGTGGTCCAGGTGATGAAAGTTTGCAAAAGTTTCTTGTGCTGTTATTAACAACAATTATGAACACTTTTCGAGTGGAGAATATATGGCTCTGTGATGAAGTAGTAATGCACTCCTTTCTTTGTGTATATGCTTTCGAATTTTAATATCTACTTACATCATTACATGTATCCCAATAGAGGTTAGGAATAATGTTAATGATCTCTACTTACTAGTATAGAATTGTACAGAGGTGGACACGCTGTTTTTCTACAGGACTTGAGTTATGCTAATGGTTCAGTTTGACAGGGATAAAAGTGCAATCACTCAGTGCACTATTAGTTCAAAATAGTGCACTATACAGTCACAGGACTTCTAGTTTTAGGTGAAGGGTTAATCCCACAGTTCTACGGGATCAGACGATTAAATTATTAATTTCAGACCTTACCATGCATTGTTTACTGTGTTATCTTATTGAAGGTAAAATTTTCTTTCATGTAAGGCAAAATTGAATAAATGAAACTTATGAGGCCTGGCCTATTGCAGGAAGAGATTTGGGTTTTATTCAGTAAGTTTATTTCGATTTGTGTATTAAGATTCTTATGGACTGGTTCTCAGTTTTGCATTCTTTGTACAGTTCGATGAGTTGCCTTGACCCATGTATGGAATTGTGCTCTGTACTTCCTCATGCAGTTAAAGTGACGATGCAGTATCGGCTTCTCACTACACTATAAAATTAATTGCTTTACAGTCATCATTTCATAAATGACCCATTTGTGTGACTGATTACTTTTTAATCCCTCCTGCTCCCCATCACTGTACCTCCTCATTTTTTTCCATATCCACCTTCCTGAATGTGGGTATCGATGGTCATCTTTTTCTCATACGGTTTTGCTCCTTTTTGCACGAGTCTGCTATCATTCGGTCTGTGATCAGATTTTGTTTCTTGACATTCAAACCGATGGTTCTGGTTGCATCCCTACCTGGTCTGGTGTTTTGACTATTCTCTCTGCCCATGTTTAGTTCCATGGGCTGACTGGTTCTGCAGATAGTATAACCCTCTTTACTGTTTCTTGTGTATCTTTGCTCCTTATTAAGAGTGTTGCATTACTGGTTGTTGTTCACATCATTATTTCCCTCACAATCTTGAGATGTATGAGTTGGAAGTGCCTTTTGTGAATTTTGGGTGCTACGGAGGGAATTGCCCAACCTTTGGTAAGCTGTCGTGTGTTGAACGTTAATTGGACTCAGATATATGTGCTGAATTTAATTTCCGATATCTACTGCTTAAGGTTTCATTATGCTGCTTCAGATATAAGAGCTGAAGAAGGTAAAATTGTACAGTAGAGCCCACTTAATTGGATATTTCTTAACTGAATAACCCTGTTAATTGAATATTATTTCCCAACACAAAACCAATTACCATACCTCCAGTAGAAATTTGACCTGTTAATTGAATATAGGTTATAGAGTAAACTCCAGTTAATTAAATAAAAAATCTTTCAACCTGTCGAGAAATTTACTGAATGTCCCCAGTTTTTCTTTGTTTATCAACCTATTTGGCCTCAGTACAGGCATTTAATCTATTATTTCTTGTTTGACAGAACTCATGGAGCTCTGTCAAACAGTCCTCGGAATTAGGAAAATATTGTGACGGCACAACAATGCCGCCGCCCAAAACTGCGCGTCGGCAAATTTTTATCAGCGACGGCACGTTTGAATTAAATTGTTTGGATGACAGTATTATGACACTAAGTGAATAATAATCATTAATCAGAACAGCTGACTTCAAATGGACAAGAGATCACTGGCGGGTGGTCAGTTGGACAAGCTGTAGTTCGATTAAGTGATCAATTGATTGACTGGTTGTCCTAATTTTAGGGGCTGGTTGTAACTCGCATCCATGCATTATTAGCCTATCGGTTTTGACAGTAACTGTTAGAGACAGAAATATTTGCATTGCGCATCAACCCGGGGCGAGTTGACTGTGACCCAATAAACACAACAAGAATTATTTTCCAACTCACCCTTGTTTTGTGCTCAATGCGTTTATTTTTTTAATGAACTGATTGATTGTTTTCCAATTCAGTTTGTTTGAGATTGTACAGTTTACATAAGCCACAAGTGGAGAATGCTAAAATTAAAATGGAACATGACCACGTGCTCTGTTGAGATTACGTTAGTGACCAATAGAACTGCCGCATTGTCCCAGTACACCAATTTAGCATACTTTCATGAAACGAAGAATTCGATTGGTTGTATTTATGTAAGGTGTGACGTCAAAAGGGAATTGCCCAGGAATTCCTGGGTTATTTTAAATGTGCATCACAGTCAACAAGGGGGTTCTTTTGAAAAAAACACAAACAAATGAAAAACAACTGGTTGTGAACAGTTTTTTAACCACATACATTTTGTACAAACTTACTTTCAAATTAATTAATATTAGACATTTCCACAAATATTGATTTTATACACCAGTTACGCCTATAAAACATATGTAGGATTGGATGCTCAGTTCTGACGGACTTCAGGTGATTGGGACAAGTAAAAAAATATTATGGCTGCCAATTTGCGACGGCAAGAAAATGCTGCCATCATGCCCCACGGCGGTGACATTTGCGATAGCATTGCCGAATGCCGTCGCTAATTCCGAGGACTGGTCAAATAAGATATAATAGAATAAATGCTATGTTTATCTCTAGAATACAGGAAAGTGACATAATCCCTGTTAATTGAATACTCCTGTTAACTGAATAATTTTCATTGGCAAAGTGGCTATTCAATTAACAGGATTCCACTGTATATCCACTGTTAAGTAGAGATTTGCTTCTTCAGATATAGGAGCTGAAGTAGCTTGCTTATATTTATATCTACATTTTGTATAATTCTGCCTGCCATTGACAAGCTGGTTGGTTTCATACCTTTTCTTTGGTTAAAAAAGCTGGCAATGCATGCGATGATGTATTCACAAATAACACTATGATTCGTCATCTTGCCAAACTTATTTTCCCCAAGAGCAGGGTTGTTGTTTGAAAAACAATCATCAGAAATAAATAGCTTTAACCCTTTACCCAACGTAACGGCCAAAACCGGCCAGCGCTCTTCACAAAAGTCGCAAACTAATTTTCAGTATTTTTTCTCCTTTTTTGTCTCAAAAACATAGGTTATGAACCCTCATTGGTACGAGCTCGTTGAGCTCGTTCCAATGAGGGGTCATAACCTATGTTTTTGAGACAAAAATGAAAAAAAATTAGTTATTCAAGAATTTTGTTTGCAAGTGTCAGCTGCTTTTCATGTTAGGTAAAGGGTTAAATCTTGACATAGATGAGCAGGGCTTTTGACATAACTAATCTGAATCCCATCAATATTCTCTCTTATTTCACTCAAAACAAAAACTGTCTAAAAAGTATAGAATACAAACAAACCTGTTCAAATTTATCATCCCACTGTGAAAAGCTGACAACAAAATTAACTGCATCCGACATATACTCCTCAACTTCCCTACAAATAAAAAAGTATATAACTCAGTTGATTAGCTTGTACTTTCCAAAACGAGACAAAATCAGATCTTATCACACCCTCAATATTGCTCGGTCAGAGAATGTATTTGTAACCTTTTACCCAAAGCACACAGTATCACAATTTATTATTTTAATTATTTTTTTTTTCAGATTTTTCAAAAAATTTCAACAAAACCATATCATGTGACCCTCACTGGAACAAGCTTGATGGCTCATTCCAATGAGGGTTAACATGATATGGTTTCTTTTAAATATTTTGAAAAATATGATAAATTTAAAGTAATTTGTATATTTTTTATACTTACCAATGGCCCAGACTAGCTGGTGCAAACTCTTTATAATTCAGGGCCAAACACAAATTTTGAACCCCCCCAATCCCCCAAATTTGCATGCAAAACCGAAAAATGAAAAAATTTATAATAATTTATATATTTTTTATACTTACCAATGACCCAGACTTAGCTGGTGCCAACTCTTAAAAATTCAGGGCCAAACACAAATTTTGCCCCCCAATCCCCAAAATTTGCATCAAAATCCAAAAAATCAATGTCCTATATGGTCCTCCATACTTTTGTCCACTGCGCATGCGCAGTGTCAAGGAAGTATCAAAATTGGTGCCAAATCTTCATTCTTACAACCAGTGCTTGGTAAATGTTATATAATCAACGGAGAGGTATGAGTTCCCAACTCATGGGAAGGCCATCCCCGTCTGGGTCATTGGTAAGTATAAAAAATATATAAATTACTATAAATTTTTTCAGATTTTTATACTGTACCGATGACCCAGACTTAGCTGAATAGAGAAAAGGCTGGAGGGTCTAAGACATAAAGGAAAATCCAATAGGTTCAATTACATATAAACAGAATTATCCCCTCAAGGAGAAAAGGAGAAACAGGATTTACATATATCTTTCTTGTTTATACAAAAAAAGAAAGACATATTACAAATCCATAATTGAGCACAATAACATCAATGATCTCTATTAACATCCAGTATAACCCATTATACTAATTTTTTTAAAGAAAAGCCAATAAATAAAGATAGTCCAGAGAATGCGACTCTTTATACTCCTTTAAAAGTGTCCAATGCTCATATGACAGGTGACATATACAAATGCTTCACACCGAGCTACACTTTAAAAATATTACACAAATGAGATAGAAATTAGCTTTACACTTTAAAACCATCCCAGCACCGACTCAGAATTACTGACTCTTGAGGAGGTATTCCCTTGCTTTTCACTATAAAGCAGGTGATATAAGGGAACACCATCCTCCCCATGAAGAACCTCTGACCTATAGTCTCGATCAGACCTGCTCCCCTTTCCCTGAGTCGCTATACTGATGACCTCAGGAGTAACTATAAGAGAGTTTCTTGTACCCTCACAAGGAGTTCCCTTTAGCTGACTGTGAAGTGGAACAACCTCACCTACTCCGGCCTGCTGAAGCGTGTTGTTGAGATGCAGATTTCAACAGCAGTGCACTGGAAGCTTTCTTTGTAGCCTGTTCATAGACTAACGAAGGCTTGTCGTCAAATAGAATATGTCCGGAGACCGGAGCGACTCGGAGAGAGCTTTTCACCCTGTCATCTGTAAGTGATGACGACGCAAGGGCTGCATCACGTCTAATCAACTCCAAATTTGCCACTGTCAGGACTGATTTGTTCGTGGCATACATGACTGCCCTGGAAAGAACTCCTAGCAAGGAAAAACCGTCCTCAAATTCCTTCCCATTTAGACATTGCACCATAGCCCTGGTGAGATGGTCTGCATAGGACATCGCATCCAGACTCGCTCTATTGGATGAAATAGCACATTCCATCACTTTTGAGCATAAACTGAATGAAGTAGGTAGGGACATATCTAAATCCCTGGCCTGCTCATCCAAACGCAGAGGAGCTCTCTGGGCATCTTCTCCAACCGTTTTAAATGAACATGGTCCAAGGAACGGTATATTGAATGAAGATGTAGATAAGAAACTGCCTTTCTTCTTGGCACTAGCTTGGTTGAATATGGTGTCGCTAACATGGCCGAAGGCCTCCGACACCTGCCAAGATTGTTTCGGGAAGGAAAGAACATCATCTTTCCTTCGCATGAAATCTTTGTCCAGAAACGACAGCAGATTCTGTCTAGCAGTCGCAGCTTGCTGATCAGGTGGAACAATGTCAGGATAGCATTGATGAATAAAATTCATCGCTACCATATGCTGTTCCGAAAGGGAAGGGTAATCCTCATCCTTGTCCCTTTCACCATCCGACTGATTCAGCTGTGAATTCTGGTCAACTGCAGCTGTATGTACAGATGACCGCACCGACTGAGCAACGTCCAACAGCTCACCACCGGAGTCTGCGAAAGGCTGCTCTTGCACTTGCTGGGAAGCTGCGATGAGCTGCGCAATTTGCGACAGCAAGCTCATTGCAGAGGCTTGAGGAGCAGCGGTCTTGTTTTTTGCCGCTTACTGCTCCTGTGATACAGATCCGGAGGTAGATCTCTTCTCCACATGTTCCAATGAATGAAGCCTCTGATCGCTAGCTACCGGATGGTCCGACTTCATGGGCGAAGACTGGCTCTGTCTTTGTGCAGCTGGCTGGATATCCGAAGTCGGGTAGCTAGCGTACGGTCATGTGTGCTTTTTTTAAGTTGCAGTGGAAGCCTTGACTGTAGTCGACCCCGACTGCAGTCTAGACGGAGCGTCCCTAGTGGTGGTTGTGGACGTTAGCTCCAGCTCAGGCATGTTTCTCAAAACAACATTTGGCCCCAAATGTTGCTGGGTTAGAGATAGCTCTCTCGCTCATGGCCTATCAGACCTCACCGAGCTTCCCGAAAAGAAACTTGCAGACTTCCTCCCTTTTTCCATTGTCGCTGGGTGAGCTTTAGTTTTTGAGGTGCCCGCTCCATCCAATTCCACTCTTCCTTTGACCACAACGGACTTACATGGTGTTACGGCTCCCACTATCGGGTTGGCCGTTTCACCGGTCGAACTGGCTGCTGGAATAAGAGGCCTTATTCCTTGTTTTATATTCATGAGCACCTTAACAGCCAGTTCTGTTTGCTCATCAGACCTCGTTAATGGTAGCACACTTTGGATGGGGGGAACAATGCCATCACCATCTTCTTGTTCCTCTTAAAAAGTAACTGAAAAACTTGAATTATTCTGCGGTGAGAGCTCCGGCATAGGAACCTCACCGCCAACGACGTACCACGACACCCATCTCCAACATCTGTCATCCCAATGTATACAAGTAGGACAAAAATCCGTAGGATTGCATCGACTACAGACAAGGCAACAAGCATGTAAATCCGAGGAAGACTTCCTCGCCTTGCATTTAGAGCAGTAAGCTTTCATAATTATAATCAAAAGACACAGTCGATAGCACTCCTACGAACTCCACAACAAAATACATAAGGATATATGAATAATAGCAATCAAAAATAAATTCGAAACAATTATAAAAAAGTTTTTGAAATTTTTTTTTTGAAAATGCCTAAGTTCCCAAAGGGAACATCATGAGCCCAAGGGAATCCTGATAGAGCCTAAGTGTGGACAAAATCCAAATTTTTTTAGCTACACTACCAGAATCACAATCAATGTATCGTACAGTAACTCTAAAGTATTATAATAATAAATACTACATATTTAAGGGCATTGCCAATGTAAACAAAGTCAATGGAAAAAACAGAAACAAGACATCAGGCACACAAAAAGGCCCAAAGTCAGTAACCGATTTAAATGCTACCAGATGCAAAGCTAGATCTTCATACGAAAGAAAAAACGATACGTCAGATAGAAGAAGCATACCAAAATGACCCAACACCCCTAGAGTGAGGACGTAACCATGGGGATAAACATGGGGATAAACAGAATAAACATTCTGTAATACACGTTAAACTCCCAAGAAATTTAATAACAAATTTCAATAAAAAATAGCCCAGACGCTTAGGAGTTTAACAGGAGGGGTTCACGGAAGGATAGGGGAGGAACACTTAACAAATAGTGGATTAATCATTGTTAAGAATGATGACCCGAAATTGGAAATAATTTTGATAATTATTATAAAGTTACAGCCCTGAACATTCGAAACCACTGTTGTTCACTTCCATCATTACAGCCCTGAATCCACCAATTCTTTCATTGATTTGTGTCTGGCATCCTCAAAAAAGGAGATTTAAAGCACAGATGTCAGATCACTGTTACTGACTTTAGGGCCAAACAAAGAATGATGGTTGGCGCCAATTTCGCTACCATCCTGGATACTGCGCATGCACAGATAACAAAAGTATGGAGGACCAGATAGGACTTGAATTTTTTGGTTTTGTATGCAAATTTTGGAAATTGGGGGGGTTCAAAATTTGTGTTTGGCCCTGAATTATATTGAGTTTGCACCAGCTAGTCTGGGCCATTGTAGTACAAAAATAATATTTTTTCAACTGCACAATTTGTAAATCATGAGAGAGGATGTGGCCGATTCATTAGGTAAAAGGAAAAGGTTAATGTATTTAAGTTTGCTTCTAGATAAGGAAGAATTCTGAACAATTTTACAACAACCAAAATGACATACTTCTCATTCTGTTCTACTGTTCAAAAAGAAATTTGTGAGAACCATAATGAGAATCAAATTCTTTGAACCTCACAAAATTCTGCCCGTTTCAGCATCTACAGTAAGGTGATCACAAAAGCAGTCTCTTTTTTATCAGATTGTGATCCGGTGGCAACACACTCACTATAGCTGAAACTTTATTTATTGGAGTTTACTGACACTTTCAACAGCTAGGGTCACCTTGGGTCAGACAGTTTTATGGGTGGAGTACCTGGAGAGAATCGAGCAATGGCGAGCAACTGCCAGACTCTCCAACATACTAACTCCACACATGCAAGGTTAGCATTGCCTGAAGGCAAGTGCAATATCTGCATGCATTATGCCTTAGTACTCAGCACCACCATGCCCTCACATGGGCAATGAGGATTAAGGCCCTTGTCCAAGGACACAATGCAGTTACCCTGTCAGGGATCCAACGGTGGACTAAATAGGCAAAAAAACACCGAGTTATAAAGTTACAGTGTATGTGAGGTGCTTCTAAAATACGTATACAGGATAAGTGGAGAAGGATCACAAAAGTTATGTGTTTCAATTTTCAGTTTTAAATTTTCAGGATGCTTCACAATTGTTAATCGAATTTTAACCCTTTACCTAACATGAAAAGCAGACGACACTTGCAAATAAAATTCTTGAATAACTAATTTTTTTTCATTTTTTGTCTCAAAAACATAGGTTATGACACCTCATTGGAACGTGCTCGAAGATTCTTTAAAGAGTACTTCTCATATTGCACCAAGTTAAAATTTAGGCTCCTATATCAAGCCCAAATATGAACCGAGGGACCGGTATCTGCCTGCTCCCCACCCTTAAGTGCTGTATACAAAATGTCAAAAGATACTGAACAGTAGTTCTCAAAAAGACGATTTTAAAAAGTTTTTGCAAATATGCTGACTCAGCATTTTTTTTTCGATTCACTCTACAGTACACTGACACAACCGATGGCAATTTTCATTCCACTGGTCTTAAGGATGCTTCATACCATATAACAGATTTCTGTTGCATGCGGTTTGGGAAATATGGGTGTTTGAAAATATTTCCATTCTTAGCTCCTGGGGTTCCCAGAGGGATCTGGGAAAAAAATATTTTTTTTGCATGAATCTAGTACTTTCAATAATACCACATACCAAATTTGGTTCAAATCGGTTCATTGGTTCAGAAACTTTAAGCAGTGTCAAAAATCTTGTCCCTCCCATTACAAAGACAAATACTGCTCTTTGAACTTCGTTTGAACAAAGTTGATTCTAGATGTTATAAGAAACCTCAGTATCAAACATCATCATTGTACCCACTGGCTCATGAGAAGATTCTTTTAAAATTAGGGAGCATTTCTTCCATCCCCTCCCTATGAAGCTAGGCAAGTTGATTTGAACATAAACAAAATGCGATGTCAGAACAAACAGTCACCTCAAATTTAACTGAAATTGATCCAGCGGTTTTGGAGAAGTCACAAACACCATATTCACAGACGATGAAGGGATCACAATAGCTCACCCTGACTTTCATCAGGTGAGCTAAAAAATCTTGTAATATGTCGAGAAATGATCTTGGCAATCACCAAATTCCCCTTGTTTTTAGTCAAATTTAGCCTCAGTACATCCAATACAGGCATTTAATCTGTTATATCTTGTTTGACAGAGCTCTTTGAGCTCTGTCAAACAAGATATAATAGAATAAATGCTCAGTTTATCTCTTTTACACAGGAAAGGGTCCTTGTTAATTGAATACTTGTGTTGAATATTTTTCACTGGCAAAGTTGCCTTTCTGTTAACAGTTTCCACTGTACAACAAATGTATTCATTAAACATGCCTTTTCTTATCATCATAATTTATGAGCATTCCAAGTCTCCGACAACTATAGAATGGTGACCTGGAACTTGGCAATGTGTCAGTATACAGTGGCTTAAGAGTATAGGACTTTAAACTGCCATCTGTGTTGTGTCCTTGGTCAATACACTTAACCCCGATTGCTCATATGGGGTAACAGTTGTACTAAGGTACACAGCATGTTGATGGTACACTTGTCTTTAACTACTGCTTAGTCTGCTTGTGCTGCATTACTGAGTTGGAGAGTCTGATAGTTGTTTCCACTGTTCAGTGCTTTTCTCCATGTAGGCTGACTTGCCCCATTTATAAAACTGTCCAACATATTACCCTGGCTGCTGAAAGTGTCATTAAACTCCCATAAAACAAACAGCAATTAGTACTGATATCTATGTCATGTCAATACCATGAATCTATTTAACCCTTTACCCAACGTAACGGCCAAAACCGACCAGCTCTATTCACAAAAATCGCCAATCAATTTTCATTATTTTTTAAATTTTTTGTCTAAAAAAATAGGTTACGACCCTCTTTGAAATGAGCTCGTTCCAATGAGGGGCCAAAACCTATGTTTTTGAGACAAAAAATGAAAAAAAAGTTAAAAAATTTATAGTAATTTATATATTTTTTATACTTACCAATGACCCGGACATAGCCGGTGCTAACTCTTAAAATATAGGGCCAAACACAAATTTTGCCCCCCAATCCCCAAAATTTGCATCTAAAACTAAAGAAAACATGTCCTGAAAGGCCCTCCACACTTCGCCCCTACTGCGCATGCGCAGTGTCAAGGACGTTCCGAAATTGGCGCCATTAATCATTCTAATAACCAGTGCCTGGTAAGCGCTATGTACTCAGCGGGGAGGCAAGAGTTCCCAACTCCTGGGAGGGCCATCCCCGTCTGGGTCATTGGTAAGTATAAAAAATATATAAATTACTATAAATTTTTTAACATTTTTATACTGTACCAATGACCCAGACATAGCTGAATAGTAAAAAGGCTGGAGGGCCAAGGACATAGAGCAAAATGGAATACGCTCAATAAAATAAAATAGTCATCCCCTGTAGGGAAAAAGAAGTAATAGGCCTTACATGTATCTTTCTTATTTATGATAAATTAGAAAGATACAACACCTTCCAAAATTGAGCTTCATACATCCATGTACTCTATTAATATCCAATATAATCCTTATACTAATAATTTTTAAAGTAAGCCAATAAATAAAGTAAGTCTAGAGAATAGAGACTCTTATACTCCTAAAAGTGTCTGAGGATTGCATAATCATGTCCGTTGACATATGCAATATTCAAAAGCTATACTTTAAAAACTAAGACTTGAATGAATTTTAAAAACCTAAACTTCTCACTAAACAACCATCCCAATAACAGCTCAGAATTACTAACTCCGGAGGAGGTATCCCCTTGTTTTCATAGTAAAACAGGTGACCCAAGGGAACACCCTCCCCCCCCCCCCCCTTTTCTTGCCCTGGGTCAAATAGCCCAGAGCGAAGAGGGCAGCCGAACGGAGACACTGCCGAAACACACAGCCTACCTAGCTATAGTAGCAACTGTTAAGTGAATGACATTCTGAGCAGTAGATAATAGACCTAACAATAGAGGCCTCCAGAAATGGACTCGATATTTCTAAGATAAAATTCATAAATGTGGATGGCTGAGCGCAATGAGCGGCCTTCAAAAATCTATAATAGCGACACTATTAATGTAAGCCCAAGAAGTAGAAGAACTCTTACTTCATGAGCCGAAATCTTAAGCACAACTGCTAAGTCAATGATATACCATAAGCAGTACCGATAGTTAATAGAATCCATTAACAATAAAATGGAGCGTAACGTCCTTCTACTAGACATCAAAGACAGAAGAAGCTTACGCCCTTTGTAATAAACAGATATCTGTTTATAAATACATAAACTGTACCCGGAAAGAGTAAAGGCCTATGCCCATACGAAGACGGAAGGACCTTAAAATAATAGGTTCCGGATAATAGGAGCCTAACTCTTATGCAACAATCCAACCTAAATAGTAACGGAAGTATTAATTCCGAAACTATGAAAGTGAAAATCATCCGTCGATAGTGCATGAAACTCACTGACTCTACAGTAAAAGAGAAACCAACAGAATTACTGTCTAAAAGGTCAGAATTTGAAAACTACTGTTTCCAGAGGCTCAAATGATTACTTAGCTAAATAAGAACCGAAGTTAAAATCCGTATAGGAATTTAATCTAAAGATTCTAAGTCTATTTATCAAAAAGTTACTAACTGACTTAGATAAAGAGACAAAAGACTCAATTGTAAACTATCGTAGAGTGCATAGGTATGAGGTAACATAAACCTATAACCTAAATAATAACAGGCTGCAGTAGATCTTGTGAAACAAGTATACTAAAAAATAGCAATGAGTAGTATGGAGGGATCAACAATATGAACATAATGATCCCTACACCACGACGGAAGAGCCTCCACTTTAGCCGCATAGAATAGCGAAGAAGAGGATCTCCTATAGTAAGAAATCGCGTCCAAAGCTCGTCCAGTACAGTGCTTACAATGCAATACGGACCACACAACAGAATACATGAAGGTTGCGACCTTGCTGGTTGTGATAAAGATGACACGATTTACCCAGTGAAAAAGATCCTCACATAGAGGAAGATTTCACGTTAAGACCCACAGTAGACAAGAGAGTAAATTACTCATGATCTCTGTGAAGATAGAGATGCTATCAACAGAAATGTATTGTGGTTGTTTATCTTAGCAATACCTGCTAAAACAACAGCGCCGGAGGATACGCGTATCCTATCATTCCGTCCTATAGATCAATAGAGCATTAACAATATTAGCTCAGAGATCTGGACAAGCCAACACATACGTCTGCAATTGATTAGCAAGCTGTGTCATAAATAAATCATCATTGGGCGCTCCCATAGATAGCAAATCTGATTGAATACTTGTTTGTTGAGAGTCCATTCTGACAGCAACAAGCGACCTGTAAGAGAACGGGAGTCCGATAAAACAATTAGACGACCCGGAATATGACGGACCAAAACTGAACTTGGTGTACTATAACCAACAGACGGATTCTTTCCATTAAATTGAATAACGGAAACGAAAGAGTGCCTCCCTGGTTCCGGAGATACGCCACTACTGTCGAATTAAAGGACAGGAATTTGGGCATGCGTTTCTGAATAATGTTCATGCAATGACATAAAGCAAGCCTAAAAAACATTATTCCGCGGAAGTTAAACTGATTGCTAAAAGACTGCTGAACCCAAAGACCCTGGCACTTCGAATCCGTAGGGATCAGTATTATATCCCAATCTGTTTGACTGGCAACCGTCATAACAGCCACACTCGGGTCCGGCAACTGCGGCGGCACTCTCTGAGTCAACCACCGAATGTTTGCCCCAGTCTGAATCTCTTGTAACACTAGATAGACAAGAGAACGTATAAATCGAGCAATTCATGGATTGCCGAAAAGTTGCCGTCGAAGAGAAGCTCCTCCGAGAACGAAGCGACTCTGAGAGAGTTCTTAACCTTACTATCCATGCGTGTGGATGTAGCTAGGGCTGCGTCACGTCTATCTAACTCCAATCAGCCACTGAAGGGCGGAGTTATACGTGAACAAACTACTGCCCTCAAAAGAAATTACATTGAGAATAATATCCCGTAAATCTTTTCTTGAAGACGTAATGATAACGCCTCAGTAAGGCGGATTACGTATAATAAAGCGTCTAAGTTAAGTCTACTATACATAATGTCGTTCCCAACATTGAAATTGGAAAAGACATAAACGGCGAAAAAGAATATATGCAGTCTTTAATCACACCGTCTAGACGCATATGAACTCTCGGTATGCCCTGCTCTGCCAAAATAAACTATTTGTATAAATGATAAAATGGCAGAAATGAGCAACGCGGACAAGAAACTAAACTATCATGCTTAGTAGCAGGCTTGTATATATATATATATATAGCGTCGAAAAATAAAACACATGTTGTAATGACAATATTGGACTGCGTCGGTAAGTCAGGGACAATGTCCCTGAACCGATCGAAAAATCCGAGTCCAATGACGCTATAAGTCTCTTATCCAAGATCGCAGCAATGAAGTCCGAAATAATAATCACTGGAAGATAATGCCAGAAGATATGAAAGGCATCTTCCGCTACTACTAAAGGGAAAACTCGAAATCTTTCGAATCCCTTTCGCCATCCTGTCGGACCCTATAAAGCGTTCGGTCGTCCGTAGCTGATGCAACCGCGGACCGCACCGACCCAGCGCCGTCGGATCATTCCTGATTCGACCGAGAAACTGTCAATTGCTGGGGTGCTGCGAAACAACTGTGCTAACTCGGATAGCACGTCCGTCACTGAGGCCTGAGGAGAAGCGGTCTTACGATGCATTGCCGCTGGAAGCTCCGTGATCGTTACCCCGTGCATACTTCCAATATGCGAGCGAACGGAGTGTATAGGCCTCGTGTCCCTTGGCTACCGGATGGCGCGACCTATTCGCCGTGGAATCATTGAATGCCGAAACTGATCGGATACTCGAGGTCACGTAGCCAATGTGCGGTCGTGTGCCCTGCTGTGAGGATGAGGAAGCATTAAAGACAGTCTCTCGGACTGTCAATATAACGGAGCGTCCCGACCAACGGACATATGCTCCGAATGTAAAATATCTGAACCACAACATGCGGTCCCCTATGTTGTTGGGCGAGAGAGGGACCTCTCTCGCTCACAGCCCGGACGGACCTGGACAAGCCAGGAACCGGACTAACAGGCTTCCTCCGATCTGTCCTCAATCTGCCGTCACTGGGTGAGTACTAAAGTAATTAAAGTGCTCGCATCACCCAAATCTCCTTCCTAGACCGCAACGGACGAACCCGGCAGCCGAACCATTCGATGAATGTACGCTACACCGGGTGAGCTAGCGAATGTCACTCCGTAGGCGATAGACATATTCCATGAGCACTTATTGCCGCTAACTCTTCATTAACTATGACGACAGAGGCACACTTTTGAAAGACATCTCCATAACTCTTCGAACAAGAAACCAGAAATGCTTGGATAGCAAGCATAAAATAATAATATATATAGCGTCGTTCAATAATTCGAAAGTTTGTGTGACATTATTGGACTATGTCGGAACTGAGGGACGATGTCCCTGAACCGAACCAAAAATTTCTAAGTCCACCGACGCTATCAGTTTCTTATCCGGCATCGCAGCATTCTGGTCCGACGAAAGAAGCTGTAGAAGACCAAGTCAGATGACATACACAACAGCATATGTTGTTCCGAAAGGGAAAGCTCGAAATCCTCCGAATCCCTTTCGGTATCCCGTCGGACCGGATGAAACTTCGGATGTCCGTACCCGCTTCCGCGGAGCGTCCCGACCCAGCATCGTCGGATAAAATATATGCGACAGATTCAGTTGATGCTGGGATGCTGCGATAAACTGTGCTATTAAGGAAAGCACGTCCGTTCCCGAGGCCTGTGCAGTAGCGGTCTTACGATGCACTGCCGCCGGAAGCTCCGTGTACGTTGACTCCCGCACACTTCCTATGCGAACGTCCGGAGTCTGCAGGCCTCGTGTGCCTGGCTATCGGATGGTGTGAGACCTGGTCGCCGAAGAATCCTTGATCGGCGAAGCTGGTAATATATCGGCGGTCACGCAGCCAAGGTGCGGTCGTGTGCGCTGACGAGAAGAGGAAGCCTTAGCAGTCTCAGCGGACTGCCTATACAACGGAGCGTCCTGAGCGACGGACGTATGCTCCGCTTGCGACACAATTTGTACCACAACATCTGGGGCCAGATGTTGTTGAACGAGAGAGGGGCCTCTCTCGCTTGCCGTCCGGATGGACCGGAACGAGCTATGAACCGGACTAAAAGGCTTCCTGCGTTCTCCCTCCGATCCGCCGTCACTGGGTGTGCATTAAGTTAATTTATAGTGCTCGCATCACCCCAAAATTCCTTCTAGACCGCAACGGACGAACCCGGCTGCCGAACCATTCGGTGAATGGACGCTACACCGGGCGAGCTAGCGGACGTCAAAGGCCGTCGAACCTACTAGGGTCCTCTTAGGCAATTGGCGTATTTACATGAGCACTTTTCTGCTAGCCCTTCATTAATTGTGACGACGGAGGCACACTGTTGGAAGACATCACAGATACATCACCCTAATCTTGATCGTCTGAAATAGAAATTGATAAAGTAGAGTGACCCTGCGGGGAAAGGACCGAAGTGTCCAAATCCCCAACAACATACCGTGACATACGCTTCCCATATTGTCATCGAAATCATACGATACAGAACAGTAGTTAATGCGAGTACACTGACCACATATAGAATGATAATAAAGTCAGAGGAAGACTTCCTCTTAAAACAATTGATCAATATCCTTTCAATGTGAAAAGAAAACAAGTCCTGGTACTCGCACTAACCCCTGGCAATCAAAATACATAATAATAATATGATCCATTAATATAGAAAAAATAATTGAAATCAAAATATTTTGAAAAAATATTTTTTCAGAACAGCCCAAGTTTCTGAAAAGTAACGTTGAGCCCCAATGGATCCCAAGCCTAAGTGTGGACAAAAATTTTAAAAATATTTTAAACAATTTATTCAACACTTACGAACAATAATAATGTATCTAGTTATGATTAAAATAACATAAAGATATTATTTTTTAGAAATCCCCCCCTCACACAGAGGGCTGTTGTAAATGTAAACAATGAGTGTAAAAACACTAAAATAAGACTCCAGGCACCCAGGCCCGAAATCAGTTACCAAAAATACACTATCTGATGCAAAACAGAGACTTCCAGGGAAGAAACTGCAGAACATCAGATGGTAGATGCAGAACACAACGCCTAACCACCCGTAGGTGAAGACGTAAACATGGGGAAAGAACAGAATTCATTCTGTTATTCAGCTAAAACTCCCAAGAAATTTTAGTAATAATAATTACAGAAACTATGCCAAAAGCATGGGAGAATAGCAAGGGGGAACTTAAAGGACAGGGAGAGAGGAAAACACTTAAAAAAAACAGTGTAACTAAATAATCAGAATGACAACAAAATGGCTGCTGCCTTGAAAATAGGTAACTTAACATAATTTCATTAAAAAATTTTAAGTTACAGCCCTGATAATATTCTGTCACACATTCTTTTCCTCTCCTCCTTCTCTATCCTCCTTAGAATCACCATTTCACTAATATTTATGTGTCTGGCATCATTTAAACTGAGATTTAAAAGCACAAAGATCAGTCAGATGTTAACTGATGAAGGGCCAAACTTAGAATGATTAATGGCGCCAATTTCGGAACGTCCTTGACACTGCGCATGCGCAGTAGGGGCGAAGTGTGGAGGGCCTTTCAGGACATGTTTTCTTTAGTTTTAGATGCAAATTTTGGGGATTGGGGGGCAAAATTTGTGTTTGGCCCTATATTTTAAGAGTTAGCACCGGCTATGTCTGGGTCATTGGTACAGTATAAAAATATTATATAAATTTATAGTAATTTGTATATTTTTATACTTACCAATGGCCCAGACTAGCTGGTGCTTAACTCAAAGTTATTAAGGGCCAAACACAAATTTTGAACCTCCCCGAAGCCCCTAATTTGCTTGCAAAACTGAAAATTAAAAGTCCTATCTGGCTCTCCATACATTTACTCTCTGCGCATGCGCAGACGTCACAAAGTGATCAGAATTGGCGCCAACATCATTGTTTGTAAAAGAGAGTACTACATAAAAGTTGAGCGGGGAGGTATGAGTGCCCACTCATGGGAGGGCCATCTCCATCTGGGCCAATGGTAAGTATAAAAATATACAAATTACTATAAATTTATAATATTTTTACACTGTAAACCAATAGCCCAGATTAGCTGAATCGTAAAAAGGTGGAGGGCCTAGGACTTCAGAATTAGTAGATCAACATAGTTCCAGTCCTGTAATCCAAGGTGAAAAGAAATTAAAATTATTATGAATTACATGTATTTCTCTCTATACAGTAATAATTAAGGTTAGCCCGGACTAAGCCCCAAAAATTAGGATGGCGTATTTGAGAATGAGAGAATATCTCCCACAAACATATGCCATACACAATAAAACTCCAGCTGTATGCAGGATATAATTATGGACAAAACAGCTTCCTTCATAGTTACATACCTATCAAGCCAGAGGAGAAGTACAAAATCACCCCCACCCCCTTTTCTTTTGAAGGAATCTTCAAAAAGAAAGAGTGGAGCGCTCTGGAATCAGTAAAAGCGGAACCAAAAAACAATATAAATATTCATTGAACAGGCACTCCGGTATTAATTTATTATTAATAAATGGTGCATAATGCCCCTTCAGAAGTTAAGGCTATAGCGGCAATCCCGGTAATTAACTGGTCGAGTGCTAGAAGCCACTATCAGGGCTTTAATATGAAGAGCAGGTACCCCAGCCTGAAGGTGTCATATTCTGTGGATGTGCTTCACATCATCTTAGAAGCGAAATTACTTAGTCTATATGGGTTTGCCTTGTTACAATTTATGGGAGAGTTCCTCTTGGCACTCTCCCATAAATTGTAATAAGGCAAAGACACATGAACAAATATTGATGACCAAAAATAGCTTAGCACTCTACCAGTTAATATTGCCCGCTATATAACGTACACCGCAGCTGGCATATGCAGATATGTCGAAAACCAGTGGTATAATATATAACATACACATGTCCAATCGAACCACAATGAACGATCTCTGGAGAGTAAACACACTTCCAAGGTAACCCACAGGCGAGCCATTCAGGTGTACAAAAAATTCCAGTAACAACACTCCCTGACGTTTACTATCCGATAGCTATAACACTATAAGCGTGGGATTATACGAGATGAGTACGGACATTAATAGAAACCTAGATCTAGAAATTGAAGTAGGTATGATTAACTGGTAAAGTGCGGAGTTTTTTCTGACAACAAATCAAAGCTCATCATATACTGCTCTATTACATTTAATTGGATAGTGCCTTATAGGGACTATCCAATTAAATGTCAGAGAGCAAGGTATTGTATAAAAAATCTGATCCATATCGGGGACAATAAGGCTTCCTCAGGCAGACTGTAGCTACAGACAGTTATTGTCTGTCACTTTTAGTGAAGCCCAAAATAGGGCTTTCAGCACTCTACCAGTTAACAGGCTCCGACACAGACCGCCCCCGAAATAATTCATAATTTCAAAGGTCCATAATATACAATAAAGCATCAGCCTAATAATTATTATGCGCGTGAGCATTAAAATCCCGCATGTAATCATCTGAATACCAGTTAACTGGTTATGCAGCCTCCGAGGTACCCAAAGACTAGCAATTTAATTATGATGAAATATTTGCTCGTATATGACATATAGACGAATAATCACAGGAAACCAAACCAACTAAAAAGTGGATGTGCCCATGAGGTCGCCATAGAACATGACCCTGCCGCCAACCAAAAAGTGAAGAAATGCATGTATGTATTTAAACTATATGAGGCTTGCGGGAAGAAAACTACGTCTTACTCGGTAATCGCCTCTAAACACATTGGCAGTGTGTGTGTATGGGGGGGGGGGGGGGGAGACTGGATTCGAAGTCATATCGAACCCTCATCACCCGCTTTATTTAATCGTTCTTGTGTTAGTCATAAAATAATATAGGAACTGCAATGGTTCCCTCACGTCTAACCGATTCCATTATGCCACTATGGGCGGAGAAGGACGTGAAGAACAAAAACTTCCTCTGATAAAGAAGGTCCTCTCGTGGCGGAAGCTTCCGGGGAACGTCCCATAACAGAGACTTGAGAAGACTGATCCAAGGTTTCTGTGACGACACTAGTAGGATTCACAACGAGACTGTTCGATCTTAAACATAATCTACTGAATCAAATGAATTGGAGGATACGCGTATCCTATCATCCATCCCCATGAGATCGGCAGAGTGTCTACTGCATACGCTCAATGGTCTGGGCATGACGACACAAACAACAGTAATTGGTTGTTCCGGTGCATCGCAAACGGATCTATCATGGGGTGATCCCTCTGGTAACAAAACTGTCCAAATACTCGCTTGTTGAGCGTCCATTCCAATTGCAACAGGCGACCTTTCCGAGAGAGCGAGTCTACTAGTACGTTTAGATGACCCGGTATATGATGGATGAAAAGATGAAAATGATGATTCATGACGTATTAGGAAAATCTTCTCCATTATTTGGCATAACGGAAATGAATGGTTCCCGATATATGCTACTACTGTCGAGATGTCCTACCAAATTGAACATGGACGTCCATAATTATGTGAATCCAATGTTGTAGCGCTAGCTAATTAACTTCATCTCGTTGATGTTTATGTGTCTCTCCTAGAACCGAGGGTCCTCAAGACTGTGGGACTTAGGGTCGCGCCCCAACCCATCAGACTCACATCCGTCATAATCGTGAAAGCCGGATCCGGCAGTTGCAGTGTAACTCCCTGAGGTAACCACTGAATATCTGCCCAATTGAACCCTTGTTTTACTAGGTCTGTTAAAACAATACTGGTTCAAGCGAAAGCGTCTTCACACTCCAGTTCTGAGTAAAGAATATCCGGAGGAGGCGTGCACGCAGGCGACCCATCGGATTGAGATCCACAGCCACTCCGCACAACTCCAACAGTCGCATGAATTCCCCCACTACTAATGTGTCTGAGTGTAGACAAAAGTGAGCATAACAACTGACTAATTTCGCTCTGGGTAATGGCAGGCGAACCAGATTGATGTGAGTTTCAAAGCTCAATCCCAAGTGAATAGACGAATGGTGCAGAGCTAGATCCAACTTTTTCTCGTTACGATGAAACCGAGAAGTCGGAGTAATAGAAGCAGACTCTGAACATCGTTCTAAAGAATAATTCTGTTGCTGTATCCCTGTAGAAGGTTGTCCAAGTAAGCCGACATTACCGCAGACAAATGAGCACGTAAGTAAGACATTACCGAGTTCATTATTCGAGTGAAATGCTCAGGGGGCCAGATTCAGACCAAAGCATATTGATCTGAACTGGTACACCTTCCCTTGTACAGTGGACCGCAGGTACTTTTAGAATGCCGGATGTACCAGGACATGAAAGTACGGATCCTTAGATCTATGCTTGCCACATAGTCGATCACTTGAACGCTCGCTTTTACCGACTAAATGATTTCCATAAATAAACTTTTAGAGCCATGATAAACTTGTTATTCCAGCTCAAGTCTATTACCGGTCGGAACGAGCCGTCTGGCTTTGGTACGAGGAACAGGTGATTGTAAAGATCTTGAAAATCCTGATTCTCCATGACCTGCATTGCGTCCTTGATAAGAGAGCTTATACCTCCGGTAGGAGAAACTCTCTTATGCAAGAATTTAATGGAAGATTTGTCCCAAGCGGACAACTTGTTAGTGGGGTTTTACTCGGAATGATAGCCATAAGCCGAGTGAGACTACACTTCTCACCACTGATCTTCCGTGATTGTTATCCAGTTTTTTGCGGAGCTTGATAACCTTCCGCCAACTGGCCAGCAATAGAGGTCTAAACCATCACCTGTATGACCTATGAGGCTTACGGGAGGAGGAACCACGTCCTCCCCATGAAAAACTCGTCTTGTCGGCCTAGGGGCATCTGACCTATAATCCTGAATAATCATAATTAAATTCAAAATATTTTTTGTAAACAAAAAATTTTTTTGGGAAAAAAACCCAAGTTCCCAAAGGGAACATGAAGAGCCCAAGGGCAACCCGATAGAGCCTAAATGTGGACAAAATCCAAAATTTTATAAGCTACACTTCTGGAATAATAATTCATGTATTCTACAGTATATTACAGTAATGGAATATAAGAAACTGCCTAAATATGAGAACACTGATAATGTAAACAACGTCAATGTAAACAAAACATCAGGCACACAAAAAAGGCCCAAAATCAGAACCAATTGAAATGCTATCAAATGCAAAGCTAGATCTTCATACGAAGAAAAAACGATACATTGGATAGAAGATGTAAGACTAAACGACCTAACACCGCTAAGGTGAGGACGTAATCTTGGGGAAGAAACAGAATAATATTCTGTAATAAATGTTAAACTCCCAAGAAATTTAATAAAAAATTTCAATAAAAAACAGCCAAAAAGCTTAAGAGTTTAACAGGAAGGGTTCATGGAAGGATAGGGAAGGAATACTTAACACACAGTGGAATAATCATTTTTAAAAATGATGACGTCAGGCATATGTCCCGAAATTGGGAAACATAAAATAATTTTATAAATATTATAAAGTTACAGCCCTGAAAAAACCACTGTTGAACACTTTCTTCATCCAATAACAGCCTTGTATCCACCAATTCTTGCATTGATTTGTGTCTGGCATCATCAAAAAAGGAGATTTTAAAGCACAGATGTCATTTCATTGTTGATGATTTTTAGGGCCAAAGAAAGAATAATGTTTGAGCCAATTCCGGTCACTTCCTGATGTCTGCGCATGTGCGGAGAGCAAATGTATGGAGGGCCAGATAGGACTTTTAATTTTTGGTTTTGCAAGTAAATTTGGGTGTTTGGGGGGGGGGGGGGCAAATTTGTGTTTGGCCCTTAATAACTTTGAGTTAAGCACCAGCTAGTTTGGGCCATTGGTTTACAGTGTAAAAATTTAGTTATTCAAGAAATCTTTTTGCAAGTGTAGTCTGCTTTTCATGTTAGGTAAGGGGATAAAGGTAAACATCCCCCAACCTCCTACAACTAGAGGATGGCCTCCAAAGGGTGGCTGATTCCCCCGAAAAAAGCCTTGATAGCCATTCCAACCTTATTCGCGACACACCCTCTGGTTGTGGGCAATAATAATACCAAGTATCATGAATATCCTTGAAGGCTGTAAGAAGTTATGGAGCGGACATGAATTCCGTCTACGCCCGGATGGACAGACGGACGACGTCACGGCTAGATTCCCCCAAATTTTTTTCGGGGGAATAACAAAATAAAAATAAGAAAGGGGTACAGGTAATAAATCTGAGATGTCTAAACTGTCCAGCTAAACACCCTTTGTCACAAACCTTTGTAAAATTGATAATGTAAACATAGACTACTGATAGTGAATGAGATTGAACTGTTTTATGGAAATTACACAAACTCACCCACAGTACGCAGTAATATATCGAACTAACAACCGCCTGTCAATGGGTGGAAATTCTCCATACAAAAGAAACTTCTGTCCATCAAAGAAGTCTGGTAAATCGGGCAGACCAGAATCTGAGCTATTGTCAGCTGTAACAGTTGACTTCTTTGCTGGTTCATCTTCATCTGTTGAGACTTCATAGATGTCATCAGATTCTTTTTTGGGTGGAGAGGCTTTCTTTGGTGTCTTTTTCACGGAGTTAGTATAATTTTTTTCTGCCTTTTCTTTGGCTCTAAAATATAAAATGTAAAACATATTTTATCTCTTTCAGTTTCAAAGACAATCTCAGTTATCTAAAATACAGTGTAAACAAATTATTAACTGGATCAGTGCTAGAAGCCACTATCAGGGCTTTCAGAAAAATGAGGGTACCAGAGAAAAAGCTAGCATATTCCTGACTCATGTTTCATATTCAGCCAAATGCAAATATTTTGTTTATATAAATTTGTTTCATTACAATGTATTGGAGAGCGCCTGGTGGCACTCTCCAATAATTTGTAATAAACAAATTTTGGATAACAATTTAAGACCACCAAAAATAATCTAGCTCTCTACATTTTAATTGAAAATAGAATATGTTTTCAGTTTTAGAATTCACTAAAAAATGATAAAATTAAAATAATTTGTATATTTTTTATACTTATCAATGGCCCAGACTAGCTGGTGCAAACTCGATATTATCAAGGGCCAAACACAAATTTTGAAACCAATCCCCAAAATTTGCATACAAAACCAACTAGAGGATGGCCACCAAAGGGTGCTGATTCCCCCGGAAAAAGCCTTGATAGCCATTCCAACCTTATTCGCGACACACCCTCTGGTTGTGGGCAATAATAATACCAAGTATCATTAATATCCTTGAAGGCTGTAAGAAGTTATGGAGCGGACACGAATTCCGTCTATGCCCGGACGGACAGACGGACAGACGGACGACGTCATGGCTAGATTCCCCCGAATTTTTTTCGGGGGAATAAAAATTAAAAGTCCTATCTGGCCCTCCAAACTTTTACCAAACAGCACAGTGGTCAGGAAGAGACCAGAATTGACGCCAACATCATTCTTTGTAGATGAGCATAGTAAGAGTAACTCAGCGGGGAGGTATGAGTGCCCACTCATGGGAGGGCCATCCCCATCTGGGCCATTGGTAAGTATACAAAATATACAAATTACTTAAAATTTATCATTTTTTTATACTAATAACCAATGGCCCAGACTAGCTGAATCGTAAAAAGGCTGAGGGCCTAGGACTTAAGAATTAGCAGACCAAATATAGCTCCTAAGCCTGCATTCCAAGGTGAAATAAAATTAAATTTAAAAGGAATTACATGTATGTCTCTCTATTCAATAGTAGAGAAGACATATCATAAATAAGGAGCCATATCCAAGTAATTCCATATTCTTAGCATGAATGATTATGCTAATTGGGTGTAACAAGCCCCCAGTTTTTAAGGCTAGTCCAGACTAAGCCCCATAAATTAGGATGGCGTATTTGAGAGTGAGAGACTAACCCCCACAAACATACGCCATATATAAACAAGCTGTATCTAGGATCAGATATAATTTACAGACAAAACAGCTTCACTCATAGTTACACACTTATCAAGCCAGAGGAGATTTTACAAAAATTCCCCCTCCCTTTTTTTTTGAAGGAATATTCTTCAAAACAAAGAGAGGAGCGCTTTGGAATCAGTGAAAAGCGGTACCAATTAAATGATATACAATCATCCAACAGGCACCCAAATATTAATTATTATTAATTATTGGTGCTTAACGCCACTTCAGAAGCCAAGGTTATCATGGCGATCCCAGTAATTAATAGCGCACGCTTCTAATGTATACCAGAGATGGAATATGAGGGAATGCATAGATAGGTCAAACACTGGTGATATAATGAGTACAACCACACACTTGTCCAATAGAATACCTATGGAAAGTGTCTGAAGAGAAAACATGCTTCTAAGGCAACCAACAGGTGACCCCGTTCAGGTGTACAATTAATTCCAATAATAACACTTCTACGGACACGTGCGAATATACGAGAATGTGTACTGTATCTCATCTCATAGAAACCTGGATTAGAACATGGAATGAGGTATGATTAACAGACCGGTCACGGACCGTTCCCGGAATAATTCATTGTTTCCTAGGTCTGTAACAACCAATGACTGTTCGGAGAAGAATATATTACTTTGAATAATGATGCCAAAAATGAGAACATATGCATAGACGGCCTATTGGCAGTTCCATAACTGATCCAAATAGCCCCAAAATTCTGATGAGCTCTATAAGCAGAGCAAAAATTTATATATTTTTATACTGTAACCAATGACCAAGACTTAGCTGGTGCTAACCCAAAAATATCTAGGGCCAAACACAAATTTTGCCCCCCAATTCCCAAAATTTGCAAAACCGAAAATTAGAAGTCCTATGTGGCCCTCCATACATTTTACCCTCTGCGCATGCGCAGACGCCAGGAAGTCACCGAATCTGGCGCCAATAAATCATTCTTTGTTTAGCCCTTGTCAGATAACAACAAACTGATATTTGTGCTTTTAAATGTCAATTAATAATGATGCCAGACACAAATGAATGGTTAATTTGGTGGATCCAAGGACAGAACTGGATGAAGGAAGGAAGAAACGGTGGTTTGAAATGTTCAGGGCTGTAATTTTATAATATTTATTAAAATTAGTTCATGTTCCCTAATTTCGGGACATGAGCCTGATGTTATCACTGATTGATTATGATCTATCCAGTGTTTATTTAGTATTCCTTCCCTGCCTTCCCTTGATCCCCCCAATTAAACTCCCAAGCTTTTTGGCTTGTTTTAATAAAAAAAAATTATAAAATTTATTGGGAGTTCAACGTTTTATACAGAAGATTATTCTGTACATCCCCAGGGTTACGTCCTCATCCTTAGTGTGTTTGGGCGTTTTGGTCATGCATCATACATCCAATGTATTGTTTTTTTTCTTCTGAGGAAGATCTTGCTTTACATCGGATAGTCTTGTTTCTGTTACTGACTTCGGGCCGTGTTGCCTGGGGTCTTGATTCCAGTGTTTTGTTTACATTACATTACTCTAGGTAGTTTCCTATTTTTGTTTAGGAACAACAGTTGTAAGTAACATTAAATATTCTGATAGTGTGGTAGTTAATTTTACACAGATTTTATAATTCTGCCCACACTTAGGCTTTTCTGGGCTCATCGTTCCCTTTGGGAACTTGGGCTCTTATAATAGAAAAATTTTTTCAAAAATTTTTATTTTATTTTTGAAAGGGTTTTTCTTTTGGATATATTTATTTCATTGATTGTATTTTAATGTTATCTTATATTATATGTAGATTTGGTGGTGGTACAATGACATATATTAGTATTTAGGTAATTATATTTATCTAATAGTATGGCAAATAGAGGAAACCTTTCCTTTATTTACTTGGTCGTTGTAATGAGTTTACTTGATGTACTACCACTAATTCTACTCCATGTGTCAGATTTGAAAATCTGAATGACGGGTTTGTGTTAGGCGAGTGGACACTATCGGTCCTATCGTGGCGAGGGGAATCAGCTGGTCCTGTCGTCAAAATGTCACTATAGTTTTTTAGTTTCTATTTACAGAAGAACAACAACATGGTGTGGTTTCATGATGCCGTCAGGGAGTGTGCTGCCGTTGTCGCAAATCAATGAAGAGCTAGCGGCAAAAGTGCTCAAGGAATTAGACAAGTGCCTCGATCCTTAGTAGGATTGACGACCTTGTCGCCAGCTAGCTCAACCGGCAGATCTCACTCGTATGTGGGTGATGTGATGACGGGTATGTCCGTAGCGGTCGAGAAGAGGAATAAGGGTGTAGCGAGCACTATAAAGATAAGAACATGCTCACCCTGCGATGACGGAAAGGAGGAAGCACGGGAAGGAGAAAGAGGACAAGTTCTGAGGTATGCTCGTCCAGGTCTTCCATGATCGCGAGCAAGAGAGAGGCCTCTCTCTCTTATAACAACATCTGGGGTCAGAGGTTGTTGGTAGGAACTTGTGTCAGTTGGAACTTACGTCCACAGGACGCTCCTTCCATAGACTGCCGGGGTCGGCCAGTCTTATAGCTTCCTCTATGTTCGAAAAGTACACACGACTGCACAAGTCCGTTGTCGCCAGGTAGCTTGACCGGTGAAGTAGTTACTCAGGCCTCTGAGAACTGTAACACTGGGTGTATACAATCCGGGCTAGGAGATGATATAGGGTGGAGCGAACAATATGATATGCAACTATGCTCACCCAGCGCTGACGGAAGGAGGAAACTGGCAAGTTCTGAGGTACGTTTGTCCAGGTCATCCAGGACCGCGAGCAAGAGACAGGCCTCTCTCTCTTACAGCATCATCTGGGGACAGATGTTGATGCTAGGAACTTGCGTCAGTCGGAGTATAAATCCATGCCTCCTGTCCGGGATGTCCCGTCTAATAGGCAGCCAGGGTCGGCTAGTCTTATGGTTTCCTCTACATAATGGTCAAAGGGATCTTTATATTGCACAGGGCTATAAAACTCGATGGTTTCAGTTCCCTGACGCCGGTGAAATGGTTAAGATTGACTACGAGGGCCGTGATTCCGAATGTGTCGCATATGCATTGTATACTCTCCCAAAAAAGAAAGTGTTATGCTAAAAAATAACACTAAAAAAAGATATATATCATTTTCATTCATGGAAATTTTATTCAATCACAGATGAATCAATTTGTGATCAAGAAAGTGATGCCACCCCATACCATGAGAGACCCTCACCCATAACGGTTTCGCTCCATGACACATGGATCTGCGTTGCGTTCGTTTCGACGTCTCTACACTCTCTGGCGGCCATCTGATGATGAAGGATGGAAACGACATTCATCTGTGAATAAAACACGTCGCCACCAGTGTAAGGGATGCCTGAGATGTTGTCTACACCACTGCAGTCGAGCACGACGATGACGTAACGTCAAAATCGGACGAATTGCAGGTCTTCGAGGACGTAAGCCGTATTCTCTCAGCCGGTTGATTACTGTTTGAGGATGTATCTGTCTCAGGTTAGGGATGTTCCTGGCTGTCGTCGTTGCCGTTTGTTGCCGGTTCCGGAGATGGACGACACAGATATACCGATCTTGTGCAGGGGTGGTAACTCGGGGTCTCCCAGAGCGGGGTCGGTCTCGAACATCATCATGTTGTGCATGTCGATGGACTAGCCTGTCTACAGTGTTACGGTGACAGTTCAAATGCTGGGCAACCTCTCTGTGTGTTCTGCCAGCTCTAATCATACCCAGGGCAAGGAGACGTTGATTCATTGTCAATCTTGGCATGCTAATGTGGAGTCGTTTTAACAGCAGCGCAAGTTTTAATGTGAACGATAGGAAGGCCTTACTTTAGTGTTTAAATACCCAAGGATTCACACTGCTGCATGAATTTTCAGACTCTCCACGTGCAAAACATGCCTTTTCACAAACGTGCAGCACGTCATTTAACGTTAATGCAATTTTAACGGGGAAAGCTGTTTTTGTGTTCAATATAACTTATTCATGAACAGGTTAACACTCTTTACACCTACGAAATTATTTTTTTGGAGTTTGATCAATTTCTGCAATGCACACTTTTTTGGGCGAGTATATTTAGAGATAGTGGAAAAGTGCTCAATGATTTTAGACAAGGGCTAGGCTTCAAAAGAGGTTTACATCCCTTGTCTACAGCTAGCTCAAACGGCAGATCTCAATCGTATGTGGGTGATGTGATGCCGGGTATGTCCGTGGCGGTCGAGAGAGAATAAGGGTGTAGCGAGCACTGTTTAATCGAATCATGATCACCCAGTGTTGATGGAAGGAAGAAGACGGCAAGTTCTGAGGTACGCTCGTCCAGGTCTCTCCGTACCGCGAGCAAGAGGGAGACCCCTCTCTATCTTTCAACAACATCTGGAGCATGGTGTTGTTGGTAGGAAGTTGCATCAGTCAGAGCTTACGTACATAGCTATTGTCCGGTACGCTTGGTTCAATTCTTAGCCGGGGACAGCTACAGTTTTGCTTCTTTAGCGTCTACCAAGTAGTCCTGACCGCACCTTGGCTAAGTGACTCAAGAAAGAAAAAAAAGAGAAGGATTTCCAGTCTGCAACGTCAAAAGGTCCATCTTTTGTGAAGAAAGTCGCACCATCTAGTAGTCAAGGATATGAGGCTTCATTCATCGGGTCGTCCGCAGTAATAACTATATTGGACACCCTGTCCTAGGAGCAGCCGGCGAAGAGGCTATTCATGGCCGCTGCTCCTCAGGCCTCTGTAACGGACTTGCTGTCGCAGTTGTGCAGCTAATCGCAGTATTCCTGCTAAGGCAGAAGCACTCAACGTCTGTCTCAAAACTTGAGCTGTTGCATGGTGCTTATTTGGTCCAGTCACCTGCCTATTTAGATGCTGGTGACTGTGATTCTAACTGATTTGAACGTATGATGGAAGGGATAACTTTCCCTTCCGGAACAACTCTTGGATGATATAGATACCATACATTATCCTTTCCTTGAACTTGTTCCAGTGAATCAAAATGCTGCGAGCAATTATGAGAAACCGCTAGCGTAGTTGGACACTGACTTCATCCGGATAAAGAGCAGGGTAATAAGACCTCTTTCCAGTTAAGTCTACACGGGTGTCACAGGTCTTCGATTGTGCAGACGACACCATATTTAACTTCCTACGGGAAAAAGTAATTCGGTTTCTTATCTTCTTCGTCTGTATTTTTAATCGTTTGTGATTGTTCACATACTTTTAAAAACAACAGGGGAAGATGTGGAGAGTTCCTCTGCGTTGATTGAACAGGCTAGGATCCTAGTTATAGCCTTACCTTCATCATTTAGCTGTTCGCTCGGACACAATTGAAAAGATAATTTGTTTGTCAGAGCGAATTTAGTCTCATGGTCTTACGTACTTTAAAATGTGACGCATTGTCTATGTGGAAAGGAATTTTGTGGTCGTTCGAACTTTTTAAAAATTCTTTCCAGACCTACTATATATATCACGGTCTTAACTAATGTTAAGTGGGAGTTATTCTGATGCAACGAATCCTTGTGTCTTCATCTTTGCATTTCACTAGGTGGAAAACTTGCTATAGGTCGCTTTAGTCTTCCAACTCTAGTCTTTTATGGTAAGAAGAATCAATTCTCTACTCTTTAAGTTGAGGTCTAATGAACAAACACCAGCAGAAAGAGTACGAGAGGTTGTCCTAGACTCAGATCGTCTATAAGGACTCATAGCGAAGGTATAGGTATACCTAAGTCTTTGATGGTAAGCTTTCATTATTGTAGGATTAAATTACAAGAAAGCATCTATACTTGACTCTTTAAGTTGGGGTCTAATTGACCACACCAACAGAAAGAGTAGGAGAGTTTGTCATAGACTCAATTCGCCTACAAGAGCTCATAGCGAAGGTACAGGTATCTCTCCTATATATATTTCTTTAGGATTGTCTATACAGCCACTTGGATAGGAGTTTCTCGTCTGTCTGAGTTACTGATCAGACACCCCTGAGCCGGTGGTCCGAGGCTCTTATAGAGCTCGGTCCGACCAATTTTGACTGGAAGTGGATAATTATGTTATTTATGATTATCCTTCAGTCGAAAAGCGAACGTTCGGTAATTGTAGTGAGTATAGTTCTTTAGATCACTTGTTTTGTGAACTAGATAATGTCTTATGGGATTTATGATAGGATAAGGGTATCCCACTATTCATTTGGCTGGTTCATCTGTTGTTTCACAGAGCGAATTAACCAGCTGTTTGGCTTGCTTTTATCTGTTATCTGACGCATTAACAGCGATAGATTTATGCCCCGGATGGAGTTGTGTGGAGCGGCTTGGAATGTTATTTTGATGGGTCGCTTACACACATCTACTCCAGTTAGTAACTGGAGTGGTAGACGTTTTTCCCTCTTGACCTGTTTTGTTTTAGAGAATCTTTTAACATAAGGTCAAGTTTGGGCATATATTATGGTCTTCTCAATTATTTCGGAGGTGAGTTCATATATTGCGTTACAATCCTGAGTCTGAGGGTCTCTCTATGCAGGGATCTTGGGACCCTCGGTTATTGGAAATCACATATTCAATGATGTCTCATTGTTTACGTTACATCATTGAATTTTTTTCCGTTCATGTATTATAGATGCAGATCAGAGTTCATCAGAAGAGAAGTAAAGCTTCTTTTGTCATTATTTTTCAATAGAAGGGACGTTTATGTTCATGTTCATAAGTCAGTTAGCTATTCGTACTGCTTTGGTTATTTCATCTTCCAATTAGCAGTCAGTGCTTAAGATTTCAGCGCATAAGTAAGCTCTGGCTATATCTTGCGCTTTTTCTAACTGTATGGCTATTACATGATCTTATGTGGGATCTCTTCAGGGTAGTTAAGTTTTCGGCGCATGGGAATAATAGTTTCCATTATTTATGTCACTAGTATAAGGCTTTTGAGCACATACATTGATGCTCAGCCGTTTTCATGGGAATGAATGATAGGATATGTGTATCCTTCAATTCATTTGTTTCTATTGATTTCATTGAGGTTATGGGGTCTGCTATTTAGCATTTGCCAGAAGCTTTCCCATGAGAGAGTTTTCTTCTTTAAGGGAAGTTTTATTCTTCATGTCATTCTCTGCTCTCAGTGGCATTACAGAGTATTTCAGATGTGAAAGAGCTTTATGGTCACTATATTATTGCTGTCTGCACCAGCAATGATTAAGTAATGTGGGTGAGGAGGTTTCGACATATATTCGAATTCCGCCCCCACACACTCACACTGTCGCGTATATATATATTTTAATACATACATACTTTGCATCTGGGTCATGTTGGATGGCACCCTCATAGGCATATATGCAGTTCTGTTGCATTTGTTTCCGGTATTTATTTTCTGATTTTGGAACCGGTTAATCATACCTACCTCCATTTCTAGATCCTGGTCTCTATTTTGTCAGTTCTCAAATCGCATATTCTCACATGTTTATAGTTTGTAGATACCAAATAGCACACGTTGGAGAGTGTTTTTACCGGATTTAATATTACAGAGGCCTCCTGTGAATGATCTTGAAGCGTGTTTTCTCTGCAGAGATTGTTCATCTTATCCCGCTTTTGTATGTATATGTTATATTTGATTTCTCACTGATTTCGTCGTACCTGTATACGGCGCCTGCAGTGCATATTTTGTAGCAGATAATGTTATTTACCCAAATCATCCCTATAGCCTTGGCTTGTAAAGTGGCGTTGAGCACCATTTATTATTCATGAATTAATTTTTTGAGTGCCTGATCGATATTTATTTATATCCTTTCCGGGTTCTGCTTATTGATTCCAGACCTCTCCCCTCTTTCTTTTGAAGTTATGTTCAAAAAAGGGGGGGGGGCATTTCTCTGCCTTATGGGGTATGTAACTATTGAGGAAGCTGTCTTGTCCGTACTATGTTCGGTGATCAACTGCAGTATTATTGCGTGGCATAGGTTTATGGGCAATTCTCTCTCATTCTCAGTATGCCATAATAATTTTTAGGGCCTAGTCCAGACTAGTCTCAAAAATTGTTTATTTGTTACATCCTAATTAACATGATTTTATGCTTAGATTTAGGATTTACATAATTGGGATCCATATTAGGATATGTCTCTTCTCTTATGGTATTAAGAGACATACATGTAAATTCTAATTTCTTCATCATGGATTGATGGATTTGATCTGTGTTGATCTACTATTTCGGAAATTCCAGGCCCTCCGCTTTTTTACGATTCAGCTAAGTCTGGGTCATTGGTTACAGTATAAAAATATGAAAAAATTTATAGTAATTTATATATTTTTTATACTTACCAATGACCCAGATGGGAATGGCCCTTCCATAAGTGGGCAGTACTGGGCACTCATACCCCCCCCCGCTGAATTATTATAATCTCTTTTTTCTACAAAAAATGATTTATTGTCGCCAGATTCGGTGACTTCCTGGCATCTGCATATGCGCGGAGGGTAAAATGTATGGAGGGCCAGATAGGACTTCTAATTTTCGGTTTTGCATGCAAATTTTGGGGATTGAGGGGCAAAATTTGTGTTTGGCCCTAGATATTTTTGGGTTAGCACCAGCTAAGTCTGGGTCGTTGGTAAGTATAAAAAAATATATAAATTACTATAAATTTTTTCATAATCTGTCAATAATGCGTCTGCCTAATAATACACATATTATGCACACGAGCAATGAAATCCTGCATGTACTCATCTGAATACAGCCTGTAACCACGGTGTGATCGAGTGATATAAGTGTAACCAGGAAACTGAATGAATAATACAACCTTAATATGCAGTTAACGGAGTAATAAACTCATACGTTGTAAGAAAGGCCAGACCACTCTGAGCGAAACTTTTCAGAGTGGACTAATTGCCACATTGGGGAATGTTGCCCAGATAACCTACATGTCAACCATACAGATACATGAAGGCTAGCAATTTTATTGATAAAGAATCATATGCTTGTATATGACTTATAAACGAACAACCATAGGAAACAAACCAACTAAAAAGTCGATGTGCCCATGAGGTCGCCGTTAGAACATGACCCAGCCACCAATCAAGAAGCCATGCAAGGCATGTATATACTAAATGCATACGAGGCTTACAGGAAGAAAACTACGCCCTGCCCTGGAATCACCTCTGAACACAATTATGGGAGGAGGGGTCGATGAAAAATTCATATCGAACCCTCTCACCTGCATTACTCGAATCACTCTTGTGTTAGTCATCAAAAAGAATATGAATCGCAGGGGTCCCTCATGTCTGACCGACTCCATAATGCCACTAAGGACGGAGAGGGACGTGATGAACAAACACACCATATTGACATAATAACACTAGGTAAATATGGCATCATTAATAGAGCTTATCGCCTCATATAACTAACACCAAACCATACCGGTAGGAAGAGAATAACCTCCTCTAACATACGGTATCATGCCCGATAGGACAACGAACTCAGCCTAGCTGAAGCAGCTAAAGGTCTTCCTATACGTGAAGACAATAAAAGGCTGATAACTGTGGCCTTAGAAGCTCACTAAGTAGACTTACAATGCTAGCCACAGCTTATAAGTCTTCATCTCCGTGAAGACAGATATATCGGTGTAAGTTGCGACCTTGAAGGCTCACTGAATGGAGACTTACAACTATCATCGTGCAAGGTAGGGAATGAAGAGCCGCTATTTAACAGCCCTAAATTCCCAAAGAGACAGCAGTCCCAAGAGATGATAAATTCAGTTATGTCACTGTATAATTACTGAAACAATCTCACTCATGATTCTAGCTAGGCTACTATAGTGTAGACATTAAGACTCAAGTCTATGACACCTAGGAAGCAAACCGAAAAGCACTGTACCTTTATCGGTTTTATTTCCAAAAGACAGCAGTCAGAGCCAAGCTAAAGTAGCTAGAAGTCTTCGTCTACGTGAAGACAGATATCTCGGTGTAACTAGCTACTTTGAAAGCTCACTAAATGGAGACTTACAATGATCGTCGCACAAGGTGGGGAATGACAAGCCACTATTCAACAGCTGTAATTCCCAAAGAGACAGTATTTTCAAGATAGCCAAGCAGTTATGAGTCTTCGTCTACTTGAAGACATATCTGTGTCACTTGCGGCCTAGAAAGCTCACTAAATGGAGACTTACAGCACTAGCCGCAAGAAAAGACGCTGTAACAGTACATAAGGTTACTATGGCATCCACAATGACATTAAATGTCTTGACGCCAAGGAATACAACACCAAGAGGGAAAAGACTACCTATTCCCTCTAACGGCTCTATTCCAAACAAGACAGCAGTCTCAGTCTATCTATGCACTATTCGTCTGACTTCAGGACAAAAAACAGGTGATTTGAAAAAACCTGCAGAATATTTTGACGACCTCTATTGCTTTTCTTCAATAGGAGAGCCTATACCTCTGCAAGGAGAGACTCTCTTGGAAGAATTCGCCGGAAGATTTGTTAAACATGCACTTGTTGTAAGTGGAGCTTTTCTCGGACTGATAGCCGCAGGCCTGCCGAGACTACATTCTCATCCACTGATCTTCCGCAATTTTCATCCACTTTTTTTGCGAGGTCGATAACCTTCTGCTAAGTGGAAAGCAACAGAAGTCTATTCTCGATTACCTCTATTGCTTCCTTCAATAAGAGAGCCTGCACCTCAACTAGGAGCGACTCCCTTTTGAAAGGATGCGCCGGAAGAATTATCCATCGCAGGCATCTTGTAAGTGGGAGGTTTTGTTTGGAATCATAGCTGTAGGCCTTCCGAGACAACACTTTAACCCACTGATCTTCTGTGACATAAATCCAGTTTTGCACGAAGTTGATAACCTTCTGTCAACTGGTAAGCAACAGAGGTCTTATTCATCATCTGTATGACTAACGAGGCTTACGGAAGGAGAAACTACTTCCTCCCCACGAAGAACCTCGTCCCGTCAGCTTAAGGTGTCTGACATACAGTCTGGATCAGACCTGCGCCCCTTTCCTGAGTCGCTATACTAACGACCTCCGGAGTAAGTATAAGAGGGTTTATTGTACCCTCGCGAGGAATTCCCTTAGCTGATTTAAGTGGAATGGCCTCGCTTACCCCAGTCTGCTGAAGCAAGTTGTTGAAGCGCTGACTTCAGTAGCAGTGTACTGGAAGCTTTCTTGTAGCCTGTTCATAGACTAACAAAAGCTTGTCATCAAATAGAGTATATCCAGAGGCCGGAGCGACTCGGTGAGAGCTTTTCACCTTGTCATCTATAAGTGATGACGACGCAAGGTCAGCATCACGTCTGAACAACTCCCAATTTGTCACTGTCAGGGCGGAGTTGTATGTGGCATACATGACTGCTCTGGAAAGAACTCTAAGCGAGGAACAAACGTCCTCAAATTCTTTCCTATTAAGACGTTGCGCCCTAGCTCTGGTGAGGTGATCTGCGTTGGACATCGCGTCCAGATTGGCTCTATTGGATGAAATAGCACATTCCATTGCTTCCGAGCGTATACTGAATGATGCAGGTAGGGACATATTTTCATCCCCGGCCTGCTCATCTGAACGCAGAGGAGATCTCTGGAATCTTCTCCGACTGTTTTAAATGAACGTGGTCCAATGAACGGTATATTTATTGAAGATGTTGATAAGAAACCGCCTTCCTCTTAGCACTAGCTAGGTCGAATATGGTGTCGTTAACATGGCCGAAGGCCTCCGACACCTGTTGAGACTGTTTTGGGAAGGAAAGAACATCCTCTTTCCTCCACACAAAATCTGCTTCAGAGACGACAGCGGTTTCTCTCTAGCAGTTGCAGCTTGCTGATCAGATAGAACAAAGTCATTATAATATTGACGAATAAAATTCATTGCTAGCATATGCTGTCCCGAAAGGGAAGGGTAATTCTCTTCCTTGTCCCTTTCACCATCCGACTGATTGTGTACAGATGCATGTACAGATGACTGGACCGACCCAGAGCCGTCCGACAGCTCACCACCGAAATCTGCGGGAGGCTGCTCTTGCACTTGCTGGGATGCTGCGATCAGCTGCGCAATCTGCGACAGCAAGTCCATTACGGAGGCTTGAGGAGCAGCGGTCTTCTGTTTTTTTGCTGCTTGCTACTCCTGGGACTAAGATCCGGAGATCGATCTCTTCTTCGAACATCCCGATGAACAAAGCCTCGGATAGCTAGCTACCAGATGGTCCGACTTCAACGGTAGCGCAGCTGGCTGTATATTTGAAGTCGGGTAGCTAGCATGCAGTTGTGTGTGCTTCTATAACATAACAGAGGAAGCCGTGACTGAAGCCGACCATGCTGCTGTCTAGATGGAGCGTCCCGAGTGGCGGTTGGACAAATGCTCCGGCTCATGTAAGTTTCTCAAAACAACATTTGGCTCCAAATGTTGTTGGGTTAGAGAGGAGCCTCTCCCGATCACGGTCTTATTAGACCTCGCCGAGCCTCCCGAGCAGAAACTTGCTGACTTCCTCCCTATTTCCGCCGTCGCTGGGTGAGCTTTTGATTTTGAGGTCTAGCCAAATCTTCACTTCCTTCGACTGCAACAGACTTACCCGGTGTCACGGCTCCCACGGACAAAGTAACCGCTTCACCAGTTGAGCTAGCTGCAAGGGATTAAGAACACTAACTAGAGGCCTTAACCCTTGCTTATATTCATGAGCACCTTGCAGTTAGCTCTATTTGCTTAAGAGAGCACGACGGCGGTAGCACACTTGGATGGGTGTCACAACACCATCAGCATGTTCAAGTTCCTCTGAAATAGAAACTGAAAAACTTGAATTATATTACAGTGAGAGTTCCGGCATAGGAACCTCACCACCAACAACATATCGAGACACCTGTCTCCAATGTCTGTCATGCCAATGTACACAAGTAGGACAAGAATCCACAGAAGTGCATCGACTACAGGAAGACTTCCTTGCCTTGCATTTAGAGCAGTAAGCTTTCATAATTACAATCAAAAGACAAAGTCGATAGCACTCCTACAAACTCAACAAAATATATGACTAGAGGCTCAAAATAGCCTAAAAACGCTCACCTGGACCAAGTTTACCTAAACTGTATGGGTTATGGATATGGAGAAAATGTCATCTGAATGAACCATATGACAGATTCGCCAGCAATTTCTTTGTCCAATTGTTTCAACTGCTCAGAAGAAAGCTTCATACCAAATACAAAATCTCTAGTGCGTGCAGTTTGGGAAATATTGGACATTTCATTTTTTTTCTATTTTTAGCGCCAGATGTTCCTACACTAAAATTTTGGGGGCATGAATGAAGTACTTAGGGTCAACTAATGCCACATATAAAATTTGGTTCAAATCGCTCCACTGGTTCTTGAAATAGAAATTTTCAGGGGAGCTCAAAAGTGATCCCATCCCCTGGAGACCCCAAATATGGACCTATCAACTTTCTTTGAACAACTTTTATTCTTGAACACCAGAGGAAGTTTCATACCAAATATCAAAGCATTCCCACCTGTGGTTCACGAGAAGAAGATTTTTAAAGAATTTCATCATATTTGGGCATAAGACCACGCCCAAAAAGGGCGAAGACCCCATTTGAACAAAACTAAAACAGAATACCCCCATATATGTTTCAATTTGGGCCATTGGTTTGTGAGGAGAAGATTGTTTTTCACATTGGCCTCTCAATTCGGGAAATAAAAATTTTGTGTGGGACACAAAACTTGGATCTTCCCGTAGTGAGTTCAAATATTGACCTAGAAACTTTCGTTGGACAAATTGGAATTTTGGGTACCAAAAGAGGTTGCATATCAAATATCAAAGCACTCTGATCTGTGGTTAAGGAAACCAAGTTGTACAAAAGGAATGCAGGTATTTAGGCATCAAGGATCAGAACCAAAGAGACAAAAAAATTTTTAATGTACTACTTACTTATTGGTGTTTAAGGTCACATATTTATGCACAATCGCTAATCGTGACCACAACATGGAGATAAAGTCAAGTTTCGTAAATCGTTTATACCCATGTTGCCCATTTTATAGAACTTCCACCCCAAGCATTGGTGACTGGGTCCTATTTTACCAGTGTAACAAAACTTGTTTACCACAGTAAACAAGCACTGCTGCACTTCCCAGAGTTCCCACGGGGGAGTAAAAGTGTATGTTAACCCTAATAATTTTGGATACTAAATATAATTTTTTAGTCTTCTGTGATTTGAGAATAAATGGGGAATGGGAAGGCTATGGGTATTGAATTTGTTTCTATTTTTTGCTCCTGGGGTTCCCACTGGGCACAAAAAATGCCCCCTGAACAAACTTGGATCACACCTCCCTAAGAATGAATACACCAAATATCAAAAGATTCTGACTGCTGTGTCTGAAGAAAGAGATTTTTAAAGAATATTCCTCATATTGAACAAAGTTACAATTTGTGTTAACCCTAATAATTTTGGATACTAAATATAATTTTTTAGTGTTCTGTGATTTGAGAATAAATGGGGAATGGGAAGGCTATGTGTATTTGAATTTGTTACTATTTTTTGCTCCTGGGGTTCCCACTGGGCACATATAAAAAGTAGGGAGCCCAAATATGAACCCAGGGACTTGGCTTGAAAAAACCTGAATCTCCCTTCCCTAAGGATGCTGTATACCAAATATCAAAAGATTCTGACTGTTGGATCTGGAGAAGAAGATTTTTAAAGAATATCCCTCATATTGCTCTAATTTGAACATTTGGGTTCCTGTTGAGTACCCAAATATGGACCCAGGGGTTAAATTTCAACAACCATGTGAATCAATCTTCCATAGATGTTATATGTGAAATCTGAAAGCTTTTGGAGCAGTGGTTGGGGAGAAAAAGATTATTTTATATTTTTCCCATTACCTTCAGTGTTAAATAATGCTGACTCAGCATTTTTTCAAAGTCCCAAAACTGTACCTTAGGACAAAACCGATAATGATTTTTTTTTTGCCATTACTTTCTATTGGTCCTAAGGAAGCTTCACACCATATAAAATGTTTCAGTGACGCGCAGTTTTGGAGATATGGGCGTTTGAATTTTTGCTATTTTTAGCTCCTGAGGTTCCCACAGGGCAGCGGGAAAAATATTTTTGGCATGAATCAAGTACTTAGAACCCAATAATACCTCATAGCAAATTTGGTTCAAATCGGCCTCTTGGTTCGGAAAATAGAAATTTTGGGCGGGGCACAAAATGGGGATCCTCCCATAGCGAGCTCAAATATTGACCGAGAAAATTTCTTTGAACAAACTTCAATCTTCAGTACCAAAGGAGCTTACATACCAAATATCACTGCATTCTGACTGGTGGTTCATAAGAAGATTTCAGGAGAAATTGATGCTTTTGGGGCATCACCCCCACCCCAGTGAGGGCATCAAGTTCATTTTAACAAACTGGAAAGAGGATATCCCCAAAATATTGTATGTCAAATTTCTTTGGGTTTGGGCTAGTGGTTTTGAAGGAGAAGACCGAGTCGCGAGAGTTAACGGACGACGGACGCCAAGTGATGGCAAAAGCTCACACTGACTTTCAGTCAGGAGAGCTAATAAAGATACATGAATAATCGAAATCAAAATTAAATTCGAAATTTTATAAAAAAAATTTCGAAATTTAAAAAAAAAAATGCCTAAGTTCCCAAAGGGAACATTATGAGCCCAAGGGCATCCCGATAGAGCCTGAGTGTGGACAAAATCCAAATATTATGAGCTACACTACCGGAATAATAATCAATGTATCCTTCAGTAATTGAATTCTACTGTAATATAAAATAAAATACTACATATGAAAGGTTCATGGAAGGATAGGGAAGGAATACTTAACAAACAGTGGATTAATCATTAGCAAGAATGATGACGTCAGGCATATGTCCCGAAAATGGGAAAAGTTAAAAAATTTATAGTAATTTATATATTTTTTATACTTACCAATGACCCAGACTTACCTGGTGCAAACTCCACAAAAACCAGGGCCAAACACAAATTTTGCCCCCCAATCCCCAAAATTTGCATCCAAAACGAAAAGAAATCATGTCCTAAAGGACCTCCATAGTACGACTCTACTGCGCATGCGCAGTGACGCAGTCGTCCCGAAATTGGCGCCAAATATCATTCTTACTGGCAGTGCCTGGTCAGCGCTATGTACTCAGCGGGGAGGCAAGAGTTCCCAACTCAGGGAGGGCCATCCCCGTCTGGGTCATTGGTAAGTATAAAAAATATATAAATTACTATAAATTTTTTAACATTTTTATACTGTACCAATGACCCAGACTTAGCTGAATAGTAAACAGGCTGGAGGGCCTAGGACATAGAGGAAAATCCAATAAGCTCAATTATATAATAAAGAGGTAACCCCTTAAGGAGAAAAGGAGTATTAGGCTTTACATGTATCTTTCTTATTTAATATTAAATTAGAAAGATACACTACCCTTAATAATTGAGCACAATAACATTCATGTTCTCTATTAACATCCAGTATAACCCTTATACTAATTATTTTTAAAGCAAGCCAATAAATAAAGTAGTCCAGAGAATTGAGACTCTTTATAATCATTTAAAAGTGTCCGAGTATTGTATATTAAAGCCCGTTTGACACTTGACATATACAAATGCTTCACACCGAGCTACACTTTAAAAATAAGACATGAATGAAATTAAACATTAATATTACACTTTAAAACCATCCCGGAAGCGACTCAGAAATACTGTCTTGGAGGAGGCATTCCCTTGCTTTTCACTATAAAGCAGGTGACCTAAGGGAACACCCGCCCCCCCCCCCTTCCCCTTGCCCTGGGTCAAATAGCCCAGAGCGAAGAGGGCAGCCGGACGGAAAGCCTGCATAACTATAGTTGCAACTGTTTAGTGGACGACATTCTGAGCAACAGATAACGGACCTAAACAATGCAGGTCTCCAGAAATGGACTCAATATTTCTGAGATAAAAATTAGTAAATGTGGAAGGCTGAGACCAATAAGCAGCCTTCATTAAATCTGTAATAGCAACACTATTAGCATAAGCCCAGGAAGTAGAAAGAGCTCTTACTTCATGAGCAGAAATCTTAAGCACAGACTGCTGAGAAGAAGATAAATCTTCATACGCAGTACGGATAGTTAACTGAATCCATCTAGCAATAGAATGGACTGAAATGTCCTTTCTATTAGGCATCAAAGACAGAAAGAAACGTTTCCGTCCCTTTCTGATGAACTGAGATCTCTGTTTATAGATGCGTAGTGCTCTAACAGGACAGAGTAAAGGCCTACGCCCGTCTGAAGACGGAAGAGCCTTAATAACAATAGGTTCCGGATATTTATTAGGAGCCTGATTCTTAGCTAAAAAACCGACATTAGTAGTGAAGGTGATAGTGTTCCCAACACTACGATAATGAGAATCATCCACCGATAGTGCATGAAGCTCACTGACTCTTCTGGCAGAAGAGAAAGCTAAGAGAAAAGCTGTCTTATAAGATAAGAATTTGAAATCTACTGTCCCAAGAGGTTCAAATGGCTTTTCCTTCAATTTAAGGAGAACCCAAGCTAAATTCCACTTAGGAATTAATCTAAGAGTTCTGGGTCTATTTATCGAAAAGTTTCTAACCAATTTCGATAAAGAGACATTAGATCCAATTTGTAAACTATCATGATGTGCATAGGTATCAGATAACATAGATCTATAACCCTTAATAGTAACAGGCTGCAGTTTGATTTCGTCAAACAAGTATACTAGAAAGTTTGCAATGTCTGGTATAGAGGGATCAAATATATCAACAGAATGATCCCTACACCAACGACGGAAAACCTTCCACTTAGCCGCATAGTTTAGCGAAGAGGAGGTCCTCCTACAGTTAGAAATCGCGTCCACTGCTCGTCCTGTAAAGTGCTTGCCATGCAAGAAGGACCGCACAACGGAAAAACGTGAAGGTTGAGACCTTGCGGGTTGTGATGGAGTTGGCGCGATTTCCCCTGCGAAAGAAGATCCTCTCGTGGAGGAAGCTTCCGCGGTAGGTCCCACAACAGACACCTGAGTAGATTTATCCACGGTCTCTGTGGCGACAGAGATGCTACCAACAGAATCTTGCATTGAGATTGTTTTATCTTTAGCAATACTTGTTGAATTAACGGCGCTGGAGGATACGCATATCCTATCATTCCGTCCCAAGGGATCGACAGAGCGTCTACTGCAAATGCTCTTGGATCCGGACACGGGGACACATACGTCTGCAACTGATTGTTGAGATGTGTCGCAAATAAGTCTATCATTGGCCGTTCCCATTGGTAGCAAATCAGATTGAATACTTGTTTGTTGAGAGTCCACTCCGACGGCAACAAGCGACCCTTTCGTGAAAGGGAGTCTGCTAGCACATTCAGACGACCCGGTATGTGACGGACCGAAAGAAGAACGTGATGTTCCAACGCAAACAGAAGGATTCTTTCCGTTAGATTGAACAACGGAACTGAATGAGTGCCTCCCTGATTCTGTATATACGCCACTACTGTCGTATTGTCGGATAGGATTTGGACATGAGCATCGTGAATAATGTCCATCCAGTGACGTAACGCAAGCCAAATTGACATCATTTCCTTGATGTTTATGTGCTTGCACAGGAATTGCGGATCCCAAAGACCCTGGCATCTCGAATCCGTTGGGATTAATGATGCACCCCAACCTGTTTGACTGGCATCCGTCATAATGGTAAAACTCGGATCCGGCAACTGCAGCGGAACTCCTTGAGTTAACCACTGAATGTTTGCCCAAGTCTGAATCTCTTGTTTCACTTGATCTGACAAGAGAACGTCTACATCGAGCGAATGAATTTTCACACTCCAATTCTGAGTCAGGAAAATTTGAAGAGGCCGAGTGCGTAGCCGTCCCATCGGAATGAGATCCGCGGCGGCTCCGCACAGCCCTATCAGTCTCATAAATTCTCTCGCCGTGACTTTGTCTGCATTCAGACAATAGCGAGCGTAACAACTGACTAATTTCGCTCTGGTTAACGGCAGACGAACGAGATTGTTGTGCGTCTCGAAGCTCATTCCCAGATGAGTGAATGACTTGGATGGCACCAGATCCGACTTCTCCTCGTTTACTATGAAACCGAGACGTCGGAGCAATAGAAGAAGATTCTGAACATCGTTCTGAAGCGTTCACTCGTTGCCGTACCTCTGAAGAATGTCGTCCAGGTAGGCCGACGTTACCGCAGACGAATGAGCTCGGAAGTAGATCATTACCGAGTTCATTACCCGAGTGAAAGCCCAGGGTGCTAGATTCAATCCGAAGCACATGGCCTGGAACTGATACACCACTCCTAGGACTGCGAAGCGTAGATACTTTCGGAATGTCGGATGTACCATGACGTGAAAGTACGCATCTTTGAGATCTATGCTCGTTGCATAATCGTTCACCCGAATACTCACTCTGACCGATCGAATCGTCTCCATATAAAACTTCGGAGCGACGATCAGCTTGTTTATCCAGCTCAAATCTATGACTGGACGGAACGAGCCGTCTGGTTTCGGAACCAGAAACAGATGGCTGTAGAATCCCAGCGATTCCTGGTTTTCTACGACCTCTACCGCGTTCTTCATTAAAAGAGACTGCACCTCTGATACCAGAGCGTCTCTTTTCTGAGGATTTGACGGAAGATGAGTCCACTTTGGACTTCGAGTTAATGGAGGCTTTCGTTTGAAGGATATCTTTAGACCTTCCGAAGTCACTCCTCTCACCCACGGGTCGTCCGTAATCGATGCCCACTCTTGAGAAAAACTCGACAACCTTCCGCCAACCGGAACGCGATAGAGGTTTAAGCCATCACCTCCTGGATCTGCGAGGCCTGCGGTAGGAGAAACCACGTCTTCCACGACCCGCACCTCGCCTCGTCGACCTCGGGGCGTCCGACCAATTGTCCCGGCCTGAAGGACGTCCCGAACGAGAGTCGCTATCCTGACGGTCTCTCGAATAAGAGCCAGAGGACGCACCGGAACCTCTATAGGAACCTCTCTTGGGCGCATAAGACCCAGAAGTGCCCGCCTTATTCGTGTCTGCTGTATCCGACCTTTTAGGAGCGGATCTGAACAACAGAGAATCACTAGCTTTCTTTTTAATATTATCATAAATAGCGGAAAGCTTGCCGTCAAAGAGAAGATCTCCTGAGACCGAAGCGACTCTAAGAGAGTTCTTCACCTTAGAATCCACTAGTGTGGATGTAGCCAGGGCTGCGTCACGTCTAACCAACTCCAGATTTGCCACTGAAAGGGCGGAGTTACACGTGGAATAAGCTACTGCCCTTGAAAGAAGTCTTAAGGAGGATTGTATATCCTGAAACTCTTCCCCTTGAAGGCGCAGTGATAACGCCTTAGTAAGGTGATCTGCGTAAGATAAGGCATCTAAATTGGCTCTGTTAGACGCAATAGCTGTTTCCAACACTGCGGTTGGAATAGAAGCTGACGACGGTAATGATAGCTCTAAGTCTTCCGCCTCGTCGTCCATACGCAGAGGAACTCTCGGTATACCCTGACCTGCCGTGTCGAATTTATTCCTTGCATTAATGAAAGGCAGGTTGAGAGTATTTGCGGACAAGAAACCTGCTTTCCCCGTCCTGGAAGCAAGTTTAAAAATAGCGTCGTTCAATAATTCAAATGTTCTTGCAACATTATTGGACTGCGACGGAAACTCGGGAGCGATGTCCCTGAACCGCTCAAAAAATTCAGAGTCCAATGACGCTATAATTCTCCTGTCCGGAAGCGCAGCAGTCTGGCCCGACGGAACAACTTGAGGAAGAAAGTGCCGGATGAAGTCCACGGCAGCTTTATGTTGTTCCGAAAGGGATAGCTCCAATTCATCCGTATCCCTTTCACCATCCGGTCGGACCTCCCGATGTTCCCGGTCGTCCGCCCCCGATGCTTCGGCGGAGCGTACCGACCCAGCGCCGTCGGATAATTCTTGATCCGACACCGTTTCTGTCGGCTGCTGGGATGCTGCGATAAGCTGTGCTATCTGCACTAGAATGTCCGACGTCGAGACCTGCGGAGGAGCGGTCTTTCGCTGCTTCGCCGAGGGCAGCTCCGCATCAGATGGCTCCCGCATACTTTTCCTATGCGAACGTCCGGAGTCCATCGGTCTCGAATCCCTGGCTGCCGGATGGTGTGACCTGGTCGCCGAAGAATCCTTCATCGGCGAAGCTGGCAAAATATCGGCGGTCACGCAGCCAAGGTGCGGTCGTGTGCGCCGACGAGAAGAGGAAGCCTTAACAGTCTCTGCGGACTGCTTATACAACGGAGCGTCCCGAGCGACGGACGTATGCTCCGCTAAAGACACATTTTGTACCACAACATCTGGTCCCAGATGTTGTTGTACGAGAGAGGGGCCTCTCTCGCTCACGGCCCGGCTGGACCTGGACGAGCTAGGAACCGGACTAAAAGGCTTCCTCCGTTCTCGTTCACTATCTGCCGTCACTGGGTGTGCATCTATTATTTTTATAGTGCTCGCATCACCCAAAATTTCCTCTTGGACCGCATCGGACGAACCCGGCTGCCGAACCATTCGGTGAATGGACGCTACACCGGGCGAGCTAGCGGACGACATTTGTCTAATCTCCATGAGCACTTTTGCCACTAGCTCTGAATTTATTTGTGACGACGGACGCACACTTGAAGAAGATAACATGGAAACATCACCCTGTTCTGGTTCCTCTGAAATAGAAACTGAGAGAGTAGAGTGACCTTGTGGAGAAAGAGCCGGCATCGCTCTTTCTCCAGAAACAACATATCGTGACACACGTTTCCAATGTTTCTCATCCCAATGTTCACATATAGGACAGGGATTAATGCGAGAACACTGACTACAATTAATACAATGATCATGAAAGTCAGAGGAAGATTTCTTCCTATTACAATTTGAACAAAGTCCCTTCATTGTGAAAGAACAACAATAAGTCCTAGTTACTCGCAAAAACCCCTGACACAAAGATACATAATAACATGATCCATTAATAAATGAAAAAACAATTGCAAAACAAAATAATTTTGAAAAAATATTTTTTCAGAGAAGCCCAAGTTGCTGAAAAGTAACGTTGAGCCCCGATGGATCCGATGGCAAAGAGTGGTCAAAAATTTTAAAATTATATAAAATAATTAATGAGACACTTTCGGATAATATAAATGTATCTTATAATGAGATAAACTACCACAAAGGCAAACAGCCCCCCTCAAAAAAGGCTGTTGCCAATGAAAACAAACAGTGTAAACACACTAGAAAACATGACTCCAGGCACTGAAAAAACTGGCCCGGAATCAGTCATCAATTACACTCTATCTGATGCAAAACAGAGACTCCCTGGGGAGAATCTACAGAACATCAGATGGAAGATGCAGAACACAAACGTTATACACCCATGGGTGAAAACGTAACTATGGGGAAAATAACAGAAAACATTCTGTAACCAAGCAACTCTCCCAGGGAATTTTAGAAATGAAACTTCTCAAAAATATGCCAAAAGCATGGGAGAATTGCAAGGGGGGACTTTAGAAGGCTAGGGGAGAGGAAACACTGAATAAGCAGTGGAACAATTAGCAAGAATGACAACAAGAGGCCCATGCCTCGAAAATAGGCAACTTAACATAATTTCAACAAAAAATTTTAAGTACAGCCCTGATTATTTTTGCCACTTCTTTTTTCCTCTCCTCCTTCTATCCTCCTTAGAATCACATTTTCTCCAAAAATTACGTGTCTGGCATCCTTTAAACTGAGATTTACAAGCACAAAGATCAGTGAGATGTTGACTGATGAAGGGCCAAACAGAGAATGATATTTGGCGCCAATTTCGGGACGACTGCGTCACTGCGCATGCGCAGTAGAGTCGTACTATGGAGGTCCTTTAGGACATGATTTCTTTTTGTTTTGGATGCAAATTTTGGGGATTGGGGGGCAAAATTTGTGTTTGGCCCTGGTTTTTGTGGAGTTAGCACCAGCTAAGTCTGGGTCATTGGTACAGTATAAAAATATGAAATAATTTTTATAATTATTTTTAAGTTACAGCCCTGAACATATGAAACCACTGTTGTTCACTTCCATCATCCCTTAACAGCATTGGATCCACCAATTCTTGCATTGATTTGGGTCTGGCATCCTCAAAAAAGGAGATTTTAAAGCACAGATGTCAGATCATTGTTACTGACTTTAGGGCCAAACAAAGAATGATGTTGTTGCCAATTCCGATCTCTTCCTGACCACTACGCATACGCAGATGGTAGAAGTATGGAGGGCCAGATAGGACTTTTCATTTTCGGTTTTGTATGCAAATTTTGGGGATTGGGGGGTTCAAAACAACTCATCATTATGAAGCAGCAGACCAAATATAAAATCAGTCCCTCTCATAGAAGCCAAGAAAACTTTGACGGAAGAAGTGTTTCGGACAGACTGACGACGGACGGACTGATGGATGGAGTCGAGCAGTTACTAGACCTGCTCTGCCGCTGGCAACGCAGGTAATAAAAATAACCAGTGCAATACCAAGGGTGGCTATGCACGCCACTCTCTCCCTCCCTCTCCCCCTCCCCCGCTGCCAAGCATTTATCCTTGTTGATATTGAATTAACAATATAGCAGGCCACCAAATGTGTCCATGGGACAATAATAACCCTGCTTTATGATAAACCTTTGTAAATATAAACTTTGTTTCAGGCTAATCTTAAATTTAACTGAGATGGATTTGGGCCATAACTCTGCCAAAATATATCGGATCAAGCCCACTATCAATCCTAACCTGTATTATGTGGTTATTTTCCTATGTATAAAATTCTGTTTCATTTTGTTCAGTCAAACAACAGTAATCGTCCGAAAACGACATTCAGGACGGACAGACAAGGTTACACTTAATGCTCCTTTGCCAAATTGGTAAGGGCATAAAAAACCAATGAGGGATCTTAAGCTGAGTTTGAATTCTTTTTGAGAATAGTATGGGCTGGAATTGACTATTATGTTCTTTGAATTAGATGAAATTTATCCTAAGACTGTACAGTTCACAGGGTTGGTTTGTCAGTTAATAATGACATTTTTTATAATCAGAAAGTGTTAGTCACACTTTCTGGTTATAAAACAATGAGTAACTGCCATATTAGACACTACATGTACATGAAAATGTACATGACTAAGGCTGTAGAAATACACAGGGTTAGTTGGTGATATGTTACAAAGGGTGCAGGATTCAAGGAACTAATGGAAATACATATGCTGTATTGTGGAATTTTTTTTGAAAGTGAATTCCAAAAATGAAAACATATTCTATTTTCAATTAATTTTTTTGTTTATTGTGAAACCCTGTTAATTGACTAGCCAATTTACCAAAAAAAACCATTCAATTAACATGAGGATTCAATTATCAGGACTTTGGTCATTTTCCTGTACTCTAGTGATAAAATGAGCACATGGAACGAGATATAATAGATTAAGTGTCCGTGCTGGTTGTAGTGAGGTCAAACAGGTCAACGAACATCAAGAAATCAGTAGCTGACAAAGTAATTTTTCATATATTGCAAGAATTTTAATTCAAACTAGAGGTACTGTGAGCAAACTCACAAAGTGATACCCCCCCCCCCCCCCCCCCCCCGTGCCTGAAATGTATAAGTTAGATTATCTCCCCTTGGAAATGTCAGAACGGAATTATATTGCTTCATGCACATCTTTATATGGAGTTCTTCCATTGTGTAGAGTTTCATGAAAATTCTTCAAACGGTTTAGGAGGAGTTGCGCTTACAAGGATGGACAGATGGTATAAGTTAGATTATCTCCCCTTGGAAATGTCGGAACGGAATTATATTGCTTCATGCACATCTTCATATGGAGTTCTTCCATTGTGTAAAGTTTCATGAAAATTCTTCAAACGGTTTAGGAGGAGTTGCGCTTACGAGGATGGACAGACGGTATAAGTTAGATTATCTCCCCTTGGAAATGTCAGAACGGAATTATATTGCTTCATGCACATCTTCATATGGCGTTCTTCCATTGTGTAAAGTTTAATGAAAATTCTTCAAACAGTTTAGGAAGAGTTGCGCTTACAAGGGTGGACAGATGGACAGATGGACGGGCAGGGTGATTCCTATATACCCCCCCAAACTTTGTTTGCGGGGGGTATAAAAACAGGAGTAAGGCCCCATAAAGTAGATATTGTTTCTCAGGTCCTTTTTTGTAAAATTGCATGTGGAGAGGTGTCTTTCTATTTTTTAATTATTTCTTTGGCATCAAAAGTACATGTTCTTGGTTTGTTTTAGGCTTCATAATCCACAGAATAGCATGGGTGGCGGAGTATATCGGCCCTTGAGTGCAAGAAGGTTTTGCAATGCTAAAGCATTGCAGAGCCTTGTTGCACTCAAGGGACAAATTTATCAATTTTATCAACTTGGGTAAAATATCAGACATAAACCATTTAATTTTTATTTTTTAAAATTTGCATTGGTTATAAAAAGAGAGCATGCGGCAGCCAAAATGACCATGCAGGAGGGCCTGAGAAACACATTTTTAACTTTTTAGGCCTTAACTCTGTGGACTATAGTGCAATTAACAGAGCAAATTTGTACCGAAAGTATGGCAAATAATTTGGTGTTTGGAAGTTTTATTCAGTTAACAGGGTTATTCAATTAAGAGATATCCAATGAAGTGCATTTCACTGTACATGTACTTTCATTACAAATGTGGGCCAAGTATTTTGAGTGGATCCAGACTGGAAGACGACCTGTTCAAAATTTTTGGTGAACTTCTCTGCACCACAACACTGTAAAATCTCACCTCTTGAAAAAGTAATGTTAAAATGTTAGGCCTCACAAAGCAGAACTTCTGCTTCTCAGGTCGTCTTTTATAAAATTGCATGTGGGCAGGCATTTTTATATTTATTTTTTTTTTTTTTTATTATTTCTTTGCCATCAAAAGTTCATGTTCCTGTTTCATGTTTTACGGCTCATAATGTAAAGAATAGCTGTTTGGTGGTGTATTCTGTCCCTTGAGTGCAAGAAGGCTTTGCAATGCTAAAGCAATGCAAAGTTTTCTTGCACTCAAGGGACAATTTTATCAATTTTATTAACTTGGGTAAAATATCAGACATAAACAATTTAATTTTTATTTTTTTAGGTTTGCATTGGTTATAAAAAGAAAGCATGTGGCAGCTAAAAGGACCATGCAGGAGGGCTTGAGAAACATATTTTCAGCTTTTTTTAGGCCTTACATCTCAGGTGTTACTGTCTTTGAACTGTCCTTTCCTTGATTTCTTTACTTCTCATTTGTTTCTTGTCAATTTGACTATGACCCACTGGCTTAGTGGTCTTCAAATGCCATTTTATCTGAATTGTAATCTTTTATGGAATATATTTATGACTCCGAAGCAAATAAATGTGGGAAACCATGACAACTGGACAAGATGTAGAGCCAGTGTTCTTCAAATTGTCATTGTCAGAGGATGACATTCTAATAACAGAATACAGAACCTCAGAATGTCTGAATAGTTTTGCCATATTTGAGTTATAAAATCTTCATCCACTGGTGTAAATGTTGTGAACAGATATATCTTGATTTGATCGACCAAGAGAGATTTGGCACTCACAGTAAAGGATCACAGCTCTAGCATAAAGTTCCCTTCAATAAGCTGTTATACACAAATATGTGATTGGTGACACACTGTTGGAAGCTTGTCTCCACATAAAGCACTGCATTCTTGAGCATTTTTGCATCAGGTGAAGCTGTGTACACAAGGGGTCCCAAGAAGCCTTAACCCTTTACCTAATATGGAAGGCAGATGACGCTTGCAAAAAAAATTCTTGAATAACTAATTTTTTTCATTTTTTGTCTCAAAAACATAGGTTATGGCCCATCGTTGGAATGAGCTCATAACCTATGTTTTTGAGACAAAAAATGAAAAATTAATTGGCAATTTTTTAGAATAGCGCTGGCCGGTTTTGAGCATTAAGTTGGGTAAAGGGTTAATCGATCAGCTGTGAAAGTTGCTTAGAAAAGGATTTAAGGTCAGATTCAGCATCTTTGACTAGTTAACACTGCAGAGGAATAAAGTTGGGTGATTTTCTTTTTCTGCTTTAAAATGAGTTTTGTAGGCTTTCTTGTCATTTTGTGCAAAACTTTTTCAACCAAATTAACCAGGGTGGGAGTGGGAAAGCAATGTGAATGGGATTTTTCCCGATAAATCACATGAAAGCCCTTAAAGTTCATTTTAAAGCAAAAACAAAATATCATCCTTTGGACCTCAACCTCACTACCACACCCCCCTCCTCCCCCCCAATTCCATAAGTTTGTTGCAGGGAAAAAACTGCATGTGTCAGTATGACACATATGCCCTTGCGGGCAAAAAAAAAGTCTGGAAAACTGATTTTCTGAGTTTTCACATCACAAACTAAGTTCAAGGTAAAAATCATCCACCCATACCAAACTCGAACTTGATTTGTAGGTATCCATGGCAAAGCCACATACAGAAGTTAGCCAATTATCTCAATGTATGGTGAAAAAATTCTGGAAAACGTTTATTTCAGGATAATGGAAAGATGGAATGACGGACAAGGGTAACGCTATATGCCCTGGCCATTTTATTACAGGGGCACAAAAATCACCCTCTAACCTCCCCCTCCACCAGGGTTCAGTGGAGTAAATTTTTGGGTGCATAAAATCACTCAAACTCCTTCAAAATCCATTTTAAAGCAAGAAAAGAATCACCAAATGGACCCTTTTCCCCACCCCCAAGGGCCTCTAACTATATTTGACCATAACTGGCCCTGTCACCCATGGCAGAATGCATTTAAATAAATGAATAGACAATTCTCCATTGCATTCCATGTTTAATTTCAAAACCCTCTCCTCATATTGCACTAAGTTGAAAGGCTCCCATAGGGAGACAAAATATGAACCCAGGGACTTCAATGGAACATGGATGAATCTACACCCCCCCCCCCCCCCCCTGCCCCTCCCCCTCCCCCAAACAAAGGATGTTACATACAAAATATCAAAAGATTCTGATTGGTGATTCTGAAGAAGATTTTTTTAATTTAACAAAAAAAAATTTCTTTGTTCTAACAGTGTTATAAACCTTGTCCTCTCCCTTGTGAGCCCGACTACATTATACGAACAATCTTGATTTGACATATGATAAGGCACATGCATATGAAAATAAATTAAATTCAATCCAATAGTTTTTGAGAAGTGAATGATGTAAATGTTATGCCAGATGGACAAAGGGTCATATATTGGACAGAAAGTGATCAGTAAAGCTCCCGTTGACCTTCACTTAGGTGAGCTAAGAATTTTAACTCTTTGCACCCAGGTGACGATATTCCTACCAAGGACATAATTTCCTTACCACTGAAATATCATTCCTGCACATTTAATCAAATTTTCATCATGAAAATTGCATGGATTTTTCACCAATGATTTCTTGAATTAAATTTAGATGAATTTTCCATGAAATCCAGTCAGGGCTGAAGTGACGCTTCACTGCGGTCATGACAAGATTTGATGAAAAATATCTTGAAAATACTCAGTGGGTTAAGAGTAAAATCCAGCTTTATTGTTTACTCACTGTTTGTTTCAAAACGTAACTTAAGATCTATTTATCTCATAACCAGCCTTCCATAATGCAAATAACAAGTCTGAGATACAGGTTTGCTGTATAACCTTTCTAGGCTAATAAACTCCCCTCATAGTTTTGATACTGAAGACATTTATGCTCTATACTGCAGATGGTGTGACATCACAAACAACCCTCCCACCAAGGTGCTATGAAGCAATGCTATTATCATTGTGAAAAGTTAAAAAATTTATAGTAATTTATATATTTTTTATACTTACCAATGACCCAGACATAGCTGGTGCTAACTCTTAAAATATAGGGCCAAACACAAATTTTGCCCCCCAATCCCCAAAATTTGCATCTAAAACTAAAGAAAACATGTCCTGAAAGGCCCTCCACACTTCGCCCCTACTGCGCATGCGCAGTGTCAAGGACGTTCCGAAATTGGCGCCATTTATCATTCTAATAACCAGTGACTGGTAAGCGCTATGTACTCAGCGGGGAGGCAAGAGTTCCCAACTCCTGGGAGGGCCATCCCCGTCTGGGTCATTGGTAAGTATAAAAAATATATAAATTACTATAAATTTTTTAACATTTTTATACTGTACCAATGACCCAGACATAGCTGAATAGTAAAAAGGCTGGAGGGCCAAGGACATAGAGCAAAATGGAATACGCTCAATAAAATAAAATAGAGTCATCCCCTGTAGGGAAAAGAAGTAATAGGCCTTATATGTATCTTTCTTATTTATGATAAATTAGAAAGATACAACACCTTCCAAAAATTGAGCTTCATACATCCATGTACTCTATTAATATCCAATAATCCTTATACTAATAATTTTTAAAGTAAGCCAATAATAAAGTAAGTCTAGAGAATAGAGACTCTTATACTCCTAAAAGTGTGTGAGAATTGCATAATCATGTCCGTTGACATATGCAATATTCAAAAGCTATACTTTAAAAACTAAGACTTGAATGAATTTTATAAACTTAAACTTCTCACTAACAACCATCCCAATAACAGCTCAGAATTACTAACTCCGGAGGAGGTATCCCCTTGTTTTCATAGTAAAAACAGGTGACCCAAGGGAACACCCTCCCCCCCCCCCCTTTTCTTGCCCTGGGTCAAATAGCCCAGAGCGAAGAGGGCAGCCGAACGGAGACACTGCCGAAACAGACAGCCTACCTAGCTATAGTAGCAACTGTTAAGTGAATGACATTCTGAGCAGTAGATAATAGACCTAACAATAGAGGCCTCCAGAAATGGACTCGATATTTCTGAGATAAAATTCATGAATGGATGGCTGAGCGCATTAAGCAGCCTTCAAAAATCTATAATAGCAACACTATTAATGTAAGCCCAAGAAGTAGAAGAACTCTTACTTCATGAGCCGAAATCTTAAGCACAACTGCTAAGCCAATGATATACCATAAGCAGTACGCTAGTTAATAGAATCCATTAACAATAAAATGGAGCGTAACGTCCTTCTACTAGACATCAAAGACAGAAGAAGCTTACGCCCTTGTAATAAACAGATATCTGTTTATAAATACATAAACTGTACCCGGAAAGAGTAAAGGCCTATGCCCATACGAAGACGGAAGGACCTTAAAATAATAGGTTCCGGATAATAGGAGCCTAACTCTTATGCAACAATCCAACCTAAATAGTAACGGAAGTATTGATTCCGAAACTATGAAAGTGAAAATCATCCATTGATAGTGCATGAAACTCACTGACTCTACAGTAAAAGAGAAACCAACAGAATTACTGTCTAAAAGGTCAGAATTTGAAAACTACTGTTTCCAGAGGCTCAAATGATTACTTAGCTAAATAAGAACCAAAGTTAAAATCCGTATAGGAATTTAATCTAAAGATTCTAAGTCTATTTATCAAAAAGTTACTAACTGACTTAGATAAAGAGACAAAAGACTCAATTGTAAACTATCGTAGAGTGCATAGGTATGAGGTAACATAAACCTATAACCTAAATAACAACAGGCTGCAGTAGATCTTGTGAAACAAGTATACTAAAAAATAGCAATGAGAAGTATGGAGGGATCAACCATATGAACATAATGATCCCTACACCACGACGGAAGAGCCTCCACTTTAGTCGCATAGAATAGCGAAGAAGAGGATCTCCTATAGTAAGAAATCGCGTCCAAAGCTCGTCCAGTACAGTGCTTACAATGCTATACGGACCACACAACGGAATACATGAAGGTTGCGACCTTGCTGGTTGTGATAAAGATGACACGATTTACCCAGTGAAAAAAGATCCTCACATAGAGGAAGATTTCACGTTAAGATCCACAGTAGACAAGAGAGTAAATTACTCATGATCTCTGTGAAGATAGAGATGCTATCAACAGAAATGTATTGTGGTTGTTTATCTTAGCAATACCTGCTAAAACAACAGCGCCGGAGGATACGCGTATCCTATCATTCCGTCCTATAGATCAATAGAGCGTTAACCGTATTAGCTCAGAGATCTGGACAAGCCAACACATACGTCTGCAATATATTAGCAAGCTGTGTCATAAATAAAACATCATTGGGCGCTCCCATAGATAGCAAATCTGAATGAATACTTGTTTGTTGAGAGTCCATTCTGACAGCAACAAGCGACCCGTAAGAGAACGGAAGTGCGATAAAACAATCAGACGACCCAGAATATGACGGACCAAAACTGAACTTGGTGTACTATAACCAACAGACGGATTCTTTCCATTAAATTGAATAACGGAAACGAAAGAGTGCCTCCCTGGTTCCGGAGATACGCCACTACTGTCGAATTAAAGGACAGGAATTTGGGCATGCGTTTCTGAATAATGTTCATGCAATGACATAAAGCAAGCCTAAAAAACATTATTCCGCGGAAGTTAAACTGATAGCTAAAAGACTGCGGAACCCAAAGACCCTGGCACTTCGAATCCGTAGGGATCAGTATATATCCCAATCTGTTTGACTGGCAACCGTCATAACAGCCACACTCGGGTCCGGCAACTGCGGCGGCACTCTCTGAGTCAACCACCGAATGTTTGCCCCAGTCTGAATCTCTTGTAACACTAGATAGACAAGAGAATGTATAAATCAAGCAATTCATGGATTGCCGGAATGTTGCCGTCGAAGAGAAGCTCCTCCGAGAACGAAGCGACTCTGAGAGAGTTCTTAACCTACTATCCACGCGTGGATGTAGCTAGGGCTGGATCACGTCTAACCAACTCCAATCAGCCACTGAAGGGCGGAGTTATACGTGAACAAACTACTGCCCTCAAAAGAAATTACATTGAGAATAATATCCCGTAAATCTTTTCTTGAAGACGTAATGATAACGCCTCAGTAAGGCGGATTACGTATAATAAAGCGTCTAAGTTAAGTCTACTATACATAATGTCGTTCCCAACATTGAAATTGGAAAAGACATAAACGGCGAAAAAGAATATATATGCAGTCTTTAATCACACCGTCTAGACGCGTATGAACTCTCGGTATGCCCTGCTCTGCCAAAATAAACTATATGTAAAAAAGATAAAATGGCAGAAATGAGCCACGCGGACAAGAAACTAAACTATCATGCTTAGTAGCAGGCTTGTATATATATATAAATATATAGCGTCGAAAAATAAAACACATGTTGTAATGACAATATTGGACTGCGTCGGTAAGTCAGGGACAAAGTCCCTGTACCGATCGAAAAATCCGAGTCCAATGACGCTATAAGTCTCTTATCCAAGATCGCAGCAATGAAGTCCGAAAAATAATCACTGGAAGAAATGCCAGAAGATATGAAAGGCATCTTCCGATACTACTAAAGGGAAAACTCGAAATCTTTCGATTCCCTTTCGCCATCCTGTCGGACCCTATAAAGCGTTCGGTCGTCCGTAGCTTGATGCAACCGCGGACCGCACCGACCCAGCGCCGTCGGATAATTCCTGATTCGACCGAGAAACTGTCAATTGCTGGGATGCTGCGAAACAACTGTGCTAACTCGGATAGCACGTCCGTCACTGAGGCCTGAGGAGCAGCGGTCTTACGATGCATTGCCGCAGGAAGCTCCGAGATCGTTACCCCGTGCATACTTCCAATATGCGAGCGAACGGAGTGTATAGGCCTCGTGTCCCTTGGCTACCGGATGGCGCGACCTATTCGCTGTGGAATCACTGAATGCCGAAACTGATCGGATACTCGAGGTCACGTAGCCAATGTGCGGTCGTGTGCCCTGCTGTGAGGATGAGGAAGCATTAAAGACAGTCTCTCGGACTGTCAATATAACGGAGCGTCCCGAGCAACGGACATATGCTCCGAATGTAAAATATCTGAACCACAACATGCGGTCCCCTATGTTGTTGGCTTCCTCCGATCTGTTCTCAATCTGCCGTCACTGGGTGATTACTAAAGTAATTAAAGTGCTCGCATCACCCAAATCTCCTTCCTAGACCGCAACGGACGAACCCGGCAGCCGAACCATTCGATGAATGTACGCTGCACCGGGTGAGCTAGCGAATGTCACTCCGTAAGCGATAGACATATTCCATGAGCACTTATTGCCGCTAACTCTTCATTAACTATGACGACAGAGGCACACTTTTGAAAGACATCTCCATAATTCTTCGAACAAGAAACCAGAAATGCTTGGATAGCAAGCATAAAATAATAATATATATAGCGTCGTTCAATAATTCGAAAGTTTGTGTGACATTATTGGACCATGTCGGAACTGAGGGACGATGTCCCTGAACCGAACCAAAAATTTCTAAGTCCACCGACGCTATCAGTTTCTTATCCGGCATCGCAGCATATTTTGTTCCGAAAGGGAAAGCTTGAAATCCTCCGAATCCCTTTCGGTATCCCGTCGGACCGGATGAAACTTTCGGACGTCCGTACCCGCTTCCGCGGAGCGTCCCGACCCAGCATCGTCGGATAAAATATATGCGACAGATTCAGTTGATGCTGGGATGCTGCGATAAACTGTGCTATTAAGGAAAGCACATCCGTTCCCGAGGCCTGTGCAGTAGCGGACTTACGATGCATTGCCGCTGGAAGCTCCGTGTACGTTGACTCCCGCACACTTCCTATGCGAACGTCCGGAGTCTGCAGGCCTCGAGTCCCCGGCTACCGACCCAGCGCTGTCGGATAATTCTCGATCCGACACCGTTTCTGTCGGCTGCTGGGATGCTGCGATAAGCTGTGCTATGTGCACAAGAATGTCCGGCGTCGAGACCTGCGGAGGCGCAGTCTATCGCTGCTTCGCCGGGGGCAGCTCCGCATCAGATGGCTCCCGCATACTTCCTATGCGAACGTCCGGAGTCCATCGGTCTCGAATCCCTGGCTGCCGGATGGTGTGACCTGGTCGCCGAAGAATCCTTGATCGGCGAAGCTGGTAATATATCGGCGGTCACGCAGCCAAGGTGCGGTCGTGTGCGCTGACGAGAAGAGGAAGCCTTAGCAGTCTCAGCGGACTGCCTATACAACGGAGCGTCCCGAGCGACGGACGTATGCTCCGCTAGCGACACATTTGTACCACAACATCTGGGGCCAGATGTTGTTGAACGAGAGAGGGGCCTCTCTCGCTTGCCGTCCGGATGGACCGGAACGAGCTATGAACCGGACTAAAAGGCTTCCTCTGTTCTCCCTCCGATCCGCCGTCACTGGGTGTGCATTAAGTTAATTTTATAGTGCTCGCATCACCCCAAAATTCCTTCTAGACCGCAACGGACGAACCCGGCTGCCGAACCATTCGGTGAATGGACGCTACACCGGGCGAGCTAGCGGACGTCAAAGGCCGTCGAACCTACTAGGGTCCTCTTAGGCAATTGGCGTATTACATGAGCACTTTTCCGCTAGCCCTTCATTAATTGTGACGACGGAGGCACACTGTTGGAAGACATCACAGATACATCACCCTAATCTTGATCGTCTGAAATAGAAATTGATAAAGTAGAGTGACCCTGCGGGGAAAGGACCGGAGTGTCCAAATCCCCAACAACATACTGTGACATACGCTTCCCATATTGTCATCGAAATCATACGATACAGAACAGGAGTTAATGCGAGTACACTGACCACATATAGAATGATAATAAGGTCAGAGGAAGACTTCCTCTTAAAACAATTGATCAATATCCTTTCAATGTGAAAAGAAAACAAGTCCTGGTACTCGCACTAACCCCTGGCAAAATACATAATAATAATATGATCCATTAATATAGAAAAAATAATTGAAATCAAAATATTTTGAAAAAATATTTTTTCAGAACAGCCCAAGTTTCTGAAAAGTAACGTTGAGCCCCAATGGATCCCAAGCCTAAGTGTGGAAAAAAAATTTTAAAAATATTTTAAACAATTTATTCAACACTTACGAACAATAATAATGTATCTAGTTATGATTAAAATAACATAAAGATATTATTATTTAGAAATCCTCCCCTCACACAGAGGGCTGTTGTAAATGTAAACAATGAGTGTAAAAACACTAAATAAGACTCCAGGCACCCAGGCCCGAAATCAGTTACCAAAAAAAAAACACCATCTGATGCAAAACAGAGACTTCCAGGGAAGAAACTGCAGAACATCAGATGGTAGATGCAGAACACAACGCCTAACCACCCGTAGGTGAAGACGTAAACATGGGGAAAGAACAGAATTCATTCTGTTATTCAGCTAAAACTCCCAAGAAATTTTAGTAATAATAATTACATAAACTATGCCAAAAGCATGGGAGAATAGCAAGGGGGAACTTAAAGGACAGGGAGAGAGGAAAAACACTTGAAAAAACAGTGTAACTAAATAATCAGAATGACAACAAAATGGCTGCTGCCTTGAAAATAGGTAACTTAACATAATTTCATTAAAAAATTTTAAGTTACAGCCCTGATAATATTCTGTCACACATTCTTTTCCTCTCCTCCTTTTCTATCCTCCTTAGAATCACCATTTCACTAATATTTATGTGTCTGGCATCATTTAAACTGAGATTTAAAAGCACAAAGATCAGTCAGATGTTAACTGATGAAGGGCCAAACTTAGAATGATAAATGGCGCCAATTTCGGAACGTCCTTGACACTGCGCATGCGCAGTAGGGGCGAAGTGTGGATGGCCTTTCAGGACATGTTTTCTTTAGTTTTAGATGCAAATTTTGGGGATTGGGGGGCAAAATTTGTGTTTGGCCCTATATTTTAAGAGTTAGCACCAGCTATGTCTGGGTCATTGGTACAGTATAAAAATATGATGTCTTAATATATTTTTTGTAACTGTTGATTTTTTTAATCCACAAACTATAGGAAAGCATTATGAAATTAATACAATAAGTATATAATGTGTTAAACTTAATTTTTAGCTCACACATAGCATTAATTATTTAACCCAAACACCAAGTCTTGTGGATTTTAACCCTTTACCTAACATGAAAAGCAGACGACACTTGCAAAAAAATTCTTGAATAACTATTTTTTTTCATTTTTTGTCTCATAAACATAGGTTATGACACCTCGTTGAAACGAGCTCGATGAGCTCGTTCCAACGAGGGGTCATAACCTATGTTTTTGAGACAAAAAATGAAAAAAATAATGAAAATTAATTGGCGATTTTTTAGAAGAGCACTGGCCAGTTTTGGCCATTAAGTTAGGCAAAAGGTTAAATAATTAATCCAACTTGTGAGATAAAAAAAAGTGAATTTGCACCTAAGCTGAGACAGGAGGTGTAAAGGAGGCAAATTCCAAGTCTATCCAGAGCAATAACTCTGACAAAAAATACTCCAAATAAGGCCTAACAACATTACAAATCTGTTTCTCAGGCCCTCCAGCATGGTCCTTTTGGCTGCCGTGTGATCTCTTTTTATAACCAATGTAAACTTAAAAAAAATAAAAATTAAATGGTTTATATCTGATATATTACCAAGTCAATAATATTGTCCCTTGAGTGCATTGTCCCTTGAGTGCAACAAGGCTTTGCAATGCTTTAGCAATAAAAAGCCTTTTTGCACTCAAGGGATGAAATACACCACCACCCATGCTATTCTGTAGATTATGAGGCCTAAAACATAAAACAAACCAAGAACATGAACTTTTTAATGACGAAGAAATAATTACAAAAATAAAAAATAGGCCGATGAAATTGTCAGATGTGTACCCATATGCGCAACTAGTAGAAAGCTGTATGACGGAGGGCCACCACGGATGCCGACATTATGAACACCATACAAGGTATGGGTACATACAGAAATGGATTGGAGGAGTGTCTAATTTGATGGATAAAGGGTTAATATCTCCGGATCAAATTATCAGATTTACATAAAAAACTATACAGCACAGCACATCAGTAACCTGAATAAATATATAAAGTAACATGACAATCGGAGTGATATTTTTTGAGTTATCTCATGCCAAAGGGATTGGAGGAATTTTCAATTTGAAGGATAAAGGGTTAATATCTCCAGATCAAATTATCAGATTAACACCAAAAACTAAACAGCTCACCACATCAGTAACCTGAACACAATTATAAAGTAACTTGACAATCCAAGCAATATTTTTCAAGTTATCAAATGCCAATGGGATTGGAGGAATTCTCAATTTGAAGGATAAAGGGTTAATACCTCAGGATTAAAATAACAGATTTACACCAAAAACTATACAGCTCGGTACATCAGTAACCTGAACACAAATATAAAGTAACTTGACAATCCAAGCAATATTTTTCAAGTTATCAAATGCCAAAGGGATTGGAGGAATTTTCAATTTGAAGGATAAAGGGTTAATATCTCAGGATTAAATTATCAGATTTACACCAAAAACTATACAGCTCGGCACATCAGTAACCTGAACACAAATATAAAGTAACTTGACAATCCAAGCAATATTTTTCAAGTTATCGAATGCCAAAGGAATTGGAGGAATTTTCAATTTGAAGGATAAAGGGTTAATATCTCAGGATCAAAACAACAGATTTACACCAAAAACTATACAGCTCGGCACATAAGTAACCTGAACACAAATATAAAGTAACTTGACAATCCAAGTAATATTTTTCAAGTTATCGAATGCCAAAGGGATTGGATGAATTTTCAATTTGAAGGATAAAGGGTTAATATCTCGGGATCAAATCATCAGATTTACACCAAAAACTATACAGCTCGGCACATCAGTAACCTGAACACAAATATAAAGTAACTAGACAATCCAAGCAATATTTTTCAAGTTATCGAATGCCAAAGTGTTTGGAGGAATTTTCATTTTGAAGGATAAAGGGTTAATATCTCTGGATCAAATTATCCAATTTACACAAAAAACTATACAGCTCAGCACATCAGTAACCTGAACACAAATATAAAGTAACTTGGCAATCCAAGCAATATTTTTCAAGTTATCGAATGCCAAAGGGATTGGATGAATTTTCAATTTGAAGGATAAAGGGTTAATATCTCAGGATTAAATTATCAGATTTACACCAAAAACTATGCAGCTCAGCACATCAGTAACCTGAACACAAATATAAAGTAACTTGACAATCCAAGCAATATTTTTCAAGTTATCGAATGCCAAAGGGATTGGAGAAATTTTCAATTTGAAGGATAAAGGGTTAATATCTCAGGATCAAAATAACAGATTTACACCAAAAACTATACAGCTCGGCACATCAGTAACCTGAACACAAATATAAAGTAACTTGACAATCCAAGTAATATTTTTCAAGTTATTGAATGCCAAAGAGATTGGAGGAATTTTCAATTTGAAGGTAAAAGGTTAATATCTCGGCATCAAATCATCAGATTTACACCAAAAACTATACAGCTCGGCACATCAGTGACCTGAACACAAATATAAAGTAACTAGACAATCCAAGCAATATTTTTCAAGTTATCGAATGCCAAAGTGTTTGGAGGAATTTTCATTTTGAAGGATAAAGGGTTAATATCTCGGGATCAAATTATCCAATTTACACAAAAAACTATACAGCTCAGCACATCAGTAACCTGAACACAAATATAAAGTAACTTGACAATCCAAGCAATATTTTTCAAGTTATCGAATGCCAAAGGGATTGGATGAATTTTCAATTTGAAGGATAAAGGGTTAATATCTCAGGATTAAATTATCAGATTTACACCAAAAACTAAGCAGCTCGGCACATCAGTAACCTGAACACAAATATAAAGTAACTTGACAATCCAAGCAATATTTTTCAAGTTATCGAATGCTAAAGGGATTGGAGAAATTTTCAATTTGAAGGATAAAGGGTTAATATCTCAGGATCAAAATAACAGATTTACACCAAAAACTATACAGCTCGGCACATAAGTAACCTGAACACAAATATAAAGTAACTTGACAATCCAAGTAATATTTTTCAAGTTATCGAATGCCAAAGAGAATGGAGGAATTTTCAATTTGAAGGATAAAAGGTTAATATCTCGGGATCAAATCATCAGATTTACACCAAAAACTATACAGCTCGGCACATCAGTGACCTGAACACAAATATAAAGTAACTAGACAATCCAAGCAATATTTTTCAAGTTATCGAATGCCAAAGGGATTGGAGGAATTTTCAATTTGAAGGATAAAGAGGTTAATATCTCAGGATCAAATTATCCGATTTACACCAAAAACCATACAGCTCGGCACATCAGTAACCTGAACACAAATATAAAGTAACTTGACAATCCAAGCAATATTTTTCAAGTTATCGAATGCCAAAGAAATGGATACGGATGCTGGATGGACAGACAGACGGACGGACGGACAGACAGACAGACAGACAGACGGATGGACAAAGGATGGACGAACGATGGATGGTCACCCTGGATGCCGGCATTATGTGTACCATACATAGTATGGGTACACATAAAAATAAAATAAAAACCTGCATGCAATTTTACAAAAAATAGGCCGATTAAATCGTCAGATGTGTACCCATACGCGCAACTAGTAGAAAGCTGTTATTATCTCGGGACCAATTTTTGGAGGAATTTTCAATTTGAGGGATAAAGGGTTAATATCTCAGGATCAAATTATCAGATTTACTCCAAAAACTATACAGCGCGGCACATCAGTAACCTGAAGATATATATAACGTAACATGACAATTGGATTGATATTTTTTGAGTTATCTCATGCCAAAGGGATTGCAAGAATTCTCAATATGAAGGATAATAAAGGATAAAGGGTTAATATCTCAGGATCAAATTATCAGATTTACACCAAAAACTATACAGCTCGGCACATCAGTAACCTGAACACAAATATAAAGTAACTTGACAATCCAAGCAATATTTTTCAAGTTATCGAATGCCAAAGAAATGGATACGGATGCCGGACGGACAGACAAAGGTTGGCCAAACGATGGAAGGCCACCCCGGATGCCAACATTATGTGTACCATACATGGTATGGGTACACATAATAACTTTGATCAATATTTTTGAGTTATCGCATTCCAAAGAAACTGATTGGAGTAATTCTTAATTTGATGGATAAAGGGTTGGTATCAGAGGATCAAAATACCAGATTTACACCCAAAACTATACAGCTCAGCACATCAGTAACCTAAACAGAAATTTAAAGTAACAACACAATCTGATTAATATTATTTGAGGTATTGCATGTCAAAGAAATAGGTTGAAAAAATTTTATTAATTAAGTGGATCTAGGGTTAATACCTCAGGATCAAATCGTCAGATTTATATAAAAAACTATACAGCTCGGCAAATCAGTAACCTGAACATCTATATGAAGTAAAAAGACAATCAGATAGATATTCTTTGAGTTATCACATGTCAAAGAAATAGATTGGATAAATGCACAGTTTGATGGATAAAGGGTTAAAATCTCCGAATCACACAACCAAATTTACATGAAAATCTATAGAGCTCAGCACATCGAAAACCTGACCACACATATGAAGTAACAAGGCAACCTAATCAATATTTTTTAGGTTACCGCATACCAAAGAAATGGACTGGAGTAATTCTAAATTTTTGGATAAAGGGTTAGTATCTCAGGATCAAATTTAAATCAGATTTAAATCAAAAACTATACAGCTTGGCACATCAGTTACCTGAACATATCTATCAAGTAACATGACAATAGGATTGATATTTTTTAGTTATTGCATGCCAAAGAAATGGATTGGAATAATGCTTAATTGGATGGGTAAAGGGTTAATATCTCAGTATTGAATAATTAGATTTACACCAAAAACTATACACCTCGGCACATTAGTAACCTGAACACAAATATAAAGTATCATGACAATCTAAGCAATAGTTTTGAAGTTATCGAATGCCAAAGAAATGGATATGGGTGCAGGATGGACGGACAGGCAGACAAATGGACAGACAAAGGATGGACGAACAACGGAAGGCCACCCCAGATGCCGGCATTATGTGTACCATACATGGTATGGGTACATATAAAAATGGCTTGAGAAACAGAAGATCTACTTTGTGAGGCCTAACCCCTTCATTAACCCTTTACTCAACGCACAACATATCAACATTTATTATTTTAATTATTGTTTTTAATCCCACCTGCGGCAACCGCGTTGTGTCCTTGGGCAAGACACTTCACCCCGCTTGCCTACATGGGGGCACGATGGCGCTGTGTACTAAGGCGTACTGCACGTCGATGGTGCACATGTCTCCAACCAATCTAACCCTGCGTGTGCCGCGGTGCAGAGTTCAGAGTTACGATGTTGGGGAGCTGACAGCTGCTTGTCATTGCTCGGTGGTTCTCTCCGGGTACTCCGGCTTCCTCCACCCATAAATCTGTCACCGACATGATATGACCCTGGCTGTTAATGTGTCGCTAAACCCAAATAAAAAAAAAAAAAAAAAAAAAAAAAAAAAAAATTATTGTTTTTAAAATGTTTTCCAAACATTTCAACAAAACCATATCATGGGACCCCTCATTGGAACGAGCTTGACAAGTTCTGCTGAAATTTTTCAAAAAATATATATTTTGCAACTGCTAAATTTGTAAATTTTGTGGATGGATGCAGATGATTCGCTAGGTAAAAGGTTAAACATGGGTTAAAAAACCTCAATTGTGGCAAAAACAGAAAATAACTAACCGTCTAATTTCATCATCCGTATCACCCTCATCTGTGGAGCTACCATAATCAACTGTCAATTGAGATAAAAAAAAAAATATCTGTTAGGATCAGTTAGGCTATTGCAAAAAATAACTTTATTCTGGCACCTCCATCCATCAGTATTGAAATTCCACCACATAATTTTCTTCCTTGTTTATTCTTAACCCTTTACCCAACAGACATGATTATCAAAATTGTTATTTTAATTATTACTTTTTCAGATTTTTCAAAACATTTTGACCAAACCATATCATGTGACCCATCACTGGAATGCAACCAACACGTGCATTCCAATGAGGGATCATCTAATATGGTTTCATCAAAATGTTTAGAAAAGAAAAAAATGTTCAGCTACTCAATTTTGAAATTATGTGGACGGATACGGCAGATTCATTGGATAAAGGGTTATTTATTTATTTATTTATTTATTTATTTATTCCATTATTAGTGTTTATGGCCATTATCAGCATCTAAAGCTATATCATGACCACAACAAAGGTACAGTTCAGCCACTGTGGATTGATCGTAATCCACCCATGGGCAGTGATGTCCACTCATGAGTTCACCAATACTAAAACTCCTCAGCAGTAAAATTTTAATTAATGAAGCACAGAGTTGTACCCAGTGCTTCAATAATTAATTTTTGATGCTTATTTCTATAATTAGTGTTTAGAATCTAATATTATTGCATCCGTGGAAATATTGTCCACCCACGGAAAGTGACCAGTCCAATATTGTATGAACTGAAGTTTAGCTATTCGTTTATGTCTATGCTGCTCAGTTTAGAGGACTTCAAGCCCAAGCACTAGTGACTGGATCCTATTTTACAAGTAAAGCAGAACTTGAGATTACCAAAGTAAACAAGCACTGCTTCACTTCCAGGGGTTCCCACGGTGGTAGGTAAAGGGTTAAACAGACAAACCTTTTATTACTTCATCTGATATATACAGATTATCACCACTGTGTGTGTCTCCGCGAATTCAGATCAAGTCGAGTTGTAGGAACAGAATAGTATTTCGACGAGCCCGTTAGGGCGAGTTGAAATGCGATTCTGTGCCTACAACAAGACTTGATCAGATTTCCGGAGACACACACTGTGGTGATGATAAATTTATCTCACAATATTGACCACAAAATGTGTTATAAAACTAGTTTAAGAGGAACTTTTTTTATTTGCCTTATCAATGACAAGTCGCAAATTGAAAAATAGAATAGCGTTCATTGATCTCCATATTGGGTCAGTGATGATGTTACACTTCAGAGAAAATTAGGTCACTGGGATTCACTTTACTGAATACTGTCTTGCGAAGTGGAGCAACTGTGTGTTTCGTCAACGTGAATTTGGTTGTTACTTTTGCAATAATTACTTGTGAATTAAATATCCCACTTGGTGTAAAGGTTTATTATATTTTAAAATATGCCGTTCATCGTTTATTGAGGTGGAGTTTTCCACATTTCATAGCGAAAGCTAATCCTTCAACTTCAAGAGAGAAGCCTCGACTCAGCGTTCAGGAAAATCCCAATAATAGGCTAAAAACCAGCCCAAGATGTCGAAAAGTGCGCATAATTTAACTATTTGTTGAGTAAACTTCCCCAGTGACATTTTAGCATATCGTGCATAATAAATAGGTTACAGAGCATTTAGTTGGCAGATACAGTGTCATATATGGCTCAGAGAAAACAATATTAGGTTCAACTTCACCTAACCTAATATTGTTTTCTCTGAAGGGAATAATGCGAAGCAATCGAAAAATGATATTAATGCAGTTGTTTTGGCAGCAGCAGAATCACGCGCTTGTATCAGGGGCCCTTGATACGGATTCGGAACAAGGGCCCAGATTCATTAAACTTTAGTTGCGTAACAGTGCAAAAACACCCCGATTGTGAGATAAATGTAGTACTTGAACATATGCACAGAACTATAAGTAGGAGAAGATAAAACTTTGTGAAAAGAATGAGAAACAATCACACTGTCAGAAAACTGTAACAGATCTGAGAATTTTAATAATTAATTGTTTTAGTTTAACAAATAAAGAGGTTATTACTTGGTTAGTTTTATATCGGAGGTCCTGGGAATTCATCCTTGTTTCCTCAGCAAAAAAATTGCTGTGGAAAACTGGTGCTTCTACGGCAATTACTGTGAAGCCTGTTCGATTGTGTAAAAATCATCAGGGGGCAGGGCATAGTCTCAATTGTCATGTATATTTAGTGTGTGGTGAAGTGAAATCTTTTAAGTAACTTTAAAATGTGAAAGTAGTTTGAAGTACATGTGTATATAATCACAATCAATGTGCCGAATCTTTCACTCAATTAGAGCATGCCAATATCATGAACCATGTGAATGCTGAGAAAAAATCTTGGAAGAAAGCAGACAGCTTGCTCAATATGTTTGGTATGAGTGAAAATAAGATGCATCATAACCACAAACTAAGTATCTCACTGCTTCGATGTTGATAATACCAGAATCTGACATCAGTTTCTGGAAAGCTCTGTAAGAACTTTCCAGAAACTGATGTCAGATTCTGGTGTTATTAACATAGAAGAAGCAGAACACGTAGTTTCTAGTGGTTATGCTGCAATTTGTATTGTAAATTGTAAGATTAGCAATACAGCATAATGCAAACCACATGGTTTGGTTCCTTGTGTTTAACCTGGAAGTTGTGCAATTTCTACCACCACAAGGCTTTCTGAAGAAGGCATCCTCGGCAATATTTTTTGGGGGATAGTTTTCCTTTCCTAGGCACTGCTGACTGCTGAGGGTGAATTACCAGGGCTGTATCGGCCACAATATCAGCCCTCAATAATGTCACATCACATGATATGAAGTTACCTTAGGCTGATATCTCGGCCGATACGAAACTAACCAAGTAATAACCTCTAATTAATGGGCTTCTCACAGTGTTTATAAAATCTATTCTTTATAGTTTTTTAACATTATTCTAAATCATTGTTTTAAAAACTCTCTTTCTTTATGAGTAAACTTTTGGAAGCATTTTCAGCAATGCACGAAATTTGTTTCAACTCTGTGGGTTTGAGACTATGATTTTTTTTCAGGTAAATAACATATGTTATTTTCCTGTATCAAATGTGCATGAAATAAAAAAATGCAAATTCCAAAAAGGATAAAAAGTGCTTTTTGATGCACGCTTTGCAATTTGCTATCTCCAAATCAATGTTTTTGAAATAAACTCCAAAAGAGACCAGGTTTTCATTTAGTCAATATATTAAATTTTAATTTATTAAAGTCATACTACTCTTCCAGCAGCTTTTCTATGACTGAAAATTGTAATTTATTGATATGAGACATGTTAACCCTTTGAACACTGGTGATATCTTCCATGCCAGTTAAATGGCAGAAATTTGAATTTTTTAGTAAATTTCCTTTCTTATTATACCTACCGCAATTGTTTACAACAGGCTTGCACTACAGTGGAAGTCCCTAACTCGGAAAAATGCTCTCTATTTTCTTTCTTCCCAAGCAATTTGGGAAAGAAAAGTGGTGCAAAAGCACCAAGAGAAAATAAGCCAAAACTGGGTCGGGTGTGGCCGGCACATACCCTGTAGGGAACACTCTTCTCCTTGTACTAATCCACAGCTTCCAGAACCAGTGCACAGACGTATATCCAGCATGTCATTCTATTGAATCTGCCAACATTGGAGTTATGTGATTAGTGTGGAGGAAGGATTCTTACCCGGAAAAGTAGACAGGTGTGCCTCCACGTAAACAATTGCGGGAGGTATAATAAGAAAGGAAAATTTACTAAAAAATTTAAATTTCTTATCAACCTACCTTACAATTGTTTACAACAGGCTGAATAGACAACAGGAGGGAATCATATAACCAACCCCCACATAACCCGACTGCGCTGGAACCGTGGACAGACGAAGAGTTCCCTAGGCCTATAAAACTATAGCATCACAACCATTAGTAAATGACAATGGGAGATGAGGCGTATGGCCCTGTGTGACACACAGACAGAAAGGACAGTACCAAGAACAGGGCTGGAACTGACCCTGCAAGAACCCTAATGGCTAGGGTTGATGACAGCCAGTGCAGAAGAAAAGAGGACCTAAAGAAAAAAGGTCCTCAGTCTGCTCCTGTAACTGATGCAGACAGGTGGAGAAAGTAGAAGCATTTCTCCAGTAGATTGCCTGCATAACATCCGACAACTGACTGAGTTTGCAATAGCCCAGGAGGTAGACAATGCACGCACCTTGTGGGCAGAAAAATGATACAATCGTCAGTTGCTAGACGAGCATATGAAATGCAAATAGCAAGACAAATCCATCTAGAAATGGATTGAGAAGAGATCTTCTGTCTATCAGGGATAAGAGACAGAAAGATAGCTTTTCCTGCCTTTCCTAATGAACTGTGTCCGGTTGAGGTAAATGTGAACTGCATGAACCGGACAGAGCAAAGGGCAATTACCCTCAGCAGAAGGAAGAGCCCTTCTGATACAGATACAGATCGGAGGTGGAGTAGTTTTTGGCATCTGATTCTTGGCCAGAAAGGAGCAATCAGTGGTAAAGTAAAACTGTTGGCAGAGCTCCTAAAAAGGCCGGATCAACAGAGAGAGCATGAAGCTCACTAACCCTTCTGGCTGAGGCAAAAGCCATTTGAAAAGCCATCTTGTATGTGAGAAAATGCATATCCACCTGGGGTAAAGGTTCGAATGGTGCCCCCCCCCCCCCCCCCAAGCAAAGCAGCACCCAAGAAAGCTACCATCTTGGGGTAAGCTGCAAAATCCTAGGCCTTTGCAAAGAAAAGTGCTGAATAAGCTTGGAGAGGTATGGGTTAGTGCCGATACGAAGCTTTCCCACATATGAAGAGGTCTCCGAAAGCATGGACCTGTACCCTTAGATGGTAACAGGTTGGAGACCCCAAAAATCAAACAGATATACCAGAAAAGCAATCTGTCTTAGCGAAAGGATCAGCAAAATCAACAGAGTGATCAGCACACCATCGACAGAAGACCTTCCATTTAGCCGCATAGGCTAAACCAGCGGAGTGCCGCCTTGAAGAAGAAATGCACTCCACCGCTCGCCTCGAAAAAATCTCTATGGAGGAGACAGGACCTGACAAAAGATATGCGTGAAGGCACAATGAAGTCAGGTCAACGTGAAAACTTCTCGAGTGACCTTGGCAAAGAAGGTCATGACATAGAGGGAGATGTATCGGAACTGCTGCCAAAAGAGAGCGGAGTGGATCCACACCCGCTGAAGCGACAGGGAAGTGATCAGAATGATTCGACAACTGCAGGTTTGTCTCATCTAGAACCTGAGGCAGAATCGGAACCGGCGGGAAGGTGTAGCCGACTAGACCATTCCAATCGAGTGACAGAGCATCCGCGGCGAAAGCCAGAGGATCTATACACAGGGACGCAAAGCGTACACCTGATCGATGTGGGGATGACCCCAGAGATCGCAAAACGACTGGAACGCTGTCCTGCAAAGCATCCACGTGGTGGAAATGAACCTGCCCCGTTGGGACAGGGAGTTGGCTAGGATGTTCAGACGACCGGGAATGTGATGAACCACCACCCTGGCGTTGACATCCTGAGCGAGCAGTAGAAGATCCCGAGACAACTTGTACATGGGAACCGAGTGCGTGCCGCCCTGGTTCCAAATGTAAGTGACCACTGTCGAATTGTCGGACAGCAGAAGGACCTGACAATTCGAAAGGTGGGGGATCCACTTCCGGAAATTCAAAAGAATAGCAAGAAGGTCCTTCTGGTTGATGTGAAGGGCTACTTGATCCTGGTCCCATACACCGTGATGGGAAAGACCAGAGGATCCAACGTCGTTCACCATCCGAGATCGCTGGTATCAGCTGTCAGAACACGATCGGACATGGGCAAGTCCAACAGAGCTCCATGCATAATCCACTGAACATCCATTCAGGGAACAAGGTGACGATGAAGAGATGCTGGTAACTAAAGCACCAGATTCAGAGGATCAACATTCGGCCTCCAATGTCTGAGAAAATGTTGGAGATGTCTGACATGCAGCCGACCTAGAGGAACGAGATCTGTCACCGAACAGCAGAGACCGAGCAGCTGGAGAATACTCTGAGCTGTCGCGGACATGGACTGGGTCAGAGTCAGGGTGAAAGTTGAGAGAATCACAGCCCTTGCCCGGGGAATCGCCACCGTATTCAGCTGAGTACGGAAGTCCATCCCCAGATGACAAAATGACTGAGAAGGGACCAGGTCCGACTTCTCTTCATTGACTCTGAACCCTAGTGAAGTGAGCAGACTCAAGTGTTTCGACATCTGACTCCAGAAGAGCAGCACTGGAGTGCCTCTGGAGGATATCATCCATATATGCTGCAGAAGTCACCCTGGACTGAGTGCGATGGAAGGCTATCACATGCGACATCAGTTGGATGAAGGCCCAAGGAGCCAGGTTGAGGCCAAAAGGCATGGCCCTGAACTGGTAAATGCGCCCCAGAAAAGTGAACCTGAGATACTTTGCGATGTCCAATGAATCGGAACGTGAAAGTAAACGTCTCGCAGGTCGATGCTGGGAGCAAAATCTCCATGGTGAATGGAGCGGCGGACCAACCTGAAAGTCTCCATGATGAACTTGGGAGCAAAGACAGACTGGTTCAGGATACTTGGATCAATAACCGGCTGGATTCGACCGGTCTTCTTTGGCACAAAGAACAGGAGGGAATAAAATCCCATTGAATGAATGTTCTTGACGACCTCGATTGCTCCTTTTGACAGGAGATTGTCTATCTCCGTGATCAAAGGTTCCCGATGTGAAACGTCTAAAGGAACTTGGGTTGGTTGAGGGACTCTCAGAGTGGGGTGCCTCTGAAAGGATGTCCACAGACTGGACCGAACATCTAACACTCAAGGATCAGATGTGATCATGGCCCAACGGTCTGTAAACTCCGATATCCCTCCTCAAACCTGGGATGAATCGAGGTGAGGATCCTCATTTCGAGCCCTAGCGATGCCTATGAGAGGAGAAACCACCTCCTTTTCTAGATGAAGGATCCCGAGACCTCCCTCTGGACTGCTGACGCTTACCCTTACCATGTGAGTAAGAGAAAGAACTGGAAGCAGGAGGACCAGTCCTTGGCTTCACAGAGGAAGCAGAAGAGCCTTTGTTAGGATTGAAATGCCTCCAACAGAAGGCAGATTAAGCTGGCGAGGCAGCAGCTGATCTTTGGAATGATGCAGGATGCCATCCCGGATCGTCGTCACGGAATCATGGAATAGTCGCAGACCCACCAAAGAAGCGGATCGATGAGCAGCGTCCTGCCCTTCAGGAAGAGAGCGGCTTGTGACCAACACAGTGTCCCGACGAACTAATTCCAAATTAGCCGTGTTACAGGCATGCGTGTAAGATGCATGAGCATCTTAGAGATCACATGCAAAGGAGACTGTATGTCATCAAACTTATCGGTAGGCAGATAAGCAGCCAAGGCAGAGACGACGTGATCCGAGAGAGAAAGCATGCCTAGCATCTCTCTGGATAAGCCTAACATGGACTGCAAAGTTGCCATAGGAATAATGGCTGACTTGGGCTTGGAGTCCTGATCTTTGCAGACCAACGGATTGGCAGAATAGTAGGAACGATAATGCACAGGGGGAAAAAAGGTATCAGCCTAGTGAAGAACGAAGTATTCATAGCCTTGGAACTCAGCTTTGAGTCCAATGCTGCAAAAGCTTCAACCACTTGTACCGAATGGTATGGTCGAAGGTGCCCAGAAGCAGGTTGCTCCACAGGCTGTAGGTACACGACCGATGATCGCGGCCTGGCTGAAACCTCCGGCTGGTCTGACGGTTTGAAGGAACTCAAACACAAAGTCAAGAGCCGCCCCAATTCTGAAGACTGATAGCTCTCAACATCAGGTTTGTCTGACCCATCGCCGGAGTCGGAAGACACATAGCCCATGACGGGCATACCAGGGGGATCAGAAAGCAGCGGCCTGTTTCCAATCCTGCAAGGCGGCACACGGAGGGCACCTGGAAGCCACTATAAACCTCGTTGGAGGCAACAGGAAGGATCTTGGAAAGATCCTGGGTGAGCAAGGACGGGGCCAACTTAAGCTCACAACCCGTATCTGCCGGTTCGACATGGGAACGGCCCAGCAAAGAGGCTTCACATCTGACCCTCTAAACCAGCGAAGGGTCACAATCCTCTAGAACACCCGATGCGGGGTAACGGGTGGCAGCCAAAACTTCTGAATACAGATGCCGAGGATCTGAAGTGCGGGAACTCAGGAGAGTCGCCATGGACCTCTGAGGGACAGAAGATCCAGACTGCACAAAAATGTGGTGGTCCTGCAAAATTGGCCGAAGGGCCAGAGTGCGCGGACGTAAGTGCAACAGAGTGTACGGTGACCCCCACCATGGACATCTGAATCGAAATCAAAACCTACTGGGCTCGACGGCTTAGAGACCACAGCAGAGGGATCAGTTGGCAACCACTTCCGACTTCGTCGAGTTGAGGCCAGGGAAGGTTGGGGCCGATATCCCACGTCCAAGAAGCAGAAATCCCTGCAGATCTCTTCGGGGATAAGCCGAGGCCGGATGAAACGGAGAACGATGACGTCACCGACGGAGTAGCAGCAGGAGTGGATACATCACTAGCTGTTGACAAAGGCAGAAAAGTGGAAAGAGTAATCAAGCTCGGCTCCAGAAGAGGAGTCACAACCCTAGTGACAGTCTCAAATGTCGACTGGAGGGGCAGTATCCCGGAACCAGGCATCTCTTTGCCAGAAAGTCAGCAGCTACCGTGGTATCCACGATATAAAAAGACAGCAAAACACCCAGGAGGGGGTATAACTCTCTTCAGACAGAGTCGAATTGGGAGGCCCCGAACAACTGTGTTCCCCTTCCCATGGGCACGGGATCTTCCCTCACATGTCCGAACTACACAATAGATGGAAGCCCAAAAGGTGGAAGACCACCCAGCCCACAGTGTCTTTGAATAGAACACCCAAATAAAGTGGAGCATGAATAATGGGAAACTTCAACATGCTAAGACAACAAAAATGGCCCGCAAGGCATCATCCTAGGCATATCTGGTGAGAGCAATGTAGATGGGAAGGTGAACCCAAAGAAAAAATAAATCAGGACACCCCCAGCTACCAGAGTAAGGTGGAAGGAAACAAAGGCCTGACGGGAACAGAAAAGTATCCCAACAGCCAAAAGGAACTGGCAGAAATTGTACCCTCAACAGAAGGGAGAAAAGCTACCACAACTGCCCCCAGCTGACACCTAACTCATTTAAAAGCAGAACCCAAGGGGTTAGTATTACTGAACAAAAGACCGAAACAGCACGGAACCCGAAAATTGCACGCGAAATCGGTATATTGATTTATCACGAAAAATGCCGATAGGATCACCGATCTAATGTCGAGTTGTGACAGCACAAAAGTGGGTTTAATCATTAACAAATTATCGTCCGGAAACCAATTGTTTACAATTTACTATGTGAAGGGTCACTGTGACCTTGACCTTTGACCTCGTGATTCCAAAATAAATAGGGCTCTTTCTTGCACCAATGCCTACCTACCTATGAAGTTTCAAGAATGTGGGTGGAACCATTGTGAAATTATCATTTGGAAACCAACTGTTTACAATTTATTATGTTCAAGGTCACTGTGACCTTGATGTTTAACCTAGTGAGTCCAAATTACATAGAGTCTTCCACTCACCTAGGCCAACCTACCTATGAAGTTTCATGAATGTGGGTCAAACCATTATCAAGTATCATCCTGAAACCAACTGTTTACGATTTACTATGTTAAAGGTCACTGTGATCTTGACCTTCCCCCTACCGAGTCAAAAATAAATAGGGTCCTTCCTCTCACTGATGCTAACCTACCTATGAACTTTCATGAATGTGGGTTGAACCAATATCAAGTTATCATCCGGAAACCAATTGTTTTGATTTACTATGTTCAGGGTCACTGTGACCTTGACCTTTGACCTAGAGAATCCAAGATAAATAGAGTTCTTCCTCTCATAAAGGCCAACCTACATATGAAGTTTCATGAATGTAGGTTGAACCATAGTCAAGTTATCATCCGGAAACCAATTGTTTACAATTTACTGTGTTCAAGGCCACTGTGACCTTGACCTTTGACCAAGCAAGTCCAAAATAGATAGGGTTCTTCCTCTCACCGATACCAATCTACCTATGAAGTTTCATGAACATGGGTAGAACCATTATCAAGTTATCATCCGGAAACCAATTGGTTACGTCCACGCGCCATTCACCAAACTATAAATCGAGTTTGACTTTGTCATAACTCGACTAAAAATACAGTGAATAATCGAGAGAATATATAAAAACACAGCCCTGTATGACTGGATAGTGAAGAAACAACTATAAATCCACAGTTCAGAACAGGAAACATCATTAACATCCACTCAAAAGGTATCACTGTTAAAGAGTGAAACGATCCACATCCTGTGAGAATAACATATTGGTTATACGTCTGCGCACTGGTTCCACCGTAGATTAGTACAAGAAGAGTGTCCCCTACTGGGTGTGCACCGGTGAAACTCGACCCGGTTTGGGCTTATTTTTTCTTGGTGCTTTTGCACCACTTTTCTTTCCCAAATCGCTTGAAAAAGAAGAAAATAGAGAGTATTTTTCCGAGTTAGGGACTTCCACTGTAGTGCAAGCCTGTTGTAAACAATTGTAAGGTAGGTTGATAAGAAATTGGAAGATTCCATATCTATTATTTGGGGATAGAGCAATTAATATTTTCAACATGCAGCCTCAATTGAAAATATTAATTGTTCTACCAAACACGTTCACTTACTAGCCATCCTAATTAATGAAATTATGACGTATCGTGTTCCTGGACAGGAAAGGCGACCTTTCGTGTTGAAAGAGTGAAGCTGTTAAATTGTAATATGGTGCGATTTTTTAGCAAAGATAGTGAATTTCAATTTTTATATGACTCAAAAAGAAGAAAATTTATTGTCATCAAACGTGAGATTCTGTTTTATCACACACCTATTAATGTAAAACACAGATTCCACTGTTCTGCCTGTACGATAAAAATAAAGTTGTATCGCATGTGGTGATACAAAACAAACATTTGATTTCATTTCCAACATAAACAGACAACGAACACATCTAAATAAATTACCTCAGTCATGTGTTAAATGCACCCGAGTCGTGATCACTTGGAAATTCCAAGTTCCTCATTTAGATTTGTTTACCTGGGATATTTAAACAATTAGATTTGAGACAAAAAATTTTAAAATAAAAATAACATTTTCATTTTTAAAATGACCTTGACAAATACTTTCCACAACTGGTCATATAATAACTTCAGGAGTGTGCTAAACGTATTAGCTATTTAAACACTTTTTGTTGTGTTATTTCAATTTTCATGCAGACTGGATGTTATATGGGAGGTGTGTGTTATAAATACAGAACCACACATATGTTTGAATGGGTTAAGAATTATCGTACTCGATTGCTTTGCTCCAGGATATCACTTGAGTCTTCGGCTCTCGTGATATCCTAGGCCAAAGCAATCTTGAGTAATAATTCTTAACCCATTCAAAAGTATTGCATAGAGCTGTAGGTTTTAAATTTCTTGTTCGGTTTCGGTTTTGGTTTTTCAGGTGGAGAAAAACCTTGGTTTGGTTCGGTTTTCGATTTGTTCATGAGGCCAAGTAAAATTCAATAAAACTCATTCTTATGTCCAGAGTCATAACTGAATGGTAGTGAAATTGAGTGAAACTCAATGAATGCCCAAAATAAGCTATAATACATGAAGAATCAGGAAGGCCAATATAATAATTACCTAAATATACAGAACTTTTATTGTGCGTGGCCATTTTTCGAGGTCTGACACCTACACGCAACTTGAGGAAAGCTGCAAACACAATTAAACTGAAATGTTGGAAATTCACAGAATGTAGCCTTCCCAGAGTAGTGAGAGTACCCAGACACTACCATTGGCAGTGTCTGGGTACTCTCACTACTCTGGGATGGCTACATTCTGTGAATTTCTGCAGCAAGAGCTGGCAAGAGAGTATTTAATAAAACACAAAAAACCTTAGATTACGGGATGTCGACAGTTTCGGTTTCGGTTTTTTAAAAAAAGTAAAAACCTTGGTTCGGTTTCGGTTAACCTACAGCTCTAGTATTGCAGTTCTGTATTTATATTTCCAAAAGCTCATTTAACAAAAATGTATTCTGAAAATAGAATCTCCCTCTAAAACAGCAAGATTTAATACATCTGAGATATGTAGTTTTTTTTAAAAGTATTTTTATGACTAAAACAAATCTTTGGAATTAAACAGTATATCTTCACAAAAGGTGAAAATACAAAATACAATAAAAGGAAGGGACCTGCAAAGCTTCCAGATTTGATTCACTTCAAAATCGTCCTCACTGATTTGATTTAAATTGCTGTGATCAGGCTTGTCATTTTGAGGCGGAAGATCGTCCCGGGCCGCAGTCGCCCGTCTGAGTTCAAAATTCCGCAGACGATAAATGTCCACCTTGCCCCGATTTCTGTGGCCCATTAATTCAGTTGAAGGCACCTCAAAATCGGTCGTCTCAAATGGCAATTTTTGCAGACTGAAGGAGGTAAAAAAGCACAATTTGTGAAGTTTGTAGTGTGTCATCAACGCAGTCACCCGGATACATAAGTAACTTTCCAAATACGAGCGAGAGGTCTGCCAATTCCAAAGTTGTAATTAGTTATTACACTGTACATCAGACTGTGACAACTCTCGTGTCACACGCGATTATGGGACGTATCATCCCCAAGCCAGTTCGACTTCTGACGATTCGCTTGGGACATTTCGTCCCAAAATCACAGCCCATATGATTTGTACCCCAAATCTGATTGATTCGCCCCAAGTTATCGGCATCTGGTGGTGAGCACAGTGCACTGGTTTGAACAGTCATCATGTAATGTATAGATACGGGCTTGAGTTATCTGGATGCAAGATAACGAAAACACTCACTGTTAGTGTCATGGGTAACCTGGTATCTTGCATCCAAGTATTCAAGCCTGCATCTATACATTATGAGATGATGTGCATCATAATTACACAAACCATGTACCTTAACCTTTTACCCAACACAGACGATATCAAAATTTGTTATTTTAAATATCATTTTTTAAAATTTTTCCAAAAATTTCAACAAAACCATATCATGTGACCCCTCGTTGGAACGAGCTTGACGAGCTTGTTCCAATGAGGGGTCACATGATATGGTTTTGTTAAAATTTTTGGAAAAATAATATTTTTTCAACTGCTGAATTTGCATATTATGCAGGTGGATGCGGCCGATTCGTTGGGTAAAGGGTTAAAATGATATTAGTTGTCTGCTCAGCAGGCTGAAACAAAATGGCCCCGCAAACCATAAATGGCCAACCCAAAATGGCCCTCCTTGGGTGATTTGAGGCGAATCATAATAGCCCTCCTGGGATGATTTGAGGGGACGGATAATGGCCCTCTTGCAATTTTCAAAATGACAAGCCTGTGTGATGTTCTGAATATCATATCAACTGTGAGTTTTCTCTTTGATTTGTTCCTCGGTCACTACCATACTGACTCAGGTATAAGCCCATAATCAAAAATAAGCCCACCTACCAACTTTTCAGATTTCAGTTTCAGAGTCTCCTCCTTGTAAATAAGTCCAGTCCCTGACTTTGTAATGACAACATCGATGAAAGCCATGCTGGTAATGTAAATTGCTACAATATCTTTATCCAATGCTCATGTCATCAAAATTTGTTATTTTAATTATTTATTTTTCAAATGTTTCAAAAAATTTCAACAAAAGAATATCATGTGACCACCCCCCCCCCCCCCCACCCCCTCATTGGAATGAGCTTGATAAGCCCGTTCAATGAGGGGTCACATAAACATAATATGTTTTTTTGAAATTGTTTTCCACTTTGTTTTTTTTCAACTGTTGTCCAATTTGTAAATTACACAGGTGCATGCAGATGATTTGCTTGGTAAACGGTTCATGCAGCTTTGTTATGGGATTGACCAAATCACCTAACTTTGAGTCAACTTTGCATCCAAATTCTCCTGCAGGCTTGATCTCTTGAAAATAAGCCCACCCATATACTTTTGCCCTCTTTTACTTCATGCACTCCCTGGGCTTATTCCCGGGTCAGTATGGTATTCAGCATGGCGTGGAATGCAATTGTATTTTCCAAGCATAATGGCAAATTCACCGACATAATGAATTTGAAAAAAATTCTGTTGAATTCTCCTATCATCAGGTCTCCTGGGGCATTCAACTGATGAAAACAGAACATGCACGCCTTTTTAAGAGATGTTTTTCAGAATTTTGTTTCATAATTCCAATGTTCAAGAATGAAAGGTAGTTCTACCATACAACATAGTACAGTGGAACCCTGTTAATTGAATAGCCATTTTGCCAGTGAAAACTATTCAATTAACAGGAGTTTCAATTAACCAGGATTTGTTCATTTTCCTGTTTTCCAGAGATAAATTGAGCATTTATTCTATTATATCTTGCTTGACAGGGTTCAATGCCTTTAACCCTTAAGGGCCTGCACAATTGTCCTGAATTCACACCTGACCACAGCCTGTACATTACCTGTGGCCTAATAGTGATTTCTAGTCAAATCTTGGTTTGCCTTAACAGGCAGCCGAGACTTATATTGTCTATTGTCAGCAGGACTTACTCATGATGGCATTTTAAGGGCTCCTGTTCTGAGGTTGTAAAAGTCAGAAATGGGCCTTTAAGGGTTAAGGTCTAGAAACAAGAGGAATTTGGTGATTGTTAAGAAAATTTCTCGACATGTTGCAAGACTTTTTATTCAATTAACAGAAGTTTACTCTGTAACCTATATGCAATTAACAGGTAAAATTTGGTCTGCAGGTATGGGAAATGGTTTTGCGATTTGAAATTATATTCAATTAACAGGGATATACAATTAAGAGACAGCCAATTAAGTGGGCTCCACTGTATATTCTTGGAATTTCTCATACACTGAGGTGGTCAATATGTCCAATACAGTACAGTCGCCGTGGGCAGTCACTTTTCCACATGTCCACAGTGGGCGCCCACTGATTTTCCACAGAAATAAGTTTGATACCAATTTCTGTGGACTTATGTGGGCATGTAGTTCTGTGGGCAAAAGCCTGTGGACTTCTGTGGAAAAGATTACTGAATGATGATAATGCCGGACGGCAGTGTCCACATAATTAATCCGAAACACGTCTGCCCACAGAAATGTAACCGGACGTAATTTTTAACACATCCTGATAGAATATGACTCTGATTAAAAATATTTATTTCTTCATCATTTTAATTTGCAAGCACAGGTATATGGTCATTTTTGTACTTACAAAAAGGAAAACATTGATAACTTGTTAAAATTACGTCACATTTTCTCAATCTGAAAACTGAATAGCACAACCCACACTGTGAAAACAAGACATACAGTGACAAACCCGGTCGCCGGACATTTCCCCATCGGACATTTCCTCATCCGGACATTACCCCATCCCATTTAGGCCAGACATTTCCCTATCGGACATTACCCCATTCTGCTTAATAGAAAAACGGACAATTCCACATGCAGACTTTTCACCATCCATTTCTAATTTTTTTTGTGGGTCTGTTTGTTTGAAATTTTCCAGTTGATTTGTTGTGTATCATTCCCTTTTTATTAAGCCTACATGGGTAATATTGTTTGAATTGTTCGTGTTTATAAGACATTTGTGTTCTGTTTTCGTAACAATTTACAGTTAACTTTTTGTTGAGATGATTGATAAACGGTCATCTTTTCACTGATGTGAAATTCAATGAATACATCACTTTTTATCACACAAGTGGATTGAACAATATGGATGTTTTCATTGCAATTTTAATATTTGTTCTTTCTGTCAAGCTACTTTCGTTCAAAAATATTGTTAAGTTGATTGATAAACAGTCGCGTGTTCATTGAAGTAAATGTCAATGAATGCATCCGTGTTTATCAAACAACTCAACAAGAAACATGTGCAAGAGATTTATAAGCAAACATATTTATATACATACACTTGTAACGAGATAAAAATTCTTGTTTTTTATTATTGATGTTGTGTTTTCATTGTTGTGAAAGTTAAAAAATTTATAGTAATTTATATATTTTTTATACTTACCAATGACCCAGACATAGCTGGTGCTAACTCTTAAAATATAGGGCCAAACACAAATTTTGCCCCCCAATCCCCAAAATTTGCATCTAAAACTAAAGAAAACATGTCCTGAAAGGCCCTCCACACTTCGCCCCTACTGCGCATGCGCAGTGTCAAGGACGTTCCGAAATTGGCGCCATTAATCATTCTAATAACCAGTGCCTGGTAAGCGCTATGTACTCAGCGGGGAGGCAAGAGTTCCCAACTCCTGGGAGGGCCATCCCTGTCTGGGTCATTGGTAAGTATAAAAAATATATAAATTACTATAAATTTTTTAACATTTTTATACTGTACCAATGACCCAGACATAGCTGAATAGTAAAAAGGCTGGAGGGCCAAGGACATAGAGCAAAATGGAATACGCTCAATAAAATAAAATAGAGTCACCCCCTGTAGGGAAAAAGAAGTAATAGGCCTTACATGTATCTTTCTTATTTATGATAAATTAGAAAGATACAACACCTTCCAAAATTGAGCTTAATACATTCATGTACTCTATTAATATCCAATATAATCCTTATACTAATAATTTTTAAAGTAAGCCAATAAATAAAGTAAGTCTATAGAATAGAGACTCTTATACTCCTAAAAGTGTTTGAGGATTGCATAATCATGTCCGTTGACATATGCAATATTCAAAAGCTATACTTTAAAAACTAAGACTTGAATGAATTTTAAAAACCTAAACTTCTCACTAAACAACCATCCCAATAACAGCTCAGAATAACTAACTCCGGAGGAGGTATCCCCTTGTTTTCATAGTAAAACAGGTGACCCAAGGGAACACCCTCCCCCCCCCCCCCCTTTTTCTTGCCCTGGGTCAAATAGCCCAGAGCGAAGAGGGCAGCAGAACGGAGACACTGCCGAAACAGACAGCCTACCTAGCTATAGTAGCAACTGTTAAGTGAATGACATTCTGAGCAGTAGATAATAGACCTAACAATAGAGGCCTCCAGAATGGACTCGATATTTCTGAGATAAAATTCATGAATGTGGATGGCTGAGCGCAATGAGCGGCCTTCAAAAATCTATAATAGTGACACTATTAATGTAAGCTCAAGAAGTAGAAGAGCTCTTACTTCATGAGCCGAAATCTTAAGCACAACTGCTAAGTCAATGATATATCATAAGCAGTACCGATAGTAAATAGAATCCTTAACAATAAAATGGAGCGTAACGTCCTTCTACTAGGCATCAAAGACAGAAGAAGCTTACGCCCATAGTAATAAACAGATATCTGTTTATAAATACATAAACTGTACCCGGAAAGAGTAAAGGCCTATGCCCATACGAAGACGGAAGGACCTTAAAATAATAGGTTCCGGATAATAGGAGCCTAACTCTTATGCAAAAATCCAACCTAAATAGTAACGGAAGTAGTGATTCCGAAACTACGAAAGTGAAAATCATCCATCGATAGTACATGAAACTCACTGACTCTACAGTAAAAGAGAAACCAACAGAATTACTGTCTAAAAGGTCAGAATTTGAAAACTACTGTTTCCAGAGGCTCAAATGATTACTTAGCTAAATAAGAACCGAAGTTAAAATCCATATAGGAATTTAATCTAAAGATTCTAAGTCTATTTATCAACAAGTTACTAACTGACTTAGATAAAGAGACAAAAGACTCAATTGTAAACTATCGTAGAGTGCATAGGTATGAGGTAACATAAACCTATAACCTAAATAATAACAGGCTGCAGTAGATCTTATGAAACAAGTATACTAAAAAATTGCAATGAGTAGTATGGAGGGATCAACAATATGAACATAATGATCCCTACACCACGACGGAAGAGCCTCCACTTTAGCCGCATAGAATAGCGAAGAAGAGGATCTCCTATAGTAAGAAATCGCGTCCAAAGCTCGTCCAGTACAGTGCATACAATGCAATACGGACCACACAACGGAATACATGAAGGTTGCGACCTTGCGGGTTGTGATAAAGATGACACGATTTACCCAGTGAAAAAAGATCCTCACATAGAGGAAGATTTCACGTTAAGACCCACAGTAGACAAGAGAGTAAATTACCCATGATCTCTGTGAAGATAGAGATGCTATCAACAGAAATGTATTGTAGTTGTTTATCTTAGCAATACCTGCTGAAACAACAGCGCCGGAGGATACGCGTATCCTATCATTCCGCCCTATAGATCAATAGAGCGTTAACAACATTAGCTCAGAGATCTGGACAAGCTAACACATACGTCTGCAATTGATTAGCAAACTGTGTCGTAAATAAATCATCATTGGGCGCTCCCATAGATAGCAAATCTGATTGAATACTTGTTTGTTGAGAGTCCATTCTGACAGCAACAAGCGACCCGTAAGAGAATGGGAGTCCGGTAAAACAATCAGACTACCCGGAATATGACGGACCAAAACAGAACTTGGTGTACTATAACCAACAGACGGATTCTTTCCATTAAATTGAATAACGGAAACGAAAGAGTGCCTCCCTGGTTCCGGAGATACGCCACTACTGTCGAATTAAAGGACAGGATTTGGGCATGCGTTTCTGAATAATGTTCATGCAATGACATAAAGCAAGCCTAAAAAACATTATTCCGCGGAAGAAAACTGATTGCTAAGAGACTGCGGAACCCAAAGACCCTGGCACTTCGAATCCGTAGGGATCAGTATTATATCCCAATCTGTTTGACTGGCAACCGTCATAACAGCCACACTCGGGTCCGGCAACTGCGGTGGCACTCTCTGAGTCAACCACCGAATGTTTGCCCCAGTCTGAATCTCTTGTAACACTAGATAGACAAGAGAACGTGTAAATTGAGCAAATCATGGATTGCCGAAAAGTTGCCGTCGAAGAGAAGCTCCTCCGAGAACGAAGCGACTCTGAGAGAGTTCTTAACCTTACTATCCACGCGTGTGGATGTAGCTAGGGCTGCGTCACGTCTAACCAACTCCAATCAGCCACTGAAGGGCGGAGTTATACGTGAACAAACTACTGCCCTCAAAAGAAATTACATTGAGAATAATATCCCGTAAATCTTTTCTTGAAGACGTAATGATAACGCCTCAGTAAGGCGGATTACGTATGATAAAGCGTCTAAGTTAAGTCTACTATACATCATGTCGTTTCCCACATTGAAATTGGAAAAGACATAAACGGCGAAAAAGAATATATGCAGTCTTTAACCACACCATCTAGACGCATAAGAACTCTCGGTATGCCCTGCTCTGCCAAAATAAACTATTCGTATAAAAGATAAAATGGCAGAAATGAGCAACGCGGACAAGAAACTAAACTATCATGCTTGGTAGCAGGCTTGTATATATATATATATATAGCGTCGAAAAATAAAACACATGTTGTAATGACAATATTGGACTGCGTCGGTAAGTCAGGGACAATGTCCCTGAACCGATCGAAAAATCCGAGTCCAATGACGCTATAAGTCTCTTATCCAAGATTGCAGCAATGAAGTCCGAAATAACAATCACTGGAAGATAATGCCAGAAGATATGAAAGGCAGCTTCCGATACTACTAAAGGGAAAACTCGAAATCTTTCGAATCCCTTTTCGCCATCCTGTCGGACCCTATAAAGCGTTCGGTCGTCCGTAGCTGATGCAACCGCGGACCGCACCGACCCAGCGCCGCCAGATAATTCCTGATTCGACCGAGAAACTGTCAATTGCTGGAATGCTGCGAAACAACTGTGCTAACTCGGATAGCACGTCCGTCACTGAGGCCTGAGGAGAAGCGGTCTTACGATGCATTGCCGCTGGAAGCTCCATGATCGTTACCCCGTGCATACTACCAATATGCGAGCGAACGGAGTGTATAGGCCTCGTGTCCCTTGGCTACCGGATGGCACGACCTATTCGCCGTGGAATCACTGAATGACGAAACTGATCGGATACTCGAGGTCACGTAGCCAATGTGCGGTCGTGTGCCCTGCTGTGAGGATGAGGAAGCATTAAGGACAGTCTCTCGGACTGTCAATATAACGAAGCGTCCCGACCGACGGACATATGCTCCGAATGTAAAATATCTGAACCACAACATGCGGTCCCCTATGTTGTTGGACGAGAGAGGGACCTCTCTCGCTCACAGCCCGGACGGACCTGGACAAGCCAGGAACCGGACTAACAGGCTTCCTCCAATCTGTCCTCAATCTGCCGTCACTGGGTGAGTACTAAAGTAATTAAAGTGCTCGCATCACCCAAATCTCCTTCCTAGACCGCAACGGACGAACCCGGCAGTCGAACCATTCGATGAATGTACGCTACACCGGGTGAGCTAGCGAATGTCACTCCGTAGGCGATAGACATATTCCATGAGCACTTATTGCCGCTAGCTCTTCATTAACTATGACGACAGAGGCACACTTATGAAAGACATCTCCATAACTCTGCGAACAAGAAACCAGAAATGCTTGGTTATAGCAAGCATAAAATAATAATATATATAGCGTCGTGCAATAATTTGAAAGTTTGTGTGACATTATTGGACTATGTCGGAACTGAGGGACGATGTCCCTGAACCGAACCAAAAATTTCTAAGTCCACCGACGCTATCAGTTTCTTATCCGGCATCGCAGCATTCTGGTCCGACGAAAGAAGCTGTAGAAGACCAAGTCAGATGACATACACAACAGCATATGTTGTTCCGAAAGGGAAAGCTCGAAATCCTCCAAATCCCTTTCGGTATCCCGTCGGACCGGATGAAACTTCGGACGTCCGTACCCGCTTCCGCGGAGCGTCCCGCCCCAGCATCGTCGGATAAAATATATGCGACAGATTCAGTTGATGCTGGGATGCTGCGATAAACTGTGCTATTAAGGAAAGCACGTCCGTTCCCGAGGCCTGTGCAGTAGCGGTCTTACGATGCATTGCCGCCGGAAGCTCCGTGAACGTTGACTCCCGCACACTTCCTATGCGAACGTCCGGAGTCTGCAGGCCTCGTGTCCCTGGCTACCGGATGGTGTGACCTGGTCGCCGAAGAATTCTTGATCGGCGAAGCTGGTAATATATCGGCGGTCACGCAGCCAAGGTGCGGTCGTGTGCGCTGACGAGAAGAGGAAGCCTTAGCAGTCTCCGCGGACTGCCTATACAACGGAGCGTCCCGAGCGACGGACGTATGCTCCGCTTGCGACACATTTTGTACCACAACATCTGGGGCCAGATGTTGTTGAACGAGAGAGGGGCCTCTCTCGCTTGCCATCCGGATGGACCGGAACGAGCTATGAACCGGACTAAAAGGCTTCCTCCGTTCTCCCTCCGATCCGCCGTCACTGGGTGTGCATTAGGTTAATTTATAGTGCTCGCATCACCCCAAAATTCCTTCTAGACCGCAACGGACGAACCCGGCTGCTGAACCATTCGGTGAATGGACGCTACACCGGGCGAGAAGACATCACACTGTTGGAAGACATCACAGATACATCACCCTAATCTTGATCGTCTGAAATAGAAATTGATAAAGTAGAGTGACCCTGCGGGGAAAGGACCGGAGTGTCCAAATCCCCAATAACATACCGTGACATACGCTCTCCATATTGTCATCGAAATCATACGATACAGAACAGGAGTTAATGCGAGTACACTGACCACATATAGAATGATTATAAAGTCAGAGGAAGACTTCCTCTTAATACAATTGATCAATATCCTTTCAATGTGAAAAGAAAACAAGTCCTGGTACTCGTACTAACCCCTGGCAATCAAAATACATAATAATAATATGATCCATTAATATAGAAAAAATAATTGAAATCAAAATATTTTGAAAAAATATTTTTTCAGAACAGCCCAAGTTTCTGAAAAGTAACGTTGAGCCCCAATGGATCCCAAGCCTAAGTGTGGACAAAAATTTTAAAAATATTTTAAACAATTTATTCAACACTTACGAACAATAATAATGTATCTAGTTATGATTAAAATAACATCAAGATATTATTTTCCAGAAATCCCCCCCTCACACAGAGGGCTGTTGTAAATGTAAACAATGAGTGTAAAAACACTAAAATAAGACTCCAGGCACCCAGGCCCGAAATCAGTTACCAAAAATACACTATCTGATGCAAAACAGAGACTTCCAGGGAAGAAACTGCAGAACATCAGATGGTAGATGCAGAACACAACGCCTAACCACCCGTAGGTGAAGACGTAAACATGGGGAAAAGAACAGAATTCATTCTGTTATTCAGCTAAAACTCCCAAGAAAATTTAGTAATAATAATTACAAAAACTATGCCAAAAGCATGGGAGAATAGCAAGGGGGGACTTAAAGGACAGGGAGAGAGGAAAACACTTAAAAAACAGTGCAACTAAATAATCAGAATGACAACAAAATGGCTGCTGCCTCGAAAATAGGTAACTTAACATAATTTCATTAAAAAATTTTAAGTTACAGCCCTGATAATATTCTGTCACACATTTTTTTCCTCTCCTCCTTCTCTATCCTCCTTAGAATCACCATTTCACTAATATTTATCTGTCTGGCATCATTTAAACTGAGATTTATAAGCACAAAGATCAGTCAGATGTTAACTGATGAAGGGCCAAACTTAGAATGATTAATGGCGCCAATTTCGGAACGTCCTTGACACTGCGCATGCGCAGTAGGGGCGAAGTGTGGAGGGCCTTTCAGGACATGTTTTCTTTAGTTTTAGATGCAAATTTTGGGGATTGGGGGGCAAAATTTGTGTTTGGCCCTATATTTTAAGAGTTAGCACCAGCTATGTCTGGGTCATTGGTACAGTATAAAAATATCAGATTGTGCTAAAATGTGCTAATGCCTATACCATATGCCGAGATGTTGTTTTTTGAGTTATAAAAGAATAAAAAATGAAAACATCCGCCCTCGATGGAGAAAGGTGTTAATATCCGACGGGGAAAAGTCCACCTCCGATGGGGAAATGTCCGTCTCTGATGGGGGAAATGTCCGCCCTCGATGGGGAAATGTCCAGATGGGGAATTGTCCAATGGTGAAATGTCAGGATGGGGAAATGTCCGATGGGGAAATGTTCGCGCACCGACAAACCCATGTCGATTGCGAACAAGTGCTTTGAAAAAAATGTGTACAAAACGAAAAAAATAGCTGCAAATAAAAGAGTGCACCTGCGAATATCGCTGATATGCAATTATGTATTGATATGATCTTTCTGTTAAACCGTATCTGATTTTCGATCGACTGTTGAACAAATCGTTCGCTTTCGTTGACAACTCTAAGCTCGGGTGGGAAGGGGAACATTCGGCTTCTAGAATTTTTGGCCTGGAAATATTTTGACAAAGGAACATCAGCCCGGGGTAATTAACGCCCAGTACTCAGGCCCATTTTTTTATTTATTTATTTATTTTATTTATTTTTTTATTTGTGTTTAATGTCATATATTTATGCGAAAGGGACTAATCATGACAGCACCCCCAGGCCTTGAACCTTTTTTAATTCTGATTGTTCAGCGTACAATACAAATGCATCATGAAATTAATTTCGTTTTTTTTTAACCTCGCCCTTTCGATAAATTACTTCGGTATTATTCACTAAAAAGTGCAATATGAAAGTTGCCCTTTTTAGTGGATAATTTCGGAGTAATTCTGATAGGTAAGCGTACAATAAAAATGCATCGTTAAATTAATTTCGTTTTTTTTAACCTGACCCTATCGATAAATTACTTTGGAATTATTCAATAAAAAGTGCAATATGAAATTCGCACTTTTTAGTGGATAATTTCGGAGTAATTCTGATAGTTCAGCGAACAAAAAAAAATGCATCGTCAAATTAATTTCGTCTTTTTTTTAACCTAGCCCTATCGATAAATTACAATGTTTTAATTGTTAAAGTGAAAGAATGAAAAAATATAAACCAAACATTTTTATTCTCTTGGTTATTATTTTTCTGCAAGATTGTTTGTTATTCATCAATGATTAAATTAATTAACTTGATTGACTTATGTTGATCGGCAATTAATGCTGCTCTTGTGTTTATGATTTATGACCTGCTATAATCCTTCTGAAGTAGTTTTACAGAAGTTAGTGACATGTGTATACTATATACAGCAGCCTTTGAAAGGATTAAAAACTTCAAACGACTTGTGTTCATGAGACTAATGGATCTATCTTGTCTGATGCAGACCACTGGGGCTAACGTTTATTAATATCCACGGGGAGTAGGGGTAAAAACCAACATCAGGTATTGGTAAGCGAATACTCGAGAGGTGCTTCCCCACCTGTAATGGACCGACCTCCGTGGGAATCCCGGGAAGTGAAGCAGTGCCTGTTCATTGTGGTAAACAAGCCCTGCATTACTGGTGGATTATGACCCAGTAACCAATGCTTGGGGTAGGAGTTGTTTTTCTGAAATTATACTCTCAACTCTTGATTCGAATTTCGAAGACAGAGGTAGCTGTCGCAAAAACAAACAGGAACTTTGCGGAAGCGGAAGATAAAAATGACGCCGTGAGGAGGAGAGGCCCTATTTGGTGACGATAAATTCATAATTGGTGGAAATATTCCTCCTTTATTTAACCCTTTATCTAACGTAACAGCCAAAACCGGCCAGCGCTATACACGAAAATCGCCATTCACTCTATTTTATATTTTCACTTTTTGCTTCCAAAACATAGGTTATGACCCCTCGTTCGAACGAGCGCGTCATGCTCATTCCATTGAGTGGTCATAACCTATGTTTTGGAAGCCAAAAATGAAAATTTTTAGTTACACAAGAATTTTTTTCACAAGTGTCGTCTACTCCTAGCGTTATGTAAAAGGTTAACAAATGGCAAACAGATGAGTAGACAAATATCACATGGTCCAAAAGCTTTTTAGTTTCTGCATTTTCGTCAGTTGGATTATCCTGTGAATTTGTCCTGACAGAGCAGAACAGAAGCTAGTCTGATATTTTGACCTCGTTCCGATGTTAACAGATTTCTTTTCTTATTGCTATCGCGTGGAAAAAATTACGTAACATAAATATTATAGCAGTGTAATAAAAAGTCAGATCATGTGAACTCCACGGGAATCGCCGTGTTAGTTATTAATTCTGTGGGAAAGTAGGTAGCATGCTCACGGTCTAGAAAAATCTCTGTCCACAGAAATCTTTGTGGGCAGTTGAAGGGTAATTTGCCAACGGTTTTCCACAACCACTGTGGACACGTGGAAAAGTGACTGCCCACGACGACTGTACTGTAGTCTGTTTCTTCTTCATCACTGACATAACAGTTCTGATCGATTTCCACCGACAGAAAACAAATCCATCTTCATAAATGTACATCCAAAATGGCTGCGATGGGCAAGAACTTCGACAATAGGCAGTGAACTTAGGATTGAAATCCTAATGGGAAGCAACATTCTTCTACAGTTTTCTCGATTAACTTTTGTATTTACTGGAGTTTAATGACACATTCGACAGCCAGGATCACCTCGTGTCTGACAGTTTTATGGGTGGGGGCAGTCTGGAGAGAACCACTGAGCAACTGTCAGACTCCCCAATGTATTAACTCCACACAAGCAGGGTTAGCATTGGTTGAAGACTGATGTACCATCGATGTGCAGTACACCTTAGTACACATGGGTAATCGGGATTAAGTGCCTTGCCCAGGTGCACAGCACAGTTATGCCTGGTGGGGATTGAACCATGAACTCTTGGTTTGAAGTTCAATGCCGGAACCACTGAACTACCGCACCCCTCGCAGTTTGCTCATAAAATAATAATTATTGCATGGCATGTCAAGAGACTGTCCCAAAATAGTGGTCCTGAAGATCCACCATTTTGGCATAGTAAAATCCAAGCCATATAATATTTATTAACTGGTTAAGTGGAAGAAGCCACTATCATGGCTCTCTTGAAAAGGGCTGAAAGCCATTTTCATGGCTTTACACTGTGGGAATAAGCTTGTTGTTTGCTAAGCAGTAGAAAGAAGAAAAAAATTATCAACTTTTGTTACAATTTATTGGAGAGTGCCAAAAGGCACTCTCCAATAAATGGTAACAAAAAAAATATTTTATGAACAAAATCCTGCAAAACTAAGGCTCCCCCATGCTGGTGGCATGGTAACTTGAAAAAAATACTCGTGTTACAAATCACCTTTGAACAAGAGATTCACTTGAAAGTGACTATATGCCCCTCTACGTGGCAATGACCTTGATCTGTGACCTTGACCTCCATCAAACAAAAAAATTGGTAAAAAGGTTAATATTTGTACTTTGGTTCGTTTCTGAGTTATGGCTGAGACACGAATATTGATGATTTTCAGTGTGACCTTGAAATGTGACCTTGATCTTACGGACCTGGCTGTGGTGTGTGACACATCCACCCGTTGTCCTTTATAATTGAGCGAAGTTAGATGATTGTAGCCCTAATAGTTTTGGAGTTATGCTTGAGACACGATTTGTGACCCTGAACATATGAAGGTCAATTGTGACCTTCACCTTGCAGAGGCAGCAGAAACTATTATACGCAACACACCTTCTGACTGTCCTTAACATTTGTAAAAAGTTTAACAATTGTACTATGATTCATTTTTGAGTTATGGCTGAGACACGAAGATTGACCGATTTTTAGTGTGACCTTGAAGGTATGAACCCAGCTATGGTGTGTCACACATCCTCCCATGGTCCTTTATAATTGTGTGAAGTTTGATGACTGTGGCCCTAACAGTTTTCGAGTTATTGGCTCGGACACACACACACACACACATGGACGGACACACGCACACTTCAATCACAATATGCAACCCGACTTAATCGGGGGGCATAAAAATACTTTAGCACTATTAGTTACGAAGTTTATGGTTCATAGGTAGTATGAACTACAAATTTTCTTGTTGAGTCTTCAGCTTTCTACTATAATAGCACGTTAGCAGGTAGATAGATGTGTACCCGGTAGGTGGCCAGGTACCTCATCATGCTGGTCACACTGTACTTAGTGTATTTTCTTTTTCACATTGAACAGGGATTATATTATGATTATCATATTGTCTGCATGGATATTGTGTGTGTTGAGTGGGTATGGGGGGGGGGGGGGTCTCACCATCCATCATTCATCAAATTTACAATAGTTGAAAATTCAAAGCACTGAACTGGAAAAAGTTCAACATTTCAGAAAGGGCGCTAATGGAATTTATGCAAACATGTCTAGAATTTGGTCAAAATATGGTATTTTTATACTGAAAAGTAGTGAAGGTCCTTCAAATATTGATTGATAAGTAGTTAAAATGGATTTATAGTTGGAATTTGTGACTACTCAAAGCCTCAGTCAAGGGGGGTGTAAAATGGAATTCTGCATCTTAAAACCTGTTGCTGAAAAATTCTAGTGATGAACCAATAATTGGAACTGGCAATCGGAACCAGCCGGTTATGGGGCATCAGCCGATAATGACAACCGGCAGTCGAAAACTGTCAGTTTCCGATTATTCTATATTTAACACTAACTATTAACAAGCCAAGACCAATACCGGGTCTGGACCTGCGTCGCTGCATGCAATTGAATCGGCAAACAGGAAGTGGCTGCATGGCAGATCTGAAAATTGCATACATGATACAACTGGTCATTATCAGGCTCCAGATGAAATATAAAATCAATCCCTTGCATAGAAGCCGAGAAAAGTTTGACGAAAAATTTCAATGTTCAGTGGGTACAGTAAAATTTCAAAGTATCGGCAAACAGGAAGTGGCTGCATGGCAGATCTGAAAATTGCTTACACAATACAACTCATCATTATGAAGCAGCAGACCAAATATACAATCAATCCCTTGCATAGAAGCCGAGAAAACCTTGACGGAAAATTTCAATGTTCAGTGGGTACAGTAAAATTTCAAAGTATCGGCAAACAGGAAGTGGCTGCATGGCAGCTCTGAAAGTTGCTTACACGATACAACTCATCATTATGAAGCAGCAGACCAAATATAAAATCATTCCCTTTCATAGAAGCCAAGAAAACTATGACGGAAAAAGTGTTTCGGACGGACTGATGGACAGTCGGACTTACAGACGGACGGATGAACTGACGGATGGAGTCGAGCGGTTACTAGAAATGCTCTGCTGCTGGCGACGCAGGTAAAAATCTCTTTAATATCTGGCCATTTCAATGAAGTTTGCCCATTGAAAACGTATGCTGTGTGTAGCAGAATATTTAAGAATCTGCAGAGCAGAGATATTTCAGAATTTACTGTCTGCAGTCAGTATGAGATCGGCACCATTTCCCAGCTGACTGAAGTCACTGGCCTTCTATCATGATGCTGTACAACGCTACATTGAGTACATAATGTTAACAAATAAATACAATTTGTTCAGCTGGTAGTCTGCAGTATTTTAGGATGCAGGCATCATAACACAATAAGAGAATAAAATTGGAGAACACTCTTTTTTTTCAATGATAGATGATTGTTATGCAACATGTATGTCACATGACTGTCACAACAAAGTTTTCAGTTTGTAAAGTTCATTTTTTAATTCAGTTGCCTCCCTTGATGTTTCACTCTAATGTTGACTGCAGAGTACATGTTAACATTAGAGAAACACATCAAGGGAAGTAAGCAGTTGAAACATGAACTTCGAATTCTGACATGTCGCATTCCTTTCAAACTGTAAACCATGCATGGACACAAGTTCTTAACACACATTAACATCGAAGTTATTATTCTATTAAGGCACAGAGTATGTGAGCTCAGTATATTTCTGGTTACTACAGCCAAGTGTATTGTATTCTAACACAAAACTGTATTAACAGTATTTACCAGAATAAACACAATCTTCACAAGAGAATAATATCGTGTGAATATATTGTTAATAACAGTCCCCCCACCCCCCATCCTCTAAAAAAAAAGCAAATATTATTTTGGCTAATATTGCCCAGCACTAAACATGCATATTCTGAGAACTTATGTGCTATTAAGCTTTTGTAATTAGTGATTTATCAACGAAATTCTGTAGTATAACAGTCACCAATAGATATTTTCTGTGTCCTATTCCAACCATCGGAATCAGCATTGGAATTACCTGAATCAGCAGAGAAATAATCGGTAATCGGTTCATAGCAAACTTTGATGATTAGTTCATCACTAAAAAATTCTGCCATGGAGGGGAGGGTGGCTGGGGGCAGGGAGGTGCTACTGGAATTTCCCACTTGTTGGAAATTATGTAGTGGTATAGTCGGAATCAAGATGCCTATTAGCAATATCACTGACAGTCTGAGACCTTTTCCTACCATCAGCCCTCAAAGGCCTGGTGATTTTCATTCATTCTTGTTTTACTTTGACAGTATAGGTCCTGCAACTGTGCAGTTGTTTCTAGGCAAGTCTTTGCAGCCTGCATCGGCAGCAAAGACTTGCCTTGAAACAACTGCCAAGGTACTTAGAATTCAACTTACAAGTTTACCAAAGGACTGAATTTTGTAACATTTGTTTTGTAACAGTAAATAAACAGCTGCGCCACGAGCGCATGATACACCCGTTATTAATTACAAGAGGGAACCACATAATATGAGTATACATGTGTACTTGTCAGGTTACATATACTTGCCACCAAAAAATCAAGAAAATTGCTCAAAGTCCAACATGTGGAAAATTGCCTATATTTTGATGAATAAAGTCCCATAACTCTGGAATGACATATCGGACAGCGACACAAATCGGAAGGGAGATTCCTTCTATCAACATATACTTGCAACCAAAAAATCATGAAAATTGCTCTAAGCATTTTCAAGTTATTGTTCGACATGTGAAAAATAAAGTCCCATAACTCTGGAATGACTAATCGAGCAGTGATACCAACTGAAAGGGAGCTTCCTTCCATCAACATAAACCACCTACCAAAAAATCGTGAAAATCTCTCGAAGCGTTCTCGAGTTATCGTACGACGTGTAAAAAATCAACAATTTTCTAAGTAATAAAGTCCCATAACTTTGGAATGACTAATCAAACACGACACTAAATGAAAGGGAGCTTCCCTCCATTGATATACACCACCTACCCAAAAATCACGAAAATCTCTCAAAGCGTTCTCGAGTTATCGTACGTGTAAAAAATCAACAATTTTCTAAGTAATAAAGTCCCATAACTCTGGAATGACTAATCGAACGGCGACACTAAACGAAAGGGAGCTTCCCTCCATCGATATACACCGCCTACCCAAAAATCACGAAAATCTCTCAAAGCGTTCTTGAGTTATCGTACGACATATGACAGGACGGACAGACGGACGGACAGCGGTATACCATAATACGACCCTTTTTTTCAAAACGGGCGTATAAAAATGATCAAAGTCAAATTTAGCCCTAAGGGTTAAACGCATGAAAAGTACTAATGCACGATAACTCTCTGACATTCTGGAAGTAGCCCCAGGTCTATTCTTGAGCAGAACCTTCAGGGCTAATATTTCAACGAGAATCTAAGAATCGATTCATGCAACGATTCACGCAACAAAACCAGCAAAAATCTAGCAAAAATCCCTGTAGATTCTCGCTTTACCTCTGCTATGATTCGTATGAAAAGAATTGAGTCAATTTAACCCTTTACCTAACACAACAGCAGTAAATTAACCAATTCAAGGCTAACATGACCTGAAATATCCTGACACTTTGTCGATAAGATTGTACAAATATGTCATTGAGCCAGTTCCAATGACAGCCATATTTGTAAGGTTTTATTGGTAAATATTGTTTATTTTTAAAAAATTATTATTGATGAACTGATTATTAAAACTTGCTATGAACCAATTACACCACTAAATTTCGTTGTTGATAAATCACCAGTTACAAATTTTTAAAAGTACATTAAGTTCTCAGACCATGAATGTTTAGTGCTGGGCGATTTTAGCCAAAATAATATTGACGTTTTTTTTTTCTTTAAAAGAATATTGTGATTAATGATAGGATCACGATAGTGTTCTCTTGTGGAGGTTCTGTTTATTCTGGTAAATAATGTTAATACAGTTTTGTGCATGAATACAATACACACAGCTGCATTAACCAGAAATATACTGAGCACATATACTTCTAGTCTCAATTTAATAATAACTTTGATATAAAATGTGTGTTGCGAAGTTATGTCCATGCATGGTCTACAGATAGATTATAAGATAGGAACGGGACATATCAGAATATAATGTTCATTTTTCAACTTTTTACCTCCCTTGAGGTGTTCCTCCAATATTTACTTTCAAGTCAACATTGGAGAGACATATCACGGGAGGTAACTGAATTGAACAATGAACTTGACAAACTAAAAATGTGGTTGTGACAGCCGTGCGACATACATGTTGCATAACAGTCACCTGGCCGTGAACAAAAAAATTCCATATATTTTTCTCTCCATTTTATTCTCCTATTATGATGTAATGTCTGCATCATAAAATACTGCAGACTAATGGCTGATCACATTGTATTTATTCTTTAACGTTATGTACTCAATGCAATTTTCTGTCATGGTCGAAGGTCAGTGACTTTGATCAGCTGGGAAACTGCTGATCCTGTACCGATTGCAGGTGGTAAATCCCATAATATCTCTGCTCTACAAATTCTTATATTAAAACTATGTACTTCAAACATTTTTAATGGGCAAACTTCATTGAAATGGCAAGATTTCAAAGAGATTTTTAATTGTCGACATTAAATATAGAATAATCAGAAGTGGCCGGTTTTAACTGCCAGTTGTCATAAATGGTTCCGATTGCCGTTTATCATTTCATCACTAAAAATTATCAAATTTAGCCTCATGGGATCCTGGGACACTCATAGCAGGTATGGATTCTCGCAGTTTTAGAAAATCCAAATGAATACTACCAAATTTAGATGAAATTTAAGCTCTGAACCTAAACCCTAAGCTCAGGCATCTGTTTACATTTCATAAGCTATGAAAGAGTTTGAATCTTTGTTTCAAGAGAAGGCTTTCTTGGAATTTTTCAAAATGTCTACAACATGGAGACTCTTTTTGAAGTGAAACAGAGAGTAATCGCTTGACTGGACTGGTTACGTGAAATAATTCATGAGAGGTGAGAGAATTTGTACAAACACGAGTGCACGAATGCACACGAGTGTTTTACAATATAGTCCCTCACCTCGAATGAATTATTTTACTTAACCAGTCCAGTCAAGCGATTACTCTGTTTATTACTTTTCATTATTAACGATAATTATATTATTTAACCCTTTACCTAATGTAATGGTCAGCGCTATTCTCAAAAATCGCCAATTAATTTTCATTATTTTTTCATTTTATGTCTCTAAAACATAGGTTATGAATTCTTATTGGAACAAACTCGTCGAGCTCGTTCCAATGAGGGGTCATAACCTATGCTTTTGAGACACAAATGAAAATAATAGCTATTCAAGAATTTGTTTTACAAGTGTCGTCTGCTTTTCATATTAGGTAAAGGGTAAAAAAACCCAAAAAACAATGAAGTCCCCATTACACCCACAGCAAAGCGTCTTCATTTGCACGCACAGTTACATGACACAATTGTTGAGAGCATAATTCACTTGCGAAGTTATCATTTATAATCAAACCCGGAAATCCCAGTAAATCACACTTTGGAAAGTAATAATACTCTCTCTACCAAACAATGCAATGCTTTCAAGAAAGTACAGGAAGCTCTGTTTGTTCTTTGGTCCATTTATGCATCTGTTATCGCATTTTGGATCAAGCGATAAATAAATTCAACTTGTCCTGGTTTATTCATTTATTTATTGGGGTTTAACAACACTTTCGACAGCCAGAGCCACCTCGTGCTGGACAGTTTTACAGGTGGAGGAAGCCCAATTACCCATAAAGAACCACCCAGAAATGGTGAACAACCGGCAGACTCTCCAAAGTACTAACTCCATACAAGCAAGATTAGCATTTGTTGAAGACAAGTGCATCATCGTCATGCAGTATGCCTTAGTACACAGTGTCACCATGCCCCCAAATGGGCAATCAGGATTAAGTGGCTTGCGCAAGGACACAACACAGTTACCCCTGGCTGGGATCAAACCTGTTTATTATGAAACTCATCCAGTGAATTAGGTCAGGACCGAGTCATACCCCCGGTCCACACTTAGTTTACTGAACTCAATTTGAAAATTTCACTATTAAGCAGAATCTCCTCAGGGCCCCGTGAAGCTTAGAAATTCAATTTGATTCGAAATCATCTAGATGACCTCGATTCGAGTCCAGTCAGGTCAATTCAGAAATGTTCTTAAAATCTAACTAACTGTTTCCTCTTGAACATTTCTTCTATCATCAGGTCTCCTGTACAGGAGACCCGATGACAGAAGAGTCCAAGTAGGTTCTTCTTCCAAAACAAATTTGATTCCGTTCTGGAATATTCTGCTTTTTTAATTGATTTGGACAAATAAATGAGTCACCGTTGCATACAATACTTGAGGGGAGACAGAGAACATTAATAGTTGTTAAAAGGTGCAATTTCTAGAGAGAGGTGAGGATCAATTTGAAATTTGATTCAAAATCCTCTAAAGTTGATTGATTTATTTATATTTACTGGGGTTTAATGACACTATTGACAGTCAGGGTCACCTCATGTCAGACAGTTTTATGGGTGGAGGAACACAGAGAGAACCACCGAGCAATGGTGAGCAACTGTCAGTTGATTCTGCTTACAATTTGAGCCTAACCCCAGAATTCATTGAAGATCCTCTATACATTCCTCTCTCAGACAAGAAGATTTATGTATCTCAGAACTTCACAAGCCATCCTCCATTTTGGTCTTTACGAATCTGTGCACCTTGATAAAAGTACAGTGGAACCGTATTAACTGGTAGAGTGCTAAACTATTTTGCAAAGGCGATTTGTAACGTGTATTTTTTTCACTGATTCTATTGCTGTCAGCAATGAGAACCTCAGGTTAGCAAGATTTTTTTGAATTATTTATTTGTTACAATTTATTGGAGAGTGCTGGATGGCACTCTCCAATAAATTGCAGAAAAAAACAATTTCATATAAACATTCTTTGTTCTACTGCTAAGCAAATATCAAGCTAATGTATGTAGAGTAAAGCCACTAAAGTGGCTTTTAACACTTTTCAATGGAGTCATGATAGTGGCTTCTAGACCCAACCAGTTAATTAAATAGCCACACTGTCAATGAAAATCATTCAATTAATAGGAGTATTTAATTGAGAATTTATTCTATTGTATCTTGTTTGACAGAGCTCATGGAGCTCTGTGAAGCAAGATATAATAGATTAAAGGCCTTTATCGGATATACTGAGGCCGAATAGGTCTATAAACAAAGAAACTTTGGCGTGTCTCATGGTATTTTCTCGACATATACTATTAAAAAAAAGTAGGGGATATGCAAAAACTGATGTTGTTATTTTTGGAAAATGATAAATTTGAAGTAATTAGTATATTTTTTACACTTACCAATGGCCCAGACTAGCTGGTGCTAACTCAAATTAATCCAGGGCCAAACACAAATTTTGATCCCCCAATCCCCAAAATTTGCATGCAAAGCCGAAAAAATTAAGTCCTAGATGGTCCTCCATACTTTTGTGATCTGTGCATGTGCAGTATCTAGGAAGGTACCGAAGTTGGCGCCAACCATCATTCTTTCTACTGTGCCTGCTAAATGTTATAATCAGCGGGGAGGCATGAGTGCCCACTCATGGGAGGGCCATCCCCATCTGGGTCATTGGTAAGCATAAAAAATATACAAATTACTTAAAATTTATATTTTTATACCACAACCAATAGCCCAGACTAGCTGAATCGTAACAAGGCTGGAGGGCCTAGGACTTAAAGGAAAATCCAATCTCTCAAATACTTCAGTAAAGGATAGCTCCTTCAGGAGAATAGGAGAAGACATAGAAATTATATATGTCATCTTCTTTTACGAGAAAAGAGAAAGGCATAACACCAACAATGTAATTGAGAATTACATAATTATATAATTTCTCCATTTAATGCCAGCATAACCCGTTATGCTAATTCGGTGAAGGAAACCAAGATATAAAGCTAGTCCAGAGAATGAGACGCTTTATACTCATATATTGATGCTCATTTCACACGTAACATATACAAATGCTTCACAGTGAGTTACATTTTAAAAACGGTACATAAATGAGACATAGTTATTGCTTCACACCGAGCTACACATTAAAACTACCCAGCACTGACGCACGACTACTCAGAACGAAGAGGGCAGCGGAACGGCGTCAGTGCTCGAGCAGACTGCCTAAAGACCTTATAGATGTAACATTAATGGACGACATTCTGAGCAACAGAAGGAGGACCCAAAGATCTAAGGTCACCGGAGATGGACTCTAAATTTCTCAGGTAAAACTTGGTACATGAAGAGGGCTGTGTCCAGTAAGCAGCCTTCATAAGATCAGTAAAGGCTATTCTGTTAGAATAAGCCCAAGAAGTGGACAGTGCTCTAACCTCATGCGCGGAAATCTTGTTGACAGAAAGTTGATCCGAAGATAGATTTTCATAGGCAATACGTACTGCCAACTGAATCCATCTAACGACAGAATTGAACAGAAATATCTTTTCCATTAGGAATCAAAGAAAGAAACGTTTTCTTCCCTTTATAATAAAATCTGATCGACGTTTATAAATGTGCATTGGTCTGACTGGACACAGCAAAGGTCTACGGTTATCTGAGGATGGTACAGCCTTAATGACAATAGGCTCTGGCCACTTATCCTGAATCTGATTCTTAGCCAGAAACCCCACTTCCCTAGTGAGAGTAATAGTATTACCCACACTACGGTAATGAGATTCATCAACAGATAATGCATGAAGTTCACTGACTCTTCTAGCAGACGCAAAGGCTAAGAGAAACGCCATTTTATAGGTCAAGAATTTGAACTCTACAACGTCTAACGGCTCAAAAGGAGCTTCTTGAAGCTTCAACAGAACCCAAGCCAAATTCCACTTAGGAATTAATCTGCGGGTTCTTGGTCTATTAATAGAGAAATTTCTAACTAGCTTGGATAAAGAAGTATCTGATCCAATAGCCAAGTTATCATGATGAACGTAAGTGTATGATAACATAGACCTGTAGCTCTTAATAGTGATGGGCTGCAGTTTGAGTTCGTCAAACAGGTAGACCAAGAAATTGGCAATCTCTGGAATGGACGGATCATATACGTCTATAGATTGGTCCATACACCAACGAAAGAAACCCTCCACTTCGCTGCGTAATTCAACGAAGAGGAGGCCCTCCTACAGTTAGAAATTGCGTCCATTGCTCGTCCTGTAAAATGTTTTCCGTGCAAGAAGGACCGCACAACGGAAATACATGAAGACTGAGACCTTCCGGATTGTGATGCAATGCACGGGACTTCCCCTGATATAGAAGATCCTCTCGTGGAGGAAGCTTCCGGGGAATGTCCCATAACAGACACCTGAGAAGATTGACCCAAGGCTTCTGAGACGACAGGTGTGCTACTAGCAAGATTTTGCAGTGAGACTGTTTGAGCTTTAACAGAATCTGCTGAATCAACAGAGCTGGAGGATATGCATGTCCTATCATCATCCCGTCCCATGAGATCGACAGAGCCTCTACTGCGTATGCTCGATGATCTGGACATGGCGACACGAGCGTCGGTAACTGATTGTTTAGGTGTGCCGCAAAGAGATCTATCATGGGACGATCCCACTGGTAGCAAATCTGCCTGAATATTTGCTTGTTGAGAGTCCACTCCAATGGCAACAGTTGACTTTTCCGAGAGAGCGAGTCTGCTAATACGTTCAGACGACCCGGTATATGACGAACTGAGAGATGAACGTGATGATTCAGAATGAATAGGAGAATCTTCTCCGTTAATTTGCATAACGGAATCGAATGAGTGCCATTTTGGTTCCTGAGGTAAACAACTACTGTCGAGTTGTCCGACAGAATTTGAACATGGACATTTGCTATTTGACGAATCCAATGTTGTAGTACTAAACAGATTGACATCATCTCCTTAATGTTTATCTATTTCTCTAGGAATCAAGAGTCCCAAAGACCCTGGCACTTCAAGTCTTCGGGACTTAGGGACGTGCCCCAGCCCGTCTGACTCACATCCGTCATAATCGTGAAAGCCGGATCCAGCACTTGAAGCAGAACTCCTTGAGTTAAACACTGAAGATCTGCCCAAATCTGAATCTTTTGTTTTACTAGGACTGTTAAAACAATACTGGTTTCAAGCGAATGCATCTTCACACTCCAGTTCTGAATAAAGAATATCTGGAGAGGAGATGTGTGCAGACGGCCCATCGGAATAAGATCTGCAGCCGCTCCGCACAGCCCCATCAGTTGCATAAACTGCCTCGCTGTTATTACATGTGAGTTTAGACAAAAGCGAGCATAACAAATAACTAATTTCGCTCTGGGTAACGGCAGATGAACCAGATTGTTGTGAGTCTTGAAGCTCATTCCCAAGTGAATGAACAACTTGGACGGAGCTAGATCCGACTTTTTCTCGTTTACTATGAAACAGACATGTCGGAACAATTGAAGCAGACTCTGAACATAGTTCTGAAGAATAATTCTGTTGCTGTATCTCTGAAGAATGTTGTCCAAGTAAGCCAACATTACCACAGACGAATGAGCTCAGAAGTATGACATTACCGAGTTCATTATTCAAGTGAAAGCCCAAGGAGCCAGGTTCAGACCGAAACACTTTGCTCTGAACTGATAACCTTTCCTTGCAGGGCAAACCGCAGGTACTTTCTGAATGCCGGATGTACCAGGACATGAAAGTAAGCGTCCTTTAGATCTATGCTTTCCGCATAGTCGTCCACTTGAATGCTCGCTCTTACCGACCGAATGATTTCCATATAGAACTTTGGAGCCACAATAAGCTTGTTTATCCAGCTCAAGTCTATTACCGGTCGGAACGAGCTGTCTGGCTTCAGTACAAGGAACAGGTGACTTGAAAACCTTGAGAATTTTGATACTCGACGACCTCTATTGCTTCCTTTAATAAAAGAGCCTGTACCTCCGCTAGGAGAGACTCTTTTTTGAAAGGATCTGCTGGAAGATTTGTCAAATTTTGTTAGTGGGGGTTTCGCTCGGAATGATAGCTATAGGCCTTCTGAGACTACACTTCTCACCCACTGATCTTCCGTGACTGCTATCCAGTTTCTTGCGAAGTTTGATAACCTTCCGCCAATTGGCAAGCAATAGAAGTCTTGACCATCACCTGTAGGACTTACGAAGCTTACGGGAGGAAAAACTACATCCTCCCCGTGAAGAACCTTGTCCCGTCGGCCTAGGGGCGTCTGACCGATAATCCTGTTCAGACTTATGCTCCTGTTCCGAGTTGCTGTACTGACGACTTCCGGAGTAATTTGAAGAGGGTTTCTTGTACCCTCGCGAGGAGTTCCCTTTAGATGATTTAGATTTTGAACGTCCTTGCTTACCCCAGTATGCTGAAACGTGTTGTTGAGACGTTGACTTCAAAAGCAGAGCACTGGAAGCGTTCTTGGTAGCCTGCTCATAGTCTAACGAAAGCTTGTCATCAAACAGAGTATGTCCTTAGACTGGAGTAACTCAGAGAGAGGTATTCACCTTGTCATCTATAAGTGATGACGATGCAAGGGCAGCATCACGTCTGATTAACTTCAAATTTGCCACTGTCAGGGCAGAGTTGTACGTGGCATACATGACTGCCCTAGAAAGAACTATAGGCGAGGAGCAAACATCCCCAAATTCCTTCCCTCTGGTAAGCTGATCTGCGTAGGACATCGCATCCAGATTCGCTCTATTTGATGAAATAGCACAATCCATCACGTCCGAGCGTATGCTGAATGAAGCAGGTAGGGATATATCTAAATCCCCGGCCTGCTCATCTAAACGCAGAGGAGCTCTCTGGACATCTTCTCCAACCGTTTTAAATGAAAGTGGTCAAAAAGAACGGTATATTTATGGAAGATGTCGATAAGAAACTGCCTTTCTTCTTAACACTAGAGAGGTTAAATATGGCATTGTCGGCATGGGCGAAGGCCTGCGACACCTGTCTAAACTGTACCGGGAAGGAAAGAACTTCCTCTTTCTTCCGCACAAAGTCAGCATCTAAAGACAACAGCGGTTTCTCCCTAGTTGACGCAGCTTGCTGATCAGGTGGAACAAATTCAGGATAGTATTGATAGAAAAATTCCATCGCTACCATATGTTGTTCAGAAAGGGAAGGGTAATCCTCTTCCTTGTCTCTTTCACCATCTGACTGAATCAGCTGTGACATTCAGTCCATCGCATCTGCATATGCAGATGACTGGACCGACCCAGCACCATCCGACAGCTCACTACCGGAGTCTGCTCTTGGACTTGCTGGGATGCTGCGACCAGCTGCGCAATCTGCGACAGCAAGTCTATTACTGAGGCTTGAGGAGAAGCGGTTTTCTGTTTTTTAGCCGCTTGCTGCTTCTGGGATGCAGTTCCGGAGATGGATCTCTTCTCTGAACGTCCCAATGATCGAAGCCTTGGTTCCCTAGCTACCATATGGTCCAACTTCACGGGCCAAGACTGGCTACCCCTTTGCGCAGCTGACTGGATATCTGAAGTCGGGTAGGTAGTGTGTGCTTTTTGAATCGTAGCAGAGGAAGCCGAGACTGTAGCCGAGGCTGGTTGCAGTGTAGACAGAGCGTCGCAAGCGGCAGGTGTGGATGTATGCTCTGGCTCGTGCATGTTTCTCAAAACAACATTTGGCCCAAAATGCTGTTGGATTAGAGAGGGACCTCTCCCGCTTGCAGCCTTGACAGACCTTGCCGAGCCTCCCAAAAAGAAACTTGCTGACTTTCTTCCTATTTCCGTCGTCACTGGGAGAGCTTTTGATTTTAAGGTGCTCGCTCTACCCAAATCCAGAGTAACCACTTCACCAGTCGAGCTAGCTGCTTGCAAGGGATTAAGAACACTAACTAGAGGCCTTATACCTTGCTTAACTGGTAGAGTGCTAGAAGCCACTATCGGGGCTTTAATATGAGGGGCAGGTACCCCAGCCTGAAGGTGTCATATTCTGTGGATGTGCTTCACATTATCTTAGAAGCAAAATTACTTAGTCTATATGGGTTTGCCTTGTTACAATTTATGGGAGAGTGCCTCTTCGCACTCTCCCATAAATTGTAATAAGGCAAAGACACATGAACAAATTTTGATAACCAAAAATAACTTAGCACTCTACCAGTTAATATTCATGAGCACCTTTGCAGCTACCTCTGTTTGCTCATCAGAGCGAAACGATGGGAGCACACATTTGGTGGGTGTCACAATACCATTGCCATATTCTTGTTCCTCTGAAAAAGAAACTGAAAAACTTGAATTATCTTGCGGTGAGAGCACTGGCATAGGCATCTCACCGCCAACAACATACCGTGAACCCATCTCCAATGTTTGTCATTGCAACAAACACATGTAGGACAAGAATCCGTAGGAGTACATCGACTACAGGAAAGGCAACAAGCACGTAAATCCAAGGAAGACTTCCTCCCTTTGCATTTAGAGCAGTAAGCTTTCATGATTCAATCAAAATACAAAGTCGATAGCACTCCACAATAAAATATATGATAAAGATACATGAATAATTACAATCAAAATCAAATTCGAAAAATTAAATCCAAAAAATTTTCGAAAATATTTTGAAAAAGCCTAAGTTCCCAAAGGGAACATGATGAGCCAAAGGGCATCCCAATAGAGCCTAAGTGTGGACAAAATCCAAATTTTTTTAGCTACACTACCCAAATCATAATCAATGTATCCTACAATAATCCTATATTTGAAGACGTCAATGTAAATAACGTCAAGGAAAAAAACAGAAACAAGACATTAGACACACAAAAAGGCCCAAAGTCAGTAAAAGATTTTAATGCTACGAGATGTAAAGCTAGATCTTCATACGAAGAAAAAACGATACATCGGATAGAAGATGCAAGACCAAAACAACCCAACACCCCTAGAGTGAGGACATAACCATAGGGATAAACAGAATAAACATTCTGTAACACACGCTAAACTCCGAAGAAATTTAATAAAAAATTTCAATAAAAATAGCCAAAAGCTTAGGAGTTTAACAGGAGGGCTTCAAGGAAGGACAGGGAAGGAACACTTAACAAACAGTGGATAAATCATTAGCAAGAATTATGACATCAGGCGTATGTCCCAAAATTGGGAAACATGAAATAATTTTTATAATTATTATAAAGTTACAGCCCTAAACATTTCCAACCACCGTTGTTCACTTCCGTCATCCATTTACAGCCTTGAATCCACCAATTTTACCATTGCTTTGTGTCTGGCATCCTCAAAAAAGGAGATTTAAAAGCACAGATGTCAGTTCATTGTTGCTGACTTTAGGGGCAAACACAGAATGATGGTTTGTGCCAATTTCAGTACCTTCCTGGATACTCAAAAAAGGAGATTTAAAAGCACAGATGTCAGTTCATTGTTGCTGACTTTAGGGCCAAACAAAGAATGATGGTTTGTACCAATTTCAATACCTTCCTGGATACTGCGCATGTGCAGATCACAAAAGTATGGAGGACCATCTAGGACTTAATTTTTTCGGTTTTGCATGAAAATTTTGGGGATTAGGGGGCAAAATTTGTGTTTGGCCCTGGATTAATTTGAGTTAGCACCAGCTAGTCTGGGCCATTGGTTGTATAAAAATACGGTATTGGATATACGTGATTGGACACATCAATATGTTACCAAGTTTAGTGTGGATTATGAATGTCATCGGCACCCGAAAACTTCATGTTGTTTTTTGCAAGAGTGCCACGTTAATGTTTGTGGGGTATGTTTTGAAATTTTCATTTGTACTGGACGGGCTTTGTCGGAGGTTTCATCATTCTTTCCTTGGTATAAACTCATTCATGAATAGTTTCTGGTCAAAACATAACTTTTGAGATGTGCAAAGACTGATATGTGACGAACATTTACGTGCCGTTAGCATGTTGGAGGCTGGCAACAGAGAGACTGGAGTGGCACAAATTCTCAACGTTACTCAATCGGTGATTAGCAGGTTGTGGTCACACTACTGACATACAGGTATGTTGATGACAGATGTTGGTCAGGATGTACAAGGGCGACAACTGCTAACCTGGATCATTTCATCCAAACCACAGCATTACGTAACTGCCATCAATGTGCCTCAGAAATTGGACAGCAGCTGCACCAAGCGACAGATGTGCGAGTCAGTGGTCCGACCATCTGAAATCGCCTACACAGCTGGAAATTTGTATGCATTTGACTAAACGTCACATCACAGCAAGGCGCAACTGATGTGGAGCAGGACAGCACTGAGACAATCGTAGGTGGAGCAACTTCATGTTTTCCGATGGATCGAGGTTCACTCTCAACTTCCAGGACAGGCAAAACACAGAGTGTTGCGACAGCAGAACAAAAGGTACCATGGTGTAACTGCTAGGCAGCATGATAGTTTTGGTGGTGGATCGGTTATGGTGTGGGGATGCATAACCATGACAAGCAACATTACAAGTCATCCAAGAGCATGTCACAGGGCAGTACTACAGCTCATGTGGTGCCATTTGTGCGACGTCACGCCGTCGATACATTTTCCAAGATGACAATGCAAGAGCACACAGGGTTTGTATCACGACATAGTTCCTTCAGGAGCAGAACATCACTACGCTGCCTTGGCCAGCACTAAGTCCAGACCTTTCACCAGTCAAGCAAGTCTGAGATATGCTTGACAGGTACATACGACAATGCCAACAGCCCCCTACCAATGTCCAGGAACTCGCCACTGCATTGCAGGAAGAATGGAATAACATCAGTCAAGCTGATATTGGATGTTTGGTGATGAGTATACCACGTCAGATCCGCGCTTGTCTCGCGAACCGAGGAGGATTTACAAGGTATTGAGGTCTTGGACTGAATGTGAAAAATTCTCTGACTGACCGTCTATGTCTTCTTCAGCTGAGTGCGTGGAATGTGAGCTTGTCAGACACCCAACTATCGCTGAAATCATTCACCAGTTGTCACAGTGCAATGTCTCAACTGTCTTTTTGATGAAAATATAAATATATTTCTTCATATATCTCACTTTTATCAAATATCCCCTACTTTTTTTTAATAATATATTACAGGAATTTATATTCAATTAACTGTTCACTCTAGAACATGTATGCAATTAACAGGTTAAATTTGTACTACAGGTATTCTGTGTGTGGAAATTACATTCAATTAACGGGGTTCTTCTGTTAAGAAATATCCAATTAAGAAGGTGCCCCTGTATAATAACTAGAGGGGGTATCAGTACCCCATGGCTCACCAACAGGTGGCCAATGTAAAGTGGTGGCTGGAGTAAAAAAAAAAAAAAGTTCAAAATCTGCAGACAAAAGTCCAAAATTAAAGTAAATAAGCAGCTAAAGGGTTAAATAATATAATGATAGCCCCTAAGAAGCATGCTAACATAAAATAGGAACCATGGCACAAGGTAAGTCTCCACTTTGAAGAAAAGAAAGACAAACCTCAAAACCTGCACAAAAAAGTAAAACAAGAGGCCCCAAGGAGCCTCAATCGCTCACCGGCCAAAGTGGTTCAAAGAAGTATTTGGGGTCACATTCAGTTAGACATGGTTCATCAACACTACAAAGGAATGAAGTCAAGAGAGACAAATGTTATGGAACTAGGGACATGGCTTGAACAAACTTGAATCTTATCCACCTAAGGATGCTGCATACCAAATATCAAAAGCATTCATCTGCTGGATCTGAAGAAGAAGATTTTTAAAGAAAAGTTAAAAAATTTATAGTAATTTATATATTTTTTATACTTACCAATGACCCAGACTTAGCTGGTGCTAACTCTAACAAAACCAGGGCCAAACACAAATTTTGCTCCCCAATCCCCAAAATTTGCATCCAAAACAAAAAGAAATCATGTCCTAAAGGACCTCCATACTACGCCTCTACTGCGCATGCGCAGTGACGCAGTCGTCCCGAAATTGGCGCCAATTATCATTCTTACTGGCAGTGCCTGGTCAGCGCTATGTACTCAGCGGGGAGGCAAGAGTTCCCAACTCCAGGGAGGGCCATCCCCGTCTGGGTCATTGGTAAGTATAAAAAATATATAAATTACTATAAATTTTTTAACATTTTTATACTGTACCAATGACCCAGACTTAGCTGAATAGTAAACAGGCTGGAGGGCCTAGGACATAGAGGAAAATCCAATAAGCTCAACTATATAGTAAAGAGGTAACCCCTTAAGGAGAAAAGGAGTATTAGGCTTTACATGTATCTTTCTTATTTAATATTAAATTAGAAAGATACACTACCCTTAATAATTGAGCACAATAACATTCATGTTCTCTATTAACATCCAGTATAACCCTTATACTAATTATTTTTAAAGCAAGCCAATAAATAAAGTAGTCCAGAGAATTGAGACTCTTTATAGTCATTTAAAAGTGTCCGAGTATTGTATATTAAAGCCCGTTTGACACTTGACATATACAAATGCTTCACACCGAGCTACACTTTAAAAATAAGACATGAATGAATTTAAACATTAATATTACACTTTAAAACCATCCCGGAAGCGACTCAGAAATACTGACTTGGAGGAGGCATTCCCTTGCTTTTCACTATAAAGCAGGTGACCTAAGGGAACACCCGCCCCCCCCCCCCCCCCCCCCCCTTCCCCTTGCCCTGGGTCAAATAGCCCAGAGCGAAGAGGGCAGCCGGACGGAGTCACTGCCGGAACAGAAAGCCTGCATAACTATAGTTGCAACTGTTTAGTGGACGACATTCTGAGCAACAGATAACGGACCTAAACAATGCAGGTCTCCAGAAATGGACTCAATATTTCTGAGATAAAAATTCGTAAATGTGGATGGCTGAGACCAATAAGCAGCCTTCATTAAATCTGTAATAGCAACACTATTAGCATAAGCCCAGGAAGTATAAAGAGCTCTTACTTCATGAGCAGAAATCTTAAGCACAGACTGCTGAGAAGAAGATAAATCTTCATAAGCAGTACGGATAGTTAACTGAATCCATCTAGCAATAGAATGGACTGAAATGTCCTTTCTATTAGGCATCAAAGACAGAAAGAAACGTTTCCGTCCCTTTCTGATAAACTGAGATCTCTGTTTATAGATACGTAGTGCTCTAACAGGACAGAGTAAAGGCCTACGCCCGTCTGAAGACGGAAGAGCCTTAATAACAATAGGTTCCGGATATTTATTAGGAGCCTGATTCTTAGCTAAAAAACCCACATTAGTAGTGAAGGTGATAGTGTTCCCAACACTACGATAATGAGAATCATCCACCGATAGTGCATGAAGCTCACTGACTCTTCTGGCAGAAGAGAAAGCTAAGAGAAAAGCTGTCTTATAAGATAAGAATTTGAAATCTACTGTCCCAAGAGGTTCAAATGGCTTTTCCTTCAATTTAAGGAGAACCCAAGCTAAATTCCACTTAGGAATTAATCTAAGAGTTCTGGGTCTATTTATCGAAAAGTTTCTAACCAACTTCGATAAAGAGACATTAGATCCAATTTGTAAACTATCATGATGTGCATAGGTATCAGATAACATAGATCTATAACCCTTTATAGTAACAGGCTGCAGTTTGATTTCGTCAAACAAGTATACTAGAAAGTTTGCAATGTCTGGTATAGAGGGATCAAATATATCTACAGAATGATCCCTACACCAACGACGAAAAACCTTCCACTTAGCCGCATAGTTTAGCGAAGAGGAGGTCCTCCTACAGTTAGAAATCGCGTCCACTGCTCGTCCTGTAAAGTGCTTGCCATGCAAGAAGGACCGCACAACGGAAAAACGTGAAGGTTGAGACCTTGCGGGTTGTGATGGAGTTGGCGCGATTTCCCCTGCGAAAGAAGATCCTCTCGTGGAGGAAGCTTCCGCGGTATGTCCCACAACAGACACCTGAGTAGATTTATCCACGGTCTCTGTGGCGACAGAGATGCTAGCAACAGAATCTTGCATTGAGATTGTTTTATCTTTAGCAATACTTGTTGAATTAACGGCGCTGGAGGATACGCATATCCTATCATTCCGTCCCAAGGGATCGACGGAGCGTCTACTGCAAATGCTCTTGGATCCGGACACGGAGACACATACGTCTGCAACTGATTGTTGAGATGTGTCGCAAATAAGTCTATCATTGGCCGTTCCCATTGGTAGCAAATCTGATTGAATACTTGTTTGTTGAGAGTCCACTCCGACGGCAACAAACGACCCTTTCATGAAAGGGAGTCTGCTAGCACATTCAGACGACCCGGTATGTGACGGACCGAAAGAAGAACGTGATGTTCTTACGCAAACAGAAGGATTCTTTCCGTTAGATTGAACAAGGGAACTGAATGAGTGCCTCCCTGATTCCGTATATACGCCACTACTGTCGTATTGTCGGATAGGATTTGGACATGAGCATCGTGAATAATGTCCATCCTGTGACGTAACGCAAGCCAAATTGACATCATTTCCTTGATGTTTATGTGCTTGCACAGGAATTGCGGATCCCAAAGACCCTGGCATCTCGAATCCGTTGGGATTAATGATGCACCCCAACCTGTTTGACTGGCATCCGTCATAACGGTAAAACTCGGATCCGGCAACTGCAGCGGAACTCCTTGAGTTAACCACTGAATGTTTGCCCAAGTCTGAATCTCTTGTTTCACTTGATCTGACAAGAGAACGTCTACATCGAGCGAATGAATTTTCACACTCCAATTCTGAGTCAGGAAAATTTGAAGAGGACGTGTGCGTAGCCGCCCCATCGGAATGAGATCCGCGGCGGCTCCGCACAGACCTATCAGTCTCATAAATTCTCTCGCCGTGACTTTGTCTGCGTGCAGACAATAGCGAGCGTAACAACTGACTAATTTCGCTCTGGTTAACAGCAGACGAACGAGATTGTTGTGCGTCTCGAAGCTCATTCCCAGATGAGTGAATGACTTGGACGGCACCAGATCCGACTTCTCCTCGTTTACTATAAAACCGAGACGTCGGAGCAATAGAAGAAGATTCTGAACATCGTTCTGAAGCGTTAACTCGTTGCCGTACCTCTGAAGAATGTCGTCCAGGTAGGCCGACGTTACCGCAGACGAATGAGCTCGGAAGTAGATCATTACCGAGTTCATTACCCGAGTGAAAGCCCAGGGTGCTAGATTCAATCCGAAGCACATCGCCCGGAATTGATACACCACTCCAAGGACTGCGAAGCGTAGATACTTTCGGAATGTCGGATGTACCATGACGTGAAAGTACGCATCTTTGAGATCTATGCTCGTTGCATAATCGTTCACCCGAATACTCGCTCTGACCGATCGAATCGTCTCCATATAAAACTTCGGAGCGACGATCAGCTTGTTTATCCAGCTCAAATCTATGACTGGACGGAACGAGCCGTCTGGTTTCGGAACCAGAAACAGATGGCTGTAGAATCCCAGAGATTCCTGGTTTTCTACGACCTCTACCGCGTTCTTCATTAAAAGAGACTGCACCTCTGATAACAGAGCGTCTCTTTTCTGTGGATTTGATGGAAGATGAGTCCACTTTGGACTTCGAGTTAATGGAGGCTTTCGTTTGAAGGATATCTTCAAACCTTCCGAAGTCACTCCTCTCACCCAAGGGTCGTCCGTAATCGACGCGCACTCTTGTGAAAAACTCGACAACCTTCCGCCAACCGGAACGCGATAGAGGTTTAAGCCATCACCTCCTGGACCTGCGAGGCCTGCGGTAGGAGAAACCACGTCTTCCACGAGGCAGGTTGAGAGTATTAGCGGACAAGAAACCTGCTTTCCCCGTCCTGGAAGCAAGTTTAAATATAGCGTCGTTCAATAATTCAAATGTTCTAGCAACATTATTGGACTGCGACGGAAACTCAGGAGCGATGTCCCTGAACCGCTCAAAAAATTCAGAGTCCAATGACGCTATAATTCTCTTGTCCGGAAGCGCAGCAGTCTGGCTCGACGGAACAACTTGAGGGAGAAAGTGCCGGATGAAGTCCATGGCAGCTTTATGTTGTTCCGAAAGGGATAGCTCCAAGTCATCCGTATCCCTTTCACCATCCAGTCGGACCTCATGATGTTCCCGGTCGTCCGCCCCCGATGCTTCGGCGGAGCGTACCGACCCAGCGCCGTCGGATAATTCTCGATCCGACACCGTTTCTGTCGGCTGCTGGGATGCTGCAATAAGCTGTGCTATCTGCACAAGAATGGCCGGCGTCGAGACCTGCGGAGGCGCAGTCTTTCGCTGCTTCGCCGAGGGCATCTCCGCATCAGATGGCTCCCGCATACTTTTCCTATGCGAACGTCCAGAGTCCATCGGTCTCGAATCCCTGGCTGCCGGATGGTGTGACCTGGTCGCCGAAGAATCCTTGATCGGCGAAGCTGGTAATATATCGGCGGTCACGCAGCCAAGGTGCGGTCGTGTGCGCTGACGAGAAGAGGAAGCCTTAACAGTCTCTGCGGACTGCTTATACAACGGAGCGTCCCGAGCGACGGACGTATGCTCCGCTAAAGACACATTTTGTACCACAACATCTGGTCCCAGATGTTGTTGTACGAGAGAGGGGCCTCTCTCGCTCGCAGCCCGGCTGGACTGGACGAGCTAGGAACCGGACTAAAAGGCTTCCTCCGTTCTCGCTTACTATCCGCCGTCACTGGGTGTGCATTTATTATGTTTATAGTGCTCGCATCACCCAAAATTTCCTCTTGGACCGCATCGGACGAACCCGGCTGCCGAACCATTCGGTGAATGGACGCTACACCGGGCGAGCTAGCGGACGACATTTGTCTAATTTCCATGAGCACTTTTGCCGCTAGCTCTGAATTCATTTGTGACGACGGACGCACACTTGAAGAAGATAACATGGAAACATCACCCTGTTCTGGTTCCTCTGAAATAGAAACTGAGAGAGTAGAGTGACCTTGCGGAGAAAGAGCCGGCATCGCCCTTTCTCCAGAAACAACATATCGTGACACACGTTTCCAATGTTTCTCATCCCAATGTTCACATATAGGACAGGGATTAATGCGAGAACACTGACTACAATTAATACAATGATCATGAAAGTCAGAGGAAGATTTCTTCCTATTACAATTTGAACAACGTCCCTTCATTGTGAAAGAACAACAATAAGTCCTAGTTACTCGCAAAAACCCCTGACACAAAGATACATAATAACAGGATCCATTAATAAATGAAAAAACAATTGCAAAACAAAATAATTTTGAAAAAATATTTTTTCAGCGAAGCCCAAGTTGCTGAAAAGTAACGTTGAGCCCCGATGGATCCGATGGCAAAGTGTGGTCAAAAATTTTAAATTTATATAAAATAATTAATGAGACACTTTCGGATAATATAAATGTACCTTATAATGAGATAAACTACAACAAAGGCAAACAGCCCCCCTCAAAAAAGGCTGTTGCCAATGAAAACAAACAGTGTAAACACACTAGAAAACATGACTCCAGGCACTGAAAAAACTGGCCCGGAATCAGTCATCAATTACACTCTATCTGATGCAAAACAGAGACTCCCAGGGGAGAATCTGTAGAACATCAGATGGAAGATGCAGAACACAAACGTTATACACCCATGGGTGAAAACGTAACTATGGGGAAAATAACAGAAAACATTCTGTAACCAAGCAACTCTCCCAGGAAATTTTAGAAATGAAATTTCTCAAAAATATGCCAAAAGCATGGGAGAATTGCAAGGGGGGACTTTAGAAGGCTAGGGGAGAGGAAACACTGAATAAGCAGTGCAACAATTAGCAAGAATGACAACAAGAGGCCCATGCCTCGAAAATAGGCAACTTAACATAATTTCATCAAAAAATTTTAAGTACAGCCCTGATTATTTTTTGCCACTTCTTTTTCCTCTCCTCCTTCTATCCTCCTTAGAATCACATTTTCTCCAAAAATTACGTGTCTGGCATCCTTTAAACTGAGATTTACAAGCACAAAGATCAGTGAGATGTTGACTGATGAAGGGCCAAACAGAGAATGATAATTGGCGCCAATTTCGGGACGACTGCGTCACTGCGCATGCGCAGTAGAGGCGTAGTATGGAGGTCCTTTAGGACATGATTTCTTTTTGTTTTGGATGCAAATTTTGGGGATTGGGGGGCAAAATTTGTGTTTGGCCCTGGTTTTGTTAGAGTTAGCACCAGCTAAGTCTGGGTCATTGGTACAGTATAAAAATTTCCTCATTTTGAACTAAGTTATCATTCGGGCTCCCACAGTGAGCCCAAATATGAACCCAGGGACTTGGCTTGAACAAACTTGAATCTCACCCCCTAAGGATGCTGCATGCCAAATATCAAAACGTTCCGACTGCTAAATCTGAAGAAGAAGATTTTTAAAGAAAAATTCCTCATATTAACTAAGTTATAATTCGGGCTCCCACAGGGAGCCCAAATATGGACCCAGGGACTTGGCTTTAACAAACTTGAATCTCACCCCCCTAAGGATGCTACACACCACATATCAAAGCATTCCGACTGCTGGATCTGAACAAGAAGATTTTTTAAGAAAATTCCTCATTTCGAACTAAGTTACAATTCAAGCTCCCACAGTGAGCCCAAATATGGACCTGGGGACTTGGCTTGAACAAATTTGAATCTCACCCCCTAAGGATGCTGTACACCAAATATTAAAACATTCTGACTGCTAGATCTGAAGAAGAAGATTTTTAAAGAAAATTCCTCATTTTGAACTAAGTTATCATTCGGGCTCCCACAGTGAACCTAAATATGGACCTAGGGACATGGCTTGAACAAACTTGAATCTCCTCCCCCCACCCCCCAAAGGATGCTGCATACCAAATATCAAAACATTCTGACTGCTAGATCTGAAGAAGAAGATTTTTAAAGAAAATTCCTCATTTTGAACTAAGTTATCATTCGGGCTCCCATAGTGAGCCCAAATATGGACCTAGGTACATGGCTAGAACAAATTTGAATCTCACCCCCTAAGGATGCTGCATACCAAATATCAAAACATTTCGACTGCTGGATCTAAAGAAGAAGATTTTTAAAGAAAATTCCTCAATTTGATCTATTAAGTTATCATTCAGGCTCCCATAGTGAGCCCAAATATGGACCTAGGGACATGGCTTGAACAAATTTGAATCCCCCCCCCTCCCCCCCAAGGATGCTGCATACCAAATATCAAAACATTCCGACTGCTGGATCTTGAGAAGAAGATTTTTAAAGAAATTTGCCTGAAATGCACTAAGTTCAAATTTGGGCTCCTATACTGAGCCCAAATATGAACCCAGGGGGCCGATTTGTACAAACTTGAATCAGATCCACCCCACAATGTTGCATACCAAATATCAAAAGATTCTGCCTGCTGGATCTGGAGAAGAAGATTTTTTAAGAAATTTGCCTGAAATGCACTAAGTTCACATTCGGGCTCCTATACTGAGCCCAAATATGAACCCAGGGGGCCAATTTGTACAAATTTGAATCAGGTTCAAAGGGTTAAAATTTATAAAAATACCCTGAAAATGTTACAGTAACCACCATGGCAAAATGCCAGTGAGGTAAAACTCCACTTAAAAAAATATCAAAACCTGCACACAAAAGTCCAAAACCTGCACACATAGAGCTCTGTCAAACAAGATATAATAGAATAAATGCCTGTATTGGATGTAGTGAAGCCAAAAAGGTTGATAAATAAGGGGAATTTGGTGCGTGTCAGAGTAATGTTTTCGACATATTACAAAAATTTATATACAATTAACAGGCATTTACTCTACAACCCATATGCAATTAACAGAGCAAATTTGTACAGAAGGTATGGTAAATGGTTTTGTGTTTAAAAATTATATTCAATTAACAGGGATATACAATTAAGAGAAATCCAATTAAGAGGGCTCCACTGTACTACAAATGAGAATATTCTTAAATTTTTCATAAATTTTATTTTTTCGAACATTTTAAATGTCAATTTACAACAAGGAATTTGGAATTGAGTGTGCTGATTCATCCCACAAAAACCTTCCTGGGCAAACAGATCAAAGGTTTTGAGTAAAAATTACCCAGTTCAAGGCTCAATATCACGCTTGGAGTCACTTTCTATACATGTAATTATTTTACTTTATTATTTTATTATTATACATATAATTTTTCAGTCATAGAATCACAAGAACAGTTAGGAACTTCTGGTACTGCTGGTAAAGCCAACACTGAATTGCTTCAGAGTTCTTACAGTCAAGGACCAAAAAAATTCAAGGACTTTTCAAGGACATATCAACATTTTCCAAGGATGTTTTTTTAAAATGTACATTTGGAACATAACCATTTTTAGAAGCATTACCTACTTTAATCCTTTACCTAACATGAAAAGCAAACGACACTTGCAAAAAATTCTTAAATAACTAATTTTTTGTCTCAAAAACATAGGTTATGACCCCTCATTGGAACGAGCTCGTTCCAACAAGGGGTCATAAACTGTTGATACAAAAATGAAAAAAATAATTGAAATTAATTGGCCATTTTTGAGAATAGCACTGGACGGTTTTGACAATTACATTGGGTAAAGGGTTAAAAATGTCCTCTACCTCATCCTTCTAAATTCCAGAAAAACGGTGATTCTAAAATGCTCTGTAATAAAATTATGGTGTTTACAGAATGACACCCAGTTAAATAATGCCTGAACTTTAATTCCTCATTTATCGATTATCCATTATTTATGTTCGTTTTTTTCGTTTTTCAACAAAAAAAAGTGCAAAAGAGATGTTTCAGTTGCCCACTATTACACAGGTAAAAATGATAGGGCAAAATTCAAGGACTTTCTAGGAGTCTGATGGGTTTTCAAGTACATTTTCTGAATTTTCAAAATTCAAGGAGTAAGATTGAAATTCAAGGACTTTTCAAGGATGTGAAAACCCTGTGCTTGTAACAGTATCAAAGGTGAAGTGAGGCACCGAAATGTGACGTTATTTAGGAAGCCACTGCGGGATATTTCCCATTATCCATCAAGTCAATGGATATCAAGAAATATCTTTTAGATAATTTGCAATAATTCACAGGCTAGCATATAATACAAATTAATAATCTTAAATTCATACTACCTGCTATTGTTGGTGAAGGCTTGGTGGGTTTGTATACAGGTGTCTTTAATTTTGGTGTTGGTACTTGCACTTCATCTTCATCATCTGAACTTTCACTAGGGGAATCTGCATCACCAAGACGATATCTACAATTAAGGAAAGTTAAGCTAATTTCATATGCAACAAAATGTACAAATAAAAATACCTCAAAAACAAAAAAAGACATTTTGTAAAACAGATAACTTTTAAAATTACCTCAACTCATTCTCCACCAGTCAATGAAAATTATAAACTCATAGTAATTTGTCTATTTTTTATACTTACCAATGGCCCAGACTACCTGGTGCTTAACTCAAAAGTTATTAAGGGCCAAACACAAATTTTGAACCCCTCCCCCCACCGCCCCCCAAGTCCCCAAAATTTGCTTGCAAAACCGAAAATTAAAAGTCCTATCTGGCCCTCCATACATTTACTCTCCGTGCATGCGCAGACGTCAGGAAGTGACCGGAACTGGCGCCAACATCATTCTTTATAGAAGAGAGTACTACATAAAAATTCAGCGGGGAGGTATGATTGCCCACTCATGGGAGGGCCATCTCCATCTGGGTCATTGGTAAGTATAAAAAATATACAAATTACTATGAATTTATAATATTTTTACACTGTAAACCAATGGGCCAGACTAGGTGAATCGTAAAAAGGTGGAGGGCCTAGGACTTCAGAATTAGTAGATCAACATAGTTCCAATCCTGTAATCCAAGGTGAAAGGATATTAAAATTATTAGGAATTACATGTATTTCTCTCTATACAGTAATTGAGAAGACATATCATACAAAAGGAGCCCAGTTCAAGTAATTCCGTATACTTAGCATGAAGACTATGCTAACTGGATGTAACAAGTTCCCAATTTTTACGGTTAACCCGGACTAAGCCCCAAAAATTAGGATGGCGTATTTGAGAATGAGAGAATATCCCCCACAAACATGCGCCATATACAATAAAACTCCAGCTGTATGCAGGATATAATTACGGACAAAACTGCTTCCCTCATAGTTACATACCGATCAAGCCGGAAGAGAGGTAAAAAAATCCCCCCCTCCCCCCCCCCCCCCCCCCCCCCCCCCATTTTCTTTTGCAGGAATCTTCAAAAAGAAAGAGGGGAGTGCTCTGGAATCAGTAAAAGCGGTACCAAAAAACAATATAAATATTGGTCGAACAGGCATTCAGGTATTAATTTATTATTAATAAATGATGCTTAATGCCACTTCAGAAGTTAAGGCTATAGCGATGATCCCGGTAATTAATATTGCCCGCTATATAACGTACATTTGAGACAGCATACGCTGATAGGTCGAAAACCGGTGATATAATATATAACATACACATGTCTAATCGAACCACAATGAACGATCTCTGGAGAGTAAACACACTTCCGAGGTAACCCACAGACGACCCCATTCAGGTGTACAATAAATTCCAGTAACAACAGTCCCCGACGTGTACTATCCGATATCTATCACCGTATACACGTGTGAATATATGATTTGAGTACCGACATTAATAGAAACCTGGATCTAGAAATCTAGAAATGGAAGTAGGTATGATTAACAGGCTCCGACATGGACTGCCCCCCCCCCATTCCTCCCCCCCCGCCTCCCTCCCCCCTCCCCCCGAAATAATTCATAACTTCTGAGATCCATAATATACAATAAGCGTCAGCCTAATAAATATTATGCGCGTGAGTATTAAAATCCCGCATGTAATCATCTGAATACCAGTTAACTGGTTATGCAGCCTCTGAGGTACCCAAAGACTAGCAATTTATTTATGATGCAATATACTCTCGTATATGACATATAGACAGGAAACCAACCAACTAAAAAGTGGATGTGCCCATGAGGTCGCCATAGAACACGACCCAGCCACCAATCGAGAACTGAAGAAATGCATGTATGTATTTAAACTCATATGAGGCTTGCGGGAATAAAACAACATCTTGTCCGGTAATTGCCTCTAAACACATTGACGGTGGTGGTGGTGGGGGGGGGGGCATTCTTGGGGGGGGGGGGGGGGGGGGGTGATTTGAAGTCATATCAAACCCTCCTCACCCGCATTACTTAATCGTTCTTGTGTTAGACATAACATAATATAGGAACCGCAATGGTTCCCACACGTCTAACCAACTCCATTATGCCACTATGGGCGGAGAAGGACGTGAAGAACAAAAAACTTCCCCTGATAAAGAAGGTCCTCTCATGGAGGAAGCTTCCGGGAACATCCCATAACAGACACTTGAGAAGACTGATCCAAAGTTTCTGTCACGACAGAGGTGCTAGTAGTAGGATTCACAACGAGACTGTTTTATCTTAAACAAAATCTACTGAATCAACTGAATTGGAGGATACGCATATCCTATCATCCATCCCCATGAGATCAGCAGAGCATCTACTGCATATGCTCAATGGTCTGGGCATGGTAACACGAACAACGGTAACTGATTGTTCTGGTGCATCACAAACAGATCATCATGGGGGCGATCCCTCTGGTAGCAAATCTGTCCAATTACTCGCTTGTTGAGTGTCCACTCCAACTGCAACAGGCGACCTTCCCGAGAGAGCGAGTCTGCTAGTACATTCAGACGACTCGGTATATGACGGATAGAAAGATGAACATGATGATTCATGACGTATTTGGAAAATCTTCATTAGTTGGCATAACGGAAATGAATGGGTGCCGCCCTGGTTCCCGATGTATGCTACTACTGTCGAGTTGTCCGACCAAATTGAACATGAACATCCGTTATTATGGGAATCCAATGTTGTAGCGCTAGCTATAATTAACATCATCTTGTTGATATTTATTGTTTCTCCTGAAACCGAGGGTCCGAAAGACCCTGACACTTCAAGACTGCGGCACTTAGGGTCGCACCCCAACCATTCTGACTCACATCCGTCATAATCGTGAAAGCCAGATCCGGCAGTTGCAGCGTTAACCACTCAATATCTGCACAATTTGAACCCATGTTTTACCAGGTCCGTTAAAACTGTACTGGTTCAAGCGAAAGCGTCTTCACACTCCAGTTCTGAGTAAAGAATATCTGGAAGGGAGGTGTGCGCAGACGGCCCATCGGAATGAGATCCACAGTCACTCCGCACAACTCCAACAGTCACATGAATTCCCTCACTATTAATGTATCTGAGGGTAGACAAAAGCGAGCATAACAACTGACTAACTTCGCTCTGGGTAACAGCAGACGAACCAGATTGTTGTGAGTCTCAAAGCTCAATCCCAAGTGAATAGACGACTTGTATGGAGCTAAATCTGACTTTTGATCGTTTACGATGAAACCGAAACATCGGAATAATAGAAGCAGACTCTGAACATCATTCTGAAGAATAATTCTATTGCCGTATCCCTGTAGAAGGTCGTCCAAGTAAGCCGACATTACCGCAGACAAATGAGCACGTAAGTAAGACATTACCGAGTTCATTATTCGAGTGAAACATCCAAGGGGCCAGATTCAGACCAAAGCATATTGTTCTGAACCAATACACCTTCCCTTGTATGGCGAACTGCAGGTACTTTTAGAATGCCGGATGTACCAGGACATGAAAGTACGGATCCTTAGATCCATGCTTACCACATAGTCGATCACTCGAACGATTGCTTTTACGGACTGAATGATTTCCATAAATAAACTTTTAGAGCCATGATAAACTTGTTATCCAGCTCAAGTCTATTACAAGTTGGAACGAGCCGTCTGGCTTTGGTACAAGGAACAGGTGACTGTAAAAATCTTGAGAATCCTGATTCTCGATGACCTGTATTGCTTCCTTTGATAAGGGAGCTTTTACCTCCGGTAGGAGAAACTCTCTTATGCAAGAATTTGATGGAAGATTTGTCCACTGCAGACAATTTGTTAGTGGGTTTTTTACTTGGAATGATAGCCGTGAGCCGTCCGAGACTACACTTCTCACCCACTGATCTTCCGTGACAGTTATCCAGTTTTCTGCGGACTCGGAGAGAGCTTTTCACCTTGTCATCTTATTGGTGATGATGACGCAAGGGCAGCATACGTCTGATTAACTCCAGATTAGCCACTGTTAGGACGGAGTTATACGTGGTATACATAATTGCCCTAGAAAGAACTCTAAGAGAGGTACGAACGTCCTCAAATTCATTTCCCTTGAGACATTGCAGCATAGCAGCTCTTGAAAGGTGATCTGCGTAAGACATAACTTCCAAATTCGCTCTATTTGAAGAAATTGCCGTCTCAATTGTGTCTGAGCGAATAGTAAATGATACAGGTAAGGATAACTCTAGATCCCCGGCCTGCTCATCCAAACAAAGAAGAACTCTCTGAACATCTTTCCCGACCGTTTTTAAATAAACGTGGTCCAAAAAACGGTATGTATACGGAAGATGAAGATAAGAAACTGCCTTCTTCCTCGCACTCAAGAGGACAGATACGGCGGCGTCTATATGGCTGAAGGCCTGCGACTCCAGCATAAACTGAACAGGAAAAGAAAGGACTTCCTCCTTTGTCCGGATAAAGTCTGCGCCTCACGACCCCAGTGGTTTCTCTCTTGTCGTCGCAGCATTCTGATTCGGGGGAACAAAATCAGGGTAGTATTGATGGATGAAAGCCATTGCAACCATGTACTGTTCCGAAAGGTAAGGGTAATCCTCTTCCTTATCCCTTTCACCATCCGAGAGAATCAGTTGCGAATCTCAGTCCATTGCATCTGCGTGAACAGATGACTGGACCGACCCAGCACCGTCCGACAGCTCAGATTCGGAGTATGAGGGAGGCTGCATCTGCACTTGCTGGGATGCTGCGATTAGCTGCGCAATCTGCGACAGCAAGTCCGTCATCGAGCCCTGAGGAGCAGCGGATTTCTGTTCCTTAGCCGCATGCTGCTCCTGGGACAGTGTGTGTCGGAAACAGACCCTTTCTACGAACATCCCGGTGATCAAGGCCTCGTCTTCCTAGCTACCGGATGGTCCGACTTCACAGGCGAAGAGTGGTTCCTTCTTCGAGCAGCAGGCTGGATATCTGAAGTCGGGTAGCTAGGATGTGGTCGTGTGTGCTTAAATAATGTAGCGGAGAAAGCCGTGACTGAAGTCGACCCCGACTGCAGACTAGACGGAGCGTCCCGAGCGGCGGGCAGACATATGCTCCATTTTGTGCAAGATTCCAACCAGAAAACTTCATTTGGCCTTGTGAAACGTAGCAGAGGAAGCATTGACTGAAGCCGACCCTGGCTGCAGACTAAACAGAGCGTCCCGAGTGGAGGGCGGACATATGCTCCGGCTTGTGCAAGTTTCTCAAAACAACATCTGACCCCAGATGTTGCTATATTAGAGAGGGTGGCCTCTCCCGCTCGTGGTCTATCAGACCTCGCCGAGTACAAGAACTTGCAGACTTCCTCCCTATTTCCGTCGTCGCTGGGTGAGCTATTTATATTATAGTGCTTGCTCTCCCCAATCCACCTCATAGACCGCAACGGACTTACCCAGCGTCACGGCACCCACGGACGGACTACCGCTTCACCGGTCGAGCTAGATGCTTACAAGAGATTAAAACCTTTAACCAAAGGCCCTAACTCTTGCAATAATGAGCACTGCAGCTAGCTCTATATGCTCCATGGAGCACGGCGATGGTAGCACACTTGGATGTGTGTTAGAATATCATCACCATGTTCATGTTCCTCTGAAATAGAAACTGACAGAATGAATTAAAATGTGGTAAGAGGCTCTGATCCTCAGAATCACACCGCCAACAATGTACTGCGACACCCGACTCCAACATCAGTCATCCCAGTACAACACAAGACTGACAAGAGTCTGCAGGAGTGTATCAACTAAGGTCGATATCAGTCCTCCAAACTCCACAACAATATATATATATAACTGAGATACATGAATAATAGCAATCATTATTAGTTTCAAAATATTTTTTTGTAAACAAAACTTTTTTCGAAAAATGCCCAAGTTCCCAAAGGGAACATGAAGATCCAAAGGGCATCCCAATAGAGCCAAAGTGTGGACAAAATCCAAATTTTTTTGAGCTACACTACCGGAAAAATAATCCATGTATCCTACAGTATATTACAGTAATGAAATATAAATGAAAGTGTCAATGACACTGTAGCTCAACTTGACAAACTTGAACTTGGTAAGTTATAAATGAAATGGCAAAATTGAACATCATTGGTACCAATGTCATTTTTTGTTGCCAGTGGCAACATTTTTTGACAGAAACTGAAGAAAATCGATAGCTCCCATCTAGAGGCCTCCCCAAACAAGCATGCCAGGTTTCAAAGCAATCCAATCACAAATGTGCCCTGTAGGGTGTGTCAAAGGGAAATATTGTGGTCTGACTAAACTAAGTTCTAAGAATGTTGGCTGCGGCAACATTTTTTGATGAAAATTGAAGAAAATCGATAGCTCCCATCTAGAGGTCACCGTAAATAAGCATACCAGGTTTCAAAGCAATCTAATCATAAATGTGCCCTGTAGGGTGAGACAAAGGGAAATATTGTGGTCTGACTAAACTAAGTTCTAAGAATGTTGGCTGCGGCAACATTTTTTGATGGAAATTGAAGAAAATCGATAGCTCCCATCTAGAGGTCACCCCAAACAAGCATGCCAGGTTTCAAAGCAATCCGATCATAAATGTGCCCTGTAGGGTGTGCCAAAGGGAAATACTGAGTCTTCTGACTAAACTAAGTTCTAAGAACGTTGGCCGCGGCAACATTTTTTGACGGAAATTGAAGAAAATCGATAGCTCCCATCTAGAGGCCTCCACAAACAAGCATACCAGGTTTCAAAGCAATTCGATCATAAATGTGCCCTGTAGGTTGTGCCAAAGGGAAATATTGAGGTCTGACTAAACTAAGTTCTAAGAACATTGGCCGTGGGAACATTTTTTGACGGAAATTGAAGAAAATCGATAGCGCCCATCTAGAGGTCACCCCAAACAAGCATGCCAGGTTTCAAAGCAATCCGATCATAAATGTACCCTGTAGGGTGTGCCAAAGGGAAATATTGAGTCTTCTGACTAAACTAAGTTCTAAGAACGTAGGCCGCGGCAACATTTTTTGACAGAAATTGAAGAAAGTTAAAAAATTTATAGTAATTTATATATTTTTTATACTTACCAATGACCCAGACTTAGCTGGTGCTAACTCTAACAAAACCAGGGCCAAACACAAATTTTGCCCCCCAATCCCCAAAATTTGCATCCAAAACAAAAAGAAATCATGTCCTAAAGGACCTCCATACTACGCCTCTACTGCGCATGCGCAGTGACGCAGACGTCCCGAAATTGGCGCCAATTATCAATCTTACTGGCAGTGCCTGGTCAGCGCTATGTACTCAGCGGGGAGGCAAGAGTTCTCAACTCCAGGGAGGGCCATCCCCGTCTGGGTTATTGGTAAGTATCAAAAATATATAAAATACTATAAATTTTTTAACATTTTTATACTGTACCAATGACCCAGACTTAGCTGAATAGTAAACAGGCTGGAGGGCCTAGGACATAGAGGAAAATCCAATAAGCTCAACTATATAGTAAAGAGGTAACCCCTTAAGGAGAAAAGGAGTATTAGGCTTTTCATGTATCTTATTTATTTAATATTAAATTAGAAAGATACACTACCCTAATAACTGAGCACAATAACATTCATGTTCTCTATTAACATCCAGTATAAACCTTATACTAATTATTTTTAAAGCAAGCCAATAAATAAAGTAGTCCAGAGAATTGAGACTCTTTATAGTCATTTAAAAGTGTCCGAGTATTGTATATTAAAGCCCGTTTGACACTTGACATATACAAATGCTTCACACCGAGCTACACTTTAAAAATAAGACATGAATGAATTTTAACATTAATATTACACTTTAAAACCATCCCGGAAGCGTCTCAGAAATACTGACTTGGAGGAGGCATTCCCTTGCTTTTCACTATAAAGCAGGTGACCTAAGGGAACAAAAGCCCCCCCCCCCCCCTTCCCCTTGCCCTGGGTCAAATAGCCCAGAGCGAAGAGGGCAGCCGGACGGAGTCACTGCCGGAACAGAAAGCCTGCATAACTATAGTTGCAACTGTTTAGTGGACGACATTCTGAGCAACAGATAACGGACCTAAACAATGCAGGTCTCCAGAAATGGACTCAATATTTCTGAGATAAAAATTCGTAAATGTGGATGGCTGAGACCAATAAGCAGCCTTCATTAAATCTGTAATAGCAACACTATTAGCATAAGCCCAGGAAGTAGAAAGAGCTCTTACTTCATGAGCAGAAATCTTAAGCACAGACTGCTGAGAAGAAGATAAATCTTCATAAGCAGTACGGATAGTTAATTGAATCCATCTAGCAACAGAATGGACCGAAATGTCCTTTCTATTAGGCATCAAAGACAGAAAGAAACGTTTCCCTCCCTTTCTGATAAACTGAGATCTCTGTTTATAGATACGTAATGCTCTAACAGGACAGAGTAAAGGCCTACGCCCGTCTGAAGACGGAAGAGCCTTAATAACAATAGGTTCCGGATATTTATTAGGAGCCTGATTCTTAGCTAAAAAACCCACATTAGTAGTGAAGGTGATAGTGTTCCCAACACTACGATAATGAGAATCATCCACCGATAGTGCATGAAGCTCACTGACTCTTCTAGCAGAAGAGAAAGCTAAGAGAAAAGCTGTCTTATAAGATAAGAATTTGAAATCTACTGTCCCAAGAGGTTCAAATGGCTTTTCCTTCAATTTAAGAAGAACCCAAGCTAAATTCCACTTAGGAATTAATCTAAGAGTTCTAGGTCTATTTATCGAAAAGTTTCTAACCAACTTAGATAAAGAGACATTAGATCCAATTTGTAAACTATCATGATGTGCATAGGTATCAGATAACATAGATCTATAACCCTTTATAGTAACAGGCTGCAGTTTGATTTCGTCAAACAAGTATACTAGAAAGTTTGCAATGTCTGGTATAGAAGGATCGAATATATCTACAGAATGATCCCTACACCAACGACGAAAAACCTTCCACTTAGCCGCATAGTTTAGCGAAGAGGAGGTCCTCCTACAGTTAGAAATCGCATCCACTGCTCGTCCTGTAAAGTGCTTGCCATGCAAGAAGGACCGCACAACGGAAAAACGTGAAGGTTGAGACCTTGCGGGTTGTGATGGAGTTGACGCGATTTCCCCTGCGAAAGAAGATCCTCCCGTGGAGGAAGCTTTCACGGTAGGTCCCACAACAGACACCTGAGTAGATTTATCCACGGTCTCTGTGGAGACAGAGATGCTACCAACAGAATCTTGCATTGAGATTGTTTTATCTTTAGCAATACTTGCTGGAGGATACGCATATCCTATCATTCCGTCCCAAGGGATCGACAGAGCGTCTACTGCAAATGCTCTCGGGTCCGGGCACGGAGACACATACGTCTGCAACTGATTGTTGAGATGTGTCGCAAATAAGTCTATCATTGGCCGTTCCCATTGGTAGCAAATCTGATTGAACACTTGTTTGTTGAGAGTCCACTCCGACGGCAACAAGCGACCCTTTCGTGAAAGGGAGTCTGCTAGTACGTTCAGACGACCCGGAATATGACGGACCGAAAGAAGAACCTGATGCTCTAGAGCAAACAGAAGGATTCTTTCCGTTAGATTGAACAACGGAACTGAATGAGTGCCTCCCTGATTCCGTATATACGCCACTACTGTCGTATTGTCGGATAGGATTTGGACATGAGCATTGTGAATAATGTCCATCCAGTGACGTAACGCAAGCCAAATTGACATCATTTCTTTGATTTTTATGTGCTTGCACAGGAATTGCGGATCCCAAAGACCCTGGCATTTGGAATCCGCTGGGATCAATGATGCACCCCAACCTGTTTGACTGGCATCCGTCATAATGGTAAAACTCGGATCCGGCAACTGCAGCGGAACTCCCTGAGTTAACCACTGAATGTTTGCCCAAGTCTGAATCTCTCGTTTCACTTGATCTGACAAGAGAACGTCTATGTCGAGCGAATGAATTTTCACACTCCAATTCTGAGTCAAGAAAATTTGAAGAGGACGCGTGCGTAACCGCCCCATCGGAATGAGATCCGCAGCGGCTCCGCACAGACCTATCAGTCTCATGAACTCCCTCGCTGTGACTTTGTCTGCGTGCAGACAATAGCGAGCGTAACAACTGACTAATTTCGCTCTGGTTAACGGCAGACGAACGAGATTGTTGTGCGTCTCGAAGCTCATTCCCAGATGTGTGAATGACTTGGACGGCACCAGATCCGACTTCTCCTCGTTTATTATAAAACCGAGACGTCGGAGCAATAGAAGCAGATTCTGCACATCGTTCTGAAGCGTTGCCATACCTCTGAAGAATGTCGTCCAGGTAGGCCGACGTTACCACAGATGAATGAGCTCGGAAATACATCATTACCGAGTTCATTACCCGAGTGAAAGCCCAGGGTGCTAGATTCAATCCGAAGCACATCGCCCGGAACTGATACACCACCCCTAGGACTGCGAAGCGTAGATACTTTCTGAATGTCGGATGTACCATGACGTGAAAGTACGCATCTTTGAGATCTATGCTCGTTGCATAATCGTTCACCCGAATACTCGCTCTGACCGATCGAATTGTCTCCATATAAAACTTCGGAGCGACGATCAGCTTGTTTATCCAGCTCAAATCTATGACTGGACGGAACGAGCCGTCTGGTTTCGGAACCAGAAACAGATGGCTGTAGAATCCCGGTGTCTCCTGGTTTTCTACGACCTCTACCGCGTTCTTCATTAAAAGAGACTGCACCTCTGATAGCAGAGCGTCTCTTTTCTGCGGATTTGACGGAAGTTGAGTCCATTTTGGACTTCGTGTTAATGGAGGCTTTCGTTTGAAGGATATCTTTAGACCTTCCGAAATCACCCCTCTCACCCAAGGGTCGTCCGTAAATGACGCCCACTCTTGTGAAAAACTCGACAACCTTCCGCCAACCGGCCCACGATAGAGGTTGAAGCCATCACCTCCTGGACCTGCGAGGCCTGCGGTAGGAGAAACCACGTCCTCCACGACCCGCACCTCGTCCCGTCGACCTCGGGGCGTCCGACCGGTTGTCCCGGCCCGAAGGACGTCCCGAACGTGAGTCGCTACCTTGACGGTCTCTTGAATAAGACCAAGAGGACGCACCGGAACCTCTATAGGAACCTCTCTTGGGCGCATTAGACCCAGAAGTGCCTGTCTTACTCTTATCTGCCGTGTCCGACTTCTTAGAAGCAGACTTGAACAGCAGAGAATCCGAAGCTTTCTTTGTAAATTTATCGTAAATTGCAGAAAGCTTGCCGTCAAAGAGAAGTTCTCCGGAGACCGAAGCGACTCTGAGAGAGTTCTTCACCTTAGTATCCACAAGCTAGGGCTGCGTCACGTCTAACCAACTCCAGGTTTGCCACTGAAAGGGCGGAGTTACACGTGGAATAAGCTACTGCCCTTGAAAGAAGTCTTAAAGAGGATTGTATATCCTGAAATTCTTTCCCTTGGAGGCGCAGTGATAACGCCTTAGTAAGGTGATCTGCGTAAGATAAGGCATCTAAACTGGCTCTGTTAGACGAAATAGTTGTTTCCAACACCGCGGTTGGAATAGACGCTGACGACGGTAATGATAACTCTAAGTCTTCCGCCTCGTCGTCCATACGCAGAGGAACTCTCGGGATACCCTGTCCTGCCGTGTCGAATTTATTCCTTGCATTAATGAAAGGCAGGTTGAGAGTATTGGCGGACAAGAAACCTGCTTTTCCCGTTTTGGAAGCAAGTTTGAATATAGCGTCGTTCAATAATTCAAATGTTCTTGCAACATTATTGGACTGAGACGGAAACTCGGGAGCGATGTCCCTGAACCGCTCAAAGAAATCAGAGTCCAATGACGCTATAATCCTCTTGTCCGGAACCGCAGCAGTCTGGCCCGACGGAACAACTTGAGGGAGAAAGTGCCGGATGAAGTCCACGGCAGCTTTATGTTGTTCTGAAAGGGATAGCTCCAAGTCATCCGTATCCCTTTCACCATCCGGTCGGACCTCATGATGCTCCCGGTCGTCCGCCCCTGATGCTTCGGCGGAGCGTACCGACCCAGCGCCGTCGGATAATTCCCGATCCGACACCGTTTCTGTCGGTTGCTGGGATGCTGCAATAAGTTGTGCTATCTGCACAAGTACGTCCGACATCGAGGCCTGCGGAGGCGCAGTCTTTCTCTGCTTCGCCGAGGGCAGCTCTGCATCTGATGACTCCCGCATACTCTTCCTATGCGAACGTCCGGAGTCCATCGGCCTCGTGTCCCTGGCTACCGGATGGTGTGACCTGGTCGCCGAAGAATCCCTGATCGGCGAAGCTGGCAAAATATCGGCGGTCACGTAGCCAAGGTGCGGTCGTGTGCGCTGACGAGAGGAAGAAGCCTGAGCAGTCTCCCTGGACTGCCTATACAACGGAGCGTCCCGAGCGACGGACGTGTGCTCTGCTTGCGACACATTTTGTACCACAACATCTGGTCCCAGATGTTGTTGTACGAGAGAGGGGCCTCTCTCGCTCGCAGCCCGGCTGGACCTGGACGAGCTAGGAACTGGACTCAAAGGCTTCCTCCGATCTCGCCTACTATCCGCCGTCACTGGGTGTGCACGTTGAATGTTTATAGTGCTCGCATCACCCAACATTTCCTCCTGGACCGCATCGGACAAACCTGGCTGCCGAACCATTCGGTGAATGGACGCTACACCGGGCGAGCTAGCGGACGACATTTGTTTAATCTCCATGAGCACTTTTGCCGCTAGCTCTGTATTCATTTGTGACGACGGAAGCGCACTTGCGGAAGATAACATGGAAACATCACCCTGTTCTTGTTCCTCTGAAATAGAAACTGAGAGAGTAGAGTGACCTTGCGGAGAAAGAGCCGGCATAGCCCTTTCTCCACTAACAACATATCGTGACACACGTTTCCAATGTTTGTCATCCCAATATTGACATATAGAACAGGGATTAGTGCGAGAACACTGACTACAATTAATGCAATGATCATGAAAGTCAGAGGAAGATTTCTTCCTATTACAATTTGAACAATATCCTTTCATTGTGAAAAGTCAACAACAAGTCCTAGTTACTCGCACAAACCCCTGACACAAAGATACATAATAACATGATCCATTAATAATGAAAAAACAATTGCAAATCAAAATAATTTTTGAAAAATATTTTTTCAGCGAAGCCCACGTTTCTGAAAAGTAACGTTGAGCCCCAATGGATCCGATGGCTCAGTGTGGCCAAAAATTTAAAATTTATATTAAATAATTAATGCAACACTTACGGATAATAAAAATGTATCTTATAGTGAGATAAACTACTCCAAAGGCAAACAGCCCCCCTCAAAAGAGACTGTTGCCAATGTAAACAAACAGTGTAAAAACACCAGAAAACATGACTCCAGGCACTGACAAAACTGGCCCGAAATTAGTCATCAAAATTACACTCTATCTGATGCAAGACAGAGACTCCCAGGGGAGAATCAGCAGAACATCAGATGGAAGATGCAGAACACAAACGTTATACACCCATGGGTGAAAACGTAACTATGGGGAAAATAACAGAAAACATTCTGTAACCAAGCAACTCTCCCAAGAGAATTTAGAAATGATCTTTCTCAAAAATATGCCAAAAGCATGGGAGAATTGCAAGGGGGGACTTAGAAGACCAGGGGAGAGGAAACACTGAATAAGCAGTGCAACTTTTTAGCAAGAATGACAACAAGAGGCCCATGCCTCGAAAGTTAAAAAATTTATAGTAATTTATATATTTTTTATACTTACCAATGACCCAGACATAGCTGGTGCTAACTCTTAAAATATAGGGCCAAACACAAATTTTGCCCCCCAATCCCCAAAATTTGCATCTAAAACTAAAGAAAACATGTCCTGAAAGGCCCTCCACACCTCGCCCCCACTGCGCATGCGCAGTGTCCAGGACGTTCCGAAATTGGCGCCATTTATCATTCTAATAACCAGTGCCTGGTAAGCGCTATGTACTCAGCGGGGAGGCAAGAGTTCCCAACTCCTGGGAGGGCCATCCCCGTCTGGGTCATTGGTAAGTATAAAAAATATATAAATTACTATAAATTTTTTAACATTTTTATACTGTACCAATGACCCAGACATAGCTGAATAGTAAAAAGGCTGGAGGGCCAAGGACATAGAGCAAAATGGAATACGCTCAATAAAATAAAATAGAGTCATCCCCTGTAGGGAAAAGAAGTAATAGGCCTTACATGTATCTTTCTTATTTATGATAAATTAGAAAGATACAACACCTTCCAAAAATTGAGCTTCATACATCCATGTACTCTATTAATATCCAATAATCCTTATACTAATAATTTTTAAAGTAAGCCAATAATAAAGTAAGTCTAGAGAATAGAGACTCTTATACTCCTAAAAGTGTGTGAGAATTGCATAATCATGTCCGTTGACATATGCAATATTCAAAAGCTATACTTTAAAAACTAAGACTTGAATGAATTTTATAAACTTAAACTTCTCACTAAACAACCATCCCAATAACAGCTCAGAATTACTAACTCCGGAGGAGGTATCCCCTTGTTTTCATAGTAAAAACAGGTGACCCAAGGGAACACCCTCCCCCCCCCTTTTTCTTGCCCTGGGTCAAATAGCCCAGAGCGAAGAGGGCAGCCGAACGGAGACACTGCCGAAACAGACAGCCTACCTAGCTATAGTAGCAACTGTTAAGTGAATGACATTCTGAGCAGTAGATAATAGACCTAACAATAGAGGCCTCCAGAAATGGACTCGATATTTCTGAGATAAAATTCATGAATGGATGGCTGAGCGCAATGAGCAGCCTTCAAAAATCTATAATAGCAACACTATTAATGTAAGCCCAAGAAGTAGAAGAACTCTTACTTCAAGAGCCGAAATCTTAAGCACAACTGCTAAGCCAATGATATACCATAAGCAGTACGCTAGTTAATAGAATCGATTAACAATAAAATGGAGCGTAACGTCCTTCTACTAGACATCAAAGACAGAAGAAGCTTACGCCCTTGTAATAAACAGATATCTGTTTATAAATACATAAACTGTACCCGGAAAGAGTAAAGGCCTATGCCCATACGAAGACGGAAGGACCTTAAAAAAATAGGTTCCGGATAATAGGAGCCTAACTCTTATGCAACAATCCAACCTAAATAGTAACGGAAGTATTGATTCCGAAACTATGAAAGTGAAAATCATCCATCGATAGTGCATGAAACTCACTGACTCTACAGTAAAAGAGAAACCAACAGAATTACTGTCTAAAAGGTCAGAATTTGAAAACTACTGTTTCCAGAGGCTCAAATGATTACTTAGCTAAATAAGAACCGAAGTTAAAATCCGTATAGGAATTTAATCTAAAGATTCTAAGTCTATTTATCAAAAAGTTACTAACTGACTTAGATAAAGAGACAAAAGACTCAATTGTAAACTATCGTAGAGTGCATAGGTATGAGGTAACATAAACCTATAACCTAAATAACAACAGGCTGCAGTAGATCTTGTAAAACAAGTATACTAAAAACTAGCAATGCGTAGTATGGAGGGATCAACCATATGAACATAATGATCCCTACACCACGACGGAAGAGCCTCCACTTTAGTCGCATAGAATAGCGAAGAAGAGGATCTCCTATAGTAAGAAATCGCGTCCAAAGCTCGTCCAGTACAGTGCTTACAATGCAATACGGACCACACAACGGAATACATGAAGGTTGCGACCTTGCTGGTTGTGATAAAGATGACACGATTTACCCAGTGAAAAAAGATCCTCACCTAGAGGAAGATTTCACGTTAAGATCCACAGTAGACAAGAGAGTAAATTACTCATGATCTCTGTGAAGATAGAGATGCTATCAACAGAAAAGTATTGTGGTTGTTTATCTTAGCAATACCTGCTAAAACAACAGCGCCGGAGGATACGCGTATCCTATCATTGCGTCCTATAGATCAATAGAGCGTTAACAGTATTAGCTCAGAGATCTGGACAAGCCAACACATACGTCTGCAATTGATTAGCAAGCTGTGTCATAATAAAACATCATTGGGCGCTCCCATAGATAGCAAATCTGATTAAATACTTGTTTGTTGAGAGTCCATTCTGACAGCAACAAGCGACCCGCAAGAGAACGGGAGTGCGATAAAACAATCAGACGACCCCGAATATGACGGACCAAAACTGAACTTGGTGTACTATAACCAACAGACGGATTCTTTCCATTAAATTGAATAACGGAAACGAAAGAGTGCCTCCCTGGTTCCGGAGATATGCCACTACTGTCGAATTAAAGGACAAGAATTTGGGCATGCATTTCTGAATAATGTTCATGCAATGACATAAAGCAAGCCTAAAAAACATTATTCCGCGGAAGTTAAACTGATAGCTAAAAGACTGCGGAACCCAAAGACCCTGGCACTTCGAATCCGTAGGGATCAGTATATATCCCAATCTGTTTGACTGGCAACCGTCATAACAGCCACACTAGGGTCCGGCAACTGCGGCGGCACTCTCTGAGTCAACCACCGAATGTTTGCCCCAGTCTGAATCTCTTGTAACAGTAGATAGACAAGAGAATGTATAAACCAAGCAATTCATGGATTGCCGGAAAGTTGCCGTCGAAGAGAAGCTCCTCCGAGAACGAAGCGACTCTGAGAGAGTTCTTAACCTACTATCCACGCGTGGATGTAGCTAGGGCTGCATCACGTCTAAACACTCCAATCAGCCACTGAAGGGCGGAGTTATACGTGAACAAAATACTGCCCTCAAAAGAAATTACATTGAGAATAATATCCCGTAAATCTTTTCTTGAAGACGTAATGATAACGCCTCAGTAAGGCGGATTACGTATAATAAAGCGTCTAAGTTAAGTCTACTATACATAATGTCGTTCCCAATATTGAAATTGGAAAAGACATAAACGGCGAAAAAGAATATATGCAGTCTTTAATCACACCGTCTAGACGCATATGAACTCTCGGTTTGCCCTGCTCTGCCAAAATAAACTATATGTAAAAAAGATAAAATGGCAGAAATGAGCCACACGGACAAGAAACTAAACTATCATGCTTAGTAGCAGGCTTGTATATATATATATAATATATATAGCGTCGAAAAATAAAACACATGTTGTAATGACAATATTGGACTGCGTCGGTAAGTCAGGGACAAAGTCCCTGTACCGATCGAAAAATCCGAGTCCAATGACGCTATAAGTCTCTTATCCAAGATCGCAGCAATGAAGTCCGAAAAATAATCACTGGAAGAAATGCCAGAAGATATGAAAGGCATCTTCCGATACTACTAAAGGGAAAACTCGAAATCTTTCGAATCCCTTTCGCCATCCTGTCGGACCCTATAAAGCGTTCGGTCGTCCGTAGCTTGATGCAACCGCGGACCGCACCGACCCAGCGCCGTCGGATAATTCCTGATTCGACCGAGAAACCGTCAATTGCTGGGATGCTGCGAAACAACTGTGCTAACTCGGATAGCACGTCCGTCACCGAGGCCTGAGGAGCAGCGGTCTTACGATGCATTGCCGCAGGAAGCTCCGAGATCGTTACCCCGTGCATACTTCCAATATGCGAGCGAACGGAGTGTATAGGCCTCGTGTCCCTTGGCTACCGGATGGCACGACCTATTCGCTGTGGAATCACTGAATGCCGAAACTGATCGGATACTCGAGGTCACGTAGCCAATGTGCGGTCGTGTGCCCTGCTGTGAGGATGAGGAAGCATTAAAGACAGTCTCTCGGACTGTCAATATAACGGAGCGTCCCGAGCAACGGACATATGCTCCGAATGTAAAATATCTGAACCACAACATGCGGTCCCCTATGTTGTTGGCTTCCTCCGATCTATCCTCAATCTGCCGTCACTGGGTGAGTACTAAAGTAATTAAAGTGCTCGCATCACCCAAATCTCCTTCCTAGACCGCAACGGACGAACCCGGCAGCCGAACCATTCGATGAATGTATGCTACACCGGGTGAGCTAGCGAATGTCATTCCGTAAGCGATAGACATATTCCATGAGCACTTATTGCCGCTAACTCTTCATTAACTATGACGACAGAGGCACACTTTTGAAAGACATCTCCATAACTCTTCGAATAAGAAACCAGAAATGCTTGGATAGCAAGCATAAAATAATAATATATATAGCGTCGTTCAATAATTCGAAAGTTTGTGTGACATTATTGGATTATGTCGGAACTGAGGGACGATGTCCCTGAACCGAACCAAAAATTTCTAAGTCCACCGACGCTATCAGTTTCTTATCCGGCATCGCAGCATATGTTGTTCCGAAAGGGAAAGCTTGAAATCCACCGAATCCCTTTCGGTATCCCGTCGGACCGGATGAAACTTTCGGACGTCCGTACCCGCTTCCGCGGAGCGTCCCGACCCAGCATCGTCGGATAAAATATATGCGACAGATTCAGTTGATGCTGGGATGCTGCGATAAACTGTGCTATTAAGGAAAGCACGTCCGTTCCCGAGGCCTGTGCCGTAGCGGACTTACGATGCATTGCCGCTGGAAGCTCCGTGTACGTTGACTCCCGCACACTTCCTATGCGAACGTCCGGAGTCTGCAGGCCTCGAGTCCCCGGCTACCGACCCAGCGCTGTCGGATAATTCTCGATCCGACACCGTTTCTGTCGGCTGCTGGGATGCTGCGATAAGCTGTGCTATGTGCACAAGAATGTCCGGCGTCGAGACCTGCGGAGGCGCAGTCTATCGGTGCTTCGCCGAGGGCAGCTCCGCATCAGATGGCTCCCGCATACTTCCTATGCGAACGTCCGGAGTCCATCGGTCTCGAATCCCTGGCTGCCGGATGGTGTGACCTGGTCGCCGAAGAATCCTTGATCGGCGAAGCTGGTAATATATCGGCGGTCACGCAGCCAAGGTGCGGTCGTGTGCGCTGATGAGAAGAGGAAGCCTTAGCAGTCTCAGCGGACTGCCTATACAACGGAGCGTCCCGAGCGACGGACGTATGCTCCGCTAACAACACATTTGTACCACAACATCTGGGGCCAGATGTTGTTGAACGAGAGAGGGGCCTCTCTCGCTTGCCGTCCGGATGGACCGGAACGAGCTATGAACCGGACTAAAAGGCTTCCTCCGTTCTCCCTCCGATCCGCCGTCACTGGGTGTGCATTAAGTTAATTTTATAGTGCTCGCATCACCCCAAAATTCCTTCTAGACCGCAACGGACGAACCCGGCTGCCGAACCATTCGGTGAATGGACGCTACACCGGGCGAGCTAGCGGACGTCAAAGGCCGTCGAACCTACTAGGGTCCTCTTAGGCAATTGGCGTATTACATGAGCACTTTTCCGCTAGCCCTTCATTAATTGTGACGACGGAGGCACACTGTTGGAAGACATCACAGATACATCACCCTAATCTTGATCGTCTGAAATAGAAATTGATAAAGTAGAGTGACCCTGCGGGGAAAGGACCGGAGTGTCCAAATCCCCAACAACATACCGTGACATACGCTTCCCATATTGTCATCGAAATCATACGATACAGAACAGGAGTTAATGCGAGTACACTGACCACATATAGAATGATAATAAGGTCAGAGGAAGACTTCCTCCTAAAACAATTGATCAATATCCTTTCAATGAGAAAAGAAAACAAGTCCTGGTACTCGCACTAACCCCTGGCAATCAAATACATAATAATAATATGATCCATTAATATAGAAAAAATAATTGAAATCAAAATATTTTGAAAAAATATTTTTTCAGAACAGCCCAAGTTTCTGAAAAGTAACGTTGAGCCCCAATGGATCCCAAGCCTAAGTGTGGACAAAAATTTTAAAAATATTTTAAACAATTTATTCAACACTTACGAACAATAATAATGTATCTAGTTATGATTAAAATAACATAAAGATATTATTATTTAGAAATCCCCCCCTCACACAGAGGGCTGTTGTAAATGTAAACAATGAGTGTAAAAACACTAAAATAAGACTCCAGGCACCCAGGCCCGAAATCAGTTACCAAAAATACACCATCTGATGCAAAACAGAGACTTCCAGGGAAGAAACTGCAGAACATCAGATGGTAGATGCAGAACACAACGCCTAACCACCCGTAGGTGAAGACGTAAACATGGGGAAAGAACAGAATTCATTCTGTTATTAAGCTAAAACTCCCAAGAAATTTTAGTAATAATAATTACAGAAACTATGCCAAAAGCATGGGAGAATAGCAAGGGGGAACTTAAAGGACAGGGAGAGAGGAAAAACACTTGAAAAAACAGTGTAACTAAATAATCAGAATGACAACAAAATGGCTGCTGCCTTGAAAATAGGTAACTTAACATAATTTCATTAAAAATTTTTAAGTTACAGCCCTGATAATATTCTGTCACACATTCTTTTCCTCTCCTCCTTTTCTATCCTCCTTAGAATCACCATTTCACTAATATTTATGTGTCTGGCATCATTTAAACTGAGATTTAAAAGCACAAAGATCAGTCAGATGTTAACTGATGAAGGGCCAAACTTAGAATGATAAATGGCGCCAATTTCGGAACGTCCTGGACACTGCGCATGCGCAGTGGGGGCGAGGTGTGGAGGGCCTTTCAGGACATGTTTTCTTTAGTTTTAGATGCAAATTTTGGGGATTGGGGGGCAAAATTTGTGTTTGGCCCTATATTTTAAGAGTTAGCACCAGCTATGTCTGGGTCATTGGTACAGTATAAAAATATAGGCAACTTAACATAATTTCATAAAAATTTTTAAGTACAGCCCTGATTATTTTTTGTCACTCCTTTTTCCTCTCCTCCTTCTATATCCTCCTTAGAATCACCATTTCTCCAATAATTACGGGTCTGGCATCCTTTAAACTGAGATTTACAAGCACAAAGATCAGTGAGATGTTGACTGATGAAGGGCCAAACAGAGAATGATAATTGGCGCCAATTTCGGAACGTCCTTGACACTGCGCATGCGCAGTAAGGGCAAAGTATGGAGGTCCTATAGGACATGATTTCTTTTGGTTTTAGATGCAAATTTTGGGGATTGGGGGGCAAAATTTGTGTTTGGCCCTGGATTTTTTAGAGTTAGCACCAGCTAAGTCTGGGTCATTGGTACTGTATAAAAATATAGGCAACTTAACATAATTTCATAAAAAAATTTTAAGTACAGCCCTGATTATTTTTTGTCACTCCTTTTTCCTCTCCTCCTTCTATATCCTCCTTAGAATCACCATTTCTCCAATAATTACGTGTCTGGCATCCTTTAAACTGAGATTTACAAGCACAAAGATCAGTGAGATGTTGACTGATGAAGGGCCAAACAGAGAATGATAATTGGCGCCAATTTCGGAACGTCCTTGACACTGCGCATGCGCAGTAAGGGCAAAGTATGGAGGTCCTATAGGACATGATTTCTTTTGGTTTTAGATGCAAATTTGGGGGATTGGGGGGCAAAATTTGTGTTTGGCCCTGGATTTTTTAGAGTTAGCACCAGCTAAGTCTGGGTCATTGGTACAGTATAAAAATATCGATAGCTCCCATCTAGAGGTGTCCCAGAACAAGCATACCAGGTTTCAAAGCAATCTGATCATAAATGTGCCCTGTAGGGTGTGCCAAAGGGAAATATTGAGGTCTGACTAAACTAAATTCTACGAACGTTGGCCGTGGCAACATTTTTTGCCGGAAATTGAAGGAAATCGATAGCTCCCATCTAGAGGTCACCCTAAATAAGAATACCAGGTTTCAAAGCAATCAAATCATAAATGTGCCCTGTAGGGTGTGCCAAAGGGAAATATTGTGATTTGACTAAACTAAGATCTAAGAACGTTGGCCGTGGCAACATTTTTTGCCGGAAATTGAAGGAAATCGATAGCTCCCATCTAGAGGTCACCCTAAATAAGCATACCAGGTTTCAACGCAATCAAATCATAAATGTGCCCTGTAGGGTGTGCCAAAGGGAAATATTGTGGTTTGACTAAACTAAGATCTAAGAACGTTGGCCGCGGCAACATTTTTTGACGGAAATTGAAGAAAATCGATAGCTCCCATCTAGAGGTCACCTCAAACAAGCATACCAAGTTTCAAAGTAATCTGATCATAAATGCGACCTGTGAGGTGTGCCAAAGGAAATTGTGGACATATGTACTAACGTACGTACGCCGACAGACGAGAAGTGATGGCAATAGCTCAGCTTGACTTTGTCAAGTTGAGCTAAAAACTACCTATATATGAGGACGTTGATAATGTAAACAACGTCAATGTAAACAAGACATCAGGCACACAAAAGGCCCAAAATCAGAACCAATTGAAATGCTATCAAATGCAAAGCTAGATCTTCATATGAAGAAAAAATGATACATCGGATAGAAGATGCAAGACTAAACGGCCTAACACCTTTAGGGTGAGGACATAACCCTGGGGAAGGAACAGAACAATATTCTGTAACAAATGTTAAACTCCCAAAAGAAATTTAATAAAAAATTTCAATAAAAAATAGCCAAAAAGCTTAAGAGTTTAACAGGAAGGGTTCATGGAAGGATAGGGAAGGAATACTTAACAAACAGTGGAATAATCATTTTTAAAAATGATGATGTCAGGCATATGTCCTGAAATTGGGAAACATAAAATAATTTTATAAATATTATAAAGTTACAGCCCTGAATGTCCAAAACCAACGTTGAACACTTCCTTCATCCAATAACAGCCTTGTATCCACCAATTCTTGCATTGATTTGTGTCTGGCATCCTCAAAAAAGGAGATTTTAAAGCACATATGTCATTTCACTGATGACTTTTAGGGCCAAACAAAGAATGATCTTGACGCCAATTCCAGTCACTTCCTGACGTCTGTGCATGCACGGAGAGTAAATGTATGGAGGCCAGATAGGACTTTTAATTTTCGGTTTTGCAAGCAAATTTTGGGGATTGGGGGGTTCAGAATTTGTGTTTGTCCCTTAATAACTTTGAGTTAAGCACCAGCTAGTCTGGGCCATTGGTTTACAGTGTAAAAATATCTCTGTTTCCCCAATTCACATTTTCTCAGACCAGACATAGGGATATGAGTGCTCAAGTGTGGCCAGTAGTAAGCTTTATTTCTATTACACACAGCAATTTTAACAACAGGGAATTGACGTAGTTGTTCAAAGAGAGGACATGATTAGTTAAGAATATTACAGTGCAACCTTCGTGTTTTTATGTGAGATTGAATTTTGTCATCACTATTGTAACAGAGTATCTTCCCTCCTTGAGTTCTTACCCACCCCCATCCCAGGTATCTTCCCCTTCAACCCCCAAATTTTTTTGTTAAATATATCAATGATTAAACACTTAAAAAAGGTTCCAGCAGTTTTTTGTCCAATGTTCATATTGGTGGTGGAAAAGGGGAAAATCTACATACCAAGATCTTTATATCCTATCACCTTGCAACTGAAGTCTCAGGGCTAAAATTTCGACGAGAATCCGAGAATCGATTCGCACAAAGATTCGCGAAATAAAACCGGCGAGAATCCATGTAGATTCTCGCTGCACCTTTGCTAGGATTCGCGTGAAAAGAATTGAGTCAATTTAACCCGTTATTTAACACACCGGCAACAAATTAACCAGCAGAAGGATAACATGACCTGAAATATCCTGACACTATGTCAATAAAATCTTACAAATATGGCTGTCGTTGGAACCGGCTCAATGAGCCGGTTCCAACGACAGCCATATTTGAAAGATTTTATTGGTAAATATTGTTTAATAATTTTATCATCTATTTATTATTTATTCTTTAAAAATTATCAAATTTAGTTTTAAAAATTAAAAAGGTGTTTTGGGTAAAATGTTAACACGTGTTATCAGTATACAACAGTGGTTCAACCATGGTGGCGTCATGGGATCCTGGGACACTCATAGTTGGTATGGATTCTCGCAACCATTTTCACGAGAATCCGAATGGATTCTCACAAATTCAGACGAAATATAAGCCCTGAGTCTGTGTTTTATATTAAGTCATGTATATTAAAATCCTGCTGAACTCTAGTATTTTCACTTTGCTTTATAAGAGTGGTTTAACACATCATTACGTCAGAATATACACAATTTTGAAGTCATATGTGTAGTGGTGGTGATGGAGGTGTGCCTGTGTGCCTGTGTGCATGAGGGTAGATGGCCAGGGTAACAAGATCTGAGTATCTCCACCTAGGAGCTTAAGCACTGATAATGAAATGCTTCTAGGGACCTATTAAAGAAAAAGTATGCTCATGTTCAAACTAGAAAACATAATAATATTCAATTTTTTGATGGGTAGTTTGGGGAGGGAGAAGATACCAAGGGGGTGCTTGGCCCTGGGTATCTTCCCCCAACCCTTCTATCCCCATATCTAATTTGATTTCCTTCGAGTCTAGGGAATTGAAGATGTTTTTTTTATCTGTTATCACTGTAGTTTCACAACACAACTTAATCTCCTTTGAGATTGAGGAACAGAAACATGATGGATGAAACTGATTAGAAAAAATGATGAAATATGTCTGTACCACAGTGCCCAACACCTAGTCATAAGAACTGGATAAACTAAGAATATATTCTTGAAAAACTCCAACTGATAATGTCGAAACTACAAGAGCACAATAAGATTTAAAATATTTGGAAGAGCAGGTGGAGGATAGAGGTGGACAGTTTTTCAGTTTTCCGGTTTGATCCAAGTTTTTGTGGCAAACTGGAAAACCAAAGTGCAAGACCCACCAACAACCGACCAAATGGTTTTACTGTATTGGTGCATAAACTGATCAAACTACCTTACCTGGAGTGAACTGGACTCTTGTCAATTGGTCTATCCAGCAAAGCGGCAAATAATGTCCTTGTTACATTTTCATAGAACGAGTCAATAAGGGAGAAAATGTGGCAATGAGAAAATGATGTCAATTAGATAAACTTTATTCATTTGTTACACTAATTTATGTGGGTCTCAATACGTTTAGCAACTGATCCACTAGAACCCCTAGGAATGATTAAAGGGAAGTTGGGCTGAACCCAATGGTGGTATTTACAGACAGTGCCTTTTGTTGTGAGTGGTGTCGCACAAACTATTGCAGTTTAATTATTCATCAGAAAGTTGCATCTAAGTACTTAATTTTAGGAACTGCACCTCAGAAGAAATCAGTGACACTTGTCTTTTTCAAATTTCTCGGATGCCATAGAATTAAGACGCTAGTTTTGTTTACATTGGCATGGCGGGGGTTCGAACCCACGCCGAGAGAGTTTCCTTCGGCACCAACCGCCTAGCGAGACTATACTGAACCACGCACACCACTCGGCCACCGACAGACCCCATTATGGGGTCTGTCGGTGGCCGAGTGGTGTGCGTGGTTCAGTATAGTTTCTCCAACACAATTTTGAAGTAATATGTGTAATGGTGGTGATGGAGGTGTGCCTGTGTGCATGAGGGTAGATGGCCAGGGTAACAAGATCTGAGTATCTCCACCTAGGAGCTTAAGCACTGATAATGAAATGTTTCTAGGGACCTATTAATGGGGTCTGTCGGTGGCCGAGTGGTGTGCGTGGTTCAGTATAGTTTCGCTAGGCAGTTGGTGCCAAAGGAAACTCTCTCAGCGTGGGTTCGAACCCCCGGTATTGCAGTTTATTTTCCAAGTTAAGAAACCTGAAGTGTTATTTTCTCTATTTTCATGTTCTTAACACACACAAAAATTTAACCGAAACAGAGGTTATTTCCTGAAACCGAAGCAAAACCGTCCTGAATCTGAACAAGACTATCAGTGACTGCACAGCCATGGATGCCTAAGAACTTTGATCTTGATCTGTGACCTTGACCTCCATCAAGCAAACAAAATTTTTGTGAGTGACACATCATCTCCCCATAAGCAACATATATGCCTTAATAGGCAACCAAGACTGTAACTAGAAACCTCACACTTCACCCCGATTGCCCACATGGGGGCACAATGACGCTGTGTACTAAGGCGTACTGCACATCACCGACACAATATGACCCTGGCTGTTAAAGTGTCGTTAAACCTCAATAAAACAAGAGGTCCCACGGGTCCTGAAGCGCTCATCTTGAACAGAACACAATATAAACAGAGTCAAAGAATGAGTCTACATTAACCAATCCATTTCCATAGGATACAATGTCTATCCTTGAGCCCCGCAGGAGCGATAAAAATAATCTGGGCATCATTCCTTTTCTTCAGTTGATCATGATGTAAAATGTAGAGCTCCCCTATGAAGCCCCTTGATACAACCTATGTGGATTAATCTTAGTTACACAACTCTAGAGGGTACTGAATACAAAATTTCTAATTCTTCAGCTACATGGCCAATTCCGGCTCAAATATTAACCCAGGCTCTTGATTTGAACAAAGTTGAATCTGACTTCCCTAGAGATGTTGTGTACCAAATATGAAAGCATTCTCACTGTTGGATCTGAAGAAGAGAAATTTTAAAGAATTTCTTCATATTGCAATAAGTTAAAATTTGGGCTACCATAGCGAACCCAAATATTAACCTACAAATCCAATTTGAACAAACTTGAATCTGACCCCACTAGAGATGTTGTATACCACATATGAAAGCATTCTGACTAGTGGATCTGAAGAAGAAGATTTTTTAAGAAATTCCCTCATATTGCACTAAGTTAAATTTCAGGTTCCCATATGGAGCCCAAATATTAACCCAGACACTTGAATTGAACAAACTTGAATCTGACCACCCTAGAGATGTTGTATACCAAATATGAAAGCATTCCCACTGGTGGATCAGAAGAGAAGAAGATTTTTAAAGAAATTTCCTCATATTGCACCAAGTTAAAATTTGGCCTACCATAGCGAGCCCAAATATAAACCTAGGGATCCGATTTGAACAAACTTGAATCTGACCTCCCTAGAGATGTAGCATACCAAATATGAAAGCATTCTGACTGGTGGATCTGAAGAAGATTTTTAAAAATTATCCCCCATACTGAACTAGGTTAAAATTTGGGCTTCTGTACGAAGCCCAAATATTAACCTAGGGACTTGGTTTGAACAATCTTGAATATGACCCTCATAACAATGATTTACACCAAACATTAAAAGATTCTGACTGGTGGTTCTGAAGAAGAAGATTTTTAAAGAATATTCTCCATATTACCCTAAGCTTCTGTTTTGAGCCCAAATACGAACCAATGGGCTTTATTTTAACAAACTTGTATCTGACCCACACACACATCCCTATGAATGCTGTATACTGAATATCAAAAGATTCTGATTATTGGTTCTGGAGAAAATATTTTTAAAATTTTTTGCAAATATGCTGACTCAGCATTTATTCGATGCCCTTTACAGAACACCCTAACATAACCGATGGCAATTGTTTTTACCATTCAATCCTAGTGGTCCTAAGGATGCTTCATACCAAACAACAGCTCTCTGTTCTGTGTGGTTTGGGAAATATGGGCGTTTGAAAAAATTTCTATTTTTAGCTCCTGGGGTTCCCTTGAGGATGCAGGATTCTTTTTTTTTGGTCCGAGTCATGTACTTATGACCCAATAATACCACAAACCAAATTTGGTTCAAATTGCACCATCGGTTCAGAAAATAGAAATTTGGGGCAGGGCCAAAATCTTTCCTCCACATCAGAAAGGCAAATATTGCTTCATGAACTTCGTTTGAACAAACTTGATTCTGCACCTCAAATGGAAGCTTCATAACAAATATCAAGTCATTGTACCCACTGGTTCATGAGAAGATTTTAAAAATATTTTGGAGCATTTTCTCCCACCCTCTCCCTATGGGGCTGGGCATGTTGAGTTGAACAACACTGCAATGCCCCTTTGTGACCATCACTCACAAAACTTTCACTAGAATTGGCCCAGTGGTTCTGGAGGAGAAGACCAAAACAAGATGATGACAGACGATGGACAGACGGACAATGGACGGAGAGCAATGAGATTAGCTCAGCTTGACTCTGTCAAGATGAGTTAAAAAAAACAAATAAACCTAGAAACTACTGCCTAAATGTTAAAAAATTTATAGTAATTTATATATTTTTTATACTTACCAATGACCCAGACTTAGCTGGTGCTAACTCTAACAAAACCAGGGCCAAACACAAATTTTGCCCCCCAATCCCCAAAATTTGCATCCAAAACAAAAAGAAATCATGTCCTAAAGGACCTCCATACTACGCCTCTACTGCGCATGCGCAGTGACGCAGTCGTCCCGAAATTGGCGCCAATTATCATTCTTACTGGCAGTGCCTGGTCAGCGCTATGTACTCAGCGGGGAGGCAAGAGTTCCCAACTCCAGGGAGGGCCATCCCCGTCTGGGTCATTGGTAAGTATAAAAAATATATAAATTACTATAAATTTTTTAACATTTTTATACTGTACCAATGACCCAGACTTAGCTGAATAGTAAACAGGCTGGAGGGCCTAGGACATAGAGGAAAATCCAACAAGCTCAACTATATAGTAAAGAGGTAACCCCTTAAGGAAAAAAGGAGTATTAGGCTTTACATGTATCTTTCTTATTTAATATTAAATTAGAAAGATACACTACCCTTAATAATTGAGCACAATAACATTCATGTTCTCTATTAACATCCAGTATAACCCTTATACTAATTATTTTTAAAGCAAGCCAATAAATAAAGTAGTCCAGAGAACTGAGACTCTTTATAATCATTTAAAAGTGTCCGAGTATTGTATATTAAAGCCCGTTTGACACTTGACATATACAAATGCTTCACACCGAGCTACACTTAAAAAATAAGACATGAATGAATTTAAACATTAATATTACACTTTAAAACCATCCCGGAAGCGACTCAGAAATACTGACTTGGAGGAGGCATTCCCTTGCTTTTCACTATAAAGCAGGTGACCTAAGGGAACACACCCCCCCCCCCCCCCCCCCCCCCTTGCCCTTGCCCTGGGTCAAATAGCCCAGAGCGAAGAGGGCAGTCGGACGGAGTCACTGCCGGAACAGAAAGCCTGCATAACTATAGTTGCAACTGTTTAGTGGACGACATTCTGAGCAACAGATAACGGACCTAAACAATGCAGGTCTCCAGAAATGGACTCAATATTTCTGAGATAAAAATTCGTAAATGTGGATGGCTGAGACCAATAAGCAGCCTTCATTAAATCTGTAATAGCAACACTATTAGCATAAGCCCAGGAAGTAGAAAGAGCTCTTACTTCATGAGCAGAAATCTTAAGCACAGACTGCTGAGAAGAAGATAAATCTTCATAAGCAGTACGGATAGTTAACTGAATCCATCTAGCAATAGAATGGACTGAAATGTCCTTTCTATTAGGCATCAAAGACAGAAAGAAACGTTTCCGTCCCTTTCTGATAAACTGAGATCTCTGTTTATAGATACGTAGTGCTCTAACAGGACAGAGTAAAGGCCTACGCCCGTCTGAAGACGGAAGAGCCTTAATAACAATAGGTTCCGGATATTTATTAGGAGCCTGATTCTTAGCTAAAAAACCCACATTAGTAGTGAAGGTGATAGTGTTCCCAACACTACGATAATGAGAATCATCCACCGATAGTGCATGAAGCTCACTGACTCTTCTGGCAGAAGAGAAAGCTAAGAGAAAAGCTGTCTTATAAGATAAGAATTTGAAATCTACTGTCCCAAGAGGTTCAAATGGCTTTTCCTTCAATTTAAGGAGAACCCAAGCTAAATTCCACTTAGGAATTAATCTAAGAGTTCTGGGTCTATTTATCGAAAAGTTTCTAACCAACTTCGATAAAGAGACATTAGATCCAATTTGTAAACTATCATGATGTGCATAGGTATCAGATAACATAGATCTATAACCCTTTATAGTAACAGGCTGCAGTTTGATTTCGTCAAACAAGTATACTAGAAAGTTTGCAATGTCTGGTATAGAGGGATCAAATATATCTACAGAATGATCCCTACACCAACGACGAAAAACCTTCCACTTAGCCGCATAGTTTAGCGAAGAGGAGGTCCTCCTACAGTTAGAAATCGCGTCCATTGCTCGTCCTGTAAAGTGCTTGCCATGCAAGAAGGACCGCACAACGGAAAAACGTGAAGGTTGAGACCTTGCGGGTTGTGATGGAGTTGGCGCGATTTCCCCTGCGAAAGAAGATCCTCTCGTGGAGGAAGCTTCCGCGGTAGGTCCCACAACAGACACCTGAGTAGATTTATCCACGGTCTCTGTGGCGACAGAGATGCTACCAACAGAATCTTGCATTGAGATTGTTTTATCTTTAGCAATACTTGTTGAATTAACGGCGCTGGAGGATACGCATATCCTATCATTCCGTCCCAAGGGATCGACAGAGCGTCTACTGCAAATGCTCTTGGATCCGGACACGGAGACACATACGTCTGCAACTGATTGTTGAGATGTGTCGCAAATAAGTCTATCATTGGCCGTTCCCATTGGTAGCAAATCTGATTGAATACTTGTTTGTTGAGAGTCCACTCCGACGGCAACAAGCGACCCTTTCGTGAAAGGGAGTCTGCTAGCACATTCAGACGACCCGGTATGTGACGGACCGAAAGAAGAACGTGATGTTCTAACGCAAACAGAAGGATTCTTTCCGTTAGATTGAACAACGGAACTGAATGAGTGCCTCCCTGATTCCGTATATACGCCACTACTGTCGTATTGTCGGATAGGATTTGGACATGAGCATCGTGAATAATGTCCATCCAGTGACGTAACGCAAGCCAAATTGACATCATTCCCTTGATGTTTATGTGCTTGCACAGGAATTGCGGATCCCAAAGACCCTGGAATCTCGAATCCGTTGGGATTAATGATGCACCCCAACCTGTTTGACTGGCATCCGTCATAACGGTGAAACTCGGATCCGGCAACTGCAGCGGAACTCCTTGAGTTAACCACTGAATGTTTGCCCAAATCTGAATCTCTTGTTTCACTTGATCTGACAAGAGAACGTCTACATCGAGCGAATGAATTTTCACACTCCAATTCTGAGTCAGGAAAATTTGAAGAGGACGTGTGCGTAGCCGCCCCATCGGAATGAGATCCGTGGCGGCTCCGCACAGACCTATCAGTCTCATAAATTCTCTCGCCGTGACTTTGTCTGCGTGCAGACAATAGCGAACGTAACAACTGACTAATTTCGCTCTGGTTAACGGCAGACGAACGAGATTGTTGTGTGTCTCGAAGCTCATTCCCAGATGAGTGAATGACTTGGACGGCACCAGATCCGACTTCTCCTCGTTTACTATAAAACCGAGACGTCGGAGCAATAGAAGAAGATTCTGAACATCGTTCTGAAGCGTTAACTCGTTGCCGTACCTCTGAAGAATGTCGTCCAGGTAGGCCGACGTTACCGCAGACGAATGAGCTCGGAAGTAGATCATTACCGAGTTCATTACCCGAGTGAAAGCCCAGGATGCTAGATTCAATCCGAAGCACATCGCCCGGAATTGATACACCACTCCAAGGACTGCGAAGCGTAGATACTTTCGGAATGTCGGATGTACCATGACGTGAAAGTACGCATCTTTGAGATCTATGCTCGTTGCATAATCGTTCACCCGAATACTCGCTCTGACCGATCGAATCGTCTCCATATAAAACTTCGGAGCGACGATCAGCTTGTTTATCCAGCTCAAATCTATGACTGGACGGAACGAGCCGTCTGGTTTCGGAACCAGAAACAGATGGCTGTAGAATCCCAGAGATTCCTGGTTTTCTACGACCTCTACCGCGTTCTTCATTAAAAGAGACTGCACCTCTGATAACAGAGCGTCTCTTTTCTGTGGATTTGACGGAAGATGAGTCCACTTTGGACTTCGAGTTAATGGAGGCTTTCGTTTGAAGGATATCTTCAGACCTTCCGAAGTCACTCCTCTCACCCAAGGGTCGTCCGTAATCGACGCCCATTCTTGTGAAAAACTCGACAACCTTCCGCCAACCGGAACGCGATAGAGGTTTAAGCCATCACCTCCTGGACCTGCGAGGCCTGCAGTAGGAGAAACCACGTCTTCCACGACCCGCACCTCGCCTCGTCGACCTCGGGGCGTCCGACCGATTGTCCCGGCCTGAAGGACGTCCCGAACAAGAGTCGCTATCCTGACGGTCTCTCGAATAAGACCAAGAGGACGCACCGGAACCTCTATAGGAACCTCTCTTGGGCGCATTAGACCCAGAAGTGCCTGTCTTATTCGTGTCTGCTGTATCCGACTTTTTAGGAGCCGATCTGAACAACAGAGAATCATTAGCTTTCTTTTTAATTTTATCATAAATAGCGGAAAGCTTGCCGTCAAAGAGAAGTTCTCCTGAGACCGAAGCGACTCTAAGAGAGTTCTTCACCTTAGAATCCACTAGTGTGGATGTAGCTAGGGCTGCGTCACGTCTAACCAACTCCAGATTTGCCACTGAAAGGGCGGAGTTACACGTGGAATAAGCTACTGCCCTTGAAAGAAGTCTTAAAGAGGATTGTATATCCTGAAACTCTTCCCCTTGAAGGCGCAGTGATAACGCCTTAGTAAGGTGATCTGCGTAAGATAAGGCATCTAAATTGGCTCTGTTAGACGCAATAGCTGTTTCCAACACCGCGGTTGGAATAGAAGCTGACGACGGTAATGATAGCTCTAAGTCTTCCGCCTCGTCGTCCATACGCAGAGGAACTCTCGGTATACCCTGTCCTGCCGTATCGAATTTATTCCTTGCATTAATGAAAGGCAGGTTGAGAGTATTAGCGGACAAGAAACCTGCTTTCCCCGTCCTGGAAGCAAGTTTAAATATAGCGTCATTCAATAATTCAAATGTTCTAGCAACATTATTGGACTGCGACGGAAACTCGGGAGCGATGTCCCTGAACCGCTCAAAAAATTCAGAGTCCAATGACGCTATAATTCTCTTGTCCGGAAGCGCAGCAGTCTGGCCCGACGGAACAACTTGAGGGAGAAAGTGCCGGATGAAGTCCACGGCAGCTTTATGTTGTTCCGAAAGGGATAGCTCCAAGTCATCCGTATCCCTTTCACCATCCGGTCGGACCTCACGATGTTCCCGGTCGTCCGCCCCCGATGCTTCGGCGGAGCGTACCGACCCAGCGCCGTCGGATAATTCTCGATCCGACACCGTTTCTGTCGGCTGCTGGGATGCTGCGATAAGCTGTGCTATCTGCACAAGAATGTCCGGCGTCGAGACCTGCGGAGGCGCAGTCTTTCGCTGCTTCGCCGAGGGCAGCTCCGCATCAGATGGCTCCCGCATACATTTCCTATGCGAACGTCCGGAGTCCATCGGTCTCGAATCCCTGGCTGCCGGATGGTGTGACCTGGTCGCCGAAGAATCCTTCATCGGCGAAGCTGGTAATATATCGGCGGTCACGCAGCCAAGGTGCGGTCGTGTGCGCTGACGAGAAGAGGAAGCCTTAACAGTCTCTGCGGACTGCTTATACAACGGAGCGTCCCGAGCGACGGATGTATGCTCCGCTAAAGACACATTTTGTACCACAACATCTGGTCCCAGATGTTGTTGTACGAGAGAGGGACCTCTCTCGCTCGCGGCCCAGCTGGACCTGGACGAGCTATGAACCGGACTAAAAGGCTTCCTCCGTTCTCGCTTACTATCCGCCGTCACTGGGTGTGCATCTATTATGTTTATAGTGCTCGCATCACCCAAAATTTCCTCTTGGACCGCATCGGACGAACCCGGCTGCCGAACCATTCGGTGAATGGACGCTACACCGGGCGAGCTAGCGGACGACATTTGTCTAATCTCCATGAGCACTTTTGCCGCTAGCTCTGAATTCATTTGTGACGACGGACGCACACTTGAAGAAGATAACATGGAAACATCACCCTGTTCTGGTTCCTCTGAAATAGAAACTGAGAGAGTAGAGTGACCTTGTGGAGAAAGAGCCAGCATCGCTCTTTCTCCAGAAACAACATATCGTGACACACGTTTCCAATGTTTCTCATCCCAATGTTCACATATAGGACAGGGATTAATGCGAGAACACTGACTACAATTAATACAATGATCATGAAAGTCAGAGGAAGATTTCTTCCTATTACCATTTGAACAACGTCCCTTCATTGTGAAAGAACAATAAGTCCTAGTTACTCGCAAAAACCCCTGACACAAAGATACATAATAACATGATCCATTAATAAATGAAAAAACAATTGCAAAACAAAATAATTTTGAAAAAATATTTTTTCAGAGAAGCCCAAGTTGCTGAAAAGTAACGTTGAGCCCCGATGGATCCGATGGCAAAGTGTGGTCAAAAATTTTAAATTTATATAAAATAATTAATGAGACACTTTCGGATAATATAAATGTATCTTATAATGAGATAAACTACCACAAAGGCAAACAGCCCCCCTCAAAAAAGGCTGTTGCCAATGAAAACAAACAGTGTAAACACACTAGAAAGCATGACTCCAGGCACTGAAAAAACTGGCCCGGAATCAGTCATCAATTACACTCTATCTGATGCAAAACAGAGACTCCCAGGGGAGAATCTGTAGAACATCAGATGGAAGATGCAGAACACAAACGTTATACACCCATGGGTGAAAACGTAACTATGGGGAAAATAACAGAAAACATTCTGTAACCAAGCAACTCTCCCAGGAAATTTTAGAAATGAAATTTCTCAAAAATATGCCAAAAGCATGGGAGAATTGCCAGGGGGGACTTTAGAAGGCTAGGGGAGAGGAAACACTGAATAAGCAGTGCAACAATTAGCAAGAATGACAACAAGAGGCCCATGCCTCGAAAATAGGCAACTTAACATAATTTCATCAAAAAATTTTAAGTACAGCCCTGATTATTTTTTGCCACTTCTTTTTCCTCTCCTCCTTCTATCCTCCTTAGAATCACATTTTCTCCAAAAATTACGTGTCTGGCCTCCTTTAAACTGAGATTTACAAGCACAAAGATCAGTGAGATTTTGACTGATGAAGGGCCAAACAGAGAATGATAATTGGCGCCAATTTCGGGACGACTGCGTCACTGCGCATGCGCAGTAGAGGAGTAGTATGGAGGTCCTTTAGGACATGATTTCTTTTTGTTTTGGATGCAAATTTTGGGGATTGGGGGGCAAAATTTGTGTTTGGCCCTGGTTTTGTTAGAGTTAGCACCAGCTAAGTCTGGGTCATTGGTACAGTATAAAAATAATTTGCTTATTGTCAGCAGAACCTCTTCATGATGGCATGTTAAGGACACCTGTTCTGAGGTTGTAAGAGTCAGAAATAAGTCTTTAAGGGTTAAGCTTAGGGAACTGAAAAAAGTTCTTTTATCTATTATCTCTGTAGTTAGCAGAGGTGAAAAGATGGATAAAACTGATGATGACCTCAGGAGTTGGAATAAAGATGTTGATGCCTGTACCACAAGGTGACATGGGCTATCACATAGTCATAACAGCTGCACAAACTGAGAAAATATCACACCTGTTTTTCAATTTAGGATGTCCCTAAATAAATTGAGATGTCTTAATACAGATGATTAGACCACTGCATGTGTCTTGAAGTGCTTTTTATCAACTGCATGTGTTCAGATTTCTACGAAATATTGGAAAGAATTGCTACAAACTGGTAGACTTCAAAGATGAATGATATTTTCCTGCAGGAATTTGGGCTCCATAGTTTGGGTGCCCATGCCTGTAACAGGTAGCAAATCGGCTCTACATCCACCCATGAGGGGGAGGGGGATACCATATTGACTCTGGAATGGCAGTCTATGGAAAATGTTTACTATTATCACAAGCAATAAAGAAGATCCTAAACAAGTTTGATAATAATTTGGAGCTTGATTCAGATGAGGAGGAGGAGAGTACTAGTACAGATGGAAGTACAGATGATTCTGATATTATTATCTCCTTGTAGTGTGGGATGTGAAGTGAAAATCCCATGGAAGGAGAGGGATATAAGGCTTGACAAGTGGTTGGGTTAACTTTTTACCAAACATGTAAAGCAGACACACTTGCAAACAAAATCATTGAATAACTAATTTTTTTCATTTTTTGCGTCAAAAACATTGAGCTCGTTCCAATAAGGGGTCATAAACACAAATTCCCCCCCCCCCAATCCCCAAAATATGCATGCAAAATCGAAAAAATTATGTCCCATGTGGTCCTCCATACTTTTGTGATCTGCGCATGCGCAGTGTCCAGGAAGCATGGAAATTGGCACCAACCATCATTCTTTCTACAGTGCCTGCTAAATGTTATAATCAGCGGGGAAGTATTAGTGCCCACTAATGGGAGGGCCATCACTGTCTGGGCCATTGGTAAGAATAAAAAACATACAAATTACTTTGAATTTATAATATTTTTATACAACAACCAATGGCCCAGACTAAGCAGAATCGTAAAAAGGCTGGAGGGCCTAGGACATAGAGGAAAATCAAATTACTCAATCACTTCTTAAAGGATATCTCCTACAGGGGAATAAGAGAGAAAGGAATTATATATGTCTTTCTGATTTACGAGAAATGAGAAAAACATAACACCAACAATGTAATTGAGCATTACATAATATATAATTCTCCATTTTAATGCCAGCATAACCCATTATGCTAATTCGATGAAAGGAAGCCAATATTTAAAGATAGTCCAGAGAATGAGACTCTTTATACTCATTTAAAAGTGTCTGAGGATTGAATATTAACGCCCGTTTGACACATGACATATACAAATGCTTCACAGTGAGTTACACTTTAAACACAATACATAAATGAGACATATTAATTTGCTTCACATCGAGCTACACATTAAAACCATCCCAGCACCGACTCGGAACTACTGACATTGGAGATCTACCCTTGCTTTTCACTATAAAGCCAGATGATAATAAGGGAAAAAACCGTCCTCCCCCCCCCCCTCCCCTTGTTCTGAGGTACTTCACCACAGAACAAAGAGGGTAGCGGAACAGCGTCACTGCTGGAACAGGTTGCCTAAATAACTATAGATGTAAATGTTTAGTGGACGACATTCTGAGCAACAGATAGAGGACCTAAACATCTAAGGTCACCAGAGATGGACTCTATATTTCTAATGTAAAACTTGGTAAATGTAGAAGACTGTGTTCAGTACGCAGCTTTCAAGAGATCAGTAATGGCTTTACTGTTAGAATAAGCCCAAGAAGTGGACAGTGCTCTAACTTCATGCGCTGATATCTTATTTACCTAACACTGATCTGAAGATAGACTTTCATAGGCAATGCGTATTGCCAACTGAATCCATCTGGCAACTGAATGAACAGATATATCATTTCTGTTAGGAATCAATGATAAAAAGAAGCATTTTCTTCCTTTTCTAATAAACTCTGATCGGCGTTTATATATGCGCATAGCCCTGATTGGACACAGCAAAGGTCTACGGTTGTCAATAGACGGCAGAGCCTTTATGAAAATAGGCACAGGCAGTTTATCTGGAGCCTGATTCTTAGCCCAAAATCCCACTTGTATAGTTAAAGTGATGGTATTTCCAACACTACGGTAGTGAGATTCGTCAACAGATAAAGCATGGAGTTCACTAACACTTCTAGCGGAAGCAAAGGCTAAGATAAATGCTGTTTTGTAGGTCAAGAATTTGAACTTTACAAAGTCTAACGGCTCAAGCAGAGCTTCTTTACGCTTCAACAGAACACAAGCTAAATTCCACTTTGGAATTAATCTGAGGGTTCTAGGTTTATTTATAGAGAAATTTCTAACTAATTTGGATAATGATGCATTAGATCCAATTGTCAAGCTATCATGATGAGCGTAAGTGTCCGATAGCATAAACCTATAGTCCTTAATAGTGATGGGCTGCAGTTTGAGAACATCAAACACGTAGACCAGGAAGTTGGCAATATCTGGTATGGATGGATCATAAATGTCTATCAACTGATCCTTACACCAATGGAAGAAAACCCTCCACTTTGCTGCGTAATTCAGCGAAGAGGAGGACCTCCTGCAGTTAGAAATTGCGTCCACTGCTCGTCCTGTAAAACGCTTGCCGTGCAAGAAGGACCGCACAACAGAAATACGTGAAAGTTGAGACCTTCTGGGTTGTGATGCAGTGTGCGTGACTTCCCCTGATAAAGAAGGCTCTCCTGTGGAGGAAGCTTCTGGGGAACGTCCCATAACAGACACCTGAGAAGATTGATCCATGGTTTCTGTGGCAACAGAGATGCTACTAACAGAATATTGCAACGCAACTGCTTGATCTTTAACAAAACCTGTTGAATCAACAGAGTTTGAGGATACACGTATCCTATCATTCCGTCCCATGGAATTGAGAGAGTGTCTACTGCATACGCTCATGGATGTGGGCATGGCGACACGTAAGTCTGCAACTGATTGTTGAGGTGTGTTGCAAACAAGTCTATCTTAGGTTGATCCCACTGGTAGCAAATCTGTCTGAACACTCGCTTGTTGAGAGTGCACTCTGATGGCAACAGGCGACCTTACCGAGAGAGTGAGTCTGCTAGAACATTCAGACGAGCCGTTATATGATGGACCGATAGATGAACTTGATGTTTCAAGACATGTAGAAGTATTTTTTCCGTTAGTTCTGCATAACAGAATCGAATGTGTGCCTCCCTGGTTCCTTATGTACGCTACTACTGTCGAGTTGTCCGACAATATTTGAACATGCGTGTCGGCTACAATGTGAATCCACTGTTGTAGCGCTAACCATATTGACATCATTTCTTTGATGTTTATGTGTTTCTCAGGAACCCAGGGTCCCAAAGATCCTGGCACTTCGAGTCTGTCGGGCTCAGGGTCGCGCCCCAACATGTTTGACTCGCATCCGTCATGATCGTGAAAGCCAGATCCGGCAGCTGCAGCGGAATTCCCTGAGTTAACCACTGAATGTCTGCCCAAATCTGGACGTTTGTTTTAGCAGGTCGGTTTAAACAATACTGGTCTCGAGCGAATGCGTCTTCACACTCCAGTTCCGAGTAAAGAATATCTGGAGTTGACGTGTGTGTAAGCGACCCATCGGAATAAGATCTGCAGTCGCTCCGTATAGCCAATCAGTCGCATAAATTCCCTCGCTGTTAATGTGTCTGAGTGTAGACAAAAACGAGCATAACAACTGACTAATTTCGCTCTGGGTAACGGCAGATGAATCCGATTGTTGTGAGTCTCGAAGCTCATTCCCAAGTGAGTGAACGACTTGGACGGAGCTAGATCCGACTTCTTCTTGTTTACAATGAAGCCGAGATGTCGGAGCAATAATAGCAGACTCTGAACATCGTTCTGAAGAGTAGTTTTGTTGCCGTATCTCTGAAGAATGTCGTTCAAGTAAACCGACGTTACCGCAGACAAATGAGCTCGAAAGTGAGACATTACCGAGTTCATTTTTCAAGTGAATGCCCAGGGTGCTAGATTCAGACCGAAGCACATTGCTCGGAACTGATATACTATCCCTTGAACGGCGAACCGTAGGTACTTTCTGAATGCCGGATGTACCAGGACATGAAAGTACGCATCCTTTAGATCTATGCTTGCGGCATAGTTGTTCGCTCGAATGCCCGCCCTTATGGTCTCCATATAGAACTTTGGAGCCACGATAAGTTTGTTTTTCCAGCTCAAGTCTATTAGTCTGGCTTCAGTATGAGGTACAGGTGACTATAGAAACCTAGAGAATCTTGGTTCTCGACAACCTCTATTGCTTCTTTTTCCAAGAGAGACTTTACCTCCGATAGGAAAGACTCTCTTTCTATAGGATTTGACAGAAGTTGAGTCCAACGCGGACTTCGTGTTAGCGGTGATTTTTCTCGGAAAGATAGCCGTAGGCCGTCTGAGATCACACTTTTCACCCACTGGTCTTCCGTAATAGTTATCCAATTTCTCGCGAATCTTGATAACCTTCCGCCAACTGGAACACAATAGAGGTCCTGACCATCACCTGACCCGCAAGGCCTACGGGAGGAGAAACCACGTCCTCCTCGTGAAGAGCCTCGACCCGCCGGTTTGGGGGCGTCTGACCGGTAGCCTCGGCCATAACCACACCCCCTTCCTGAGTCGCTATATTGACGATCTCTAGAGTAAGTGTAAGAGGATCTCTTATATCCTCGCGAGGAGTTCCCTTTGGACGTTTTTTGGCCCGAACCTCCTCCTTTACACTTCTCTGCTGTTGCGGGTTTATTAGTAAGACGCCAACTTAAGTAGCAGAGTGTTTGACGCTTTCTTTGTAGCTTGGTCGTAGACCAAAGAAAGCTTGTCGTCAAAGATATTATGACCGGATACCAGAGCAACTCGAAGAGAGTTTTTCACCCTGTCATCTATTAAGAATGACGACGCAAGGCCTCCATCACATCTAATTAACTCCAAATTAGCCACTGTTAAGGCGGAGTCATACAGGGAAACATAACAGCCCTGGAAAGAACTCTTAAAGAGGTACGAACGTCCTCAAATTCCTTCCCATTGAGACATTGCACCATAGCTCTTGTAAGGTGATCTGCATAAGACATAGCGTCTAAATTCGCTCTGTTAGAAGAAATTGCCGTCTCAATTGTGTCCGAGCGAATTGTGAATGATGAAGATAAGGATATGTCTAGGTCCTCCGCCTGCTCATCCAAACGCAGAGGAACTCTCTGGAACCTTCCCCGACCATTTTAAATGAACATGGTCCAATAAACAGTAAACGTACGGAAGATGACGATAAGAAACTGCCTTTCTTCTTTCCACTGGAAAGATTAAATATGGCATTGTCTAGATGGCCAAAGGCCTGCGACACCTGTCTAGACTGTACTGGAAAGGACAGGACCTCCTCCTTTGTCCGGATAAAGTCAGCGTCCAACAACGCCAGCAGCTTCTTTCGAGCGGTCGCAGCATTCTGATTCTCAGGAACAAACTCAGGGAAGTATTGATGAATTAAATCCAGCGCCACCATGTGCTGTTCCGAAAGGGAAGGGTAATCCTCTTCCAAATTCCTTTCACCATCCGACTGAATCAGATTAGATTTACGGTCATCGGCATCTGAATGCGCAGATGACTGGACCGACGCAACACCATCCGACAGGTTCGGAGACTGCCGTAGACTGCTCCTGAACTTGCTGGGATGCTGCGATAAGCTGCGCAATCTGCAACAGCAAGTCCATGGCGGAGGCCTGAGGAGCAGTGGTCTTCTGTTGCTTGGCCACCGGCTGCTCCTGGGACGGTGTGTCCGAGAAGGCTCTTTTCCGTGGACATCCCAATGAATGAGGCCTCGTCTCCTTGGCTACCAGATGATATAACTTCTTTGATGAAGAGTGGTCCTTTCTTAGCGATGCAGGCTGGATATCAGAAGTCACGTAGCCAAGGTGCGGTAGTGTGTGCTTGGTAGACGCTGAAGAAGCCTTTACTATAGCCGACCCCGGCTGTGAACTGAACAGTGTGTCCCGGACGGGAGGTGTGGACGTATACTCTGACTGACACAAGTTCCGAACCACAACATCTGGGCCCAGAAGTTGTTGTGGAAGAGAGGGGGCTCTCTCGCTCGCGGTCCTTTGAGACCTCGCCGAGCCTCCCGTTGAACATGCCGGCTTCTTCTTCTCCGTTGTCGCAGGGCAAGCCTGTTTAAATTTTATAGTGCTCGCTCTACCCTTTCTACTCTCTCGACAGTAATGGACACACCCGGGCATCACGGTACCCACGGACGGAGTAACCGCTTCACCGGTCTAGCTAGCTGGCGACAGGGAGCTGAAACCACGGATGTGTGGTTTATTGCCCTGCCTAATATTCATGAGCACTTTTGCCTCTAGCTCTGTTTGACTATCTAAATGCGACGACGGAAGCACACTTTCTGAAGGAGTCATGTAAACATCACCATGTTCTTGTTCCTCTGAAATAGAAACTGAGAAGCTAGAATAACTTTGTGGCGAGAGGACCAGCATTGGCCTCTCGCCGCTAACGACGTACCGTGACACCCTTCTCCAACGTTTGTCATCCCAATCGACACATGTTGAGCAGGAATTAGTGTGAGTACACTGACTACAGGCAATACAATCATCATGTAAATCAGAGGAAGACTTGCTCGCATTGCAATTTGAGCAATAAGCTTTCATTTGAAAAAATTAAAGTCGACTGTACTCGCACCAACTCCCAATAAATATATGAAAAAGATACATAATAATAATATTCAAAACTATAATTCGAAAAATTATTCACAAAAAAAATTTTCTAAAAAATTTTGACAGGAGTCCAAGTCCCCAAAGGGAACGATGAGCCCAAATGGATCCCAATAGAGCCTAAGTGTAGACAAAAATTTTTTTTATTATCCAAAAATTAAATGCTACACTACCGGAATATATAATGTATCTTACAATAGTCCTACCATGATTAATAAATAGGAAACTACATATATAAACAGAGCATTGTCAATGTAAGCAACGTCAAATGAAAACCAGAAGCAAGACCCCAGGCAATGAATAACACGGCCCGAAGTCAGTAACAGATTTTGAACTATCCGATTTAAAGCAAGATCTTCATCAGAAGAAAAAATGATAAATCGGATGTATGATGTTTGACCAGAAATGCCTAAACACCCCTAGGGTGAGGACGTAACCATAGGGACACACAGAATAAACATTCTGTGAAACACGTCAAACTCCCATGAAATTTATAAAAAAAATTCAATAAAACAAGCCAAAAAGCATGGGAGTTTAATTGGGGGGGGGGGGGGGGGGGGGGGGGGGGGGGGCTTCAAGAAAGGGGGGGGGGGGGGGGCTTCAAGGAAGGATAGGGAAGGAACACTTAACAAACAGTGGCAAAATCATTAGCAAGAATGATGACGTCAGGCCCATGTCCCGAAATTGGGAAACATGAAATAATTTTGTCAAAAATTATGAAGTTACAGCCCTGAACGCTCCAAACCAACATTTCTTCCTTCCATCATCCCAGTGTGTCCTTGGATCCACCAAAATCACCATTGATTTGTGTCTGGCATCATTAAAACTGAGATTTAAAAGCACAAACGTTAGTTTGTTGTTATCTGACAGAGGGCCAAACAAAGAATAATGGTTGGCACCAATTTTGGTGCTTCCTGGACACTGCGCATGCGCAGATCACAAAAGTATGGAGGACTACATAGGACATAATTTTTTCAGTTTTGCATGCAAATTTTGGGGATTGGGGGGGGGGGGGGGGGCAAAATTTGTGTTTGGCCCTGGATATTTTTGAGTTAGCACCAGCTAAGTCTGGGCCATTGGTTGTTGTATTAAAATAATGAATGTCAATTTTTGTGAATAGCACTGGGCGGTTTTGGCTGTCTTGATACATAAAGAGTTAAATATCTTTCCCTGAGGGTTAGATGTACCTATCCCTCCTACTGATGTCAGCTTCTGGTCTTATCAGTGTAGGAAGAGAAAGATACATAGTTTATAGTGGTTATCCTACAACTTATTTTTTTGACTTGTACTGTATACTATGAAAAGGAATGTTAACTCATGGCAGGGAAGGGTTAACATTTCAAGCCGAGTTGAAATAAAATTCTGCTTACGTCACTTTGGAAATTACTGATTTCAATGACATTATGTATCAAGTGGTGGATGAAATACGATTCTTGCATGGTGTGGGCAGGCCTGGCATTCTCAGGCCAGCGAGAAGTGAGGCATAATAAATAAAATTGGAGATGGGTGGACACAAGTTGAGTACCCTGAAGTTTAGGTATCCATGTCATCGTCATCAAAGAGATGTAACATGTAGACTTGAGATAATGTAATAGACAGGTATACAGACATGTATTCAGTATGACCTTGTTTCCTGTGTCCTATCCACAGATACAAAAATAGTCATTACTAAAAGAAGCCTTAAAATTTGTCTCAATTCACGAGAATCAATTTCGATTCTCGTGAGCTCCTGTTGCCAGAATCAATTTTCAGTTCTTAAATATTTTGAATTTGAGAGTACTGTTAAACCTCTGTGAGTGCAGCATGTACATATGCCATAGCAAAAGGCAAACATCATAGCTTTTTAAGAGAGTTTACCCTTTAAGGACACAGTTTCCAGTTTGCCGAGTTTCTCACACATGTGCATGTAGAACACATGTTCCAACATATAGGCTTTTGATGGTCTGGCTGATGGAAAGTTAAAAAATTTATAGTAATTTATATATTTTTTGAACTTACCAATGACCCAGACTTAGCTGGTGCTAACTCCTTAAATTCTATGACCAAACACAAATTTTGCCCCCCAATCCCCAAAATTTGCATCAAAATCCGAAATTTCAATGTCCTATGTGGTCCTCCATACCTTTTATCCACTGCGCATGCACAGTGTCAAGGTCTCAAAATTGGGGCAAATGTCATTCTTACAACCAGTGCCTGGTAAGCGTTATGTAATCATTTTTATACAGTACAATGACCCAGACTTAGCTGAATAGAAAAAAGGCTGGAGGGCCTAGGACATAAAGGAAAATCCAATAGGCTCAATTACATGCAAACAGAATTATCCCCTCAAGGAGAAGAGGAGAACAGGTTTTACATGTATCTTTCTTGTTTGTATCAAAAAAGAAAGACACAATACCATTCCGTAATTGAGCACAATAACATCAATGATCTCTATTAACATCCGGTATAACCCATTATACTAATCTTTTTAAAGGAAAGCCAATAAATAAAGGAAGTCCAGAGAATGAGACTCTTTATACTCAAAAGTGTCCGAGGATTGTATATTAATGCTCGTATGACACGTGACATATACAAATGCTTTACAACGAGCTACACTTTAAAAATATTACATGAATGAGTTAAACATTAGCTTTACACTTTAAAACTATCCCGGTACCGACTCGGAATTACGGAATTACTGACTCCAGAGGAGGTATTCCCTTGCTTTTCACTATAAAGCAGGTGACCTAAGGGAACACCATCCCCCCCCCCTTCCCCTTGCCCATGGGTCAAACACCCCAGAGCAAAGAGGGCAGCAGGACAGAGTCGCTGCCGGAACAGAAAGCCTGCATAACTATAGTTGCAACTGTTTAGTGGATAACATTCTGAGCAACAGGTCGACAGAAATGGACTCAATATTTCTAAGATAAAAATTTGTGAACATGGAAGGCTGAGACCAAAATGCAGCCTTCATCAAATCAGTAATAGTAACACTATTAGCATAAGCCCAAAATGTAGACAGTGCTCTTACTTCATGCGCCGAAATCTTAAGCACAGACTGCTGAGTTGAAGAAAATTTTTCATAAGCAGTACGGATAGTTAAATGAATCCACCTAGCAATAGAGTGGACCGTAATGTGCCTTCTATTTGGCAGCAGAGACAGAAAGAAACGTTTACATCCCTTTCTGATAAACTCAGATCTACGTTTGTAAATACGTATAGCTCTAAGAGGACAGAGTAAAGGCCTATGCCTGTCTGGAGACGGAAGAGCCTTAATAACAATAGGTTCTGTATACTTATTAGGAGCCTGATTCTTAGCCAAAAATCCAACATTAGTAGTCAAGGTAATAGTATTACCAACACTATGATAGTGAGAACATCAACAGATAGTGCATGAAGCTCACTAACTCTTCTAGCAGAAGAGAAGCCTAAGAGAAAAGCTGTCTTATAAGATAAGAATTTGAAGTCCACTGTATCAAGAGACTCAAATGGCGCTTCTTTTAGCTTAAGAAGAATCCCAGCTAAATTCCACTTAGGAATTAATCTAAGGGTTCTAGGTCTATTTATCGAAAAGTTTTTCACTAACTTAGATAAAGAGACATTAGATCCAATCTGTAAACTATCATGATGTGTATGGTATCAACAGAATGATCCCTACATCACCGTGAGAAAACCTTCTACTTAACTTAGCGAAGAGGAGGTCCTCCTACAGTTAGAGAAATTGCATCCACTGCCCATCCTGTAAATGCTTGCCATGCGAGAAGGACCGCACAATGGAAATACGTCAAGGTTGAGACCTTGCGGGTTGTGATGCAGTGTGCGCGATTTCCCCTGCGAAAGAAGGTCCTCCCGTGGAGGAAGTTTCTGCGGAATGTCCCACAAGGGACATCTGAGTAGATTTATCCATTGTCTCTGGGGTGACAGAGATGCTACCAACAGAATCTTGCAGTGAGATTGCTTGATTTTTAGCAATATCTGCTGAATAAACGGAGCTGGAGGATACGCATATCCTATCATTCCGTCCCAAGAGATTGTGAAAGCGTCTACTGCAAATGCTCGAGGATCTGGGCATGGCGACACATACGTCTGCAACTGATTGTTGAGATGCGTCGCAAATAAGTCTATCATTGGACGATCCCATTGGTAGCAAATCTGAGTGAATGCTTGTTGTTGAGAGTCCATTCTGACGGCAACATGCGATCTTTCCGAGAAAGGATGTCTTCTAGAACGTTCAGACGACCCGGTATATGACGGACCGATAGACGAACTTGATGCTCTAGGACAAACAGAAGGATCCTTTCCGTTAAATTGAATAACGGAGTGGAATGAGTGCCTCCCTGGTTCCGAATGTACGCTACTACTGTCGATTGTCGGACAGAATTTGAACATGCGAATTCTGAAGAATGTTCATTCATTGACGTAGCGCTAGCCATATTGACATCATCTCTTGATGTTTATGTACTTGTTAGGAATTGCGGATCCCCAAAACCCTGGCACCTCGAATCCACTGGGCTCAGAGCTGCGCCCCAACCTGTTTGACTCGCATCCGTCATTATCGTAAAACTCGGATCCGGCAGTTGCAGTGGTACTCCTTGAATTAACCACTGAATATCTGCTCAAGTCTGAATCTCTTGTTTCACTTGATTCGACAAGACAATGTTCGATTCGAGCGAATGAGTCTTCACACTCCAATTCTGAGATAAAATATATGTGGTGTGGACGAGTGCGCAGCCGCTCCATCAGAATAAGATCCGCAGCGGGTCCGCACAAACCTGTCAGTCTCATGAATTCTCCCACTGTTACTACATCTGAGTGAAGACAAAAGCGAGTGTAACAACCGACTAATATCGCTCTGGTTAATGGCAGACGAACGAGATTGTTGTGCATCTCTAAGCTCATTCCCACGTGGGTGAATTATTAGGACAGCACTAGATCCGACTTCTTTTTGTTTACTATGAAACCGAGACGTCGGAGCAATTGAAGCTGACTCAGAACATCATTCTGAAGCGTTAACTAGCTGCCGTAATCCTGAAGAATGTCGTCCAAGTAGGCCGACGTTAGCACAGACGAATGAGCTCGGAAATGAGTCATTACCGAGATCATTATTCGAGTGAAGGCCCAGGGCGCTAGGCTCAGACCAGAGCATCATTGCTCAGAACTGAAAACAACTCCTGGGACAGCGAAGCGAAGGTACTTTCTAAATGCTGGATGTACCATGACGTAAAAGTATGTATCCTTGAGATCTATGCTCACAGCATAATCGTTCACTCGAGTGCTCGCTCTGACCGATCGGATGGTCTCCATATAAAAATTTGGAGCCACGATCAGCTTGTTTATCCAGCTCAGATCTATAACTGGATGAAACGAGCCGTCCGATCTTGGAACCAGGAACAGGAACTGGAGATTCCTGGTTTTCTACGACGCCTATAGTGTTCTTGTCCAGAAGAGATTGAACTTCTGATAGAAGCGAATCTCTCTTCTGAACGTTTAACGGAAGCTGAGACCAGCGTGGACTTCGAGTTAACGGAGGTTTTTCCTTGAAGGACTAGTTTAGACCTTTGAAAGTTAAAAAATTTATAGTAATTTATATATTTTTTATACTTACCAATGACCCAGACATAGCTGGTGCTAACTCTTAAAATATAGGGCCAAACACAAATTTTGCCCCCCAATCCCCAAAATTTGCATCTAAAACTAAAGAAAACATGTCCTGAGAGGCCCTCCACACTTCGCCCCTACTGCGCATGCGCAGTGTCAAGGACGTTCCGAAATTGGCGCCATTTATCATTCTAATAACCAGTGCCTGGTAAGCGCTATGTACTCAGCGGGGAGGCAAGAGTTCCCAACTCCTGGGAGGGCCATCCCCGTCTGGGTCATTGGTAAGTATAAAAAATATATAAATTACTATAAATTTTTTAACATTTTTATACTGTACCAATGACCCAGACATAGCTGAATAGTAAAAAGGCTGGAGGGCCAAGGACATAGAGCAAAATGGAATACGCTCAATAAAATAAAATAGAGTCATCCCCTGTAGGGAAAAGAAGTAATAGGCCTTACATGTATCTTTCTTATTTATGATAAATTAGAAAGATACAACACCTTCCAAAAATTGAGCTTCATACATCCATGTACTCTATTAATATTCAATAATCATTATACTAATAATTTTTAAAGTAAGCCAATAATAAAGTAAGTCTAGAGAATAGAGACTCTTATACTCCTAAAAGTGTGTGAGAATTGCATAATCATGTCCGTTGACATATGCAATATTCAAAAGCTATACTTTAAAAACTAAGACTTGAATGAATTTTATAAACTTAAACTTCTCACTAAACAACCATCCCAATAACAGCTCAGAATTACTAACTCCGGAGGAGGTATCCCCTTGTTTTCATAGTAAAAACAGGTGACCCAAGGGAACACCCTCCCCCCCCCCCCCCCCCCCCCCCCTTTTTCTTGCCCTGGGTCAAATAGCCCAGAGCGAAGAGGGCAGCCGAACGGAGACACTGCCGAAACAGACAGCCTACCTAGCTATAGTAGCAACTGTTAAGTGAATGACATTCTGAGCAGTAGATAATAGACCTAACAATAGAGGCCTCCAGAAATGGACTCGATATTTCTGAGATAAAATTCATGAATGGATGGCTGAGCGCAATGAGCAGCCTTCAAAAATCTATAATAGAACACTATTAATGTAAGCCCAAGAAGTAGAAGAACTCTTACTTCATGAGCCGAAATCTTAAGCACAACTGCTAAGCCAATGATATACCATAAGCAGTACGCTAGTTAATAGAATCCATTAACAATAAAATGGAGCGTAACGTCCTTCTACTAGACATCAAAGACAGAAGAAGCTTACGCCCTTGTAATAAACAGATATCTGTTTATAAATACATAAACTGTACCCGGAAAGAGTAAAGGCCTATGCCCATACGAAGACGGAAGGACCTTAAAATAATAGGTTCCGGATAATAGGAGCCTAACTCTTATGCAACAATCCAACCTAAATAGTAACGGAAGTATTGATTCCGAAACTATGAAAGTGAAAATCATCCATCGATAGTGCATGAAACTCACTGACTCTACAGTAAAAGAGAAACCAACAGAATTACTGTCTAAAAGGTCAGAATTTGAAAACTACTGTTTCCAGAGGCTCAAATGATTACTTAGCTAAATAAGAACCTGAAGTTAAAATCCGTATAGGAATTTAATCTAAAGATTCTAAGTCTATTTATCAAAAAGTTACTAACTGACTTAGATAAAGAGACAAAAGACTCAATTGAAAACTATCGTAGAGTGCATAGGTATGAGGTAACATAAACCTATAACCTAAATAACAACAGGCTGCAGTAGATCTTGTGAAACAAGTATACTAAAAAATAGCAATGAGTAGTATGGAGGGATCAACCATATGAACATAATGATCCCTACACCACGACGGAAGAGCCTCCACTTTAGTCGCATAGAATAGCGAAGAAGAGGATCTCCTATAGTAAGAAATCGCGTCCAAAGCTCATCCAGTACAGTGCTTACAATGCAATACGGACCACACAACGGAATACATGAAGGTTGCGACCTTGCTGGTTGTGATAAAGATGACACGATTTACCCAGTGAAAAAAGATCCTCACATAGAGGAAGATTTCACGTTAAGATCCACAGTAGACAAGAGAGTAAATTACTCATGATCTCTGTGAAGATAGAGATGCTATCAACAGAAATGTATTGTGGTTGTTTATCTTAGCAATACCTGCTAAAAACAACAGCGCCGGAGGATACGCGTATCCTATCATTCTGTCCTATAGATCAATAGAGCGTTAACAGTATTAGCTCAGAGATCTGGACAAGCCAACACATACGTCTGCAATTGATTAGCCAGCTGTGTCATAAATAAAACATCATTGGGCGCTCCCATAGATAGCAAATCTGATTGAATACTTGTTTGTTGAGAGTCCATTCTGACAGCAACAAGCGACCCGTAAGAGAACGGGAGTGCGATAAAACAATCAGACGACCCAGAATATGACGGACCAAAACTGAACTTGGTGTACTATAACCAACAGACGGATTCTTTCCATTAAATTGAATAACGGAAACGAAAGAATGCCTCCCTGGTTCCGGAGATACGCCACTACTGTCGAATTAAAGGACAGGAATTTGGGCATGCGTTTCTGAATAATGTTCATGCAATGACACAAAGCAAGCCTAAAAAACATTATTCCGCGGAAGTTAACTGATAGCTAAAAGACTGCAGAACCCAAAGACCCTGGCACTTCGAATCCGTAGGGATCAGTATATATCCCAATCTGTTTGACTGGCAACCGTCATAACAGCCACACTCGGGTCCGGCAACTGCGGCGGCACTCTCTGAGTCAACCACCGAATGTTTGCCCCAGTCTGAATCTCTTGTAACACTAGATAGACAAGAGAATGTATAAATCAAGCAATTCATGGATTGCCGGAAAGTTGCCGTCGAGGAGAAGCTCCTCCGAGAACGAAGCGACTCTGAGAGAGTTCTTAACCTACTATCCACGCGTGGATGTAGCTAGGGCTGGATCACGTCTAACCAACTCCAATCAGCCACTGAAGGGCGGAGTTATACGTGAACAAACTACTGCCCTCAAAAGAAATTACATTGAGAATAATATCCCGTAAATCTTTTCTTGAAGACGTAATGATAACGCCTCAGTAAGGCGGATTACGTATAATAAAGCGTCTAAGTTAAGTCTAATATACATAATGTCGTTCCCAACATTGAAATTGGAAAAGACATAAACGGTGAAAAAGAATATATGCAGTCTTTAATCACACCGTCTAGACGCATATGAACTCTCGGTATGCCCTGCTCTGCCAAAATAAACTATATGTAAAAAAAGATAAAATGGCAGAAATGAGCCACGCGGACAAGAAACTAAACTATCATGCTTAGTAGCCGTCTTGTATATATATATAAATATATAGCGTCGAAAAATAAAACACATGTTGTAATGACAATATTGGACTGCGTCGGTAAGTCAGGGACAAAGTCCCTGTACCGATCGAAAAATCCGAGTCCAATGACGCTATAAGTCTCTTATCCAAGATCGCAGCAATGAAGTCCGAAAAATAATCACTGGAAGAAATGCCAGAAGATATGAAAGGCATCTTCCGATACTACTAAAGGGAAAACTCGAAATCTTTCGAATCCCTTTCGCCATCCTGTCGGACCCTATAAAGCGTTCGGTCGTCCGTAGCTTGATGCAACCGCGGACCGCACCGACCCAGCGCCGTCGGATAATTCCTGATTCGACCGAGAAACCGTCAATTGCTGGGATGCTGCGAAACAACTGTGCTAACTCGGATAGCACGTCCGTCACTGAGGCCTGAGGAGCAGCGGTCTTACGATGCATTGCCGCAGGAAGCTCCGAGATCGTTACCCCGTGCATACTTCGAATATGCGAGCGAACGGAGTGTATAGGCCTCGTGTCCCTTGGCTACCGGATGGCGCGACCTATTCGCTGTGGAATCACTGAATGCCGAAACTGATCGGATACTCGAGGTCACGTAGCCAATGTGCGGTCGTGTGCCCTGCTGTGAGGATGAGGAAGCATTAAAGACAGTCTCTCGGACTGTCAATATAACGGAGCGTCCCGAGCAACGGACATATGCTCCGAATGTAAAATATCTGAACCACAACATGCGGTCCCCTATGTTGTTGGCTTCCTCCGATCTGTCCTCAATCTGCCGTCACTGGGTGAGTACTAAAGTAATTAAAGTGCTCGCATCACCCAAATCTCCTTCCTAGACCGCAACGGACGAACCCGGCAGCCGAACCATTCGATGAATGTACGCTATACCGGGTGAGCTAGCGAATGTCACTCCGTAAGCGATAAACATATTCCATGAGCACTTATTGCCGCTAACTCTTCATTAACTATGACGACAGAGGCACACTTTTGAAAGACATCTCCATAACTCTTCGAACAAGAAACCAGAAATGCTTGGATAGCAAGCATAAAATAATAATATATATAGCGTTGTTCAATAATTCGAAAGTTTGTGTGACATTATTGGACTATGTCGGAACTGAGGGACGATGTCCCTGAACCGAACCAAAAATTTCTAAGTCCACCGACGCTATCAGTTTCTTATCCGGCATCGCAGCATATGTTGTTCCGAAAGGGAAAGCTTGAAATCCACCGAATCCCTTTCGGTATCCCGTCGGACCGGATGAAACTTTCGGACGTCCGTACCCGCTTCCGCGGAGCGTCCCGACCCAGCATCGTCGGATAAAATATATGCGACAGATTCAGTTGATGCTGGGATGCTGCGATAAACTGTGCTATTAAGGAAAGCACGTCCGTTCCCGAGGCCTGTGCAGTAGCGGACTTACGATGCATTGCCACTGGAAGCTCCGTGTACGTTGACTCCCGCATACTTCCTATGCGAACGTCCGGAGTCTGCAGGCCTCGAGTCCCCGGCTACCGACCCAGCGCTGTCGGATAATTCTCGATCCGACACCGTTTCTGTCGGCTGCTGGGATGCTGCGATAAGCTGTGCTATGTGCACAAGAATGTCCGGCGTCGAGACCTGCGGAGGCGCAGTCTATCGCTGCTTCGCCGAGGGCAGCTCCGCATCAGATGGCTCCCGCATACTTTTCCTATGCGAACGTCCGGAGTCCATCGGTCTCGAATCCCTGGCTGCCGGATGGTGTGACCTGGTCGCCGAAGAATCCTTGATCGGCGAAGCTGGTAATATATCGGCGGTCACGCAGCCAAGGTGCGGTCGTGTGCGCTGACGAGAAGAGGAAGCCTTAGCAGTCTCAGCGGACTGCCTATACAACGGAGCGTCCCGAGCGACGGACGTATGCTCCGCTAACGACACATTTGTACCACAACATCTGGGGCCAGATGTTGTTGAACGAGAGAGGGGCCTCTCTCGCTTGCCGTCCGGATGGACCGGAACGAGCTATGAACCGGACTAAAAGGCTTCCTCCGTTCTCCCTCCGATCCGCCGTCACTGGGTGTGCATTAAGTTAATTTTATAGTGCTCGCATCACCCCAAAATTCCTTCTAGACCGCAACGGACGAACCCGGCTGCCGAACCATTCGGTGAATGGACGCTACACCGGGTGAGCTAGCAGACGTCAAAGGCCGTCGAACCTACTAGGGTCCTCTTAGGCAATTGGCGTATTACATGAGCACTTTTCCGCTAGCCCTTCATTAATTGTGACGACGGAGGCACACTGTTGGAAGACATCACAGATACATCACCCTAATCTTGATCGTCTGAAATAGAAATTGATAAAGTAGAGTGACCCTGCGGGGAAAGGACCGGAGTGTCCAAATCCCCAACAACATACCGTGACATACGCTTCCCATATTGTCATCGAAATCATATGATACAGAACCGGAGTTAATGCGAGTACACTGACCACATATAGAATGATAATAAGGTCAGAGGAAGACTTCCTCTTAAAACAATTGATCAATATCCTTTCAATGTGAAAAGAAAACAAGTCCTGGTACTCGCACTAACCCCTGGCAATCAAAATACATAATAATAATATGATCCATTAATATAGAAAAAATAATTGAAATCAAAATATTTTGAAAAAATATTTTTTCAGAACAGCCCAAGTTTCTGAAAAGTAACGTTGAGCCCCAATGGATCCCAAGCCTAAGTGTGGACAAAAATTTTAAAAATATTTTAAACAATTTATTCAACACTTACGAACAATAATAATGTATCTAGTTATGATTGAAATAACATAAAGATATTATTATTTAGAAATCCCCCCCTCACACAGAGGGCTGTTGTAAATGTAAACAATGAGTGTAAAAACACTAAAATAAGACTCCAGGCACCCAGGCCCGAAATCAGTTACCAAAAATACACCATCTGATGCAAAACAGAGACTTCCAGGGAAGAAACTGCAGAACATCAGATGGTAGATGCAGAACACAACGCCTAACCACCCATAGGTGAAGACGTAAACATGGGGAAAGAACAGAATTCATTCTGTTATTCAGCTAAACTCCCAAGAAATTTTAGTAATAATAATTACAGAAATTATGCCAAAAGCATGGGAGAATAGCAAGGGGGAACTTAAAGGACAGGGAGAGAGGAAAAACACTTGTAAAAACAGTGTAACTAAATAATCAGAATGACAACAAAATGGCTGCTGCCTTGAAAATAGGTAACTTAACATAATTTCATTAAAAAATTTTAAGTTACAGCCCTGATAATATTCTGTCACACATTCTTTTCCTCTCCTCCTTTTCTATCCTCCTTAGAATCACCATTTCACTAATATTTATGTGTCTGGCATCATTTAAACTGAGATTTAAAAGCACAAAGATCAGTCAGATGTTAACTGATGAAGGGCCAAACTTAGAATGATAAATGGCGCCAATTTCGGAACGTCCTTGACACTGCGCATGCGCAGTAGGGGCGAAGTGTGGAGGGCCTCTCAGGACATGTTTTCTTTAGTTTTAGATGCAAATTTTGGGGATTGGGGGGCAAAATTTGTGTTTGGCCCTATATTTTAAGAGTTAGCACCAGCTATGTCTGGGTCATTGGTACAGTATAAAAATATAACCCCTTGCACCCATGGGTCGGCCGTAATTGACAACCAATTGGTTAAGAATCTCGACAGCCTTCTACCCACTGGAACGCAATAGAGGTTTAGACCATCACCTCCTGCTCCCACGAGGATTGCGGAAGAAGAAACCACGTCCTCCATGACCCGCACCTCGCCCAGTCGACCTAGGGGCGTCTGACCCAATATCTCGGCCAGCATTACGACCCCTATGTGAGTCGCTACTCTGACAGTCTCTGGAGTAAGACGTAGAGGCTTTCTTAGATCCTCTATAGGAACGTCCTTTGGATGGATTCGCCCCCCGAAGAACCTGCCTTACTCCTCCAGCTTCTAAAAGGTGAAAAGAATCAAACGGCCACCTTAAGTTGTTCGGAATTGGAAAATTTCAGCTGTGCTGATTCCCTTTTACCATCCGCCAGGACCACATAATAATCTCGGTTGTCCCTTACTGACACTGCAGGGGAGCGAACCGACCCAGCTTGCTCAGATAGTTTCTTTACTGAAAAAGTTTCTGATAGCTGCTGGGATGCTGTGATGAATTGAGCTATCTGCGATAGCAAGTCCGTCACAGAGGCCTGTGGAGCCACGGTCTTACGTAATTTAGCCGCTGGAAGCTCCAGGAACGTTAATTCCTGCATACTTCTGATATGCGAACGTCCCAACTGGAAGGCCTCGTGTCCTTGGCTAGTGGATGGCGTGACCTGGTCGACGTGTAATCCCTGGTCGGCGAAACAGGCTGGATATCTGTGGTCACATAGCCAAGGTGCGGTTGTGTGTGCTGACGTGAGGATGAGGAAGCCAATAGACAAACCGCGTCAGACTGTCTATGCGACGGAGCGTCCCAAGCAGGAGGAGTGGACGTATGCTCCGACTAACGAATGTTACATACAACAACATCTCGGGCCAGATGTTGTTGTAGGAGAGAGGGGGCCTCTCTCGCTCGCGGTCCGGGTAGACCTGGACGAGCTAGCTACCGGACTGACAGGCTTCCTCCTTACTATCCTCAGATCCGTCGTCGCTGGGTGTGCACGTTCAATGTTTATAGTGCTCGCCTCACCCAAACTGCTTCCCTGGACTGCATTGGACGAACCCGACTGCCGAGCCATTCGAGGAATGGTCGCTACACCGAGCGAGCTAGTGGACAACAACACCGTCGATCCTACTAGGGACCTCTTAAGCAATTGATGTATTTCCATGAGCACTTTTGCCGCTAGCTCTTTGTTAGACTGCAACGATGGAGGCACACTTGTTGAAGACATCACGGAACATCACCCTGTTCTTGTTCCTCTGAAAAAGAGACTGATAAACTAGAGTGACCCTGCGGAGAGAGGACCGGTATGGACCCCTCACTGCTAACAATATACCGTGACACACATCTCCAACGTTTGTCATTCCAATTGGCACACACTGAGCAAGAATTAGTGCAAGTACATTGACTACAAGAAACACAATGAACATGAGAATAAGAGGAAGACTTCCTCGCATTACAATTTGTACAATATTCTTTCATCATGAAAAAATATAAACAGTCATAGTACTCGCACTAACCCTTGAAACAAAGATACATAATATAATATAGTCCATTATAACATTTCGAAAAAATAATTTCAAACAAAAAAAATTTTTTGAAAAATTTTCAGAAGAGCCCAAGTTCCCAATGGGAACAATGAGCCCAAATGGATCCCAAAAAAGCATAAGTGTGGAGAAAAATTTTAAAACATTTTTAAAAATTAAGGAAACACTTCCGGACAATATTAATGTATCTGGCTATGAGCAGAACTAAACAGAAGACAAGTAATCACTATCAGAAGTAACCGTTGTCAACATAAACAAAAGTGTACAATAAACAGCTGCACCATGAGCGCAGGATACGCCTGTTATTAATTACAAGAGAGAACCACACAATATGACTATACATGTGTACTTGTCAGGTTACATATACTTGCCACCAAAAAATCATGAAAATTGCTCAAAGTCCAACATGTGGAAAACTGCCTATATTTTGATGAATAAAGTCCCATAACTCTGGAATGACAAATCGGACAGCAACACAAATCGAAAGGGAGATTCCTTCTATCAACATACACTTGCAACCAAAAAATCATGAAAATTGCTCTAAGCATTTTCAAGTTCTGGTTCGACATGTGAAAAATAAAGTCCCATAACTCTGGAATGACTAATCAAACAGCGACACCAATCGAAAGGGAGCTTCCTTCCATCAACATAAATCACCTACCAAAAAATCGTGAAAATCTCTCGAAGCATTCTCGAGTTATCGTACGACGTGTAAAAAATCAACAATTTTCTAAGTAATAAAGTCCCATAACTCTGGAATGACTAATCGAACAGCGACACTAAACGAAAGGAAGCTTCCCTCCATCGATATACACCACCTACCCAAAAATCACGAAAGTTTCTCGAAGCGTTCTCGAGTTATCGTACGACATGTAAAGAATCAACAATTTTCTAAGTAATAAAGTCCCATAACTCTGGAATGACTAATCGAACGGCGACACTAAACGAAAGGGAGCTTCCCCCCATCGATATACACCACATACCCAAAAATCATGAAAATCTCTCAAAGCGTTCTTGAGTTATTGTACGACATATGACTGGACGGACAGATGGACAGAAGTATACCATAATACGACCCGTTTTTTCAAAACGGGCGTATAAAAACCAGAAACATGACTCCAGGCACTGTAAACATGGCCCAAAATCAGTTACCAATTTAAACACTATCCGATGTAAAACAGAGACTTCCAGAGAAGAAACTGCAGTACATCAGATGGTAGATGCAGACCAAAACACCAAACCACCCAAGGGTGAGGACGTAAGCCTGGGGAAAAACAGAATAATTATTCTGTTACCAAGCCAAAACTCCCAAGAAATTTTAGTAAAAAAAAAATTACAAAAATTATGCCAAAAGCATGGGAGAATAGCAAGGGGGGTATTAAGGAAAGGGAGAGAGGAAACACTGAACAAACAATGGTAAATTCATAGCCAGAATAACAACATCAGGCTCATGCCCCGAAATTAGGGAACATGAAATAATTTCGTAAAAAAAGTTAAAAAATTTATAGTAATTTATATATTTTTTATACTTACCAATGACCCAGACTTAGCTGGTGCTAACTCTAACAAAACCAGGGCCAAACACAAATTTTGCCCCCCAATCCCCAAAATTTGCATCCAAAACAAAAAGAAATCATGTCCTAAAGGACCTCCATACTACGCCTCTACTGCGCATATGCAGTGACGCAGTCGTCCCGAAATTGGCGCCAATTATCATTCTTACTGGCAGTGCCTGGTCAGCGCTATGTACTCAGCGGGGAGGCAAGAGTTCCCAAGTCCAGGGAGGGCCATCCCCATCTGGGTCATTGGTAAGTATAAAAAATATATAAATTACTATAAATTTTTTAACATTTTTATACTGTACCAATGACCCAGACTTAGCTGAATAGTAAACAGGCTGGAGGGCCTAGGACATAGAGGAAAATCCAATAAGCTCAACTATATAGTAAAGAGGTAACCCCTTAAGGAGAAAAGGAGTATTAGGCTTTACATGTATCTTTCTTATTTAATATTAAATTAGAAAGATACACTACCCTTAATAATTGAGCACAATAACATTCATGTTCTCTATTAACATCCAGTATAACCCTTATACTAATTATTTTTAAAGCAAGCCAATAAATAAAGTAGTCCAGAGAATTGAGACTCTTTATAATCATTTAAAAGTGTCCGAGTATTGTATATTAAAGCCCGTTTGACACTTGACATATACAAATGCTTCACACCGAGCTACACTTTAAAAATAAGACATGAATGAATTTAAACATTAATATTACACTTTAAAACCATCCCGGAAGCAACTCAGAAATACTGACTTGGAGGAGGCATTCCCTTGCTTTTCACTATAAAGCAGGTGACCTAAGGGAACACACCCCCCCCCCTTGCCCTTGCCCTGGGTCAAATAGCCCAGAGCGAAGAGGGCAGCCGGACGGAGTCACTGCCGGAACAGAAAGCCTGCATAACTATAGTTGCAACTGTTTAGTGGACGACATTCTGAGCAACAGATAACGGACCTAAACAATGCAGGTCTCCAGAAATGGACTCAATATTTCTGAGATAAAAATTCGTAAATGTGGATGGCTGAGACCAATAAGCAGCCTTCATTAAATCTGTAATAGCAACACTATTAGCATAAGCCCAGGAAGTAGAAAGAGCTCTTACTTCATGAGCAGAAATCTTAAGCACAGACTGCTGAGAAGAAGATAAATCTTCATAAGCAGTACGGATAGTTAACTGAATCCATCTAGCAATAGAATGGACTGAAATGTCCTTTCTATTAGGCATCAAAGACAGAAAGAAACGTTTCCGTCCCTTTCTGATAAACTGAGATCTCTGTTTATAGATACGTAGTGCTCTAACAGGACAGAGTAAAGGCCTACGCCCGTCTGAAGACGGAAGAGCCTTAATAACAATAGGTTCCGGATATTTATTAGGAGCCTGATTCTTAGCTAAAAAACCCACATTAGTAGTGAAGGTGATAGTGTTCCCAACACTACGATAATGAGAATCATCCACCGATAGTGCATGAAGCTCACTGACTCTTCTGGCAGAAGAGAAAGCTAAGAGAAAAGCTGTCTTATAAGATAAGAATTTGAAATCTACTGTCGCAAGAGGTTCAAATGGCTTTTCCTTCAATTTAAGGAGAACCCAAGCTAAATTCCACTTAGGAATTAATCTAAGAGTTCTGGGTCTATTTATCGAAAAGTTTCTAACCAACTTCGATAAAGAGACATTAGATCCAATTTGTAAACTATCATGATGTGCATAGGTATCAGATAACATAGATCTATAACCCTTTATAGTAACAGGCTGCAGTTTGATTTCGTCAAACAAGTATACTAGAAAGTTTGCAATGTCTGGTATAGAGGGATCAAATATATCTACAGAATGATCCCTACACCAACGACGAAAAACCTTCCACTTAGCCGCATAGTTTAGCGAAGAGGAGGTCCTCCTACAGTTAGAAATCGCGTCCACTGCTCGTCCTGTAAAGTGCTTGCCATGCAAGAAGGACCGCACAACGGAAAAACGTGAAGGTTGAGACCTTGCGGGTTGTGATGGAGTTGGCGCGATTTCCCCTGCGAAAGAAGATCCTCTCGTGGAGGAAGCTTCCGCGGTAGGTCCCACAACAGACACCTGAGTAGATTTATCCATGGTCTCTGTGGCGACAGAGATGCTACCAACAGAATCTTGCATTGAGATTGTTTTATCTTTAGCAATACTTGTTGAATTAACGGCGCTGGAGGATACGCATATCCTATCATTCCGTCCCAAGGGATCGGCAGAGCGTCTACTGCAAATGCTCTTGGATCCGGACACGGAGACACATACGTCTGCAACTGATTGTTGAGATGTGTTGCAAATAAGTCTATCATTGGCCGTTCCCATTGGTAGCAAATCTGATTGAATACTTGTTTGTTGAGAGTCCACTCCGACGGCAACAAGCGACCCTTTCGTGAAAGGGAGTCTGCTAGCACATTCAGACGACCCGGTATGTGACGGACCGAAAGAAGAACGTGATGTTCTAACGCAAACAGAAGGATTCTTTCCGTTAGATTGAACAAGGGAACTGAATGAGTGCTTCCCTGATTCCGTATATACGCCACTACTGTCGTATTGTCGGATAGGATTTGGACATGAGCATCGTGAATAATGTCCATCCAGTGACGTAACGCAAGCCAAATTGACATCATTTCCTTGATGTTTATGTGCTTGCACAGGAATTGCGGATCCCAAAGACCCTGGCATCTCGAATCCGTTGGGATTAATGATGCACCCCAACCTGTTTGACTGGCATCCATCATAACGGGAAAACTCGGATCCGGCAACTGCAGCGGAACTCCTTGAGTTAACCACTGAATGTTTGCCCAAGTCTGAATCTCTTGTTTCACTTGATCTGACAAGAGAACGTCTACATCGAGCGAATGAATTTTCACACTCCAATTCTGAGTCAGGAAAATTTGAAGAGGACGTGGGCGTAGCCGCCCCATCGGAATGAGATCCGCGGCGGCTCCGCACAGACCTATCAGTCTCATAAATTCTCTCGCCGTGACTTTGTCTGCGTGCAGACAATAGCGAACGTAACAACTGACTAATTTCGCTCTGGTTAACGGCAGACGAACGAGATTGTTGTGCGTCTCGAAGCTCATTCCCAGATGAGTGAATGACTTGGACGGCACCAGATCCGACTTCTCCTCGTTTACTATAAAACCGAGACGTCGGAGCAATAGAAGAAGATTCTGAACATCGTTCTGAAGCGTTAACTCGTTGCCGTACCTCTGAAGAATGTCGTCCAGGTAGGCCGACGTTACCGCAGACGAATGAGCTTGGAAGTAGATCATTACCGAGTTCATTACCCGAGTGAAAGCCCAGGGTGCTAGATTCAATCCGAAGCACATCGCCCGGAATTGATACACCACTCCCAGGACTGCAAAGCGTAGATACTTTCGGAATGTCGGATGTACCATGACGTGAAAGTACGCATCTTTGAGATCTATGCTCGTTGCATAATCGTTCACCCGAATACTCGCTCTGACCGATCGAATCGTCTCCATATAAAACTTCGGAGCGACGATCAGCTTGTTTATCCAGCTCAAATCTATGACTGGACGGAACGAGCCGTCTGGTTTTGGAACCAGAAACAGATGGCTGTAGAATCCCAGGGATTCCTGGTTTTCTACGACCTCTACCGCGTTCTTCATTAAAAGAGACTGCACCTCTGATAACAGAGCGTCTCTTTTCTGTGGATTTGACGGAAGATGAGTCCACTTTGGACTTCGAGTTAATGGAGGCTTTCGTTTGAAGGATATCTTTAGACCTTCCGAAGTCACTCCTCTCACCCAAGGGTCGTCCGTAATCGACGCCCATTCTTGTGAAAAACTCGACAACCTTCCGCCAACCGGAACGTGATAGAGGTTTAAGCCATCACCTCCTGGACCTGCGAGGCCTGCGGTAGGAGAAACCACGTCTTCCACGACCCGCACCTCGCCTCGTCGACCTCGGGGCGTCCGACCGATTGTCCCGGCCTGAAGGACGTCCCGAACGAGAGTCGTTATCCTGACGGTCTCTCGAATAAGACCAAGAGGACGCACCGGAACCTCTATAGGAACCTCTCTTGGGCGCATTAGACCCAGAAGTGCCTGTCTTATTCGTGTCTGCTGTATCCGACTTCTTAGGAGCCGATCTGAACAACAGAGAATCATTAGCTTTCTTTTTAATTTTATCATAAATAGCGGAAAGCTTGCCGTCAAAGAGAAGTTCTCCTGAGACCGAAGCGACTCTAAGAGAGTTCTTCACCTTAGAATCCACTAGTGTGGATGTAGCTAGGGCTGCGTCACGTCTAACCAACTCCAGATTTGCCACTGAAAGGGCGGAGTTACACGTGGAATAAGCTACTGCCCTTGAAAGAAGTCTTAAAGAGGATTGTATATCCTGAAACTCTTCCCCTTGAAGGCGCAGTGATAACGCCTTAGTAAGGTGATCTGCGTAAGATAAGGCATCTAAATTGGCTCTGTTAGACGCAATAGCTGTTTCCAACACCGCGGTTGGAATAGAAGCTGACGACGGTAATGATAGCTCTAAGTCTTCCGCCTCGTCGTCCATACGCAGAGGAACTCTCGGTATACCCTGTCCTGCCGTATCGAATTTATTCCTTGCATTAATGAAAGGCAGGTTGAGAGTATTAGCGGACAAGAAACCTGCTTTCCCCGTCCTGGAAGCAAGTTTAAATATAGCGTCGTTCAATAATTCAAATGTTCTAGCAACATTATTGGACTGCGACGGAAACTCGGGAGCGATGTCCCTGAACCGCTCAAAAAATTCAGAGTCCAATGACGCTATAATTCTCTTGTCCGGAAGCGCAGCAGTCTGGCCCGACGGAACAACTTGAGGGAGAAAGTGCCGGATGAAGTCCACGGCAGCTTTATGTTGTTCCGAAAGGGATAGCTCCAAGTCATCCGTATCCCTTTCACCATCCGGTCGGACCTCACGATGTTCCCGGTCGTCCGCCCCCGATGCTTTGGCGGAGCGTACCGACCCAGCGCCGTCGGATAATTCTCGATCCGACACCGTTTCTGTCGGCTGCTGGGATGCTGCGATAAGCTGTGCTATCTGCACAAGAATGTCCGGCGTCGAGACCTGCGGAGGCGCAGTCTTTCGCTGCTTCGCCGAGGGCAGCTCCGCATCAGATGGCTCCCGCATACTTTTCCTATGCGAACGTCCGGAGTCCATCGGTCTCGAATCCCTGGCTGCCGGATGGTGTGACCTGGTCGCCGAAGAATCCTTCATCGGCGAAGCTGGTAATATATCGGCGGTCATGCAGCCAAGGTGCGGTCGTGTGCGCTGACGAGAAGAGGAAGCCTTAACAGTCTCTGCGGACTGCTTATACAACGGAGCGTCCCGTGCGACGGACGTATGCTCCGCTAAAGACACATTTTGTACCACAACATCTGGTCCCAGATGTTGCTGTACGAGAGAGGGACCTCTCTCGCTCGCGGCCCGGCTGGACCTGGACGAGCTATGAACCGGACTAAAAGGCTTCCTCCGTTCTCGCTTACTATCCGCCGTCACTGGGTGTGCATCTATTATGTTTATAGTGCTCGCATCACCCAAAATTTCCTTTTGGACCGCATCGGACGAACCCGGCTGCCGAACCATTCGGTGAATGGACGCTACACCGGGCGAGCTAGCGGACGACATTTGTCTAATCTCCATGAGCACTTTTGCCGCTAGCTCTGAATTCATTTGTGACGACGGACGCACACTTGAAGAAGATAACATGGAAACATCACCCTGTTCTGGTTCCTCTGAAATAGAAACTGAGAGAGTAGAGTGACCTTGCGGAGAAAGAGCCGGCATTGCTCTTTCTCCAGAAACAACATATCGTGACACACGTTTCCAATGTTTCTCATCCCAATGTTCACATATAGGACAGGGATTAATGCGAGAACACTGACTACAATTAATACAATGATCATGAAAGTCAGAGGAAGATTTCTTCCTATTACAATTTGAACAACGTCCCTTCATTGTGAAAGAACAACAAAAAGTCCTAGTTACTCGCAAAAACCCCTGACACAAAGATACATAATAACATGATCCATTAATAAATGAAAAAACAATTGCAAAACAAAATAATTTTGAAAAAATATTTTTTCAGAGAAGCCCAAGTTGCTGAAAAGTAACGTTGAGCCCCGATGGATCCGATGGCAAAGTGTGGTCAAAAATTTTAAATTTATATAAAATAATTAATGAGACACTTTCGGATAATATAACTGTATCTTATAATGAGATAAACTACCACAAAGGCAAACAGCCCCCCTCAAAAAAGGCTGTTGCCAATGAAAACAAACAGTGTAAACACACTAGAAAACATGACTCCAGGCACTGAAAAAACTGGCCCGGAATCAGTCATCAATTACACTCTATCTGATGCAAAACAGAGACTCCCAGGGGAGAATCTGTAGAACATCAGATGGAAGATGCAGAACACAAACGTTATACACCCATGGGTGAAAACGTAACTATGGGGAAAATAACAGAAAACATTCTGTAACCAAGCAACTCTCCCAGGAAATTTTAGAAATGAAATTTCTCAAAAATATGCCAAAAGCATGGGAGAATTGCCAGGGGGGACTTTAGAAGGCTAGGGGGGAGGAAACACTGAATAAGCAGTGCAACAATTAGCAAGAATGACAACAAGAGGCCCATGCCTCGAAAATAGGCAACTTAACATAATTTCATCAAAAAATTTTAAGTACAGCCCTGATTATTTTTTGCCACTTCTTTTTCCTCTCCTCCTTCTATCCTCCTTAGAATCACATTTTCTCCAAAAATTACGTGTCTGGCATCCTTTAAACTGAGATTTACAAGCACAAAGATCAGTGAGATGTTGACTGATGAAGGGCCAAACAGAGAAATGATAATTGGCGCCAATTTCGGGACGACTGCGTCACTGCGCATGCGCAGTAGAGGCGTAGTATGGAGGTCCTTTAGGACATGATTTCTTTTTGTTTTGGATGCAAATTTTGGGGATTGGGGGGCAAAATTTGTGTTTGGCCCTGGTTTTGTTAGAGTTAGCACCAGCTAAGTCTGGGTCATTGGTACAGTATAAAAATTTATAAGTTACAGCCCTGAACACATCCTGTCACTGTTTCTTCCTCTCATCCTTTTATTTCCTTCTTAGATCCACCATTTCTTTGATAATTATGTGTCTGACATCATTTAAACTGAGATTTACAAGCACAAATATCAGTGACATGTTACTGATTTTAAGGCCAAACAAAGAATGACATTTGCGCCAATTTCGAGACCTCCTTGACACTGCGTATGCGCAGTGGATAAAAGGTAAGGAGGACCACATAGAAAATTGAAATTTTGGATTTTGATGCAAATTTGGGGGACTGGGGGGCAAAATTTGTGTTTGGCCCTAGAATTTAAGGAGTTAGCACCAGCTAAGTCTGGGTCATTGGTATAGTATAAAAATTTACAGTATCATGACAGTGGTGTCTATTGAAGTCTTGGCTGCCTATATAGGCAGCCAGGACTTCAAAAGACACCACCGCTAAGTGAAGTTTTATTACCTTACTATGAGGAGGCAAAGACAGAGCATTCTCTTTGCTTTTAAAATCAACTTTAGAATCTACGACAAGAATCAAATGATCAAATGAACATTTTGCACAAATCCAAGTTGATTCTCATTGTTTCCCTTGCGAGGATCATTTGTGCGAACTGATTTGGATTCGCACATGAATTTTGAGCCCTGTACTATAACATCACTTCAAAACTATCATTGAATGTTTATATAAGTAAAGGTCATACTTACTTTTTCCAAGGCAGTAACATTTTATTTTTGTGACAATCAAATACCCATTCTTTTTTAACAATTTTTCCTCTTCCATTCACCTGGTTATACTTTGGAGTGTTTGCAAATGCACACCTGAAAGAAATCAAACCTTTCATTATGAAACTCACATCTTACCGGTTACCACATGTACCGACCTAATTCAATCGGGAGCATGGTTTCTCACTGATTAACACGTTGGTCATTGAAGAAAAAATGTTATGGTTTGAATCTGATTTGCATGATCTGCATTAAAAAAAAAAAAAAAAACCTATCAAAATTCACCATTTAAATTTTATTGTTTTTCCATAATAGTAAGTAAGTATATCTTTATTTGTGTGACTTGTGCTATCACAAGTTATAACAAATTGACAATGGGGGTATAAAATAGCACCCAGCCCGTTTGGACCTATAAGTCATCAATACATGTAAAACGCATAATGTGCGCACATGACCAGTGTAACTCATGAATTCACTTTCATACCGCAACCATTCTCGAACACTCTCTCATTCCTTCAATCATTCACACAACTGCACACTGAATTAACACAGATTTGTCAATTCGATCACTCAGGATATGAGACCCCCCCCCCCCCCCCCCCCCCCCTCCGGGGAACCCCGATTGACATGTCTAGAAAATGGTACACGTATTGTGCACGATTCTCGCCACATACCAATCGGGGTCTCCCAAAGGGAGAAGGTCAAGATTAACAGCGATAAAGACGTGTCTTTCTTCTATTGTAGGCCTTAAAAAGGTAATTAGCAGTTTGATGGAATATCAGCGTGGGAATTTCAAAATAATAATAAGTTGATAACCCCTCATTAAAACAAGCTTATTGAGTTCATTCCAATGAGGGGTCATATCTATGTTTTGGAGGCAAAAAATAAAAATAGGCCGATTAAATCGTCAGATGTGTACCCATACGCGATACTAGTAGAAAGCTGTATGACGGAGGGCCACCCTGGATGCAGACATTATGTACACCATACATGGTATGGGTACATATAGAAATGGATTGGCAGAGTGCCTAATTTGATGGATAAAGGGTTAATATCTCCGGATCAAATTATTAGATTTACATAAAAACTATACAGCACATCAGTAACCTGAATACATATATAAAGTAACCTGATAATCGGATTAATATTTTTTGAGTTATCACATGCCAAAGAAATGGATTGGAGGAGTTCTCAATTTGAAGGATAAAAGGTTAATATCACAGGATCAAATTATAAGATTTACACCAACAACTATACAGCTCGGCACATCAGTAACCTGAACACATATATGAAGTAACATGACAATCGGATTGATATTTTTTGAGTTATCTCATGCCAAAGGAATTGGAGGAATTTTCAATTTGAAGGATAAAGGGGTTAATATCTCAGGAACAAATTAAGAGGCTCACCCAAATGCAAAATTCTTATTCTCGTTTCATATCATATGAGAAAAACTCTCTTTTCATATCCTCTATTTATGGTAACATATGCTGTATTCACTGTGTTTTCAATCTCTTACTCTGAGTCATGACCTTTGGAGTACTATAAGCTACAAATAATCGGGCTGGCGCCTTGTTAACTTCAAGCAGTGATCAAACAACTAGCCAATATTTTCTGGAAATTTTATGTATGGCCCTGCCCCATTCCCTGAAAGAGCTTTCTATGGCAAATATTAGTGACAACTGTGAAGAAATCTATTCAAATAATCATTTTAAATGGTTGTTTTCCATGTGGATTTACACGAATGCACAACGTGCTGTTATCTCCCTTAACTCTTTCAACACGAGAGGCTGCTTTTCCGGTCCAGGAACACGATACGTCATAATTTCATTAAGTAGGATGGCTACTAAGTGAACGTGTGTGGTAGAACAATTAATATTTTCAACGTGTGACCTGAAAGCTGCATGTTGAAAATATTATTGCTCTACCCACAAATAATGGATATGGACTCTTCCAATTTCTGCCATTTAACTGGCATGGAAGATACCACCAGTGTTGAAAGGGTTAATATGCCTGGTCACCTTCTTTTCAGCAGTTGTAAAAAAAAAAGTATGGTAACAATGCCATTATGAAAAATCACCAGAAGTTGGTTATTTTGAATTAGTTTTCTTCCAAAAATATTTAACTTCATGCTGTTAAAATGACAAACATTATTACCATTTTCAAGTTCATAATTCACAAACTGACGAACAACAGTATAAAATCGGGAGAATGATCTATCAAACTTTCTTGGGTTTAAGGTGCTATATAAGGAAGGAAAATTTGTTTACTTTGAAATTCCCACGCTGATATTCCATAAATTCACATTAAATATACAAATTATACATCAAAATGAAGATTATGATGTATAGGACATGAAAAATATGTGCAATCAACAGACTGACAACAGGCAGCAATGGTAGCTGCCCTTATACTCAGACCACTAGTAGTTGGGTTGGAGATGTAACTCTTTGGTCACCAAAACAGGGCTTATGTTCTCAAGGGCCCATGATCTATTATTGGAACACATTCCTAGAGTGTTTTCAAAATGAGTGGTTACCTATGGCTTGAAACACCGCCCCCCCCCCCCCCCAACCCCCCCCCCCCCCCCAAAAAAAATGAAAGTGTCAATGACACTGTGGCTCAACTTGTCAAGACAAAGACATGTACATAGATAGTATGTGACACAGCAATGACAAACATCTAGGTAATTACCTGATAACAAAGGTACATATAAAGTATTGCAACGGTCTGTACAAAAATACTGACCGTTGCCTGTAACAAATGTATAGGTAAAGTATTGTAAAGGTGGGTGACAGTCAGATGCTAAACTAGAAAAAAATCTTTGAGTCCCAGAGTGGGTCTGACTGAACCCCAAAATATTTGTTCTCATAGCACAGTGATAACAAAGGCACCCCAAAACACACTCGTTCCTGTCCCAAGGTGAAAACAAAAGTACCCAAGAAGTTTTGTGAAGATCAGTTCATAAATACGAGCTGTATAGAACTTGTGACAAAAAACTGATTGGACCTAATTTCAGTACAAAATGGCCACTGGCAGCCATCTTGAATTTTGGACCGCACCCAGAAACACTCATTCTCATCCCAAGGTGATAACAAAGGTACCCAAGAAGTTTTGTGAAGATCGGTTCATAAATACAGCCTCTACCCTGAGCCGTATTGACATGTGTGCTTACATTGTGTAAGTAGCACTGAATAAATCAAAGTTCATCTAATTTGCATAATTTCTGCACGAAAAAAAACCCCTTACAATATGTGATGTATTCCATGTTACTAAACATTCATACAAAAATTTATTCAAATCAGAACTTTCATACAGAAGTTCTGTACAAAAGACTGATTGCACTAATTTTGGTACAAAATGGCTGCTGGTGGCCATCTTGAATTTCGGACCACACCCAAAAACACTCGTTCTCATCCCACAGTGATATCAAAGGTACCCAAGAAGTTTCGTAAAGATTGGTTCATAATTATGGCCTCTAGTCTGAGCTGTATAGAAGTTGTGTACAAAAAACTGATTAGACCTAATTTCGGTACAAAATGGCCACTGGCAGCCATCTTGAATTTTAGACCGCACCCAGAAACACTCGTTCTCGTCCCAAGGTGATAACAAAGGTACCCAAGACATTTCGTGAAGATCAGTTCATAAATACAGACTCTAGTCTGAGCCGTATTAACATGTGTACTTACTGTGTGTAAGTCGCACTGAAAAAAATCAAAGTTCATCTAATTTGCATAATTTCTGCACGAGAAAAAAAACCCGTATTATATGTGATGTATCCCATTTTACTAAACATTCACACAAAAAATTATTCAAATCAGCGCTTTCATATGGAAGTTCTGTGCAAAAATCTGATTGCACCTAATTCTGTACAAAATGGCTGCCATCGGCCATCTTGAATTTCGGACCAGACCCAAAAACACTCGTTCTCGTCCCACGGTGATACCAAAGGTACCCAAGAAGTTTCGTAAAGATCGGTTCATAAATACAGTCTCTAGCCCGAGCCGTATTGGCATTTGCACTTACAGTGCTGAAAGTAACCCCAAAAAACATCAAAATTAGTCTAATTTGCACAATTTACGCACGAGAAAAAAACCCGTATTATATGTGATGTATCCCATGGTACTAAACATTCATACAAAAAATTATTCAAATCAGAGCTTTCATATGGAAGTTCTGTACAAAAAACAGATTTCTGCATCGTCGGTACAAAATGGCGGCTGGCAGCCATCTTGAATTTCGGACCGCACCCAAAAACACTCGTTCTCGTCCCACGGTCATAACAAAGGTACCCAAGAAGTTTCGTAAAGATTGGTTCATAAATACAGCCTCTAGCCCGAGCCGTATCCAATTGTTGACGTACGGACAGACGGACAGACGGACGACGGGCCATGACAAAAGCTCAAATTTGGCTTCGCCAAAGTTGAGCTAAAAATGTTCTAGTTTTTTGAAGAAAAAAGTATAAATTTACAGTAATTTGTATATTTTCATACTTACCAATGGCCCAGACTAGCTGGTGTTTAACTCAAAGTTATTAAGGGCCAAACACAAATTTTGACCCCCCCCCCCTCCCCCCCCAATCCCCCAAATTTGCTTGCAAAGCCGAAAATTAAAAGTCCTATCTGGCCCTCCATACATTTACTCTCCACGCATGCGCAGACATCAGGAAGTAACCGGAATTGGCGCCAACATCATTCTTTGTAAAAGAGAGTACTACATAAAAATTCAGCGGGGAGGTATGAGTGCCCACTCATGGGAGGGCCATCTCCGTCTGGGCGTATTTGAGAATAAGAGAATATCTCCCACAAACATACACCATACACAATAAAACTCCAGCTGTATGCAGGATATAATTATGGAGAAAACAGTTTCCCTCATAGTTACATACCTTTCAAGCCAGAGGAGAGGTAAAAAATCCCCCCCCCCCCCCCCTCCTTTTCTTTTGAAGGAATCTTCAAAAAGAAAGAGGGAACTGCTCTGGAATCAGTAAAAGCGGTACCAAAAAAAAATATAAATATTCGTCAAACAGGCACTCAAGTATTAATTTATTATTAATAAATGGTGCTTAATGCCACTTCAGAAGTTAAGGCTATAGCGACAATCCCGGTAATTAATATTGCCTGCTGTATAACGTACACCGCAGACGGCGTATGCAGATATGTCGAAAACCGGTGATATAACATACACGTCCAATCAAACCACAATGAACGATCTTTGGAGAGTAAACACACTTCCGAGGTAACCCACAGGCGACCTCATTCAGGTGTACAATAAATTCCAGTAACAACACTCCCCGACGTGTACTATCCGATAGCTATGACACTATAAGCGTGGGAATATACGAGATGAGTACGGACATTAATAGAAACCTGGATCTAGAAATGGAAGTAGGTATGATTAACAGGCCCCGATACGGACCGCCCCTGAAATAATTCATAATTTCAAAGGTCCATAATATACAATAAAGCATCAGCCTAATAATTATTATGCGCGTGAGCATTAAAATCCCACATGTAATCATCTGAATACCAGCTAACTGGTTATGCAGCCTCCGAGGTACCAAAAGACTAGCCATTTATTTATGATGAAATATGCACTCGTATATGACATATAGACGAATAATCACAGGAAACCAATCCAACTAACAAGTGGATGTGCCCATGAGGTCGCCATAGAACACGACCCAGCCGCCAATCAAAAAGTGAAGAAATGCATGCATGTATTTAAACTTATACAAGGCTTGCGGGAAGAAAACTACGTCTTGCCCGGTAATCGCCTCTAAACACATTGGCAGTGCGAGTGGTGTGGGGGGCGGGGGGGGGGGGGGGGGGGGGATTCGAAGTTATATCAAACCCTCCTCACCTGCATTACTTAATCATTCTTGTGTTAGTCATCAAATAATATAGGAACTGCAATGGTTACCTCACGTCTAACAGACTCCATTATGCCACTATGGGTGGAGAAGGACGTGAAGAACAAAAACTTCCCCTGATAAAGAAGGTCCTCTCATAGAGGAAGCTTCCGGGGAACGTTCCATAACAGACACTTGAAAAGACTGATCCAAGGTTTCTGTGACGACAGAGATGCTATTAGTAGGATTCACAACGAGACTGATCTTAAACGTAATCTACTGAATCAAATGAATTGGATGTTACGCGTATCCTATCATCCATCCCCATGAGATCGGCAGAGCGTCTACTGCATGCGCTCAATGGTCTGGGCATGGCGACACAAACGACGGTAACTGATTGTTCTGGAACGTCGCAAACGGATCTATCATGGGGCGATCCCTCTGGTAGCAAAACTGTCCGAATACTCGCTTGTTGAGTGTCAATTCCAATTGCAACTGGCGACTTTTCCGAGACAGCAAGTCTGCTAGTAAATTCAGACGACCCGGTGTATGACGGATAAAAAGATGAACATGATGATTCATGATGTATTAAGAAAATCTTCTCCATTAGTGGGCATAACGGAAATGAATGGGTGCCGCCCTGGTTCCCGATGTACGCCACTACTGTCGAGTTGTCCGACCAAACTGAACATGGACGTCCATAATTATGTGAATCCAATGTTGTAGCGCTTGCTAATTAACATCATCTTGTTGATGTTTATGTGTCTCTCCTGGAACCGAAGGTCCCAAAGACCCTGACACCTCAAGACTGTGGGACTTAGGGTCGTTCCCCAACCTGTCAGACTCACATCCGTCATAATCGTGAAAGCCGGATCCGGCAGTTGCAGCGTAACTCCCTGAGTTAACCACTCAATATCTGCCCAATTGAACCCTTGTTTTACTAGGTCCGTTAAAACAATACTGGTTCAAGTGAAAGCGTCTTCACACTCCAGTTCTGAGTAAAGAATATCTGGAGGGGACGTGCGTGCAGGCAGCCCATCGGAATGAGATCCACAGCCGCTCCGCACAACTCCAACAGTCGCATGAATTCCCTCACTACTAATGCATCTGAGTGTAGACAAAAGCGAGCAAAACAACTGACTAATTTCGCTCTGGGTAACAGCAGGCGAATCAGATTGTTGTGAGTCTTAAAGCTCATTCCCAAGTGAATAGACGACTTGTATGGAGCTAGATCCGACTTTTTCTTGCTTACGATGAAACCGAGACATCGGAGTAATAGAAGCAGACTCTGAACATCGTTCTAAAGAATAATTCTGTTGCCGTATCCCTGTAGAAGGTCGTCCAAGTAAGCCGACGTTACCGCAGACAAATGAGCATGTAAGTAAGACATTACCGAGTTCGTTATTCGAGTGAAACGCCCAGTGGGCCAGATTCAGATCAAAGTATATTGTTCTGAACTGGTACACCTTCCCTTGTATGGCGGAAAGCAGGTACTTTTAGAATGCCAGATGTACCAGGACATGACAGTATGGATCCTTAGATCTATGCCTGCCACATAGTCGATCACTCGAACCGACTGAATGATTTCCATAAATAAACTTTTATCCAGCTCAAGTCTATTACCGGTTGGAACGAGCCGTCTGGCTTTGGTACGAGGAACAGGTGATTGTAAAAATCATGAGAATCCCGATTCTCCATGACCTGCATTGCTTCCTTGATAAGAGAGCTTATACCTCCGGTAGGATAAACTCTCTTATGCGAGAATTTAATGGAAGATTTGTCCCACGCGGACAACTTGTTAGTGGGGTTTTACTCAGAATGATAGCTGTAAGCTGCCCGAGACTACACTTCTCACCCACTGATCTTCCAGGATTGTTTTTGCAGAGCTTGATAACCTTCTGTCAACTGGCCAGCAATAGAGGTTTAAACCATCACCTGTTTGACCACGTCCTCCCCGCGAAAAACTTTGTCTTGTCGGCCTAGGGGCATCTGACCTATAGTCCCGATCAGACCTACATCCCTTTTTCAAGTCGCTATACTGACAACCTCCACAGTAATGATAAGAGTGTTTCTCGTACCCTCATGAGGAGTTTCCTTTTGACGATTTTTGTCTGGCGTCCTTTACTCTTGTCTGCTGAAGCAGGTCATTGATACGGCGACTTCAAAAGCAGAGCACTAGATGCCTTCTTAGTAGCCTGTTCATAGACTAACGAAAGCTAGTCGTCGAAAATAAAATATCTGGAAATCGGAGAGACTTGGAGAGAGTTTTTAACCCTGTCATCTTATCAGTGATGATGACGCAAGGGCAGCATCACGTCTGATTAACTCCAGATTAGGCACTGTTAGGACGGAGTTATATGTGGTAAACATAACTGCCCTGGAAAGAACTCCAAGAGAGGTACGAACGTCCTCAAAATTCCTTTCCCTTGAGATGTTGCGCCATAGCTCTTGTAAGGTGAAATGCATAAGACAAAACGTCCAAATTCGTTCTATTTGAAGAAATTGCTGTCTCAATTGCGTCTGAGCGAATAGTGAATGATACAGGTAAGGATACCTCTAGATCCCTGGCCTGCACATCCAAACACAGAAGAACTCTCTGAACATCTTCCCCGACCGTTTTTAAATGAACATGGTCCAAAATACGGTATGTATACAGAAGATAAAGATAAGAAACCGCCTTCTCCCTAACACTCAAGAGGATAAATACGGCGTCGTCTATATGGCCGAAGGCCTGCAACACCTGCATAAACTGAACCGGAAAAGAAAGGACTTCCTCCTTTGTCCAGATAAAGTCTGCGCCTAACAACACCAGCGGTTTCTCTCTTGTCATCGCAGCATTCTGATTCAACGGAACAAAAGCAGAGTAGTATTGATGGATGAAAGCCATCGCAACAATGTACTGTTCCGAAAGGGAAGGGTAATCTTCTTTCGTATCCCTTTTACCATCCGAGAAAATCAGTTGCGAATCTCGGTCCATTGTATCTGTGTGAACAGATGACTGGACCGACCCAGCACCGTCCGACAGCTCAGATTCTGATTCTGAAGGAGGCTGCATCTGCACTTGCTGGGATGCTGCGATTAGCTGCGCAGTCTGCGACAGCAAGTCTGTCATTGAGGCCTGAGGACCAGCGGATTTCCGTTCCTTAGCCGCAAGCTGCTCCTGGGACAGTGTGTCGGAAATGGATCCTTTCTCCGAGCGTCCCGATGATCAAGGCCTCATCTCCCTAGCTACTGGATGGTCCAACTTCACGGGCGAAGAGTGGTTCGTTCTTCATGCAGCAGGCTGGATATCTGAAGTCGGGTAGCTAGGATGCGGTCGTGTGTGTATATAAATAACGTAGCAGAGGAAGCCATGACTGAAGCCAACCACGGCTGCAGACTAGAAGGTGAGTCCCGAGTGGCGGGTGGACATATGCTCCATCTCGTGCAATTTTCAAACCATAAAACTTCATTTCGGCCTTGTGAAACATAGCGGAGGAAGCCTGGACTGCAGCCGACCCCGGCTGCAGACTAAACAGAGCATCCCGAGTGGAGGGTAGACATATGCTCCGGCTTGTGCAAGTTTCTCAAAACAACATCTGACCCCAGACGTTGCTGTATTAGAGAGGGGGGCCTCTCCCGCTCGCGGACTATCAGACCTCTCCAGGTACAAGAACTTGCAGACTTCCTCCCTATTTCCATCGTCGCTGGGTGAGCTATTGATATTATAGTGCTCACTCTACCCAATCCACCTCCACCACAACGGACTTACCCGGTGCCACGGCACCCTCGGACGGAGTACCGCTTCACCTGGCGAGCTAGCTGCTTGTAAGAGATTAAAATCTTTACCCAAAGGCCCTAACTTTTGCAATAATGAGCACTGCAGCTAGCTCTATATGCTCCACGGAGCGCGACGACGGTAGCACACTTGGATGGGTGTCAGAATATCATCACTGTGTTCATGTTCCTCTGAAATAGAAACTGACAGAATGAATTAAAATGCGGTAAGAGGCTCTGATCCTGAGAACCTCACTGCCAACAACGTACCGCGACACCCGACTCCAACATCAGTCGTCCCAGTGCTACACAAGAATGACAAGAGTCTGCAGGAGTGTATCAACTAAAGTCGATATCAGTACTCCAAACTCCACAACAAGATATATATATATAACTGAGATACATGAATAATACAGGCATTCCGCCGGGCAGTTTTTCGGTCCGGTAAACGGACCCATTCCCCCAAAATCAAGCAGCAATTTTTCCCCCAGAAGTTGAGTTTTTTCCTCTATACATTTTTCTTAAATGTATTCAATAAAGTTGAAATCGTATACAAAAGTCATTCTCTAGGCTAGTATCAGCATTACTATTGAATCCTCAAACAAGCAGAGGGATGTGTTTATTATTTGCCGGGATCGTAACTTCGACTACCGGTATTTATAGAACGCAAGATATTCCCAAAGTTTGGCAAAATCGTGGTGACCTCACGTCACCATAGACGAATATATCAGCCAATCGATGCTCTTTTTATTTATATCTCCTGAAGACATTTCCTGCGGCGTGTGTGAATGTATTTTACTTTGGCAGATCAGTACGGTTGAAAATTACTAATATGTCACATAAGGAGGGGCATTATGTGAAGAAATTAAAATCGACAGATGCTAAAGGGTCGCACAAAATCCATGATTTTTTTAAACATCCGTCCTCCATTCAAGATAATCAATTTAAAGCTGTCAAAACTACGCCTGTTGCTGAATCTTCACACGAAAATGAATTTGTACCGGCCGTGACAAGTAGTACTTTTTCTGGTAGTTCGACTTCAGAAAAACGGTCTGCTGAAGTTGCTTTCATCGGAGAACGTTCGGAATCAACATCTTTATCGCGATCAGATACTGTCAATGTTAGCCATATTTCTGCGAAAACCCATGAAAGTCCATTAGAGCGTCCTCAGTCTGATTTCACAATATCAACACCAAATTTTGCATGTCCTAACGTAAATATTAGGAAAATGAAAGCATTTCAAGATTCATATCCCTGGGCCACATTTAATTTTCGAAAATCGGGTTGGATGTGCAGTTATTGTTCAATGTTTTCAAGGAAAACAAACTATCACTGGATTGACATAGGTGTGGAGTTAGGGGATCATCCTACACGGCAATTTCAAAAACATGAAATTTCCAATGAACATAAGAAAAATTTGGAGTTTTATACTAACTATAGAACGTCCGAAAGTATAGGGTCAGTTGCTGAGAAAATAGTTTCGGCTCACGGGAAGGCAAAGAGTGAAAACCGTCAAAAACTAAAAAAAATATTGAAAACACTTGTTTTTGTAATTGGCAAAAAATGGGCACATATTTACAACCTCAAAGACTTACTTTCTTTCATTCAAGAAACATTTGACTGCGATTTGAGTTTTAGTCAATGTGGCGTATCTTATACGTCAAATCAGTCCATTGATGAAATGCTAAAATGTATTGGGGGGTACATTCAAGAACAAGAACACCTCGAATGGGAACAGGAAAAACTGTTTACTCTTTTAGCTGATGAAAGTACGGACGCGGCAAATATTCAGCAATTTGTTATCCTTGGTCGCTGGATTTCAGGTGACAAAGTCGTCGAAAGATTAATAGCTGTTAAGCAATTGCAGAAAACGGACGCTGGGACTTTGACGGATGTAATTTGCAATGCTTTGACTGAAAAACAAACTGATATTAAGCAAGTTCGTTTTGTAGCTTTGGACGGTACAAACGCGATGTCGGGGGAAAGGACGGGACTTCAGCGTAGAATCAGGCATCTGTCGCCGTTTTCAATATACATAAACTGTCGATGTCACAGACTGGCCCTGACATTTGTTCATTTACTTCCGAAATATGAGGGATTTAAATATGTTGATACCACATTGATGTCGCTATGGGAACTCTTTCGCAAAAGTCCCCAGAAACTTTCAATCCTAAAAACTGCCCAGGAAACTGTCGGTGTAAAAGTTCTTGGTACTATTATGCCATCAACAACTCGATGGCTGTCGCACAGGGACTGTTGCCTACGCATATTTGACAGATACGAATCATTTTTAGATGCATTAGATACAATTTATCAGGAAAAAAAGGACCCCGAAGCCCTTGGTTTGAAGCTACACATGTCGGAAGCAAAATTTGTGCACTGGCTTTTATTTTTGTGTGACGTTCTTAAAGTCACAGGTCGACTGAATGAGTCCCTACAAACTCAGGACCTGAATTTCACCGCGATTCCGATATTTACAGAGGATGCTATAGACCAGCTTACGAAAATCGCAGAACAGTTGGAAAAGTTCCCAGAACATCTGGAATCGGACACTTGTTTGATAACCCATTATTGCAGAAGGGAGGAATTTTTGGGATTGGCTATCGAACGGCATGCATTGGCTAGGCGACTAAGGACAGGCACAGGAAGCAACTCTGATGAATATTTGCGCACAAATTTCATCCAAAAATGCGCCTTGCCATTCATTGCTGACCTTAAGACCGAAATCAATAATGCATTTGAACGATCAGAACTTTTGACGGCACTTTCCGTTTTCGATCCCCGAAACATGCCATCTGAAGTGACCAAGCAACAGACATATGGGAGTCACAAAATCAAATTCATAGCCGATATTTATGGTACTAGTTGTGAAGATACCTTTCAGGGCCACACAACTCAAGTAGGATCTGACATAGATAAAACAGCGCTATTGTGTGAATGGCCACGTTTCATTAAACTTGTCTCTAGACTAAAAACTGAATACAGGGTCAGAATTTTGCGTGAGGCTTCATCCTTGCCAACAAATACACATGTCGAAAAGGAGGCCAAACAGAAAAAGCTACTGGAAGCTAATCGCTACAGCATTAAGAAGCTTTGTTCGGAAATGTACGCACAAGATCTACATGGACTCTTCCCGAATTGTTCCAAAGTGCTGAAAATCATTTCACTGGCACCTGTCGCAACAGCATCAGTGGAAAGATTTATTAGCCTACTGAATGACATGAAAAATGAACTTCGCACGCGTCTAACAGCTGACAATCTGGAACATTTGCTACGAATTGCGTCCTACACAAAGGAGAGAAATCTAAATGATTCTGAATATGACACAATTCTTAAAGTGCAGTCACGGAAAACGGGCGCCGAAACTAAGAGGAAAGTCCAATTTTGAATTTGAACACCGTGACTCCGAGAGAAGTCAAATTTGTAACTTCTTTCAAGACTGTTCTTTTGGAAAATAAATAAAGTTAAATAATACGACTTAAGTCGATGTTAGAGGGGCATTTTAATTGATAAAGGGGTGCTTTAAGTTTCCATAGCAGGATAATGTCGTGACTTTCTCTCCGTTTCTCTCTCTAAAAAAGAAAAGTACCCCCCCCAATGCCCCCCCCACCCCCCCCCCACCCCCCATGCAAGTTCCTAGCAGGTTTGTCAGTGATTCACAAGTGAGATGTTGTTTTCTAACTTTCCTTAAATTCTTTTGTTCCACCGAAATCACACAGCCACATTTCTCATTTTGGATGTCCCTCAACAGACCCTCCCTCTTTCAGAGGTCAGAGGATGAGAGGCATTAACAAATTTGGAGCCTATGATGACATCAAGTTGATTACCGAACTTGACATCTGATACTATCAGATGTCGAGTTTGGTAACCAAATTGATATCCTATATTTATATGAGTCACAGTCAGACATGCTCACTATTTTTCTCGTGACGGCAAGTTGTCAGCGGTCTCCAGGGGTTGCTCGAATTCCCTGCCCCACTCCCTCTCCGCCAACAGAACAATTTACACGGGATTATTCCAATAGGACACTAAGCCTTTCAAATCCTTCTCCACTAGCGGCGACTTGAAACAAAGTTCATATAAACTATAGTAGTAAGTCCTTACACGCTATCGGTAGCACTGGCAGTCAACACCGGAAAAACATTTTTCATAAAAAAATAAAGGTTGCTACACCTCACTGGAACGAGCGCGACACGCGCATTCCAGTGAGAGATCACAACCCATGTTTTGGTAGAACGTACATAATATCAAAAAAATTAAATGGCTATTTTCATAATAGCGCTTGGCAGTTTTTGTCTACTCGTTAGGTAAAGTGTTAAGTGGTGAGCTATTTACATTTTTATCCTCTATCTAGTCTTGGAGGCAGCACCCATTGAATTTCAAGGGAATCTACCCCCCTCCCCCCCCAAATCTTCAAGAAATGTGTACACATATAGAGAATGCTGTTCGCTGATATCGATTGTGAAAGACTTGACTTGTTCTACTCTTCACTTGGTTTAGTTAGGCTATTAGCAGTCAGTGACAGAGGCGGATCTAGAGGGGGGGGGGCACTCCCCCCCCCCCATTTTTACCCCCCAAAAATGATATCTGAAGAATTTTTGTACATTTAATAGTAAATATCGCAAAGATACTTTGTGAAGGCACTCCACAACCCAGTCGCGTAGTCATGGGGAGCACGTATCCCCCACCCCTGGAATCCTAGCACCCCCCCCCCCCCCCCCCCCCCCGAAAAAAATGTTTTGACCAGTAGAAAGAGAGAAAGAGGGAAATAGACAAATATTCACTTTCAAAACCCACCAGAACGCGCCATTGGAGTCTAGAATTTTAAAATTTTCCTGGGGGAGAACCCCCTCCCGACCCCCGTTTAATCCTCGTGCCTTCGGTGCCCGGAACAGAGGCCTGCAGCATCTGTTAGCTATGTCCCCATATATAACTCGCCCCTCCCCCCAATTTTTTCCTGGCTATGCGCCTGCCATAACCACAGTCAGACAGTGGCTACACCATCCCCACCCTACTCGAGCTGGGCTAATTTCAGTTTAGGGGGGAGGGGGGCCCAGAGAATGAGGAATTCTGCCATTTTCCCACGAACTAGTAGTTCGCGGGAAAATGGCGGAATTCCTTGTTCTCTAGGCCCCCACTAAACTGAAATTATAGATCCGCCACTGGTAAGTGAAAAACATTCCGTTTACAGTTTGGTGGATAGCCGCGGTCTCGCGGGCTACCTATAATGAGTTCTGTTCTATTCTCTCCAGTCTTTCTGTTGAAGTCATCTCCTTGCTGTTAAAGGTTACCATCACTGGGACGTTTCATGGGTGTTTAAAACTAAACTGGAGTATTTTTCTACGTTTGTCGCCCACAGGTGGGGACATACTAGCTAAATTTCTTTTGCTGGGAGCAGGCGGTCTCGCTCACTGCCCAGCGATATGATCTGTTCTCTTAGGAGTCTTTATTTTCAAACTGTTTCGATGATGTTAACTCAGTGGTGTCCATTCTCTTTTCTATCCACAAAGCTTTCAAACGTATCAACAGTGAACTGTTTACTGTTGGTATGTTTGAACGTTTTGTGGATAGAATTGAAAGGAGGAGCAGTAGATTCCGCGTTTATACAAACCAAAAGGTTCATAGATTGAAAATCGCTCTCTAGTGATATGGTTTGTCAACTCGCAATCTGAATTCCGTATGGTCCTAAGCGACATTATTAAAGGATGTCCAACAGGACAATTCGGAATTCGGGTAGCGAACTGTTTGACTGATAATGATGAGATGATCATACTGGTCCGAAACGACCACCGATGCTGCAAATCCAGTACCGATGGGGCGAATAGACTGTGGTGCCATACGACCTTGTTGCCAAACGACTTTTCCCCAACAAAGTAGGGTCGATTTAGAAAAAAAAATGCTCGTTTGACTAAACTTTTAAAAAGAAAACAAATTTCGTTTCGTTCTGCATTTTCAATTATATACGTTGGAGCATATTGGGTTGCGTAAAAAAAGAAGTCAAGGTCACAGTCGCTGTGGCGCCGTCACTGTCAGAATTCGTGGATTCGTGTTGTTTTGCGTTTGTATTTTTATGAAAAATTGGACCAAATGTCGTAGTATTGTATGTTCTGTAAAAATTTTGAGTATTGCAGAGGAAAAAAATACATGTTTTCATCTTCAATTATTCAGCATTTTTGCGAGAAAAATGCTCCCAGAGGCCACCAGAGAGCACCTAGAAATCAAAATTTTCTTGGGGGGAGATCCCCCCCAAACCCCCCTATATTTGCACGTGCCTTTGGCACGTGCAACAGACGCCTTTGGCGTCTCTATTTTATTTTTTTTCCAATACCGGACACAAAAATTTTCCCCTCGCGGAACCCCTGTAATAGCAATCATAATTAAATTCAAAATATTTTTTGTAAACAAAAAAATTTTTTTGGAAAAACGCCCAAGTTCCCAAAGGGAAGATGAAGAGTCCCAAGGGCATCCTGATAGAGCCTAAGTGTGGACAAAATCCAAAATTTTATAAGCTACACTTCTGGAATAATAATTCATGTATTCTACAGTATATTACAGTAATGGAATATAAGAAACTGCCTAAATATGAGAACACTGATAATGTAAACAACGTCAATGTAAACAAAACATCAGGCACACAAAAAAGGCCCAAAATCAGAACCAATTGAAATGCTATCAAATGCAAAGCTAGATCTTCATACGAAGAAAAAACGATACATTGGATAGAAGATGCAAGACTAAACGACCTAACACCGCTAAGGTGAGGACGTAATCTTGGGGAAGAAACAAAATAATATTCTGTAATAAATGTTAAACTCCCAAGAAATTTAATAAAAAATTTCAATAAAAAACAGCCAAAAAGCTTAAGAGTTTAATAGGAAGGGTTCATGGAAGGATAGGGAAGGAATACTTAACAAACAGTGGAATAATCATTTTTAAAAGTGATGACGTCAGGCATATGTCCTGAAATTGGGAAACATAAAATAATTTTATAAATATAAAAAAGTTACAGCCCTGAACATCCAAAACCACTGTCGAACACTTCCTTCATCCAATAACAGCCTTGTATCCACCAATTCTTGCATTGATTTGTGTCTGGCATCCTCAAAAATAGGAAATTTTAAAGCACAGATGTCATTTCATTGTTGATGACTTTTAGGGCCAAACAAAGAATGATGTTGGCGCCAATTCCAGTCACTTCCTGACGTCTGCGCATGCGTGGAGAGTAAATGTATGGAGGGCCAGATAGGACTTTTAATTTTCGGTTTTGCAAGCAAATTTTGGGGATTGGGGGGTTCAAAATTTGTGTTTGACCCTTAATAACTTTGAGTTAAGCACCAGCAGTCTGGGCCATTGGTTTACAGTGTAAAAATATTGTGTCATTTCGTTTGGTGAAGGGTTAAAATAAACTACAAACCTGCTCCTGATGGAGAAACTGCCCCTCGCCCCTCTGAAAAAATATACCTAGTACCGCCATTTGAAATCAATTGTTCAAAAATAGATGGTTATCTTCTACATGGGACGGGGGACGATTGCTGCAGCCTTTGCCTCTCTGGATCCTCCATTATCCATGGCAGTTCGCCATCTACGTTTGTTTCGGATGTACCCAGTATGTATGCCAAATGTGAATTTGGTATTAAGAGTTAACCCTTTACCTAACATGAAAAGCAGACGACACTTGCAAAAATAATTCTTGAATAACTAATTTTTTTTATTTTTTGTCTCAAAAGTTAAAAAATTTATAGTAATTTATATATTTTTTATACTTACCAATGACCCAGACATAGCTGGTGCTAACTCTTAAAATATAGGGCCAAACACAAATTTTGCCCCCCAATCCCCAAAATTTGCATCTAAAACTAAAGAAAACATGTCCTGAAAGGCCCTCCACACTTCGCCCCTACTGCGCATGCGCAGTGTCAAGGACGTTCCGAAATTGGCGCCATTAATCATTCTAATAACCAGTGCCTGGTAAGCGCTATGTACTCAGCGGGGAGGCAAGAGTTCCCAACTCCTGGGAGGGCCATGGGTCATTGGTAAGTATAAAAAATATATAAATTACTATAAATTTTTTAACATTTTTATACTGTACCAATGACCCAGACATAGCTGAATAGTAAAAAGGCTGGAGGGCCAAAATAAAATAGAGTCATCCCCTGTAGGGAAAAAGAAGTAATAGGCCTTACATGTATCTTTCTTATTTATGATAAATTAGAAAGATACAACACCTTCCAAAATTGAGCTTCATACATCCATGTACTCTATTAATATCCAATATAATCCTTATACTAATAATTTTTAAAGTAAGCCAATAAATAAAGTAAGTCTAGAGAATAGAGACTCTTATACTCCTAAAAGTGTCTGAAGATTGCATAATCATGTCCGTTGACATATGCAATATTCAAAAGCTATACTTTAAAAACTAAGACTTGAATGAATTTTAAAAACCTAAACTTCTCACTAAACAACCATCCCAATAACAGCTCAGAATTACTAACTCCGGAGGAGGTATCCCCTTGTTTTCATAGTAAAACAGGTGACCCAAGGGAACACCCTCCCCCCCCCCCCCCCTTTTTTTGCCCTGGGTCAAATAGCCCAGAGCGAAGAGGGCAGCCGAACGGAGACACTGCCGAAACAGACAGCCTACCTATCTATAGTAGCAACTGTTACGTGAATGACATTCTGAGCAGTAGATAATAGACCTAACAATAGAGGCCTCCAGAAATGGACTCGATATTTCTGAGATAAAATTCATGAATGTGGATGGCTGAGCGGCCTTCAAAAATCTATAATAGCGACACTATTAATGTAAGCCCAAGAAGTAGAAGAACTCTTACTTCATGAGCCGAAATCTTAAGCACAACTGCTAAGTCAATGATATACCATAAGCAGTACCGATAGTTAATAGAATCCATTAACAATAAATGGAGCGTAACGTCCTTCTACTAGCCATCAAAGACAGAAGAAGCTTACGCCCTTTGTAATAAACAGATATCTGTTTATAAATACATAAACTGTACCCGGAAAGAGTAAAGGCCTATGCCCATACGAAGACGGAAGGACCTTAAAATAATAGGTTCCGGATAATAGGAGCCTAACTCTTATGCAACAATCCAACCTAAATAGTAACGGAAGTATTGATTCCGAAACTATGAAAGTGAAAATCATCCATCGATAGTGCATGAAACTCACTGACTCTACAGTAAAAGAGAAACCAACAGAATTACTGTCTAAAAGGTCAGAATTTGAAAACTACTGTTTCCAGAGGCTCAAATGATTACTTAGCTAAATAAGAACCGAAGTTAAAATCCGTATAGGAATTTAATCTAAAGATTCTAAGTCTATTTATCAAAAAGTTACTAACTGACTTAGATAAAGAGACAAAAGACTCAATTGTAAACTATCGTAGAGTGCATAGGTATGAGGTAACATAAACCTATAACCTAAATAATAACAGGCTGCAGTAGATCTTGTGAAACAAGTATACTAAAAAATAGCAATGAGTAGTATGGAGGGATCAACAATATGAACATAATGATCCCTACACCACGACGGAAGAGCCTCCACTTTAGCCGCATAGAATAGCGAAGAAGAGGATCTCCTATAGTAAGAAATCGCGTCCAAAGCTCGTCCAGTACAGTGCTTACAATGCAATACGGACCACACAACGGAATACATGAAGGTTGCGACCTTGCTGGTTGTGATAAAGATGACACGATTTGCCCAGTGAAAAAGATCCTCACATAGAGGAAGATTTCATGTTAAGACCCACAGTAGACAAGAGAGTAAATTACTCATGATCTCTGTGAAGATAGAGATGCTATCAACAGAAATGTATTGTGGTTGTTTATCTTAGCAATACCTGCTAAAACAACAGCGCCGGAGGATACGCGTATCCTATCATTCCGTCCTATAGATCAATAGAGCGTTAACAATATTAGCTCAGAGATCTGGACAAGCCAACACATACGTCTGCAATTGATTAGCAAGCTGTGTCATAAATAAATCATCATTGGGCACTCCCATAGATAGCAAATCTGATTGAATACTTGTTTGTTGAGAGTCCATTCTGACAGCAACAAGCGACCCGTAAGAGAACGGGAGTTCGATAAAACAATCAGACGACCCGGAATATGACGGACCAAAACTGAACTTGGTGTACTATAACCAACAGACGGATTCTTTCCATTAAATTGAATAACGGAAACGAAAGAGTGCCTCCCTGGTTCCGGAGATACGCCACTACTGTCGAATTAAAGGACAGGAATTTGGGCATGCGTTTCTGAATAATGTTCATGCAATGACATAAAGCAAGCCTAAAAAACATTATTCCGCGGAAGAAAACTGATTGCTAAAAGACTGTGGAACCCAAAGACCCTGGCACTTCGAATCCGTAGGGATCAGTATTATATCCCAATCTGTTTGACTGGCAACCGTCATAACAGCCACACTCGGGTCCGGCAACTGCGGTGGCACTCTCTGAGTCAACCACCGAATGTTTGCCCCAGTCTGAATCTCTTGTAACACTAGATAGACAAGAGAACGTGTAAATCAAGCAATTCATGGATTGCCGAAAAGTTGCCGTCGAAGAGAAGCTCCTCCGAGAACGAAGCGACTCTGAGAGAGTTCTTAACCTTACTATCCACGCGTGTGGATGTAGCTAGGGCTGCGTCACGTCTAACTAACTCCAATCAGCCACTGAAGGGCGGAGTTATACGTGAACAAACTACTGCCCTCAAAAGAAATTACATTGAGAATAATATCCCGTAAATCTTTTCTTGAAGACGTAATGATAACGCCTCAGCAAGGCAGATTACGTATAATAAAGCGTCTAAGTTAAGTCTACTATACATAATGTCGTTCCCAACATTGAAATTGGAAAAGACATAAACGGCGAAAAAGAATATATGCAGTCTTTAATCACACCGTCTAGACGCATATGAACTCTCGGTATGCCCTGCTCTGCCAAAATAAACTATTTGTATAAATGATAAAATGGCAGAAATGAGCAACGCGGACAAGAAACTAAACTATCATGCTTAGTAGCAGGCTTGTATATATATATATAGCGTCGAAAAATAAAACACATGTTGTAATGACAATATTGGACTGCGTCGGTAAGTCAGGGACAATGTCCCTGAACCGATCGAAAAATCCGAGTCCAATGACGCTATAAGTCTCTTATCCAAGATCGCAGCAATGAAGTCCGAAATAATAATCACTGGAAGATAATGCCAGAAGATATGAAAGGCATCTTCCGATACTACTAAAGGGAAAACTCGAAATCTTTCGAATCCCTTTCGCCATCCTGTCGGACCCTATAAAGCGTTCGGTCGTCCGTACCTGATGCAACCGCGGACCGCACTGACCCAGCGCCGTCGGATAATTCCTGATTCGACCGAGAAACTGTCAATTGCTGGGATGCTGCGAAACAACTGTGCTAACTCGGATAGCACGTCCGTCACTGAGGCCTGAGGAGAAGCGGTCTTACGATGCATTGCCGCTGGAAGCTCCGTGATCGTTACCCCGTGCATACTACCAATATGCGAGCAAACGGAGTGTATAGGCCTCGTGTCCCTTGGCTACCGGATGGCGCGACCTATTCGCCGTGGAATCACTGAATGCCGAAACTGATCGGATACTCGAGGTCACGTAGCCAATGTGCGGTCGTGTGCCCTGCTGTGAGGATGAGGAAGCATTAAAGACAGTCTCTCGGACTGTCAATATAACGGAGCGTCCCGACCAACAGACATATGCTCCGAATGTAAAATATCTGAACCACAACATGCGGTCCCCTATGTTGTTGGGCGAGAGAGGGACCTCTCTCGCTCACAGCCCGGACGGTCCTGGACAAGCCAGGAACCGGACTAACAGGCTTCCTCCGATCTGTCCTCAATCTGCCGTCACTGGGTGAGTACTAAAGTAATTAAAGTGTTCGCATCACCCAAATCTCCTTCCTAGACCGCAACGGACGAACCCGGCAGCCGAACCATTCGATGAATGTACGCTACCCCGGGTGAGCTAGCGAATGTCACTCCGTAGGCGATAGACATATTCCATGAGCACTTATTGCCGCTAACTCTTCATTAACTATGACGACAGAGGCACACTTCTAAGTCCACCGACGTTATCAGTTTCTTATCCGGCATCGCAGCATTCTGGTCCGACGAAAGAAGCTGTAGAAGACCAAGTCAGATGACATACACAACAGCATATGTTGTTCCGAAAGGGAAAGCTCGAAATCCTCCGAATCCCTTTCGGTATCCCGTCGGACCGGATGAAACTTTCGGACGTCCGTACCCGCTTCCGCGGAGCGTCCCGACCCAGCATCGTCGGATAAAATATATGCGACAGATTCAGTTGATGCTGGGATGCTGCGATAAACTGTGCTATTAAGGAAAGCACGTCCGTTCCCGAGGCCTGTGCAGTAGCGGTCTTACGATGCATTGCCGCCGGAAGCTCCGTGTACGTTGACTCCCGCACACTTCCTATGCGAACGTCCGGAGTCTGCAGGCCTCGTGTCCCTGGCTACCGGATGGTGTGACCTGGTCGCTGAAGAATCCTTGATCGGCGAAGCTGGTAATATATCGGCGGTCACGCAGCCAAGGTGCAGTCGTGTGCGCTGACGAGAAGAGGAAGCCTTAGCAGTCTCAGCGGACTGCCTATACAACGGAGCGTCCCGAGCGACGGACGTATGCTCCGCTTGCGACACATTTTGTACCACAACATCTGGGGCCAGATGTTGTTGAACGAGAGAGGGGCCTCTCTCGCTTGCCGTCCGGATGGACCGGAACGAGCTATGAACCGGACTAAAAGGCTTCCTGCATTCTCCCTCCGATCCGCCGTCACTGGGTGTGCATTAGGTTAATTTATAGTGCTCGCATCACCCCAAAATTCCTTCTAGACCGCAACGGACGAACCCGGCTGCCGAACCATTCGGTGAATGGACGCTACACCGGGCGAGCTAGCGGACGTCAAAGGCCGTCGAACCTACTAGGGTCCTCTTAGGCAATTGGCGTATTTACATGAGCACTTTTCCGCTAGCCCTTCATTAATTGTGACGACGGAGGCACACTGTTGGAAGACATCACAGATACATCACTCTAATCTTGATTGTCTGAAATAGAAATTGATAAAGTAGAGTGACCCTGCGGGGAAAGGACCGGAGTGTCCAAATCCCCAACAACATACCGTGACATACGCTTCCCATATTGTCATCGAAATCATACGATACAGAACAGGAGTTAATGCGAGTACACTGACCACATATAGAATGATAATAAAGTCAGAGGAAGACTTCCTCTTAAAACAATTGATCAATATCCTTTCAATGTGAAAAGAAAACAAGTCCTGGTACTCGCACTAACCCCTGGCAATCAAAATACATAATAATAATATGATCCATTAATATAGAAAAAATAATTGAAATCAAAATATTTTGAAAAAATATTTTTTCAGAACAGCCCAAGTTTCTCAAAAGTAACGTTGAGCCCCAATGGATCCCAAGCCTAAGTGTGGACAAAAATTTTAAAAATATTTTAAACAATTTATTCAACACTTACGAACAATAATAATGTATCTAGTTATGATTAAAATAACATCAAGATATTATTTTTTAGAAATCCCCCCTCACACAGAGGGCTGTTGTAAATGTAAACAATGAGTGTAAAAACACTAAAATAAGACTCCAGGCACCCAGGCCCAAAATCAGTTACCAAAAATACACTATCTGATGCAAAACAGAGACTTCCAGGGAAGAAACTGCAGAACATCAGATGGTAGATGCAGAACACAACGCCTAACCACCCGTAGGTGAAGACGTAAACATGGGGAAAGAACAGAATTCATTCTGTTATTCAGCTAAAACTCCCAAGAAAATTTAGTAATAATAATTACAAAAACTATGCCAAAAGCATGGGAGAATAGCAAGGGGGAACTTAAAGGACAGGGAGAGAGGAAAACACTTAAAAAACAGTGTAACTAAATAATCAGAATGACAACAAAATGGCTGCTGCCTTGAAAATAGGTAACTTAACATAATTTCATTAAAAAATTTTAAGTTACAGCCCTGATAATATTCTGTCACACATTCTTTTCCTCTCCTCCTTCTCTATCCTCCTTAGAATCACCATTTCACTAATATTTATGTGTCTGGCATCATTTAAACTGAGATTTATAAGCACAAAGATCAGTCAGATGTTAACTGATGAAGGGCCAAACTTAGAATGATTAATGGCGCCAATTTCGGAACGTCCTTGACACTGCGCATGCGCAGTAGGGGCGAAGTGTGGAGGGCCTTTCAGGACATGTTTTCTTTAGTTTTAGATGCAAATTTTGGGGATTGGGGGGCAAAATTTGTGTTTGGCCCTAGATTTTAAGAGTTAGCACCAGCTATGTCTGGGTCATTGGTACAGTATAAAAATACATAGGTTATGACCCCTCGTTGGGACGAGCTCGTCGAGCTCGTTCCAACGAGGGGTCATAACCTATGTTTTTGAGACAAAAAATGAAAAAAATAATGAAAATTAATTGGCGATTTTTGAGAATAGCGCTGGCTGGTTTTGGCCGTTACGTTGGGTAAAGGGTTAATGAGGGTTTCAATCCTGATGTTTTCAATGGGTGTTTACAGTATATTATGGACAAAACACTTCCTGGAAGCAGTATTAACCCTTTACCCAACGTAATGGCCAAAACCGGCCAGTGCTATTCACAAAAATCGCCAATTAATTGTTATTATTTTAAGAATTTTGTTTGCAAGTGTTGTCTGCTTTTCATGCTAGATAAAGGGTTAATGGTGATATAAGCAGCAAAATAAAGAATAAAGAGGTTATAATAGACAATGTCTATAATCTGTTAAGTATAGCAGGTTCATTTTAATGTGTCTCATAACAAATGGTAAACTTTTTAAGCCTTAAGCTCAAGTCTAAGCCATTAATGTGACTGGATAACACAGGCATATGCCAACGGAGAACCCAATTGAATGCTACCATGGGCAAGACTTGTGTTAAAAATGTACAAGATCTGACCACTGAATCGATTTTTATAGACCAGACAAAGTTTGAACTCATGAACAGTCTGTAACTTTGACCGTGTAGTTATTTTTTTACAGAAATTTTACAATAAGAAAATTTTTAAGTCTAATGGTTTGACTGTGGCTTCTGATCAAGTCTTGGCTGCATGCATAGCCAGCCAAGACTTCACAAGAAACCAGTCAGATTACTTTAATTATTGTCTAAAAGTCTAATGTAAGATTGATTGCTTGCTGAGTCAACTGTGCCAAGACAAGCAAAGTTGTCAAAAAGTCGGCACTTAAGGGTTAAATTAAATACTAAACCTACACTAAATGGGTGCATCCTCTTCCCCAATCACCCCTATACTGGGCTCCCATTTCCAATGCTTTCTCTCTAATTTCACCTCTAGATGGGTTTTGGAACCCACTTATCACGAAAACAACCTTCTTCATCACTTCTCGAAGAGTCTTAGCTGCCGACTTCCTGGGTGGTTCAGCTGGAACATAAAATAGTTTTCAATGATCATGAGATTACAATATCTGAAGACAAGACTAACAGTGACTGCCCAGCCACGGATCCCCGAACTAAGAGCTTGATCTGTGACCTTGACCTCCATCGAACAAAACACAATTTTGTGCACCACTCATCGTCTCCCCATAGGCAACATGTATGCCAATTACAACAAAAGCATCTGAGTTATGGAGCAGACACAAAAATCTTCCTGACAGATAGATGGACGGATGGATGGACGGACAGATGGACGGAAATGACAAACACTATATCCCCCAAAAAAATTTGTTCAGGGGCATAAAAAGAAACTAAAAAAAAACCCAGAATATGACAAGTAGGTTTTTTTAACCCTTTACCCAACATATTGGCCAAAACATAGCTTACGACCCCACACTGAAGGAGCTTGTTAAGCTCATTCCAACAAGGGGGGGGGGGGGGGGATCATACGCTATGTTTTTGACGCAAAAAAAAAGGAAAAAAATAGTTATTCAAGAATTTTGTTTGCCAGTGTCATCTTCCTATCGTGTTAGGTAAAGGGTTAAAAATCGGAAAAAAAACCTTTCTTTAAGTACTGGCATTTAACATGTTGGATGTAAACATTTTCAATAGATGCCAATAGTCGGCCAGGGGTAGAATTTCATAAAATTTGGTATGAATCAAAATGACACAATGCCCAGTTTATTTTACTGTTCAGAAATAAATTTGTCGAATGTGGAATTCAGCCCCTGGTCCTCGAAGTGAAACAAGGAAAAATAACTACAAATATTCAAGCAAGAACATTTAATCTGCTGAAGGATCTGTTCCTGGAAGGGAAGAACCATGCCACGAGTTATTTGGATCTAACAAATGGTGACTAGTCTAGAGTAGTGAGCATGTTGGTTGGGCACAATGTGAAACAAGGACACTATTTACACCCTCCTGGAAGAGGCATAACATGCATTGCACAAATTCTCTGGGTTTCCATGGGGAATTTCTTTCATTATGCCAGTGATACATTGCACTGTAATCAACTGTAGAAAAAGGCTCTGAGTACCCTTTCCAACAGACTGTCAAGGCCAATGTAGGGTTGCATGGTATTTCGTTACACTGGTTGGTCCTGGTATCAAAATCGTAAACGGCTGAATACCAATCACCAATATGAGTACTGTATACCATCACAAGCACTTTGCAAGTGCAATACCAATGGAGGAATCTTCAAAAAGAAGAGGGAAGCGCTCTGGAACCAGTAAAAGCGGTACCAAATAACAATATAAATATTCGTCAAATAGACACCCAGGTATTAATTATTATTAATTAATTGGTGCTTAATGCCACTTCAGAAGCTAAGGCTATAGCAGTGATTCTGGTAATTAATATCGCCCACTTGTAACTTATCGTCCACTTGTAACTTATACGGAAGCATACGCAGATAGGTTGAAAACCGGTGATATAATATATAACATACACATGTTCAATAGAATCACAATGGACGATCTCTGGAGAGTAAACACACTTCCAAGATAACCCACAGGCGACCCCATTCACCATTCAGGTGTACAACAAATTCCAGTAAATAACACTCCCAGACGTGTTCTATCCGATATCTATGTTCCTGGAAACGTGCGAATATACAAGAGTGTAAGACAAGATGTATTCGATAGGGTACCGCCATTAATAGAAACCTGGATCTAGAAATGGATCGAGCTATGATTAGCAGACTTGTCACGGATCGCCCCCGAAATAATTCATTGTTTCTAAGGTCCTTAACATACAATAATGCATCTGCCTAATAATGCAATTACTATGTGTGTGAGCACTGAAAACCTGCATGTAATCATCTGAATACCATTTAACTGACTAGATAGCCTCCCAGGTACCCAAAGGCTAGCAATTTATTGACGATGAATCATATGTTTGTATAAGACATATAGACGAACAACCACAGGAAACCAACCAACTAGAAAGTGGATGTGCCCATGAGGTCGCCATGGAACACAACCCAGCCACCAATCGAGAAGTCATGAAATGCATGTATGTACTTAAATTACGAGGCTTACGGGAAGAAAACTACGTCTTGCCCGGTAATCGCCTCTTAACACATTGGAAGGGGGGGGGGGGGGATTCGAAATCGTATCGAACCCCCTTCACCCGCATTACTTGAATCGTTCTTGTGTTAGTCATCAAATAGTATAGGAACCGCAAGGCTCCCTCACGTCTGACCGACTCCATAATGCCACTAAGGGCGGAGAAGAACAAATACTTCACCTGATAAAGAAGATCCTCTCGAGAAGGAAGCTTCTGGGGAATGTCCCATAACACACACCTGAGAAGATTGATCCAAGGTTTCTGTGATGACAGAGGTGCTACTATCAGGATTTCGAACAAATACTTCCCCTGATAAAGAAGGTCCTCTCGTGGAGGAAGCTTCTGGGGAACGTCCCATAACAGACACCTGAGAAGATTTATCCAAGGTTTCTGTGACGACAGAGGTGCTACTATCAGGATTTCGCAACGAGACTGTCTGAACTAAACAGAATCTGCTAAATCAACGGAATTGGAGGATACGCCTATCCTATCATTCCATCCCATGAGATCAACAAAGCGTCTACTGCATACGCTCGATGATGTGGTCATGGTGACACGAGCGTCGGCAAGTGATTGTTCCAGTGTGTCACAAATAGATCTATCATGGGACGATCCCACTGGTAGCAAATCTGCCTGAATATTCACTTGTTGAGAGTCTGGTCCGATGGCAACAGGCGACCTTTCCGAGAGAGTACATTCAGACGACCCGGTATATGACAGACAGAAATATGAACATGATGATTCATGACGTACAGGAGAATCTTCTCCGTTAATTTGCATAATTGCATTGAATGAGTGTCGCCTTGGTTCCTGATGTAAGCTACTACTGTCGAATTGTCCAACAAAATTTGAACATGAACGTCCACTATTATGTCAATCCAATGTTGTAGTGCGAGCCATATTGACATCATCTCTTTGATGTTTATGTGCTTCTCTAGGAACCGAGGGTCCCAAAGACCCTGACACCTCAAGTCTGTGGGACTTAGGGTCATGCCCCAACCTGTCTGACTCGCATCCATCATAATCGTGAAAGCCGGATCCGGCAGTTGCAGTGGAACTCCCTGAGTTAACCACTGAATATCTGCCTAAATCTGAACCCTTGTTTTACTAGGTCCATTAAAACAATACTGGTTGCAAGCGAATGCATCTTCACACTCCAGTTCTGAGTAAAGAATATCTGGAGGGGACACGTGTGCAGGCGGCTTATCGGAATAAGATGCGCCGCACAGCCTCATCAGTCGCACGAATTCCTTCACTGTTAATGTGTCTAGGTGTAGACAAAAGCGAGCATAACAACTGACTAATTTTGCTCAGGGTAATGGCTGACGAACCAGTTTGTTGTGAGTCTCGAAGCTCATTCCCAAGTGAGTGAATGACATATCCGACTTTTTCTTATTTACGATGAAACCAAGACATCGGAACAAAAGAAGCAGACTGACTCTGAACATCGTTCTGAAGAATAATTCTGTTGCCGTATCTCTGTAGTAGAATGTCATCCAAGTAAGCCGACGTTACCACAAACGAATGAGCTTGGAAGTATGACATTACCGAGTTCATTATATGAGTGAATGCCCAGGGAGCCTGGTTCAGACCAAAGCACATTGCTCTGAACTGATACACCTTCCCTTGTACGGCGAGCCACAGGTACTTTCTGAATGCCAGATGTACCAGGAAATGAAAGTATGCATCCTTTAGATCTATGCTTGCGGCATAGTTGTTCAATCGAACGCTCACTCTTACCGACCGAATGGTCTCTATATAGAATTTTGGAGCCACGATAAGCTTGTTTATCCAGCTCAAGTCTATTACTGGTCGGAACGAGCTGTCTGGCTTCGGTACGAGGAACAGGTGACTGTAAAACCTCTGAGAATCCTGAGTCTTGACGACCTCTATTGCTTCCATTAATAATAGAGCCTGTACCTTCACTAGGAGAGACTCTCTTTTGAAAGGATCCGACGGAAGATCTGTCCAACGCAGACATCTTGATAGTGGAGGTGCCGCTTGGAATGATAGCTGTAGGCTATCCGAGACTACTGAACTTCTCACCCACTGATCTTCTGTGACTGCTGTCCAGTTTCTCATGAAAATGATACCCTTCCGCCAACTGGCAAGCAATAGAGGACTTGAACATCACCTGTATGACCTGTGAGGCTTACGAGAGGAGAAACTATGTCCCGTCGGCCTAGGATCTTCTAATTAATAGTCCCGATCAGACCTACGCCCCTTTCCCGAGTCACTATATTGACGACCTCCAGAGTAATGTAAGAGGGCTTCTTGTACCCATGTGAGGAGTTCCCTTTTGACGTTTAGATCTGGAACGTCCTCCTTTACTCTGGTCTGCTGAAGCGGGTTGATGAGACGCCGACTTCAATAGCAGATCACTTGATGCTTTCTTAATATTCTGATCCAAAACAGTATGTCCAGAGACCGAAGCGACTCGGAGCGACTCGTATAGAGCTTTTCACCTTGTCATCAATCAGTGATGATGATGCAAGGGCAGCATCACGTCTTATTAACTCCCGATTAGCCACTGTAAGGGCGGAGTTATACTTGGAATACAAATTGCCCTGGAAAGAACTCTAAGAAAGGTACAAACGTCCTCAAATTCCTTTCCGTTGAGATGTTGTGCCATAGCTCTTATAGTGATCTGCGTAAGACATAACGTCCAAAATTCGCTCTATTTGAAGAAATTGCCGTCTCAATTGCGTCTGAGCGAATAGTGAATGATGCAGGCAAGGATACATCTAGATACCTGGGCTGTTCATTCAAACACAGAGGAGCTCTCTGAACATCTTCTCCAAACGTTTTTAAATGAACATAGTCCATGAAACGGTATGTTTATGGATGTAGCTAAGAAACTGCCCTTTCCTTGCACACGAGAGGTGAATACGGCGTCTTTTACTTGGCTGAAGACCTGCGACACCTACCTAGGCTGAACTGGAAAAGAAAGAACTTCTTCCTTTGTCCGTATAAAATCTGTGTCCAATGACGCCAGCGGTTTCTCACTTATCGTCGCAGCATTCTTATTCGTTGGAACAAATTCAGGGTAGTACTGATGGATGAAATCCATCGCAACCCTGTGCTGTTCCGAAAGGGAAGGGTAATCCTCTTCCTTATACCTTTCACCATCCAAGAGAATCAGGTGCGAATCTCAGTCCATTGCATCTGCATGAACAGAGGACTGAACCGACCCAGCAGCATCCGACAGCTCAGGTTCTGAGTCTGAGGGAGGCTGCATCTGCACTTGCTGGGATGCTGCCATCAGCTGCGCAATCTGCAATAGCATATCTGTCATCGAGGCCTGAGGAGCAGTGGTCTTCTGTTTCCTAGCCACTTGCTGCTCCTGGGACAGTGTGTCGGAGAAGATCGAGGCCTCGTCTCCCTAGCTACTGGATGGTCCGACTTCACGGGTGAAGAGTGGTCCCTTCTTCGCGCAGCAGGCTGAATATCCGAAGTCGGGTAGCTAGGATGCGTTCGTGTGTGCTTTAAAAACGTAGCGGAGAAAGTTGTGACTGAAGCTGACCCTGGCTGCAGACAAGATGGAGCGTCCCGAGCAGTGGGAGGACATATGCTCCGTCTCGTGCAAGTTTCCAACCAGAAAATGAAAAAATTTAAAGTAATTTATATATTTTTTATACTTACCAATGGCCCAGACTAGCTGGTGCTAACCCAAAAATATCTAGGGCCAAACACAAATTTTGCCCCCCAATCCCCAAAATTTGCATGCAAAACCGAAAATTAGAAGTCCTCTGGCCCTCCATACATTTACCCTCCACGCATGCGCAGACGCCAGGAAGTCACCGAATCTGGCGCCAACATCATTCTTTGTAACAAGATTATAATACAGTGGAGCCCACTTAATTGGATATCTCTTAATTGTATATCCCTGTTAATTGAATATAATTTTCAAACACAAAACCATTTACCATACTTTCAGTACAAATTTGACCTGTTAATTGCATATGGGTTGTAGAGTAAACTCCTGTTAATTGTATATACATTTTTATAACATGTCGAAAAAATTACTGCGACACGCACCAAATTCCCCTTATTTATCAACCTTTTTGGCCTCACTACATCAATACAGGCATTTATTCTATGAGCTCTGTCAAACAAGATATAATAGAATAAATGCTCAGTTACATCAAGAACACAGGAAACTGACTGAATCCCTGTTAATTGTATACTCCTGTTAATTGAATAATTTTCACTGGCAAAATGGATATTCAATTAAGAGGATTCTGCTGTATAATAATTCAGCGGGGAGGTATGAGTGCCCAGTACTGCCCATTCATGGGAAGGCCATTCCCATCTGGGCCATTGGTAAGTATAAAAAATATATAAATTACTAGTGTTGGGAGGTTAACCGAAATTACAACTCGGTAGCGGTTATTTAAAAACACCGACCGACCTGAACATGAGATAACCGTCAGTCGGGACACACATGGTTATTTAACTAATGAATGAAATGAACAAAATCCCTCCATTCAGTGTGAGATTGAAAGCGACACCTGGTTTTGGACAAAAAGAAAACAAACATCGAATTACCAAAATGACCACACACTTCACTTGAATGCAATATGCATGCACCTGCTGGCCACTGTCAGTAATTTCTATGTATCTGTTTGAATGGAATTTTAAAAAAAAACAGTTGGACAGTGTACTTGCTCCAATAACATTTTCAAGACTTCAGGCCAGGAATGGGTGTTTCAGTATCAATACACGAAGCTCAACACAATATACATTAATTTCCATGACCTTCAACAACAACGGTAAAACGCTGTATCTGTAAAATTAGCACTTTACCAAATGCGGTGGGGAGGGGGGGGGGGGGGGGGGGCTTCCCAATGCTATTCAACTGTATATCTGTGAACAATCTTCATTGTTCTCAGGATTAATAGTTCACTGTACATGTATATAATCTCATAATTTAGAGAGAGGGGAAGGTACAGTTGCACTTTGAACTTTTATTAAACCTAATATTTGAGAAAAACCCAAGTGTTTATAGTGTTTAATACTTGAATATTTTTCTCTAAAAAAACCGAAACCGGAGTCAACTCTTTTTTACAACAACCGAGTAGAAACAGAAACCGTGAAACAATTTCATAACCTTCCAGCACTATAAATTACTCTAATAAATTTTTTCATATTTTTATACTGTATACCAATGGCCACGACTAGCTGAATCGTAAAAAGGTGGAGGGCCTAGAACTTCCAAAATAGTAGATCAACATAGATCAAATCCTTCAATCCATGATGAAGAAAATTAGAATAATTAGAATTGACATGTATGTTTCTTATACCATAATAGAAGAAACAAATCCTAATATGGATCCCAATTATGCAAATCCTAAATCTGAGCATGAAATCATGCTAAATAGGACGTAACGAGTTCACAAATTTTTAAGGCTAGTCTGGACTAAGCCCTAAAAATTAGGATGGCATATTTGAGAATAAGGGAAAATTGGCCATAAACCTATGCCATACAATAATACTACAGCTGAACGCCGAATATAGTACGGACAAAACAGCTTCCTTCATAGTTAAATACCCAATAAGCCAGAGAAGTGGAGAAAATGACCCCCCCCCCCCCCCCCTCTCCCCTTTTTTTAACATATCTTCAAAAGAAAGAGGGGAGAGCTCTGGAATCAATAAGTGGTACCAGGAAACAATACGAAAAAATTCGATCCGGCACTCAGGAATTAATTCATGAATAATAAATGGTGCTTAACACCACTTCACGAGCCAAGGGTATAGCGATGATTCTGGTAAACAACATTATCCGCTACAAAATATGCACTGCAGACGGCGTATACAAGTACGACGAAATCAGTGAAATAATAATATAACATACACAACAAAAGCGAGATACGATGAACAATCTCTGCATAGAAAACACTCTTCAAAGATCATTCACAGGCGGCCTCTGTACAATTAAATCCGGTAAGAACACTCTCCAATGTGTACAATTTGGTATTAACAACTATAAACACGTGAGAATATGCGATTTGAGAACCGACAAAATCAAGACCAGGATTTAGAAATGGAGGCAGGAATGATAAGCCGGCTCCAACACAGACAGCCCCCGAAATATATAATAATTTGAAGGTCCACCAAAGCGATAGCGTAATAAATATAGAGCGAGTGCATTAACATCCAGCCTGTAATCATCAAAAAAACCATTAATAAGTGGTTATGCAGTCACCTATGAACTCAAATAGCAGCAATTATGATGATTTAAACAGCACTTGTATATTAGAAATCAGAAAATAAACACCGGAAACTAATTCAATATGCCTATGAGGGTGCCATCCAACACGACCCAAATGCAAAGTATGCATGTATCAAGATATATATACGCGACAGTGTGTGAGTGTGGGGGGAATTCGAATATATGTCAAAAGCTCCCTCACATCTGACATACTCTGTTATGCTACTGAGAGGGGAGGATGATGTGAAGAACAGAACTTCCCCAGAAGAAGGCCCTCTTGTGGGGGAAGCTTCTGGCGAATGTTCAATAACAGACACTTAACCTCAATGTAATCAATAGAAACAAATGAATTGAAGGAAACATATATCCTATCATCCATTCCCATAAATACGGCTGAGCATCAAGAGTATCCACTCAAATGCCTAATACTGGCGATACAAATGATGGAAACTATTATTCCTGTGCGCCGCAAACTTAACTATCCTGAAGCGATCCTACATAAGAGCATGTAATAGTCATACAGTTAGAATAAGCCCAAGATGCTGCCAGCACTTTTACTTCATGCGCTGATATCTTAAGCATTGACTGCTGATTGGATTCACATTTCCCAAAGCAGTACGAATAGCTAATTTAATCCAGCTAACAATAGAATGAACCAGAATGTCTCTTCTATTGGAAAATTAATGACAAAAGAAGCGTTCTTCTCTTCTGATAAACTCTGATCTGTGTCTATAAATACATGATCGGTATATATAAATTCAGTGATCATTATTCCAGTGATCTAAGAACTATACTCGCCGCATCGCCAATCATACGAATGCTCACCTTTCGACTAAAAGAATATCATATATAACCTAATTATCCAGTTCAGTCGAAATCGGTCGGACCGAGCTCTGTAAGACTCAGGGGTGTCTGATCAGTAAACGGCTCAGGGGTGTCTGATGAGTAAACTCAAACAGACATAAACCCCCTTTCCAAGTGGCTGTATAGTTAATCCCTAAAGTAATATATAGGAGGAATACCTATACCTTCGCTATGAGTCCTTATCGACGATATTAGTCTAGGACAACATTTCTTACTCTTTCTGCTGGTGTTGGTCGATTAAACCCCAACTTAAAGAGTCGAGTATTAATGCTTTCTTGTAGAATAATCCTACATTAATGAAAGCTTACCATCAAAGACCTAGCGTCTGGAAAACTAAAGCGACCCGAAGCAAGTTTTCCACCTAGTCAATTGTTAAAGATGACAAGGCAAGGCTTTGTCACATCAGAATAACTCCCACTTAACATCTGTTAAGACAGAGATATATATGATAAATAGGCCTGGAAAGAATTCTTTAAAGATACAAACGACCGCAAAATTCCTTTCCATATAAATGTTGCATCACCATACTTAAAATTGAAGTACATAAGATCGTGAGTCTAAATTCGATCTGAATAAGAAATTATCTTCTCAATAGAATCTGAGCGAACAGTGAAATGATGAAGGTAAAGCGACAACTAAGATTTTAGCCTGCTCATTCAACACAGAGAAACTCTCAACACATCTTCCCCGGTCGTTTTTTTAAATGTATGTGATCAAAAAACGATTAAAATACAGAAGATGATGATAAGAAACCATATTATTTCTTCCCACAGAAAGATAAATATGGCGGCATCGTCTACATAATTGAAGACCTGTGACACCCGTGTAGACTTAACTGGAAAGAGATCTTATTATCCTGCTCTTTGTCCGGATGAAGTCAGCGTCTAACAAAGCTAGCGGTTTCTCACAATTACTTGCAGAATTGTGATTCACTGGAACAAGTTCAAGGAAACGACATTGGATCGTATACATATCATCCATGAGTTGTTCCGAAATGGAAGGTTATCCTCCTCCATATCCCTTTCATCATTTGTCTAAATCAGTTCAGAATAATGGTCAACGGCATCTGAACAGGCAGATGATTGGACCGATCAAGCACTATTCAACAGCTCAAGTTTTGAGACTGACATTGAGTGCTTCTGCCTTAGCAGGAATACTGCGATAAGCTGCACAATTTGCGACAGCAAGTCTGTTATGGAGGCCTGAAGTGCAGCGGCCATGAATTGTTTGTCCGCCAGCTACTCCTGGGACAGTATGTCCAAGATGGCTCTTATGAAAGAAGCCTCATTTCCTTGGCTACTAGATGGTGCAACTTACTTCACAAAAGGTGGACCTCTTGACGATGCAGACTAGATATCCTAAGTCACTAAGCCAATGTGCGGTCGGGAGTTCTTGGTAGACGCTGAAGAAGTCAAACAGTAGCCGGCCCCGGCTAAGAATTGAACTGAGCATACCGGACAATAGGTATGTATGTAAGCTCCAACTGATGCAAGTTCTTACCAACAACACCCGGCCCCAGATGTTGTTAAAAGAGAGAGAGGGGTCTCCCTCTTGCCTGTGGTCCTGAGAGACCTAGCCGAGCGAACCTCAGAACTTGCTGGCTTCTTCCTTCCATCGACGCAGGGTGAGCATGATTGGAATTTATAGCGCTCACTACACCCTTGTTTGTCTCTCGACCACTACAGACATACCCAGCATCACACTACCCATATTCTGAGTAACGTTCTGCCGGTTGAGCTAGCTGGAGACAAGGTCGTAAACCCTATATTCTAAGGTCTGGGAACTTGACTTGATGCCACTAGCTCTGAATACAATGCACATGCGACACGTCCGGTATCACGGTCCTCATATTCAATCTTAACTGTTTCACCGGCATCAGGGAACTGAAACCACTCATCGCGGTTTATAGCCCTGTGCAATATAAAGAGCACTTTATCCGTATGTAGAGGAAGCCATAACACTAGCCGATCTCGGCTGTCTTATTAGACAGGACATCCCGGACAGGAGGCATGGACGTAAACTCCGACTGACGCAAGTTCCTACCAACAACATCTGTCTCCAAATGATGCTGTAAGAGAGAGAGACCTCTCTCTTGCTCATGGTCCTGGCTGACCTGGACGAGCGTACCTTAGAACTTGCAGGCTTCCTCCTTCCGTCGTCGGTGGGCGAGCCTGGTTGTATATTATAGTGCTGGCTCCACCCTATATCATATACTAGCCCGGAGCGGACACACCCGGCGTCGCAGTTCTCAGAGGCCTGAGTAACCGCTTCATCGGTCGAGCTAGTTGCCGACAACAGACTTTGTGCGGTTGTGTGTACTTTTCTAACGCAGAAGAAGCTATAAGACTAGCCGACCCCGGCAGCCTATTAGAAAGAGCATCCTGGACAGGAAGGCATGGACGTAAGCTCCAACTGACACAAGTTCCTACCAACAACCTCTGACCCCAGATGTTATTAGAAGAGAGAGGGGCCTCTCTCTTGCTCACGATCATGGTAGACCTGGACGAGCATACCTCAGAACTTGTCTGCTTCCTCCTTCCTGTGCTTCCTCCTTTCCGTCGTCGCAGGGTGAGCATGTTCATATTTTTATAGTGCTTGCTACACCCTTATTCCTCTTCTCGACCGCTACGGACATACCCGGTGTCACACAACCCATATTCTGCATGATAGATCTGCCAGTTGAGCTAGCTGGAGACAAGGGACGTAAACCTAAGTTCAAAAGCCTAGCCCTTTGATTTATATAATTGAGCACTTTTCCACTAGCTCAAATAGTATAATGCGATGAAGGAAGCACACTCCCTGACGGCGTCACAAAACCACACCATGTTCTTGTTCCTCTGTAAATAGAAACTAAAAAACTGTAGTGACATTTTTGCAGTGTCCCCTCGCCGTGATAGGACCGATAATGTCCACTCGCCTAACACAAACCATGACACCTGTCATCAACATTGTCAAAACCTGACACATGGAGCAAGAATTAGTGGTAGCACATCGACTATACGCAAGACAATGACCATGTAAATAAAGGAAAGGCTTTCTCTATTTGCCCTACTATTAGATAAATATTATATCTAAAATCTAACAAAGGTCAATTGTACTACCACTAAATCTACATAAATATAAGATAACATTAAAATACAATCGATGAAATAAATACATCCAAAAGAAAAATTCCTTCAAAAAATAAAACAAAAATTTTTCTTATATAAGAGCCCAAGTTCCCAAAGGGAACGATGAGCCCAAAAAAGCCTAAGTGTGGACAGAATTATAATAATATGTCATAAAATTAACCACCACACTATAAGGATATTTAATGTTACTTACAGCTGTCATTCCTTAAAAATAATAGGAAACTACCTAGAGCAAGTCAATGTAAACAACTTCAAAACCGGAAACAAGACCCAAGGCAACACGGCCCGAAGTCCGTAACAGAAACAAGACTATCCGATGTAAAGCAAGATCTTCATCAGAAGAAAAAACAATTCATCGGATAAATGATGCATGACCAAAACGCCTAAACACCCTAAGGGTGAGGATGTAACCCTGGGGATGTACAGAATATCTTCTGTATAATACGTTAAACTCCCAAGAAACTTTATAAAACAAATTTCAATAAAACAAGCCAAAAAGCTTGGAAGCTTAACTGGGGGGATCAAGGGAAGATAATACTAAACAAACAAAAGACAGATCATTATCAATGAATGAATGACGTCAGGCCCATGTTCAGAAATTGGGGAACATGAACTAATTTTTATAAATATTATAAAATTACAGCCCTGAACGTTTCAAACCACCGTTTCTTCCTTCCTTCATCCAGTTGTGTCCTTGGATCCACCAATTTAACCATTGATTTGTGTCTGGCATCATTATTAATTGAGATTTAAAAAGCACAAATGTCAGTTTGTTGTTATCTGACAAGGGCCAAACAAAGAATGGTGTTGGCGCCAGATTCGGTGACTTCCAGGTGTTTGCGCATGCAGGGGGTAAATGTATGGAGGGCCAGATAGGCCTTCTAATTTTCGGTTTTGCATGCAAATTTTAGGGATTGGGGGGCAAAATTTGTGTTTGGCCCTAGATATTTTTGGGTTAGCACTAGCTAGTCTGGGCCATTGGTATACAGTATAAAAATACTTCATTTCGGCTTGTGAAACATAGTGGAGGAAGCCGTGACTGAAGCCAACCCCAGCTGCAGACTCGACAGAGCGTCCCGGGTGGAGGGCGGACATATGCTCCGGCTCGTGCAAGTTTCTCATAACAACATTTGGCCCCAAATGTCTGTTAGGTTAGAGAGGGGCCTCTCTCGCTCACGGTCTATTAGACCTCGCTGAGTACAAGAAACTTGCTGACTTCCTCCCTATTTCCTCCCCATTTCCGTTGTCGCTGAGTGAGCTTATTTATATTAAAGTGCTTGCTCCACCCACATCTACACTTCCTTCGATCGCAACTGACTTACCGGCGCCACGGCATCCGTGGACGGAGTACCGCTTCACAGGTCGAGCTAGCTGCTTGCAAGAGATTAAAACCCTTAACAAAAGGCCCCAACTCTTGCAACCATGAGCACTGCAGCTATCTCTATATGCTCAATGGAGCACAACGATGGTAGCACACTTGGATGGGTGTCAGAATATCATCACCATGTTCATATTCCTCTGAAATAGAAACTGACAAAATGAATTATAACGTGGTGAGAGGCCTGGCCTCAGAACCTCACCGCCAACAACGTACCGTGACACCCGTCTCCAACATTAGTCATTCCAGTGAACACAAGAATGACAAGAGTCCGCAGGAGTGCATCGACTTAAGTCGATATCAGACCTCCAAACTCCACAACAAAATATATATAATTAAGATACATGAATAATAGCAATCAAAATTAAATTTAAAATATATTTTTTGGAAAAAAAATTTTGAAAAAAAAACAAAAACGCCTAAGTTCCCAAAGGGAACATTAAGAGCCCAAAGGCATGCCGATAGAGCCTAAGTGTGGACAAAATCCAAATTTTTTGAGCTACACTACCAGAATAATAATCCATGTATCCTACAGTAATTCTACAGTAATAGAATATAAAAAGCTACCTATATATGAGGACATTGTCAATGTAAACAACGTCAGTGTAAACAAGACATCAGGCACACAAAAAGGCCCAAAGTCAGAAACCAATTTAAATGCTACCAGATGCAAAGCTAGATCTTCATACAAAGAAGAAACGATATATTGGATGCAAGACTAAATGACCTAACACCCCTAGGGTGAGGACGTAAGCATGGGGAAAAACAGAATAATATTCTGTAATAAATGTTAAACTCCCAAGAAATTTAATAAAAAATTTCAATAAAAAATAGCCAAAAAGCTTAAGAGTTTATCAGGAAGGGTTCATGGAAGGATAGGGAAGGAATATTTAAGAAACAGTGGAATAATCATTAACAAATATGATGACGTCAGGCGTATGTCCTGAAATTGGGAAACATAAAATAAATTTCTAATTATAATAAAGTTACAGCCCTGAACGTCTAAAACCACCGTTGAACATTTCCATCATCCAATAACAGCCTTGGATCCTCCAATTCTTGCATTGATTTGTGTCTGGCATCCTCAAAAAAGGAGATTTTAAAGCACAGATGTCAGTTCATTGTTGCTGATTTTAGGGCCAAACAAAGAATGATGTTGGCGCTAATTTTGGTCACTTCCTGGCGACTGCGCATGTGTGGAGAGTAAAAGTATGGAGGACCAGATAGGACTTTTAATTTTCGGTTTTACAAGCAAATTTGGGGGATTGGGGGGTTCAAAATTTGTGTTTGGCCCTTGATAACTTTGAGATTGCACCAGCTCAGTCTGGGCCATTGGGTTAGAGTATAAAAATATATCAGACCAAGCCCACTACCAATCCCAATCTATATTATGTGGTAATAAACATATGTATAACATTTTGTTTCATTTCGTTCAGTCAAACTAAAGTTATCGTCCAGAAACCAAATTCAGGGCACACTATGTAAATTTATTTACCTATTTATTTATTTATTTATTGTTTTTTAAGGTCATATATGACTATGTAAACACAAACATTTGTACGGACAGACAGACAAGAGTAACACTTAATGCCCATTGGAGGGGGCATAATAATAAAAAAAAAAAATATACTACGCGAATAATAGGGAAAACATTGTTTAAATGCAAGGGGGGTATCACTGAACAGTAAATCATAAAATTATTAGCCGTTTACTCGCATTCATCCCTTTGAAAATTTGATACAAATCCATCATCCAATGTCAGTTTAACTCCTGTAAAAACACGGTCTGCCCCTGGATAAGCATTTAACTATTGGGCCTGGATATTATCACTAACATTGCCAATTGAGTGTGTGTGGCTTCAGAAACTAGACATTATACAGAGAAATGGTACCATGTTACACTGAAATCCCTTCATAAATACAACCTGTAGACTGTGCTGAAGGTTTTTGGGTATCGAACCTGCACAACTATCACAGTTGACCGATCGCGACCAAAAAAAAGATGTTCTCATCTAGACATGACCTTGAACCTGCAGCTGAATTTAGTGAAGATCGGACAAGAACTACTGCGTGTAGCCTGTGCTAAAGAAAATGTGAACAGACTTACAGACTCACAGACTTCCACATGCATGATGGCAACAGCTTATCTTGACTTTGTCAAGTTAGGCTAAAAACGGCATAAAACAAAACATTAGTAGAAACATCCTTGTCTAAACTACATGTGTTCAATCGACAAACTTGCAAGGATCTGGTTATACAAACAAACAAACAAGCCAAACAAAATTGTTGTTTGTTGAATGACAGTTTGACTTGCTCATTAGCTCCTACCATTTTCCATTTGTTCCTCATATAACAATGTAAGTCGACTCGTCAGAGTTACATTGTGTCATATGTCCATATGACCACGCCTCCAAAATATGATCAGTGTAAGTAATCAAGAGAATAAGATGAATCAATTCAAATTATGGAAAGCATCAGCTGAAAGTATGGGAATTATTTTTTAAAATGGACCCCTGTATATCATATTTATTGTAAAAGTACAGGGCATTGTATTTTGCTTCATTTTGTCAACTATATGTTCGTATACCATGGTACTGTTTGTAATATCAACACCAGTACTAAAAATCTGAATATCATGCAACCGTAGTTTAATGACAAACTGAACTTGCAAGTTCGATAAGCACCAATTCACTTGTGACTGCCAGGGGGGGGGTTTGAATTTTTTTTTTGAAAAATGATTGTTTTTCAATGGCTCATTTTGTAAATTACCCAGGTGGATGCAGCCATCTCAATATTTATTTATTTATTTATTTATTTATTTATTTATCTATCTATCTATTTATTTAGTTATTTTATTCATTTATTTATTAGTTGGACTTTAACGACTCATTTGACAACCAGAGTTACCACATGTTGGACGGAAGCCAGAGTACCTAGAGAGAACCACTGAGCAATGGCGAACTCTGCGCAAGCAGGGTTAGCATTGGTTGATGACAAATGCACCATCAACATGCAGTATGCCTTAGTACAAAGTGCCACTGTGCCTCTAATCGGGATTACGTGCCTTGCCCATGGACACGATGTACTTACTCCTGGTGGGGATCGAACCGTGAACCCAGATTTAGGATGCCTCCCTATCAGGGGCATAAAAATGCTATAGCCATGAAGAAAATTCTCTGTCCAATAATAAAACTTACACAGAATTTCAATGTCCAATTGTTCTGTGGTAGATTATAAAACTAATGGGAGCAGTCAAGTATGCTTACTGAATCTCCTAACACACATTTTATATTCATTAAACCGTTCAAACTGGTAAAAAGAATATCTGCCATTCCACAGGTATAAGAGTGTTATTCATCAAAGCTTAACTCAACTGAAATTCCTATATTTTTATGTATTCGAAATAATTAAAGAAAAATCATAGTTTAACAAAAAACAAATGGATATCTAAAACCTATACTGATTGGTATATCTTTATTTCTCCAATCAATGTTACAGTGAAATGGTCCATTTCCCCGCACATTTATTAAAAATAAAATTTCAACAGTTTAGTGAAAAATATCTGAAATTAACTGACCAGCTGAACTCTTCTCCCCAGTTCAATGGCAAGATTACACCAGAAATGACAAATTGTAAGAAAGAAGTTCCTGACAAAGATAATATAGATTCAGCCACATTATTGAAATTATATTACTAGAAAGATGCTTTTCAGGAACTCAGAGCTGAAAGGGTAATATAATTAAGTACACTTCAACGAGACCCAAACAAAAGCACTGCATAGCAGTGAATCATATGCCCATTATATATCACTTAAGGGTAAATGTGTGTGTGTGTGGGGGGTGGGGAGAATAGATGAACTGATTACTTGATGTGCATGTTGATTCCATGTGTAAAACCTTTACCCAACATAAGGCAAAAACCCACCAGCACTATTCACAAAAATCACCATCCAAATTTCATTTTTTTTTCTCAGAACCATATTTTATGGTCCCTCATTGGCACGAGCTCATCTCAATGAGGGGTCATAACCCTTGTTATTGACGCAAAAAAGTGGAAAAATTTAGTTACTCAAGAATTTTGTTTGCATGAGTCCTCTGCCTTTTGTGTTAGGTGACCTTGAGTGATAATATGTTGTGCAAGTTTTCTGTGATGTCTCTTTGCATTTAATAGTTATGTTCAGGGCACAAAAATGTAAATGGCTGGATGGAGAGATAGACAGACATCACCCTTAAAAAATACATCCGTTTTTGAAAACGAGACACATAAAAAGAAATGACAAAATTTAAAGTAATTTGTATATTTTTTATACTTACCAATGGCCCAGACTTAGCTGGTGCAAACTCATTAATTTCCAGGGCCAAACACAAATTTTGAACCCCCCAATCCCCAAAATTTACATACAAAACCAAAAAACTTGAATCCTACCTGATCCTCCATACTTTTGCTTACTGCACATGAGCAGTAACCTAACCAGGAAGGTAATGAAATTGGTGCCAACACCATTCTTCCTAGTTATGCCTGCTAAATGTTATATATACATCAGTGGGGAGGTATGAGTGCCCACTCATGGGAGGGCCATCCCCGCCTGGGTCATTGGTAAGTATAAAAAATATACAAATTACTTTAAATTTATCATATTTTTATACTAAAAAAAGCAATACATAAATGAGACATAATTGTTGCTTCACACCGAGCTACACATTAAAACCACCCAGCACCGACGCTGGACTGATGACACTGGAGGAGGTATTCCCTTGCCTTCACTATAAAGCCAGATGATATTTAAGGGAAAAACCGTCCCCCCCTCCCCCTTCCCCTTGTTCTGAAGGAAAAATCCTCAGAACGAAGAGGGCAGCGGAACAGCGTCAGTGCTCAAGCAGACTGCCTAAGACATCACTGAGATGGATTATTCATGGACAACATTCTGTGCGACAGAAAGAGGACCCAAGGACCTCAGGTCACTGGAGTTAGACTCTAAATTTCTAAGATAGAACTTAGTAAATGAAGATGGTTGCGTCCATTAGGCTGCCTTCATTAAATCAGTAATAGCAATACTATTAGAATAAGCCCAAGAAGAAGACTGTGCCCTAACCTCATGACTGAAATCTTATTGACAGAACGTTGACCCGCCGATAGATTCTCATAAGCGATTCTTACTGCCAATTGAATCCATCCAGCAACTGAATGAACCGAAATATCCTTTTTGTTAGGTATAAGCAAAAGGAAAAAACATTTTCTTCCTTTTCTAATGAAGCTAGATCTACGTTTATACGTGCACACTGCTCTCACTGGACACAACAGCGGTCTACGGTTGTCCGAGGATGGTATGGTGTTAATGACAATAGGCTCCGGCCGCTTATCAGAAATCTGATTCATAGCCAAGAATCCCACTTCTGTAGTAAGAGTAATAGTATTACCCACACTACAGTAACGGGAATCTTCAATAGATAAAGCATGACGTTCACTAACTCTTCTGGCAGAAGCGAAGGCTAAGAGAAATGTCGTTTTATAAGTCAGGAATCTAAATTCTACATCATCTAACGGCTCAAAAGGAGTTTCCTGAAGCTTCAAGAGAACCCAACCTAAATTCCATTTAGGAATTAATCTGAGGGTTCTAGGTCCATTAATAGAGAAATTTCTAACTAGTTTTGATAAAGAAGGATGTAATCCAATACTCAAGTTATTATGATGAGAACATGTGTCTGATAACATAGACCTATAGCCCTTAATTATGATGGGCTGCAGTATGAGTACGTCAAACAGGTAGACCAGAAAATTGGCAATTTGAGGAATAGATGGATTATAAATATCCACCGACATGTTCTGTACACCAACGAAAGAAAACTCTCCACTTCGCTGTGTAATTCAGCGAATTTATTTATTGAGGTTTAAGGTCACATACTGATGCCCAATGGCTAACTGTGATCATAATTCAGCGAAGAGGAGCTCCTCTTACAGTTAGAAATTGCGTCCACTGCTCGTCCTGTAAACTGCTTCCCACACAGAAAGGACCGCACAAAGGAAAAACGTGAAGGTTGAGACCTTCCAGGTTGTGTGATGCAGTTTGTGGACTTCTCCTGAAACAGAAGGTCCTTGAGAGGAGGAAGCTTCCCCGGAATGTCCCAAGGTTTCTGAGATGACAGAGGTGCTACCAGCAAGATTTTGCAGTGAGACTGTTTGATTTTTAACAGAATCTACAGAATCAGCGGAGTTGGGGGATATGCATATCGTATTATTCCGTTCTATGAGATCGACAGAGCATCTACTGCATATGCTCGGTGATCCGAACAAGGCGACATGAACATCGGAAGCTGATTGTTTCGGTTCATGGCAAAGAGATCTATCATGGGGCAATCCCACTGGCAGCAAATCTGCCAGAATATTCATTTGTTGAGAGTCCACTCCGATGGCAACAGGTGACCTTTCCTTGAGAGTGAGTTTGCTACTACGTTCAGTCGACCCAGAATATGACTGACTGAGAGATGAACATGATGACTCAGAGCAAATAGGAGAATTGTCCCCATCAATTCGTATAGAGGAATTGAATGAGTGCTGCCCTGGTTCCTGAGATATGCCACTACTGTCGAATTGTCCAACAGAATCTGCACATGGACGTCGGCTACGTGAGCAATCCAGTGTTTCAGTGCAAGCCAAATAGACATCATCTCTTTGATGTTTATGTGCTTTTCCAGGAACGAAGAGTTCCAAAGGCCCTGGCACTTCAGGTCAGAGGGAATCAGGGATGCACCCCAACCTGTCAGACTCGCATCCATCATAATATTAAAGACCGGATCCGGTACTTGAAGCAGAACTCCTTGAGTTAACCAGTCGAGATCCACCCAAATCTGAACCTTTTGTGTTTTCAGATCTGTTAAAACAATCTGGCCTTCGAGCCAATGCTTCTTGACACTCCAGTTCTGAGTAAAGAAAATCTGGAGAGGACGCGTATGTAAGTGATCCGGCAGAATCAAGTCCACTGCTGCCCCGCAAAGACCCATCAGTCGCATAAACTCCTTCGCTGATACTGTGAGAGAGTTTAGACAAAAGTGAGCATAGCAACTGGCGAAGTTTGCTTGGATTATCAGAAGGTGAACCAGATTGCTTTGAGTCTCGAAGCTCATCCCCAGGTGAATGAAGGACTTGGATGGAGCCAAATCCTACTTCTTTTCGTTTACAATGAAACCGAGACGTCGGAATAAATGAAGAGGTCTCTGCACATCGTTCTGAAGCGCATCTTTGTCACCGTATCTCTGAAGAATGTTGTCCAGATAAGCCGACATTACCACAACCTGAATGAGCTTGAAAGTATGACATAACCGAGTTCATTATCCGAGTGAACACCCATGGTGACAGGTTCAGACCGAAGCACATCGCTCTGAACTGATAAACCTTCCCTTGAATGGCAAAGCGCAGGTACTTTCTGAAAGCCAGATCAACCATGATGTGAAAGTATGGGTGCTTTAGGTCTATGTTTGCTGTAAAGTTGTTCACTCGAATGCTCATTTTTACCGACCAAATGGTTTTCATATAGAACTTTGGAGCGATAATCAGTTTGTTTATCCAGCTCAAGTCTATGACCGGTCGAAATGAGCCGTCTGGTTTCGTCACAAGAAACAGGTGACTGTAAAATCCCAGTGAGTTGAGATTTTCTACGACCTCTATTGCTTCCTTTACTAGGAGAGATTGAAATTCTGAAAGAAGAGTCTCCTTTTTTGAAGGATTTGCAGGATCTGTCCAATGTGGACTTCTTGTAAGTGGGGGCTTTGAACAGAATGATAGCTGAAGACCAGTTCTGACTACATTCCTGACCCACTAATCTTCCGTTATGTCCATCCAGTTTCTCACGAAGTTTGATAATCTTCCGACCAACTGGAGCTTAATAGAGGTTTAGACCATCACCTGTATGACCTACGGGAAGAGAAACCATGTCCTCCCGAGAACCACCTCGTGCCGCCAGCTTCAGGGCGCCTGGCTTATAGTCTTTGTAAGATTTACTCCCCTTTCCAAAGACATTATACTGACGGTTCCATAAACAGATGTACAAGGGTTTCTTAGAACCCCGCAAGGAGGGTTTCTTCGCTGACTGCGAACTGGAGCTCCCTCATCTAACACGTCCACCATACAACTGCTGCTGGGAAGCTAACCTCAACAAAAGAGTGTTGGTAGCTTTCTAGGTAGGTTCTTTGTATACTAAGGACAACTTTCGGCAAACAATGTATGCCCAGAAACCGGAGCGACTCTTAGAGAGAGCTTTTCACCCGATCGTCTATCAATGAAGATGATACTAAAGCTCCATCATGTCTTATCAATTCCATATTAGCCAGTGTAAGAGCGGAATGATGTGTGGCATACATAACTGCCCTTGAAAGAACTCTGAGAGATGATTGAATATCGCAAAATTCTTTCCCAACAAGATGATATTCCAAAGCCCTGGTGATATGATCTGCGTAGAACATAGCATCCAAAACAGCCCGACTAGAATCAATTGTAAATTCGATCACATCTGAACGGAACTGAATGAGGTGGGTAGCGAGATATCCAGATCTAAAGCCTGATCATCCAGACACAGAAGAGCTCTTTAAACATCTTCTCCAACTGTTTTAATTTTAATTTTCTAAGTCCAGGAAATGGTATGTGAATAGATGTCAATAAGCTCCTATGAAGTTACAATGAAATCCCTTCATAAATATGACCTGTAGACTGTGCTCAAGGTTTTAGGGCTTCGGGCCCCTGAAGCCGTAACTGTTGACCAATCACGACCAAAAGGGGATGTCATCATCTAGGCATTATATGGAGTCAAACTTACAGGTTACAATGAAATCCTTCCATAAATATGACCAATAGACTATGCTAAAGGTTTTGGGGTTTGGGGCTCAGGAAGCCATCAAGGCAGAATGATCGCGACCAAAAGGGGACGTTCTCATCTAGAGATTATTTGGAGTCATCCTACCAAGCTACAATGAAATCCCTTCATAATTATGACCTGTAGACTGTTCTAAAGGTTTTTGGGCTTCAGGCCCCTGTAGCTGTCACAGTTGCCCAATCGTGTCCAAAAGGGGATGTTCTCATCTAGACATTATATAAAGTCAAACCTACCAAGTTACAATGAAATCCCTTCATAAATATGACCTGTAGACTGTGCTAAAGGTATTCGGGCTTCGGGTTCGGGCAGCCATAATGGTTGAATGATCGCAACCAAAAGGGGACATTCTCATCTGGGCATCATCTGGAGTGATCCTACAAAGTTACAAAGAAATCCCTTCATAAATATGACCTGTAGACTGTGCTCAAGATTTTCGGGCTTTGGGCACCTGTAGCCATCACAGTTGACCAATCCCGACCAAAAGGGGATGCCATTATCTAGGCATTATATGGAGTCAACCTAACAAGTTGCACTGTAATTCTTCCATAAATATGACCTATAGACTATGCTAAAGGTCTTTGGGCTCGGGCAGCCATAAAGGCTGAATGATCGCAACCAAAAGGGGATGTTCTCATCTAGACATTATTTGGAGTCATCCTACCAAGCTACAATGAAATCCCTTCATAATTATGACCTGTAGACTGTTCTAAAGGTTTTCGGGCTTTGGATCCCTGTAGCCATCAGAGTTGCCCAATCATGTCCAAAAGGGGACGTTCTCATCTAGACATTATATGAAGTCAACCTACCATATGACCTGTAGACTGTGCTAAAGGTTTTCGGGCTTCGGGCTTGGGCAGCCATCATGGTGGAATGATCGCAACCAAAGGGGACAATCTCATCTGGGCATCATCTGGAGTGATCCTGCGAAGCTACAATGAAATCCCTTCATAAATATGACCTGTAGACTGTGCTCAAGGTTTTCGGGCTTCGTGCACCTGTAGCTATCACAGCTGACCAATCACAACCAAAAGGGGATGTCATTATCTAGGCATTATATGGAGTCAACCTAACAAGTTGCACTGTAATTCTTCCATAAATATAACCTATAGACTATGCTAAAGGTCTTTGGGCTCGGGCAGCCATAAAGGCTGAATGATCGCAACCAAAAGGGGATGTTCTCATCTAGACATTATTTGGAGTCATCCTACCAAGCTATAATGAAATCCCTTCATAATTATGACCTGTAGACTGTTCTAAAGGTTTTCGGGCTTTGGGCCCCTGTAGCCATCAGAGTTGCCCAATCGTATCCAAAAGGGGACGTTCTCATCTAGACATTATATGAAGTCAACCTACCACATGACCTGTAGACTGTGCTAAAGGTTTTCGGGCTTTGGGCTCGGGAAGCCATCATGGTTGAATGATCGCAACCAAAGGGGACAATCTCATCTGGGCATCACCTGGAGTGATCCTACTAAGTTACAATGAAGAAATCTCTTCATAAATATGACCTGTAGACTGTGCTCAATGTTTTCCAATCATGTCCAAAAGGGGACGTTCTCATCTAGACATTATATGAAGTCAACCTACCAAGTTACAATGAAATCCCTTCATAAATACGACCTGTAGACTGTACTAAAGGTTTTCGGGCATCGGGCTCGGGCAGCCATCATGGTTGAATGATCGCAACCAAAGGTGACAATCTCATCTGGGCATCATCTGGAGTGATCCTGCAAAGTTACAATGAAATCCCTTCATAAATATGACCTGTAGACTGTGCTCAAGGTTTTTGGGCTTCGGGTACATGTAGCCATCACAGTTGACCAATCACAACCAAAAGGGGATGTCACCATCTAGGCATTATATGGAGTCAACCTAACATGTTACAATGAAATCCTTCCATAAATATGACCTTTTGCCTATGCTAAAGGTTTTTGGGCTCGGGCACCCATCAAGGCTGAATGATCGCAATCAAAATGGGACGTTCTCATCTAAACATTATTTGGAGTCATCTTACCAAGCTACAATGAAATCCCTTCATAAATATGACCTGTAGACTGTGCTAAAGGTTTTCAGGCTTTGGGCCCCTTTAGCCGTCACACTTGCCCAATCATGTCCAAAAGGGGACGTTCTCATCTAGACATTATATGAAGTCAACCAACCAAGTTACAATGAAATCCCTTCATAAATATGACCTGTAGACTGTGCTAAAGGTTTTCGGGCTTCAGGCCCCTTTAGCCGTCACAGTTGCCCAATCATGTCCAAAAGGGGACTTTCTCATCTAGACATTATATGAAGTCAACCCACCAAGTTACAATGAAATTCCTCAATAAATATGACCTGTAGACTGTGCTAAAGGTTTTCGGGTTTTGGGCTAGGGCAGTCGTCATGGTTAGCAGATCACACCCAAATGGGAAAATTCTCATTTAGACATCATAAGGAGTCATCCTACCAAGTTACAATGAAATCCCTCCATATTAAACATGAAATGCAGACTGTGCTAAAAGTTTTTGGGTTTCAGGCTTGGGCAGCCATTACAGTTGACAGATCATGCCCAAAAGGGGACGTTCTCATCTAGGCATTATACAGAGGCATCCTACCAAGTTACAATGAAATCCCTTCATAAATACGACCTGTAGACTGTGCTAATGGTTTTCAGGTTTTGGGCTCGGGCAGCCATACCAGTTGACCGATCGCGACCAAAAGGGGACGTTCTCATCTAGACATGACCCCAAACCTGCATATGCAATTTTGAGACGATCAGACAAGAACTGCAGGGTGTAGCCCGTGCTAAAGGAAATGTGAACAGACTCACAGACAAACCGACTTCCGCACGCGTGATGGCAATAGCTTATCTTGACTTTGTCAAGTTAAGCTAAATATGAGAATTTATTGCAGAGATAAATGTTTACTGACTTGGGCCAAACAAAAGAATGATGCTTGGCACCAATTCCAGTCTCTTCCTGGGTACTGCACATGCGGAGTAATAAAAGTATGGAGGGCTAGATCTGATTTTCAAATTTCAGTATTGTGTGCAAATTTGGGAGATTGAGGGGTTCAAAATTTGTGTTCGGCCCTTGATATTATTGAGTTTGCACCAGCTAAGTCTGGGCCATTGGTTCTAGTATAAAAATATCAGCATTTCTGATGAATACTGAAGATGTACATGTCATGGTGGATGAGAATGGCAAGGAACACTGTGGGTTGTCAGGTTTGTGCATCTTGTTTTTGAACACTCTGATAACTCAGTTTAGCTGCAATTTTCTGTCTTTTGACTGAATACTCTCTTCTCCCTGATTTCTTTGGGAGACTGCTCGGATTTTATTTCCCAAATAAATGAATAGAAGAAATGTGAGCACTGTGTACTGGCATAGAGAGTCAGAAAAACCTCAGCATTTCTGATGAATTTTGAGAAAAATAAACTCACATTTTGTCTTCTTTAGAGCTGGTGGTGTAACATCTTTTGAGGATGATATTGAGGTAATACTTGTTGTTTTCCGAGACACTGATGGTTTAGGTGTTGCTGAAGAACTAGTTACATCCCTTTCATCATCATCGCTGACAGAATGTTTCCTCTTTCTCTGAAAATACAATCAAACACCATAAAATTAACAGACAGTTATCACCATTTATTTATTTATTCATTGGTGTTCAAGGTGACTTTTTGATCTTTTGCTATCTCATGACCGCATCATAATGATGGAGTCAAGTTAAGCTAATCGTTTATACCCATGCTGCCCACTTTAGAGGACTTCCATCCAAGGCATTTGTTCTGGGTCCTATTTTACAAGGAAAGGATAACTTGTCTACCAAAGTAAACAAGCACTTCTTCACTTCCTGGGGTTCCCACGGGGGACCATTTTAATACTATTTGGTTTAATCATTGAGAATTTCTATATTCCACAAGTAAATAATGGTGTATCGCTAAATGTCATCAGTCTAAAAATTATAAACTCTTAAGTAATTTGTATATTTTTTATACTTACCAATGGCCCAGACTTTAACTTGTCTACCAAAATAAACAAGCACTTCTTCACTTCTTGGGGTTCCCACAGGGGACCATTTTAATACAATTTGGTTTAAACAGTATAGGCTTTGTTACATTACTGTTGAGATAATCAAAACTGAAGTAATCACATAAAACTAATACTTGTTAACCCTTTACCTAACATGAAAAGCAAATGACACTTGCAAATAAAATTCTTGAATAACTAATTTTTTCATTTTTTGTCTCAAAAACATAGGTTATGACTCCACTTTGGAACGAGCACAACATGGAACGAGCTCAAAGAGGGGTCATAACCTATGTTTTTGAGACAAAAAATGAAAATATAACGAAAATTAATTGGCGATTTTTGCGAATAGCAATGACCAGTTTTGGCCGTTATGTTGGGTAAAGGGTTAAAGTAAAACTATTGATTGTTGATTTTTTTGCCAAAGAGTGCACAGCGTGACCTTGGAGAAAGATATATATATATTTTCAATTAACAGGGTTATTCAGTCAAGATATATCCAATTAAGTGGGGTTCACTGTTTTGGATTACTGACAGAAGCTCATGAAATAAACAGCAGTGTTCTAGAATCAACATACCAGACTTTGCACTTCCACAGGTATACATATCCAGACTTAGCTTTTTGAAAAATTCAGGGTGGCAAAAAAATGCTCTAGTGGAAGCTCCTTAGGTGAGAAAATTGCTCTCCTGAACTATTGTTTATTGTTTTGCTTCACAAACATCCTCTAAATGTCTAGTAAATTGTGTGTGTTCTCCATGGAACACATTCAAGTCAATCAATGCCAATAAACTGTTGTTAAACCTGAGTTTGTTTTTTGCAACCCCATCAACCCTAGTGAGGAAAGGATTGAGAAAGAAGTTCTGCGAGAATTCCCGGCAGAACTACTTACTCAATAGTGCCAATACTGAGGTTTGTAAAAATTCAAGCATTTCTCTTTGTGAGAACAGATATTGATCTATGCAAAACAGAAATAATATTATTATTGCCAATATAACAATTAATAACATGATTTTGAAGAACACTGCAGTTTATTGATGGCCCTACAGGAATGATTATCTGCTTGACTCGCCCTAGACTGATTGGACATTGCAAAGTTATTTTTTGAGGGTTCAAGATCAAAGGCATGCAAAATGACACTTCTGTTTTACCTATTGCCAAGGGAGCTGTCAGAGTGTCGGAGAAACTGGCGATGTCGAAAACGACTGAAACTAGACACACAAAAGAATGCTTAAGTGGGATTAAAATTGTAAAAGCAGTAGGCATGTGTCAGATTTACATCACTGCATAATAATAATAACACTTTGGCCAGCTGCTGATTTGTCATGGTTCTCAGGTGAGAAGGCCTTGGTTACCCCGGCGCTCCCAACTGCCTCCCTATTCCCAAGCTTCTTCTCTCCTCCCAACACTCGGAGATGAACTGCTTGATGACATCCCTTGCCCCCTTCTTCACAATCTCTCCAATTAGCATATTAACCCTCTCCTTTGAGTCACTCACTAACCACATGTCCTTCATTCTCCCATCCCACTTCCCCATTATACTCCCAGTGAATCTTATTCTTTTAGACTGGTATTTTGGGCATTCTAGAAGAAAGTTTTCCAGGGTCTCCACCACGTGATGTCGAAAATGACTGACATTAGGCACGCAAAAGAATGCTTAGGTGGGATTAAAATTGTGAAAGCAGTAGGCATGTGTCAGATTTACATCACTGCATATCAGTATCACTTTGCCCTTTCGCACTTACAAAATCTGAAAAAGGGTTAAAAAGGGTTACTTGATAAAAATGAGTTGCCTGAAAAAATTTAAGGAAACCTTTTTGGGGGTTTTCCTGTAATCTGTAGACATTGTTTACTACTGCGGAAAATAACATAAAATTAACCAAAATTTGCATAAGGCAATGGATGAACCAATTTTAAGCTTTTTATATACTCAAAGGGGAGAGTGGCTCCTCACCAGACATGTTAACCTCCAGAATAATTTTTCAGGGAACCTGAGGGTGATTTTCAGGGAAATGGGATGGATTTCAGGAAAAAGTTCGCACGGGGACAAAATAAAAGAAAAAACTTGTGAATTTTCAGCTCATGGATCACTATTAACACCAGGTTATATCCAGAACTAGTTGTCAACTATGCTGATGCATTTATGCTATGCTAAAAAATCATAAAATAACTGTTGATTTGAACAACCCCTCCCACCCCCAGGATCCTCTTCTTCATGAGCCCCCCCTCCCCACCACCACCCACCCACACTGTACCACAGAGCACCTCCACTTGTGGTTTGCTCTTATCAAAGTCTAATTAGCTAATAATTTCCCAAGTCTGGAAATGTTAACAGGAAAAGATGTCCTAATGTTCAGTTACTTCAAGAACATTAGTACTTAGAAAGTATCTGTATCAAACTTCATGCATGTGGGATGTTTGTGCCCTACACAAAACTTTTCTTTTCATCACTGAAGCATTTTTTTTTAATTCCATTCAAAATTTTCTGGGTACAGATGGCCAACAGTTAACAGTTCTGTAGACAGCACAACAGAAAAAATGTAGTGTTAGAAAATAAGTCCATTGTATTTAAATATGCAGTCATAATTTTTCGGCATTTTAAGCGACTTTAACTTACTTTTGAACTGTGTTAAATAGTTGTTGTTTACCGTTACGTTTTGATTTTGGAAAAGGGATGAGAATTAAAGCTATTCTATGAAGGAATAAATGAATATATATTATTTAATTCCTTTTCATATATTTTAATTTCCAAAAACTGCATTTAAATGAAGGTGGAGTTTTCAATTTTTTGAAAGTAAGTCACCTATTTTCACTTCGACACTCGCACATTGATCACGAATCTCCGAAGAAAAACCCAGAAATAAACATGAACAGAGTTGAAATATATATCATAAAATACCCTTTTCTAAAATAAATTTAACTTAAATCCATATTTTACTGCTTCGTGAGTTTTAACCAGAGTTTGAAATGCATGTGATTTGACTCTGAACGTTTTTCATAAGTTATAACGGGAACGAAATATTTGACTGTTGTTTTCCGGGATTTTTGGTCCAAAACTGATTCCCGCCCGGAAGGCCAGGAACTACACTGAAATTCCGGGATTTTCCTGGGCATTCCGGGAGAGTTAACATGTCTGTTCCTCACCGCTAACCCCACATCATCAACCACTGCTACTCACAGGACTAGGTGTACCAGTAGAATTTTCCTTTTTCACAGACACTGGTGTATTTCTTGGTGTCGGTGGTGTTGATTCAGCTGCCTTTGATGTTGGCAAATTTCTTGAAGCAGTTGGTGTTGCTGTGATGGATGATGACGCTGCTGCTATTTTTGATGCTGCCCTGGCTGCTGCAGCACCTATTAAAAAATGGAAAGAAAAAAATGAAATTTCTAGTAATTTCTGTTTTTATCAGAATTCAGGCCAAACACTTAATTTTGAATCCCCCACACCCCAAAAATTAAGCCAAAATAACAAAAATGAAAGTGTCAATGACACTGTGGCTCAACTTGTCAAGACAAAGACATGCACACGTATAGTATGTGACACAGCAATGACAAACATCTAGGTAATGACCTGATAACAAAGGTACATATAAAGTATTGTAATGGTCTGTACATAAATACTGACTGTTGCCTGTAACAAATGTATAGGTAAAGTATTGTAAAGGTGGGTGACAGTCAGATGCTAAACTAGAAAAGAAAACTTTGAGTCCCAGAGTGGGTCTGACTGAACCCCAAAATATTTGTTCTCATAGCACAGTGATAACAAAGGCACCCCAAAACACACTCGTTCCTGTCCCAAGGTGAAAACAAAGGTACCCAAGAATTTTTGTGAAGATCAATTCATAAATACGAGCTGTATAGAACTTGTGACAAAAAACTGATTGGACCTAATTTTGGTACAAAATGGCCACTGGCAGCCATCTTGAATTTTGGACCGTACCCAGAAACACTCATTCTCGTCCCAAGGTGATAACAAAGGTACAGCCTCTACCCTGAGCCGTATTGAATACAGCCTCTACCCTGAGCCGTATTGACATGAGTGCAGCCTCTACCCTGAGCCGTATTGACATGTGTGCTCACATTGTGCAAGTAGCACTGAATAAGTCAAAGTTCATCTAATTTGCATAATTTCTGCACGAAAAAAAAACCCTTAGAATATGTGATGTATTCCATGTTACTAAACATTCATACAAAAATTTATTCAAATCAGAACTCTCATACAGAAGTTCTGTACAAAAGACTGATTGCACTAATTTTGGTACAAAATGGCTGCTGGTGGCCATCTTGAATTTCGGACCACACCCAAAAACACTCACTCTCATCCCATGGTGATAACAAAGGTACCCAACAAGGTTCATAAAGATTAGTTCATAAATATGGCCTCTAGTCTGAGCTGTATAGAAGTTGTGTACAAAAAACTGATTAGACCTAATTTCGGTACAAAATGGCCACTGGCAGCCATCTTGAACTTTAGACCGCACCCAGAAACACTCGTTCTCGTCCCATAGTGATAACAAAGGTACCCAAGACATTTCGTGAAGATCAGTTCATAAATACAGACTCAAGTCTGAGCCGTATTGACAAAGCATATACCAACTAGATGAAGCGATTGTGCCCACACAATACACAAGATTTTCCTTCTATTTTCAGTTCCTACACTTTTACGTCCCAAAATTGAGATAAACGCATAAAAAACATATTTTTTTCCCCAAACAAAATATTTTCAGCCTAAATTTTTTTTTCTTCTTAAAACGCCTAAAAAATCAAAAAACTAATTTCTGAATTTTCGTCCCACCCGGACCCCAAATTTTCAGTGTAAAAAAAAAAAATTTTTTTTGTCTTAAAATTGACCAAAACGCACAAAAAACAAAAAAAATATTCCGGATTTTGGTCCAAAATTTTCTAAGTCCCACCAGGACCCAAAATTTTCAGTGTTAAAAAGTTGTGCGTTACGAAACTCATCCCCCAGTGGGTGAATGACTTGGATGATACCAGATGCGACTTCTCCTCGTTTACTTAAGAAACCGAGACATCAGAGCAATAGAAGCAGATTCTGCACATAGTTCTGAAGCGTTAACTCATTGCCGCACCTGTATGAATGTCGTCCAGGTAGGCCGACGTTATCGCAGACGAATAAGCTCGGAAATGAGTCATTACCGAGTCCGTTATTTGAGTGAAGGCCCAGGGGGCTAGATTCAGACCGAACCATATTGCTCGGAACTGATATACGACTCCTATGATAAGGAAGATACTTTCTGACGCCTGATGTACCATGACGTGAAAGTACGCATCTTGAGATCTATGCATGTAGCATAATCGTACACCCTCTGACCGATCGGGTGGACTCCATATATAAACTTGTAGCCACGATCAGCATGTTTATCCAGTTCCGAATAATGAGTGAATGGAACGAGCCGTCTGGTTTTGGAAACAGAAAAGGATGGTTATAGAAACCTGGAAATTCCTGGATTTCTACGATCTCCATCGCGATCATTCCAGAAGAGACTAGACTTCTGATGGAAGCGAGCCTCTATCCTGTTGACTTGGTGGAAGCTGAGTCCATCTTGGACTCCGAGTTAACAGAGGATTTCGTTTGAGGAACAATTTAGTCCTTTCGAAATCACACCTTGAATCCAAGGGACGTCCGTAATCTATTTCCAAATAATTTAGAAACTTGACAGTCTTCCGCTCACTAGTATATGACAGAGGTTAAAACCATTACCTCCTGGTCCTGTGAGGCTTGTGGAAGGAGAACCCAAGTCCTCCACGGTCTGCACCTCGCCCCGTCGACCTAGGGACGTCTGACTGGAATTACGGACCCTATATGAGTCGCTACCCTGACGGCCTCTAGAATAAGACCTAGAGCACGCATAGGAACCGCCCTTGGACGTATTCATCCCAGAAGTGCCTGTCCTACTCTTCTCTGCTGAATCCGACTATATGGAAGCTTTCTTAGTTAACTGATCATAGACTGCGGAAAGCTTGCCGTCGAAGAAAACTCTCCGGAGACCGGAGCGACTCTGTGAGAGTTTTTCACCTTACTATCTACACGTGTGGATGTAGCCAGGGCCGCGTCACGTCTAACCAACTCCATATTGACACTAAAGGATGGAGTTTTACGTGAGGCCCTTGAAAGAACTCTTAAGGAGACTGTGCATCCTAGAATTCTTTTTCCTTTGAGACGTAATGATAACGTTCTGGTAAGGTGATCTGCGTACGATAATGCATCTAAGCTGACCCTGCTAGACGATATTGTTATTTCCAACATCGTGGTTGGAATAGACATAGACGACAGTAAAAAACAATACTAGGTCCTGACCTGGTCGTCTAGACACAGAGAACTCTCAGAATGCTTTGTCCTGCCATTTCAAAATATTCGTTGAATTGATGAAAGGCAGATGTAGAGCATATTGCCGATAAGAAACCTGACCTGCCCATTTAGGTAGCAAGTTAAATAAATATAGGGTCGTTCAACAGATCAAATGTCCGTGAGACATATCTGGACTATGTCGGAAACTGAGGGATGATGTCCCTAAACCGATTAAGAATTCTGTGTCCAGTGGGGCTATCAGTCATCCTGTCGGACCACTTGTAATTCTTGGTCATCCGTGCCTGAACCTGCAGCGGAACATACCAACCCAGCCTCCTCAGATAATTCCTGATCCGACAGAGTTACTGTTGGTTGCTGGGATGCTGTGATAATTTATGCTATCTGCAATAGCATGTCCGTAACAGAGGCCTGTGGAGCTGCGGTCTTATAGGATTTAGCCACTGGAAGCTCCTTGGACGTTCACTCCTGCATACATCTAATATGCGAACGTCCGGAGTGTATGAAGGCCTCGTATCCTTGGCTACCGGATGGCATGACCTGGCTGCCGTAGAATCCCTGGTCGGCGATGTTGGTTGAATATCACAGGTCACGTAGCCAAGGTGCAGTCGCGTGTGCTGGCGTGAGGATGAGGAAGCCAAAAGAGCAGTCTCTCCGGACTGTCTAAATAACGGAGCGTTCCGGGCGGTGGACGTATGCTCCGATTGAGGAACATTTTGTACCACAACATCTGGGCCCAGATGTTGTAATACAAAAGAGAAACCTCTCTCGCTCGCAGCCCGGATGGACCTGGACGATCTAGGAACCGGGCTAATAGGCTGTACCATCCTCGTATTCATCGTCACTGGGTGTGCACATTGTATCTTATAGTGCTTGCATCACCCAAATCTCCTTCCTGGACCGCAAAGGACGAATCCGGGTGCTGAGCCATTCGGTGAATGGGCAGGACACCGGTCAAGCTAGCGGACGCAAATGCCGTCGATCCTACTTGGGACCTCTTAGGCAATTGACGTATATGCATGAGCACTTTACCGCTAGCTCTTCATTTGACTGTGACAACGGAAGCACACTTACGAAGACATCATGGTAACAATACCTAGTTCATGTTTCCCTATGAGACCTGTGGAGCTGCGGTCCTGCGTGAAATATCTGCTGGAAGCTCCTGGGACGTTCATTCCTGCATTTATATAATATGCGAACGTCCCAACTGGAAAGGTCTTGTATTCTTGGCTAGCAGATGGAGTGACCTGGTCGACGTGTATTCCTTGGTCGGCAAAGCAGGAGCACCAGGGACGTTCAATCCTGCATTTATATAATATGTGAACGTCCCACGGAAATCTGTGGTCACATAGCCAAGGTGCGGTCGTGTGTGTTGACGAGGATGAGGAAGCCAATATAACAGCCGCATCAGACTGTCATGCGACGGAGCGTCCCGAGCAGGAGGAGTGGACGTAAGCTCCGACTAAGCGAACAACATACAACAACATCGCGGTGCAGATGTTGATGCAAGAGAGAGGGGGCCTCTCTCGCTTGCGGCCCGGGTGGACCTGGACGAGCTAGCTACCGGACTGGCAGGTTTCCTCCGTACTATCCTCGGATCCGTCGTTGCTGGGTGTGCACATCTGAAGTTTTATAGTGCTCGCATCATCTAATCTGCTTCCCAGGACCGCAACGGACTAACCCGGGTGCTGTGCCATTCTTTCCTGGTGAATGGACGCGACACCAGGCGGACTAGCGGGCGATCAATTGCTTTCGATCCTACTAGGGAACTCTTCAGCAATTGTCGTAATACCTTGAGCACTTTCCACTAGCCCTAATATTGCAACAACGGAGACACACTTATTGAAGACATCACGGAAACATCACTCTGAATTCTGAAAAAGAAACTGATAATATATAGTGACCCTACGGAGAGAGGACCGTAATGGATCCCTCACCGCTAATAAAATACCGTGACACACGTCTCCAACGTTGTCATATCAATCAACACACACAGAGCAAGAATTAATGCGACTACATTGACTATAAGAAACACAATGAACTTGTGAATTAGAGGAAGATATCCTCGCATTACGAATGAAGAATATTTTTTCCAACCAGAAAAAATATACACCGTCATATTACTTGCACTAACCCTTGAAATAAATATACATAATATATTATAACTCATTATAACATTTCAAAAGAAAATAATTTTCAAAAAAAAAATTTTTGAAAAAATTTTCAGAAGAGCCTAAGTTCCCAATGGGAACCTTGAGCCCAAAGGATCCTAAAAAAGCCTAAGAGTGGACAAAAATTTTTTAATCATTTTGAAAAATTAATGTAACACTTACGGACAATATTAGTGTATCTTGCTATGAACTAAATTAAGCAGAAGACAAGTAATCACTGTCAGAAGCAACAGTTGTGCAACATAAGCAAAAGTGTCAACAAACCGGAAACATGACTCCAGGCACTGAAACAAACTTAGCTCGAAATCAGTTACCAATTTAAACACTATCTGATGCAAAACAGAGGCTTCCAGAGAAGGAACTGTAGAACATCAGATGGTAGATGCAGACCAAAACGCCTAAACACCCCTAGGGAGAGGACGTAAACATGGGGAAAAAACAGAAAATAATTCTGTTACCAAGCCATAACTCCCAAGAAATTTTAGTAATAAACATTACAAAAAATACGCCAAAAGCATGGGAGAATAGCTAGGAGGGAATAAAGGAAAGGGAGAGAGGAAACACTGATTAAACAATGGAACATTCATAGCAACTATGACCACAACAAGGTCATGACTCGAAAATTGGTAACATGAAAAATTTTGAAAAATAATTATAAGTTACAGCCCTGAACATTTGTTTCCACTGTTTTTTCCTCTCCACCTTCTATTTCCACCATATATCCACCATTTCTCTCATAATTATGCGTCTGGCATCTTTAAAACTGAGATTTACAAGCACAAATAACAGTGAAGTGTAACTGTATTGAGGGCCAAACAAAGAATTACTTTTGGCGGCAATTTCGAGACCTCCTTGACATTGCGCATGAGCAGTGGAGTAAAAGTATGGAGGACCATACAGGACATGGAATTTTCAGGTTTAGATGCAAATTTTGGGGATTGGGGGGTAAAATTTGCGTTTGGCCCTAAATATTTTAGACTTAGCACCAGCTAAGTCTGGGTCATTGGTACAGTATAAAAATTTTCTAAGTCCGGAATGGGGCCCCAAATTTTCAGCCTAAATATGAACCCAGGGACTTGGCTTGAACAAACTTGAATCTCAACCCCCTAAGGATGCTGCATACCAAATATCAAAAGATTCTTATTGGTAGATCTGAAGAAGAAGATTTTTAAAAAATATTCCTCATACTGCACTAATTTAAACATTTGGGCTCCCATAGACAGCCCAAATATGGACCCAGGGAATAGATTTCAATAAACATGTGAAACAATCTTCCAAAGATGTTATATGTGAAATTTGAAAGCTTTTGGAGCAGTGGTTTTGGGAGAAAAGTAGTCTTACATGTTTTTCCCATTACCCACAGTGTTAAAAAATGCTGACTCAGCACCTTTTCAAAGTCCCCAAAAAGTACTAAAACCGATAGCAATTTGTATTTACCATTCCATTCTGTTGGACCTAAGGAAGCTTCACACCAAATCAGAATTCTCAGTGTCGTGTAGTTTTGGAGATATGAGCGTTTTAATTTTTTTCTATTTTTAGCTCCTGCGATTCCCATGGGGTGACAGGAAAAAAAATTTGGGCATAAATTAAGTACTTATGACCCAATAAGCCCTCATATCAAATTTGGTTCAAATTTGCCTCTCGGTTTGGAAAATAGAAATTTTGGGACTGGCAAAAATTCTTGCCCCTCCCATAACGAAGGCAAATAATGCCCGACAAACTTCTCTTGAACAAACTTGATTCTAAACCTCACTCAAAAGGACTCTCTATACCACAAGTCTCTGCTACTGGTGGTTCATTAGAAGATTTTCAAAAAAATTGGCCATTTTTTCCCCCACACCTCTGCTCAATATGAGCCGAAACCTAATTTGCATAAAAATCAAAATGCCCCTATATAACCACTACTTACATGAAATTTAATTAAAATGTGGCCAGTGGTTTAGGAGAAAATGGCTCAAACACCACCTTCACGAAGAACGATGGATGGACAGACGGACAGACAGACGGACGAAGAGTGATAAGAAAAGCTCACCCTGACTTTCAGTCAGGTGAGCTAATAAATGCATCCAGAGGCAACATGAGACAATTTATATCAAGTTGAGCTGAAACAGTTAAGGGGTTTTCTTGATCGATTAATCAAGTGGATTAACCTTGGTTAACTGATTAATCACTTGTCCAAATAGATATCTGAATAATTGCCATACCGTTGATAATTAATAGCACGAACCCATTACCCAACGTAACAAACAAAACCGACTAGGCCTATATACAAAAATCTCGATTCAAATTTATTATGTTTTAAATTTTTGCCTCAAAAACATAGCTTATGACCCCTCATTGGAACCAGCTTGTTAAGCTTGTTCCAATGGGGGGGGGGGGGGGGGGGGTCATAAGCCTGTGAAGGCAACAGGCGACCTTTCTGAGAGAGCGAGTCTGCTAGTACGTTCAGACGACCAGGTATATGACGGATAGATAGATGAACTTGATGTTCCAAGACAAATAGAAGGATTCTTTCCGTTAGTTCGTATAACGGAATCGAATGAGTGCCTCCCTGGTTCCTTATATATGCTACTACTGTCGAGTTGTCCGACAATATTTGAACATGAGCGTTGTCTATAATGTGAATCCATTCTTGTAGTCTTTGGACTATCTTTATATATTGACATCATTTCCTTGATGATTATGTGCTTTCCTAGGAACACTGGGTCCCAAAGACCCTAGCGCTTCGAGTCTGTCGGATTCAGGGTCACACCCCAACCTGTTTGAGTCACATCCATCATAATCGTGAAAGCCGGATTCGGCAGTTGCAGCGGAACTCCCCAAGTTAACCACTGAATATCTGCCCAAATCTGAACTTTTTGTTTTACTTGGTCCACTAAAACAATATTGGTCTTGAGCGAATGCATCTTCACACTCCAGTTCTGAGTAAAGAATATCTGGAGAGGATATGTGCATAAGCGACCCATCGGAATAAGATCCGCGGCCGCTCCGCACAACCCTATCAGTCGCATAAATTCCCTCGCTGTTAAAGCGTCTGAGAGTAGACAAAAGCGAGCATAACAACTGACTAATTTTGCTCTGGGTAAAGGCAGCTGAACCAGATTGTTGTGAGTCTCAAAGCTCACCCTCAAGTGAATGAACGACTTGGACAGAGCTAGATCCGACTTCTCATTTACGATGAAACCGAGACGTCGAGATGACACCTCTCACCCACCTATCTTCCATTATAGTTATCCAGTTTCTCTCGAATCTTGATAACCTTCCGCCAACTGGGACGCAATAGAGGTCCTGACCATCACCTGTAGGACCTGCGAGGCCTGCGGGAGGAGAAACCACGTCCTCCCTGTGATGAGCCTTGACCCACCGGCTTGGGGGTGTCTGACCGGTTGCCTCGGCCAGACCCATGCCCCGACCTGAGTTGCTAAATTGATGATTCTGAGAGTAATTATAAAAGGATCTTTTATATCCTCACGAGGAGTTTCCTCTGGACAATTTTTGGCCTGAACCTCCTGCCTTACTCTTCTCTGCTGGTGCGGGTTTATTTGACGCCGACTTCAGAAGCAGAGTATTAGACGCTTTCTTTGTAGCTTGGTCATAGACCAAAAAAAGCTTGTCGTCAAATATATATCTCCCGATACAGAAGAGACTCTAAAGAGAGTTTTTCACCCTGTCATCTATCAAAGATGATGACGCAAGGGCTCCGTCACGTCTAACTAACTCCAAATTAGCCACTGTTAGGGCGGAGTTATACGTGGTAAACATTATAGCCCTGGAAAGAACTCGTAAAGAGGTACAAACGTCCTCAAATTCCTTCCCATCGAGACGTTGCACCATAGCTCTCGTAAGGTGATCTGTGTAAGACATAGATCTAAATTCGCTCTGTCAGATGAATTTGCCGTCTCAATTGTATCCGAGCGAATCGAGAATGACAGAGGTAAGGGCATATCTAGGTCCTCAGCTGCTTATCCACATGCAGCAGAACTCTCTGAACACCTTCCCCTACCATTTTAAATGGACACGGTCCAATAAACGGTATATGGACGGAAGATGAAGATAAAAAGTTGCCTTTTTCTTTCCACCTGAAAGATTAAATATAGCGTCGTTAAGGAGAACAAAAATCTGTGGTGACACTTGTTTTGACTGCATCGGAAAGGAAAGGACATCCTCCCTTGACCGGATATAGTTAGCGTCTAATGACGTCAGCAGCCTTTTATGAGCGGTCGCAGCAGTCTGATTCTCTGGAACAAATTCTGGAAAGTATTGATGGATAAAATCCGAAAGGGAAGGGTCATTTTCCTCCATATCCTTTTCAACATCTGACGGAATCAGATTATATTCATGGTCTTCTGCATCTGAGCGCGCAGATGATTGGACCGACCCAGCGTCATCGGACAGCTCATGTTCCGAGGCTGCCGTAGGTTGCTCCTGACTTTGCTGGGATGCTGCGATAAGCTGCGCAATCTGTGACAGCAAGTCCGTTACTGTGGCCTGAGGAGCAGCGGTCTTTTGTTGCTTGGCCACCGGCTGCTCCTGGGACTGTGTGTCCGAGATGGCTCTTTTCTGCGGACGTCCCAACGAACGAGGCCTCGTTTCCTTGGCTACCGGATGGTGTGACTTTCTAGCCGAAGAGAGGTCCTTTCTTGGATATCCGATGTCACGTAGCCAAGGTGCAGTCGTGTGTGCTTAGTAGATGTGGTAGAAGCCATTATTATAGCCGACCCCGGCTGTATATTTGACGAAGCGTCCCGGACCGGAGGCGTGGACGTAAGCTCTGTTTGATGCAAGTTCCGTACTACAACATCTGGCCCCAGATGTTGAGAAAGAGAGGGGACTCTCTCGCTCGCCGTCCTATCAGACCTCGCCGGGTTAACTGCCTTACTTGCTCACTTCTTCCTTTCCGTTGTCGCTGGGTGAGCCTGTTTAGATATTATAGTGCTCGCTCTACCTTTTTTCCTCTCCTCGACCGCAACGGACACACCCGGTGTCGCAGTGCCCAACGCTTCACCGGTCGAGCTAGCTGGCAACAGGGCTTTGAAACCACTGGCGCATCGTTTATTGCCCTGTCTAATATTAAGGAGCACTTTTGCCGCTAGCTCTGACTGACTATCTATATGCGACGACGGATGCACACTATCTGATGGAGTCACGAAAACATCACCATGTTCTTGTTCCTCTGAAATAGAAACTGAAAAACTAGAGTGACTCTGTGGCGAGAGGACCGGCATTGTCCTCTCGCCGCTAACAATGTACCGTGACACACGTCTCCAACGTTTGTCATCCCAACTGACACAAGTTGCACAGGAATTAGTGTGAGTACACTGACTACAACTGATACAATAATCATGTGAATCTGAGGAAGACTTCCTCGAGTTACACTTTGAGCAAAAAGCTTTCATTTTGAATAAACATGAAAGTCAACAGTACTAACTCCCAATAATGACTGAAAAAGATACATCAAAACATTAATCAAAACAATGATTCGAAAAAGATTTTGAAATAAAAAAAAATTTCGAAAAAATTTTGACATGAGCTCAAGTGCCCAAAAGAAACGATGAGCCCAAATGGATCCCGATAGAGCCCAAGTGTGGACAAAAAAAATTTTCACTTCCAAAAATTAAGGCTACACTACCAGAATATAATATGTATCTTATACAAGTCCTAACATGAGTAATTCATAGGAAAATTACATGTATAAGGAAGCGTTGTCAATGTAAACAACGTCACATGAAAACCAGAAACAAGACTCCAGGCACTAAAAAATATGGCCCGAAGTCAGTAACAGATTTAAAACTATCCGATGCAAAGCAAGATATTCATATGAAGAAAATATGATACATCAGATGCATGACCAAAAAGCCTAAACACTCCTAGGGTGAGGACGTAACCATGGGGATAAACAGAATAAACATTCTGTGAAAAATGTTAAACTCCCAAAAAATTTATAAAAAAAAATTCAATAAAAAAGCCAAAAAGCATGGGAGTTTAACAGGAGGGCTTCAAGGAAGGATAGGGAAGGAACACTTAATAAACAGTGGCAATATCATTAGCAAGAAAGATAATATCAGGCCATGTCCTGAAAATGAGGAACAAGAAATAATTTCGTTAAAAAATTATACCACTGTTTTTTCCTTCCATCATCCTATTCTGTCCTTTGATCCACCATAATCATCATTGATCTGTGTCTGGCATCATTAAAACTGAGATTTAAAAGCACAGAAGTCAGTTTGTTGTTATCTGACAGAGGGCCAAACAAGGAATGATATTTGGTGGCAATTTCAGTGCTTCCTGGACACTGTGCATGCGCAGATGTCAAATGTATGGAGGACCACATAGGACATGAAATTTTCGGTTTTACATGCATATTTTGGGGATTGGGGGGGGGGGGGGGCAAAATTTGTGTTTGGCCCTGGATATTTTGGGGTTAGCACCAGCTAAGTCTGGGCCATTGATTATAGTGTAAAAATATATAAATCACTGTGTTGTTTCTTTAAATATATTTCTGTTCTGAGGGGTAAGTGGAGTGTGGTATGGTTCAAAGAGAGTCCCTGTAAAGGATATCGGCGGCATATCTGAGTACTTTGCCAGTGTTATACAGGCTTGAGATGGTGACAGAGTCTGTATTTGGCAGGGTCTAGCCCTTGTGTGATGGTATCATCATGTGCGGTGATCCGATGTCGGCATTAATATGGCAGTTGAGGGGGTCTTCACGTCTTGAGTTGTGTCCTCTGTTGGCGGTCTGGCGCTGCAGGGGTGGAATTAACTTCCGCATTATACAGGTACTTAACTACGACCCGGAAGCGCCTAATACTGTTAAACAAAGGCGTAAACGCGAAATAGAATGGATATACATACTGAAAACACTCATACCACTCGGCTTGAACAGAAAGGACTTTTAGTCACTTTTTAATGCTATTTGAATGTAAGCTAAATTATGCATGGCGTTTACTGAGAAATGCCACAAACATGAATATAATGGATCTCAAGATTTAAGTGTACATGATCATACAGAATTCGTATTCAACACTGTCAATGCCAATTGCTGTTCTGTGGCAAACTCTGTGGGTTTTTTAAAAAGGTATTTATCTGTTGCATTGTTTGATTCGAAGGTAAGCTCTAAGCTATATTACAAGCATCAGGGAAACGTGGCCAAACTATATATTGCCGAAACACTGCAAAACATTGGAAAAGTTGCAAACTCCGCATAATTTGGGCATGATTATCTCATTTGGGCACAGCGTTTACCATCGTTAGTTGGGAAGAATTTAAAGGCATGCCGTTTTGCAAGAAATATTTTGCAAAACAAAGAAGTAGGCCACAATAAATGTCAAGCGTCGCAATGCAAAAGCTTGAAATTTAAATTATGTAACCTTCTGAGCAGCAGACAGGAGACCTAGACATCTTAGATCACCTGCTCTAGATTCTAGATTTCTCAGGTAGAAAGAAGTGAATATAGAATGTTGTGTCCAGTAAGCCGCCTTCATAATATCTGACAGAGCAATAGAGTTAGCATATGCCCAGGAGGATGATAAAACTCTAACCTCATGAGCAGAAATTCTATTCACTCTACTATCCCTAACAGCGCGTTGATACTTTGTGGTCATTTGTTTTTTTATTATTTTTCGATTTTTTAAAGTTTTAACCTCAATTCCTATTTTCCCCTGAATAGTGCTCATTGACAACCATTGAGCCAAATGTTATTGCAGCTTAAAATACTAATATACGCCTGCTGTTGAGACATCTTAACTGGTTGAGTGCTAGAAGCCCTATGAAGGCTTTCAAAACATGAGGATACCAGAGCAAAAGCCAACACTTTCCTTGCTTATATTTCATATTCAGTCAAACACAAATAATATTTTGTTTATATACATTTGTTTTATTACAAATTATTGGAGAGTGCCTGTGGGCACTCTCCAATAATTTGTAATAAACAAGTTTTGAATAACAAATTCAGACCACCAAAAATAATCTAGCCCTCAACCAGAGAATCACTGATGTGAAAAATATCTTGTTATTTGTACATTCCGACGTTTGACGTTGCATTTTGAACAACGTTGAAGAAACTGAATTCCCAGTGACGTTTGAACGTCAGGATAATTAAAGTCTCAAAGGGTTAAGGGTCTATTTCCAATTTTGGTCACTTTTTGCTACTACAGAACAGATGTCCCAGTGTGTCATCTTAACTTGCAAGCTAAATTCTAAGTGCTATAAGAGTTGTTCCTTGGCAAGTCTTGACTGCTTATAGAGGCAACCAAGACGTGCCTAGAAACAATTGCAAAGCTGCATTATGTAGAAAATGTTAAAAAATTTATAGTAATTTATATATTTTTATACTTACCAATGACCCAGACTTAGCTGGTGCTAATTCTAAAAAATCCAGGGCCAAACACAAATTTTGCCCCCCAATCCCCAAAATTTGCATCTAAAACCAAAAGAAATCATGTCCTAAAGGACCTCCATACTTTGCCCTTACTGCGCATGCGCAGTGTCAAGGACGTTCCGAAATTGGCGCCAATTATCATTCTTACTGGCAGTGCCTGGTCAGCGCTATGTACTCAGCGGGGAGGTAAGAGTTCCCAACTCCTGGGAGGTCCATCCCCGTCTGGGTCATTGGTAAGTATAAAAAATATATAAATTACTATAAATTTTTTAACATTTTTATACTGTACCAATGACCCAGACTTAGCTGAATAGTAAAAAGGCTGGAGGGCCTAGGACATAGAGGAAAATCCAATAAGCTCAACTATATAATATAGAGGCAACCCCTCAAGGAGAAAAGGAGTATTAGGCTTTACATGCATCTTTCTTATTTTATGTTAAATTAGAAAGATACAATACCTTTCATAATTGAGCACAATAACATTCATGTTCTATATTAACATCCAGTATAACCCTTTATACTAATTATTTTTAAAGTGAGCCAAAAAATAAAGTTAGTCCAGAGAATTGAGACTCTATATTCTTTAAAAGTGTCTGAGGATTGTATATTAACGCCCGTTTGACACTTGACATATACAAATGCTTCACACCGAGCTACACTTTAAAAATATGACATGAATGAATTTTTAACATTAATATTACACTTTAAAACCATCCCGGAAATGACTCAGAAATACTGACTTCGGAGGAGGCATTCCCTTGCGTCTCACTATAAAGCAGGTGACCTAAGGGAACACCCTCCCCCCCCCTTCCCCTTGCCCTGGGTCAAATAGCCCAGAGCGAAGAGGGCAGCCGGACGGAGTCACTGCCGGAACAGAAAGCCTGCATAACTATAGTTGCAACTGTTTAGTGGACGACATTCTGAGCAACAGATAACGGACCTAAACAATGCAGGTCTCCAGAAATGGACTCAATATTTCTGAGATAAAGATTCGTGAATGTGAATGGCTGAGACCAATAAGCAGCCTTCATTAAATCTGTAATAGCAATACTATTAGCGTAAGCCCAAGAAGTAGAAAGAGCTCTTACTTCGTGAGCCGAAATCTTAAGCACAGACTGCTGAGAAGAAGATAAATATTCATAAGCAGTACGGATAGTTAATTGAATCCATCTAGCAATAGAATGGACCGAAATGTCCTTTCTATTAGGCATCAGAGACAGAAAGAAACGTTTTCGTCCCTTTCTGATAAACTGAGATCTCTGTTTATAGATACGTAACGCTCTAACAGGACAGAGTAAAGGCCTACGCCCGTCTGAAGACGGAAGAGCCTTAATAACAATAGGTTCCGGATATTTATTAGGAGCCTGATTCTTAGCTAAAAATCCCACATTAGTAGTGAAGGTGATAGTGTTCCCGACACTACCATAGTGAGAATCATCCACCGACAGTGCATGAAGCTCACTGACTCTTCTAGCAGAAGAGAAAGCTAAGAGAAAAGCTGTCTTATAAGACAAGAATTTGAAATCTACTGTCCCAAGAGGTTCAAATGGCTTTTCCTTCAGTTTAAGAAGAACCCAAGCTAAATTCCACTTAGGAATTAACCTAAGAGTTCTGGGTCTATTTATCGAGAAGTTTCTAACTAACTTAGATAAAGAGACATTAGATCCAATTTGTAAACTATCATGATGTGCATAGGTATCAGATAACATAGACCTATAACCCTTAATAGTAACAGGCTGCAGTTTGATTTCGTCAAACAAGTATACTAGAAAGTTTGCAATGTCTGGTGTGGAGGGATCAAAAATATCAACAGAATGATCCTTACACCAACGACGAAAAACCTTCCACTTAGCCGCATAGTTTAGCGAAGAGGAGGTCCTCCTACAGTTAGAAATCGCGTCCACTGCTCGTCCTGTAAAGTGCTTGCCATGCAAGAAGGACCGCACAACGGAAAAACGTGAAGGTTGAGACCTTGCGGGTTGTGATGGAGTTGACGCGATCTCCCCTGCGAAAGAAGATCCTCGCGTGGAGGAAGCTTTCGCGGTAGGTCCCACAACAGACACCTGAGTAGATTTATCCATGGTCTCTGTGGAGACAGAGATGCTACCAACAGAATCTTGCATTGAGATTGTTTTATCTTTAGCAATACTTGCTGAATTAACGGCGCTGGAGGATACGCATATCCTATCATTCCGTCCCAAGGGATCGACAGAGCGTCTACTGCAAATGCTCTTGGATCCGGACACGGAGACACATACGTCTGCAACTGATTGTTGAGATGTGTCGCAAATAAGTCTATCATTGGCCGTTCCCACTGGTAGCAAATCTGATTGAATACTTGTTTGTTGAGAGTCCACTCCGACGGCAACAAGCGACCCTTTCGTGAAAGGGAGTCTGCTAGAACGTTCAGACGACCCGGTATATGACGGACCGAAAGAAGAACTTGATGTTCTAGGGCAAACAGAAGGATTCTTTCCGTTAGATTGAACAACGGAATTGAATGAGTGCCTCCCTGATTCCGTATATACGCCACTACTGTCGTATTGTCGGATAGGATTTGGACATGAGCATTGTGAATAATGTCCATCCAATGACGTAACGCAAGCCAAATTGACATCATTTCCTTGATGTTTATGTGCTTGCCCAGGAATTGCGGATCCCAAAGACCCTGGCATCTCGAATCCGTTGGGATCAATGATGCACCCCAACCTGTTTGACTGGCATCCGTCATAATGGTAAAACTCGGATCCGGCAACTGCAGCGGAACTCCCTGAGTTAACCACTGAATGTTTGCCCAAGTCTGAATCTCTCGTTTCACTTGATCTGACAAGAGAATGTCTATGTCGAGCGAATGAATTTTCACACTCCAATTCTGAGTCAAGAAAATTTGGAGAGGACGCGTGCGTAACCGCCCCATCGGAATGAGATCCGCAGCGGCTCCACACAGACCTATCAGTCTCATGAACTCCCTCGCTGTGACTTTGTCTGCGTGCAGACAATAGTGAGCGTAACAACTGACTAATTTCGCTCTGGTTAATGGCAGACGAACGAGATTGTTGTGCGTCTCGAAGCTCATTCCCAGATGTGTGAATGACTTGGACGGCACCAGATCCGACTTCTCCTCGTTTATTATAAAACCGAGACGTCGGAGCAATAGAAGCAGATTCTGCACATCGTTCTGAAGCGTTAATTCGTTGCCGTACCTCTGAAGAATGTCGTCTAGGTAGGCCAACGTTACCGCAGACGAATGAGCTCGGAAATACATCATTACCGAGTTCATTACCCGAGTGAAAGCCCAGGGTGCTAGATTCAATCCGAAGCACATCGCCCGGAATTGATACACCACCCCTAGGACTGCGAAGCGTAGATACTTTCTGAATGTCGGATGTACCATGACGTGAAAGTACACATCTTTGAGATCAATGCTTGTTGCATAATCGTTCACCCGAATACTCGCTCTGACCGATCGAATCGTCTCCATATAAAACTTTGGAGCGACGATCAGCTTGTTTATCCAGCTCAAATCTATGACTGGACGGAACGAGCCGTCTGGTTTCGGAACCAGAAACAGATGGCTGTAGAATCCCGGTGTCTCCTGGTTTTCTACAACCTCTACCGCGTTCTTCATTAAAAGAGACTGCACCTCTGATAACAGAGCGTCTCTTTTCTGCGGATTTGACGGAAATTGAGTCCATTTTGGACTTCGAGTTAATGGAGGCTTTCGTTTGAAGGATATCTTTAGACCTTCCGAAATCACCCCTCTCACCCAAGGGTCGTCCGTAATCGATGCCCACTCTTGTGAAAAACTCGACAACCTTCCGCCAACCGGCACGCGATAGAGGTTGAAGCCATCACCTCCTGGACCTGCGAGGCCTGCGGTAGGAGAAACCACGTCCTCCACGACCCGCACCTCGTCCCGTCGACCTTGGGGCGTCCGACCGGTTGTCCCGGCCCGAAGGACGTCCCGCATGTGAGTCGCTGCCTTGACGGTCTCTTGAATAAGACCAAGAGGATGCACCGGAACCTCTATAGGAACCTCTCTTGGGCGCATTAGACCCAGAAGTGCCTGTCTTACTCTTATCTGCCGTGTCTGACTTCTTAGAAGCAGATTTGAACAGCAGAGAATCCGAAGCTTTCTTAGTAATTTTATCATAAATTGCAGAAAGCTTGCCGTCGAAGAGAAGTTCTCCGGAGACCGAAGCGACTCTGAGAGAGTTCTTCACCTTACTATCCACGAGTGTGGATGTAGCTAGGGCTGCGTCACGTCTAACCAACTCCAGGTTTGCCACTGAAAGGGCGGAGTTACACGTGGAATAAGCTACTGCCCTTGAAAGAAGTCTTAAAGAGGATTGTATATCCTGGAATTCTTTCCCTTGAAGACGCAGTGATAACGCCTTAGTAAGGTGGTCTGCGTAAGATAAAGCATCTAAACTGGCTCTGTTAGACGAAAATAGTCGTCTCCAACACCGCGGTTGGAATAGATGCAGACGACGGTAATGATAATTCTAAGTCTTCCGCCTCGTCGTCCATACGCAGAGGAACTCTCGGGATACCCTGTCCTGCCGTATCGAATTTATTCCTTGCATTAATGAAAGGCAGGTTGAGAGTATTGGCAGACAAGAAACCCGCTTTTCCTGTTTTGGAAGCAAGTTTGAATATAGCGTCGTTCAATAATTCAAATGTTCTTGCAACATTATTGGACTGAGACGGAAACTCGGGAGCGATGTCCCTGAACCGCTCAAAGAAATCAGAGTCCAATGACGCTATAATTCTCTTGTCCGGAACCGCAGCAGTCTGGCCCGACGGAACAACTTGAGGAAGAAAGTGCCGGATGAAGTCCACGGCAGCTTTATGTTGTTCCGAAAGGGATAGCTCCAAGTCATCCGTATCCCTTTCACCATCCGGTCGGACCTCATGATGCTCCCACTCGTCCGCACCCGATGCTTCAGCGGAGCATACCGACCCAGCGCCGTCGGATAATTCCCAATCCGACACCGTTTCTGTCGGTTGCTGGGATGCTGCGATAAGTTGTGCTATTTGAACAAGCACGTCCGACATCGAGGCCTGCGGAGGAGCAGTCTTTCCCTGCTTCGCCGAGGGCAGTTCCGCATCTAGTGACTCCCGCATACTCTTCCTATGCGAACGTCCGGAGTCCACCGGCCTCGTGTCCCTGGCTACCGGATGGCGTGACCTGGTCGCCGAAGAATCCCTGATCGGCGAAGCTGGTAAAATATCGGCGGTCACGTAGCCAAGGTGCAGTCGTGTGTGCTGGTGAGAGGAAGAAGCCTGAGCAGTCTCCGCGGACTGCCTATACAACGGAGCGTCCCGAGCGACAGACATGTGCTCCGCTTGCGACACATTTTGTACCACAACATCTGGTCCCAGATGTTGTTGTACGAGAGAGGGGCCTCTCTCGCTCGCGGCCCGGCTGGACCTGGACGAGCTAGGAACCGGACTCGAAGGCTTCCTCCGATCTCTCCTACTATCCGCCGTCACTGGGTGTGCACGCTGAATGTTTATAGTGCTCGCATCACCCAACATTTCCTCCTGGACCGCATCGGACGAACCCGGCTGCCGAACCATTCGGTGAATGGACGCTACACCGGGCGAGCTAGCGGATGACATTTGTCTTATCTCCATGAGCACTTTTGCCGCTAGCTCTGTATTCATTTGTGACGACGGAAGCGCACTTGCGGAAGATAACATGGAAACATCACCCTGTTCTTGTTCCTCTGAAATAGAAACTGATAGAGTAGAGTGACCCTGTGGAGAAAGAGCCGGCATAGCCCTTTCTCCACTAACAACATATCGTGATACACGTTTCCAATGTTTGTCATCCCAATATTGACATATAGAACAGGGATTAGTGCGAGTACACTGACTACAATTAATACAATGATCATGAAAGTCAGAGGAAGACATCTTCCTATTACAATTTGAACAATTTCCTTTCATTGTGAAAAGTCAACAAGTCCTAGTACTCGCACCAACCCCTAAGCACAAAGATACATAATAACATGATCCATTAATAATGAAAAAACAATTGAAAATCAAAATAATTTTTGAAAAATATTTTTTCAGCGAAGCCCAAGTTTCTGAAAAGTAACGTTGAGCCCCAATGGATCCCAAGGCTAAGTGTGGTCAAAAATTTTAAAATTACATTAAATAATTAATGCAACACTTACGGATAATAATAATGTATCTTATAGTGAGATAAACTACTCCAAAGGCAAACAGCCCCCCTCAAAAGAGACTGTTGCCAATGTAAACAAACAGTGTAAAAACACCAGAAAACATGACTCCAGGCACTGACAAAACTGGCCCGAAATCAGTCAAGAAGTCAAGAAGTGATTTACATTGTGCCCCCTTTGCATGATGTTAGGAGGAGTAAATTACAGTATTTGACATGTGATGTCTTATGGATTAAAACTGAGCGCCCTGTTGATATTCACACTGAAATGTCACCTCCTGATGCAATATCATCTGAATATATTGTCTAAAAGCCTAAACATTGAGGGGGCACGGTGGCTCAGTTGGTAGAGGTGCAGGTTGCAAGCCGAGAGGTCCTCGGTTCGAATCCCACCTGTGGCAACAGCAATGTGTCCTTGGGCAAGACACTTCACCCCTATTGTCCACTTGGGGGCATGGTGGCATTGTGTACTAAGGCGTACTGCATGTCGATGGTGCACTTGTCTTCAACCAATGCTAACCCTGCTTGTGTGGAGTTAGTATGTTGGGGAGCTGACAGTTGCTCGCCATTGCTCGGTGGTTCTCTCCGGCTACTCTGGCTTCCTCCACCCATAAAACTGTCATGGTCATGATTAGCCATTGTGCAGAAGTATGTGACCTTAAACACCAATAAATAAATAAATAAATAAATTCATAACCTTTGTGGACAGAAGGACGTCCCGCATGTGAGTCGCTGCCTTGACGGTCTCTTGAATAAGACCAAGAGGACGCACCGGAACCTCTATAGGAACCTCTCTTGGGCGCATTAGACCCAGAAGTGCCTGTCTTACTCTTATCTGCCGTGTCCGACTTCTTAGAAGCAGATTTGAACAGCAGAGAATCCGAAGCTTTCTTAGTAATTTTATCATAAATTGCAGAAAGCTTGCCGTCGAAGAGAAGTTCTCCGGAGACCGAAGCGACTCTGAGAGAGTTCTTCACCTTACTATCCACGAGTGTGGATGTAGCTAGGGCTGCGTCACGTCTAACCAACTCCAGGTTTGCCACTGAAAGGGCGGAGTTACACGTGGAATAAGCTACTGCCCTTGAAAGAAGTCTTAAAGAGGATTGTATATCCTGGAATTCTTTCCCTTGAAGATGCAGTGATAACGCCTTAGTAAGATAAAGCATCTAAACTGGCTCTGTTAGACGAAATAGTTCTCTCCAACACCGCGGTTGGAATAGATGCAGACGACGGTAATGATAATTCTAAGTCTTCCGCCTCATCGTCCATACGCAGAGGAACTCTCGGGATACCCTGTCCTGCCGTATCGAATTTATTCCTTGCATTAATGAAAGGCAGGTTGAGAGTATTGGCGGACAAGAAACCCGCTTTTCCTGTTTTGGAAGCAAGTTTGAATATAGCGTCGTTCAATAATTCAAATGTTCTTGCAACATTATTGGACTGAGACGGAAACTCGGGAGCGATGTCCCTGAACCGCTCAAAGAAATCAGAGTCCAATGACGCTATAATTCTCTTGTTCGGAACTGCAGCAGTCTGGCCCGACGGAACAACTTGAGGAAGAAAGTGCCGGATGAAGTCCACGGCAGCTTTATGTTGTTCCGAAAGGGATAGCTCCAAGTCATCCGTATCCCTTTCACCATCCGGTCGGACCTCATGATGCTCCCACTCGTCCGCACCCGATGCTTCAGCGGAGCATACCGACCCAGCGCCGCCGGATAATTCCCAATCCGACACCATTTCTATCGGTTGCTGGGATGCTGCGATAAGTTGTGCTATTTGAACAAGCACGTCCGACATCGAGGCCTGCGGAGGAGCAGTCTTTCCCTGCTTCGCCGAGGGCAGTTCCGCATCTAGTGACTCCCGCATACTCTTCCTATGCGAACGTCCGGAGTCCACCGGCCTCGTGTCCCTGGCTACCGGATGGCGTGACCTGGTCGCCGAAGAATCCCTGATCGGCGAAGCTGGTAAAATATCGGCGGTCACGTAGCCAAGGTGCGGTCGTGTGTGCTGGTGAGAGGAAGAAGCCTGAGCAGTCTCCGCGGACTGCCTATACAACGGAGCGTCCCGAGCGACAGACATGTGCTCCGCTTGCGACACATTTTGTACCACAACATCTGGTCCCAGATGTTGTTGTACGAGAGAGGGGCCTCTCTCGCTCGCGGCCCGGCTGGACCTGGACGAGCTAGGAACCGGACTCGAAGGCTTCCTCCGATCTCTCCTACTATCCGCCGTCACTGGGTGTGCACGCTGAATGTTTATAGTGCTCGCATCACCCAACATTTCCTCCTGGACCGCATCGGACGAACCCGGCTGCCGAACCATTCGGTGAATGGACGCTACACCGGGCGAGCTAGCGGATGACATTTGTCTTATCTCCATGAGCACTTTTGCCGCTAGCTCTGTATTCATTTGTGACGACGGAAGCGCACTTGCGGAAGATAACATGGAAACATCACCCTGTTCTTGTTCCTCTGAAATAGAAACTGATAGAGTAGAGTGACCCTGTGGAGAAAGAGCCGGCATAGCCCTTTCTCCACTAACAACATATCGTGACACACGTTTCCAATGTTTGTCATCCCAATATTGACATATAGAACAGGGATTAGTGCGAGTACACTGACTACAATTAATACAATGATCATGAAAGTCAGAGGAAGACATCTTCCTATTACAATTTGAACAATTTCCTTTCATTGTGAAAAGTCAACAAGTCCTAGTACTCGCACCAACCCCTAAGCACAAAGATACATAATAACATGATCCATTAATAATGAAAAAACAATTGAAAATCAAAATAATTTTTGAAAAATATTTTTTCAGCGAAGCCCAAGTTTCTGAAAAGTAACGTTGAGCCCCAATGGATCCCAAGGCTAAGTGTGGTCAAAAATTTTAAAATTACATTAAATAATTAATGCAACACTTACGGATAATAATAATGTATCTTATAGTGAGATAAACTACTCCAAAGGCAAACAGCCCCCCTCAAAAGAGACTGTTGCCAATGTAAACAAACAGTGTAAAAACACCAGAAAACATGACTCCAGGCACTGACAAAACTGGCCCGAAATCAGTCAAGAAGTCAAGAAGTGATTTACATTGTGCCCCCTTTGCATGATGTTAGGAGGAGTAAATTACAGTATTTGACATGTGATGTCTTATGGATTAAAACTGAGCGCCCTGTTGATATTCACACTGAAATGTCACCTCTTGATGCAATATCATCTGAATATATTGTCTAAAAGCCTAAACATTGAGGGGGCACGGTGGCTCAGTTGGTAGAGGTGCAGGTTGCAAGCCGAGAGGTCCTCGGTTCGAATCCCACCTGTGGCAACAGCAATGTGTCCTTGGGCAAGACACTTCACCCCTATTGTCCACTTGGGGGCATGGTGGCATTGTGTACTAAGGCGTACTGCATGTCGATGGTGCACTTGTCTTCAACCAATGCTAACCCTGCTTGTGTGGAGTTAGTATGTTGGGGAGCTGACAGTTGCTCGCCATTGCTCGGTGGTTCTCTCCGGCTACTCTGGCTTCCTCCACCCATAAAACTGTCATGGTCATGATTAGCCATTGTGCAGAAGTATGTGACCTTAAACACCAATAAATAAATAAATAAATAAATTCATAACCTTTGTGGACAGAAGGACGTCCCGCATGTGAGTCGCTGCCTTGACGGTCTCTTGAATAAGACCAAGAGGACGCACCGGAACCTCTATAGGAACCTCTCTTGGGCGCATTAGACCCAGAAGTGCCTGTCTTACTCTTATCTGCCATGTCCGACTTCTTAGAAGCAGATTTGAACAGCAGAGAATCCGAAGCTTTCTTAGTAATTTTATCATAAATTGCAGAAAGCTTGCCGTCGAAGAGAAGTTCTCCGGAGACCGAAGCGACTCTGAGAGTTCTTCACCTTACTATCCACGAGTGTGGATGTAGCTAGGGCTGCGTCACGTCTAACCAACTCCAGGTTTGCCACTGAAAGGGCGGAGTTACACGTGGAATAAGCTACTGCCCTTGAAAGAAGTCTTAAAGAGGATTGTATATCCTGGAATTCTTTCCCTTGAAGATGCAGTGATAACGCCTTAGTAAGATAAAGCATCTAAACTGGCTCTGTTAGACGAAATAGTTCTCTCCAACACCGCGGTTGGAATAGATGCAGACGACGGTAATGATAATTCTAAGTCTTCCGCCTCGTCGTCCATACGCAGAGGAACTCTCGGGATACCCTGTCCTGCCGTATCGAATTTATTCCTTGCATTAATGAAAGGCAGGTTGAGAGTATTGGCGGACAAGAAACCCGCTTTTCCTGTTTTGGAAGCAAGTTTGAATATAGCGTCGTTCAATAATTCAAATGTTCTTGCAACATTATTGGACTGAGACGGAAACTCGGGAGCGATGTCCCTGAACCGCTCAAAGAAATCAGAGTCCAATGACGCTATAATTCTCTTGTTCGGAACCGCAGCAGTCTGGCCCGACGGAACAACTTGAGGAAGAAAGTGCCGGATGAAGTCCACGGCAGCTTTATGTTGTTCCGAAAGGGATAGCTCCAAGTCATCCGTATCCCTTTCACCATCCGGTCGGACCTCATGATGCTCCCAGTCGTCCGCACCCGATGCTTCAGCGGAGCATACCGACCCAGCGCCGTCGGATAATTCCCAATCCGACACCGTTTCTGTCGGTTGCTGGGATGCTGCGATAAGTTGTGCTATTTGAACAAGCACTTCCGACATCGAGGCCTGCGGAGGCGTAGTCTTTCCCTGCTTTGCCGAGGGCAGTTCCGCATCTAGTGACTCCCGCATACTCTTCCTATGCGAACGTCCGGAGTCCACCGGCCTCGTGTCCCTGGCTACCGGATGGCGTGACCTGGTCGCCGAAGAATCCTTGATCGGCGAAGCTGGTAAAATATCGGCGGTCACGTAGCCAAGGTGCGGTCGTGTGTGCTGGTGAGAGGAAGAAGCCTGAGCAGTCTCCGTGGACTGCCTATACAACGGAGCGTCCCGAGCGACAGACATGTGCTCCGCCTGCGACACATTTTGTACCACAACATCTGGTCCCAGATGTTGTTGTACGAGAGAGGGGCCTCTCTCGCTCGCGGCCCGGCTGGACGAGCTAGGAACCGGACTCGAAGGCTTCCTCCGATCTCTCCTACTATCCGCCGTCACTGGGTGTGCACGCTGAATGTTTATAGTGCTCGCATCACCCAACATTTCCTCCTGGACCGCATCGGACGAACCCGGCTGCCGAACCATTCGGTGAATGGACGCTACACCGGGCGAGCTAGCGGACGACATTTGTCTTATCTCCATGAGCACTTTTGCCGCTAGCTCTGTATTCATTTGTGACGACGGAAGCGCACTTGCGGAAGATAACATGGAAACATCACCCTGTTCTTGTTCCTCTGAAATAGAAACTGATAGAGTAGAGTGACCCTGTGGAGAAAGAGCCGGCATAGCCCTTTCTCCACTAACAACATATCGTGACACACGTTTCCAATGTTTGTCATCCCAATATTGACATATAGAACAGGGATTAGTGCGAGTACACTGACTACAATTAATACAATGATCATGAAAGTCAGAGGAAGACTTCTTCCTATTACAATTTGAACAATATCCTTTCATTGTGAAAAGTCAACAACAAGTCCTAGTACTCGCACCAACCCCTAAACACAAAGATACATAATAACATGATCCATTAATAATGAAAAAACAATTGAAAATCAAAATAATTTTTGAAAAATATTTTTTCAGCGAAGCCCAAGTTTCTGAAAAGTAACGTTGAGCCCCAATGGATCCCAAGGCTAAGTGTGGTCAAAAATTTTAAAATTACATTAAATAATTAATGCAACACTTACGGATAATAATAAGGTATCTTATAGTGAGATAAACTACTCCAAAGGCAAACAGCCCCCCTCAAAAGAGACTGTTGCCAATGTAAACAAACAGTGTAAAAACAGCAGAAAACATGACTCCAGGCACTGACAAAACTGGCCCGAAATCAGTCATCAAAATTACACTCTATCTGATGCAAGACAGAGACTCCCAGGGGAGAATCTGCAGAACATCAGATGGTAGATGCAGAACACAACGTTTATACACCCATGGGTGAAAACGTAACTATGGGGAAAATAACAGAATACATTCTGTAACCAAGCTAACTCTCCCAAGAGAATTTAGAAATGATCTTTCTCAAAAATATGCCAAAAGCATGGGAGAATAGCAAGGGGGGACTTAGAAGACCAGGGGAGAGGAAACACTGAATAAGTAGTGCAACTTTATAGCAAGAATGACAACAACAGGCCCATGCCTCGAAAATAGGCAACTTAACATAATTTCATAAAAAATTTTAAGTACAGCCCTGATTATTTTTTGTCACTCCTTTTTCCTCTCCTCTTTCTATATCCTCCTTAGAATCACCATTTCTCCAATAATTACGTGTCTGGCATCCTTTAAACTGAGATTTACAAGCACAAAGATCAGTGAGATGTTGACTGATGAAGGGCCAAACAGAGAATGATAATTGGCGCCAATTTCGGAACGTCCTTGACACTGCGCATGCGCAGTAAGGGCAAAGTATGGAGGTCCTTTAGGACATGATTTCTTTTGGTTTTAGATGCAAATTTTGGGGATTGGGGGGCAAAATTTGTGTTTGGCCCTGGATTTTTTAGAGTTAGCACCAGCTAAGTCTGGGTCATTGGTACAGTATAAAAATATCAATAAACAAGACTAACGGTGACCGTCCAGGCACAGATGCCCCCGAACTATGGCCAAAATTGAGATTCCTGCACATGTGCACTGTGAAGTACAGACATGTTGAGTCTGTTATGGAGGATATAATAATAGCGTGCTGGGAGTGAGAAAGCTTTTGAAAGATTTCATGTGTGTTTGAATAGGTTAAATGTCCATAAAATGCAGAATTTACTTCAATTTGCAAAGTGTAAATAAGTCAAGAAGTGATTTACATTGTGCCCCCTTTGCATGATGTTAGGAGGAGTAAATTACAGTATTTGACATGTGATGTCTTATGGATTAAAACTGAGTGCCCTGTTGATATTCACACTGAAATGTCACCTCTTGATGCAATATCATCTGAATATATTGTCTAAAAGCCTAAACATTGAGGGGGCACGGTGGCTCAGTTGGTAGAGGTGCAGGTTGCAAGCCGAGAGGTCCTCGGTTCGAATCCCACCTGTGGCAACAGCAATGTGTCCTTGGGCAAGACACTTCACCCCTATTGTCCACTTGGGGGCATGGTGGCATTGTGTACTAAGGCGTACTGCATGTCGATGGTGCACTTGTCTTCAACCAATGCTAACCCAGCTTGTGTGGAGTTAGTATGTTGGGGAGCTGACAGTTGCTCGCCATTGCTCGGTGGTTCTCTCCGGCTACTCTGGCTTCCTCCACCCATAAAACTGTCATGGTCATGATTAGCCATTGTGCAGAAGTATGTGACCTTAAACACCAATAAATAAATAAATAAATAAATTCATAACCTTTGTGGACATGTTATCCAATTTTGTGCATGATGTGATCCATCTCCAGAATTTCCAGGTGAGGACATGTTATCCATATTTATTTGCACATGGTTTTGGAAATAGCATGTTTTGGGGAGAAAACTATATGATACATTAAGCTCAACCAATTAAAATGATGCCCCATAGAACTTGAATCATAGATATGTTAAAAAAAATAATGTCAAGCACAAATAGCCAATGAAGTGGAGAAAGTTGGTTCAAAAACATAATTTGTTGGTTTCAAATTGACAGTAATATTAATAAACGGGGTATTTGGGAGGACACACATTGCATGTTGATGGGGCAGCATCTGCTAAAAATGGTATGGTTGTGTATTTGTTTATTCATCTGAGAAAAGGTACTTTTATATGGAGAATTTTGACTTGTCACGTCGTCTTGAAACATTTTTTCTCCTCCTCACACAATAAATACTCTGTACACGACTAAGTCAGATAATAGTTGTGTGGCAACTCAGTCCATTTTTTCATTTTTTGATAGAAATGGGCCCTCAAGATGGTTTTCTTTAGAGGGACACCTTAGGTGTATTTTACCAGATATAATTAATGGTAAATGCTGCAATAACCCTTAAGGGCCTAATTCCGACTTTAACCCTTTACCCAACGAATCGCCCGCATCTGCCCACGTAATACGAAATTCAGCAGCTGAAAAAATATTATTTTGCGAAAAATTTCAACAAAACTATATCATGTGACCCCTCTTTGGAACGAGCTCGTCGAGCTCATTCCAAAGAGGGGTCACATGATATGGTTTTGTTGAAATTTTTTGAAAAAATTTAAAAAATGATATTTAAAATAATAAATTTTGAAAAGGTCTGTGTTGGGTAAAGGGTTAATCACATTTTTCTACAACAAAACAGGTGCCCCAACATGCAGTTTTCTGGTAAGCTTGCAAGTTAAATTCGAAATGCCATGACAGTTGTATCTAAGAAAGTCTTGGCTGCCTACACAGGCAGCCAAGACTTGCCAAGAAATAACTATAAAGTCATAGGATGTGGCTTGTCAAAGTAAAGCAAAATGTATAAAAAATCTCAAGGTCCCTACGGGGTAAACATAAGTGTGAATTTGTAAAGATAAAGCAGAGATCATATGACCACTTCACAAGGACCCTGCAATGACAGTTTTTCAATGACATCCAGATGCTTTGTATATATGAACAAGAGATTGTCACTCAGATGTGACAATGCCCCCGGCGTGGCAATGACCTTGATCTGTGACACTGACCTCCATCAAACAAAAAAAAAATTTCTGCATGACACATCGTCTCCCCATAAGCAATATGTATGTTAAGGTTCAACAAAATCCACAGAAGCATCTCAGAGTTATGGAGCGGACACGAAAATCTTCCTGACGACAGACAGATGGATGGATGGACGGAAATGACAAACACTATATGCCCCGAAAAACTTTTTCAGGGGCATAAAAAGGTTTATTCTCTTGGTCCTTCTCTACTGGAATTGTGACACAGATGGATGGACGGATGCACATCCTTATGAATTGACTCTCAAGTGGTTTGTCTTTTGTTGCAAATCCAAGCTCTAACCACTTAAACACAAAGGAATTACCACCCAAGTAGTCAATACCAGATACTTAGATAATGGGAATCATTTTTGTGTTAGGCAACATCTCCCACCATTTAGGTAGTGAATGTGTGAACAGATGGATGGATAGATTTAAGACCAAAAAGATGAACTGACACACGCGTGACCTATTAAAGAATTCATCCTTGTAATTATCATGCACAAATGGTTTGAAGCCTGGGTGCAAGGGAGGAATGGAGGAATAGACAGCAGGATGGATAGACAGATAGAGACAGGTGGGAGGTAAGCCGACAGACGTGAATTTTTTATTTATTTTTTATTGTGGTTTAATGACACTTTCAGCAGCCAGAGTTACCTATGTCAAAAACAGACATGGATGGATGGATGGATGGATGGATGGATGGATGGATGGATGGATGGATGGATGGAAGGACAGATGGATGGATGGGCAGGCTGGATGGATGGATGGATGGATGGATGGATGGATGGATGGATGGATGGATGGATGGATGGATGGATGGATGGATGGATGGATGGATGGATGGATGGATGGATGGATGGATGGATGGATGGACTCATAACATTAAATGAGCAGGTATGGTTGAGTTTGAACAACTAACCAGTAGGAGGTGCTGTGTCAAGTTCTTTACGTTTGGCAAACAAACTTCCAACTTTCATCTCATCTTTTCCGTCGGCCTTCATTTTAAATATACCAAATGTCTTCACTCCTGTCTACAAGCACAAATATTATCTTACAATAAGTGTAATTGTAATTGAGTTGCTATATACTTAACCAATTATCAAATTAATAACCCACAGGGCTCTCAAGGAGCAAATTGGTTGCAAGTGATACGTCACTCGCCTATAGTTGAAATTAGGCGAGTGATGGAGAGTAATTGAAACTGCAATTAGCTTTTTATATACAGATATGGTTTTATTGAAAAATTGCGAGAATTTTTTTCGAAAAGTGTGAAATTTACTTATTTTTTAAAAAATGCCAATAGGATCACCAATCCAATGTCAAGTTGTGACAGCACAAAAGTGGGTTTAATCATTATCAACTTATCATCTGGAAACGAATCGTTTACAATTTACTATGTGAAGGGTCACTGTAACCTTGACCTTTGACCTAGTGATTCTGAAATAAAAAGGGCTCTTTCTTCTACCAATGCCAACCTACCTATGAAGTTTCATGAACGTAGGTGGAACCATTGTCAAATTATCATCTGGAAACCAATTGTTTTTGATTTATTATGTTCAAGGTCAATGTGACCCTGGCCTTTGACCTAACGAGTCCAAAATAAATAGGGGTCTTCCACTCACCTAGGCCAACCTACTTATGAAGTTTCATGAATGTGGGTCAAACCATTATCAAGTTATCGTCCGGAAACCAATTGTTTACGATTAACTATGTTGAAGATCACTGTGACCTTGACCTTTCACCTAGTAAGTCCAAAATAAATAGGGTTCTTCCTCTCACTGATGCCAACCTACCTATGAAGTTTCATGAACGTTGGTCGAAACATTTAACAAGTTATCATCCGGAAACCAATTGTTTACGATTTACGATGTTGAAGGTCACTGTGACCGTGACCTTTCACCTAGCGAGTCCAAAATAAATAGGGTTCTTCCTCTCACTGATGCCAGCCTAACTATGAAGTTTCATGAAAATGGGTCTAACCATTATCAAGTTATCATCCGGAAACCAATTGTTTTGATTTACTGATTTACTATGTTCAGGGTCACTGTGACCTTGACCTTTTCCCTAGTGAGTCCAAAATAAATAGGGTTCTTCCTCTCATGAAGGCCAACCTACATATGAAGTTTCATTATTGCGGGTTGAACCGTTGTCAAGTTATCATCCGGAAACCAATTGTTTACAATTTACTATGTTCAAGGTCACTGTGACCTTGACCTTTGACCAAGCAAGTCCAAAATTAATAGGGTTCTTCTTCTCACCAATACCAACCTACGTATGAAGTTTCATGAACAGGGGTTGAACCATTATCAAGTTATCATCTGGAAACCAATTGTTTACGCCCGTCCGCACAACTGCCCGCCATTCATCAAACTATAAGTCGAGTTTGACTTCGTCACAACTCGACTAAAAAGCTGAGTTAGGTAAAGGGTTAGAGGACGATTTAGGGGTTTTAGAGGTGAGTGATGATCAGTCGCCACTTTGGAAGTTTTGGCGATAGGAGAGTGCGAGTGATCATTTGCCATTCCTTGAGAGCCCTGACCCAAAATAAAATTCCAATACACACAAAAATCTCAAGCAATTTTTTTTCTACCACTTTCCCCTTCCACATATAGAGGATACATAGAGGATATCTATGCTGTTTTAGCAAATAGGAATTATCTCCTGAGTGTGGACCTGAAAGTTTTATTTTTCATGAGCATAGATTTTCTTTTTATTATATGCTATGTGACATTTTACTATGCAATATTCAGCTCAATTCGACAGCAAACAGTTTCAGGACAGTAACAAAAAGCTGCTGATCAATCCCTCAAGGCTACGTTCAAGGCGACGTCATGCGCCTAAGCATAACTTCATTTAGGAAGCTACTGAAAAAATTCATCGTGTGGACCTGAAAATATTATTTTTCACTCACGCAAGCGCTCATGAAACATAAAACTTTCAGGACCACACTCATGAGATAATTCCAGATACTGACTAAAATAGTGTAGATTTTCATTTTTATTCCATGCTACGAGACATTTTATTGCACAATATTCAGCCAAATTCAACAAGAAATGCATACGTTTCAAAACAATAACAAAGATCAGCTGATCGTTCCTTCAAGTCGATGTAATGCGGCGTAGCTTGACATCATTTAGGAAGATAGTGGTTCTCTCAGGGTACTCAGGCTTATCCCACCCATAAAACTGTCACGGTCACGATTAGCCATTGTGAATAAGTATGTGACCTTGAACAACAATAAATAAATAAATATTATATGTGTTGCAATGTTTTAACTGCACTTAACTCGTACATGCGGAGTATTTTAAGATATTTTTCATCAAATCTAGTCATGGCTGCTGTGGAGCAGCCATGACTAGATTTTATGAAGAATTCTTCTAGATTTTACTTGAAAAATCATTGATGAAAAACTCCATTCAATTTACAGGTGGAAATTGGATTAAATGTGCCCAAATTAAGCATATTTCAATATCAATAGAAATTCTGACCTGGGCAGGAATACCCACCAGCAGCATGCAAAGAGTTAAAGAATGCTTTAATTGCAATTAAAACATCAAAGCATTGAAATGCACTGATATCAATCTAGAATTATTGTGTAATTTGCATCATCACTTCTAGAAATATATTACAGTGGAGCCCACTTAATTGGATATCTCTTAACTGAATAACCCTGTCAATTGAATATAATTTCCAAACAGAAAACCATTTAACATACCTCCAGCACAAATTTAACCTGTTAGTTGAATATAAGTTATAGAGTAAACTCCTGTTAATTGAAAAAAAAAGTTTGTATCCTGTCGAGAAATTACCCTGATCCTCCTCAGTTTTTCTTTGTTTATAGACCTATTTGGCCTCAGTACATCCAATACAGGCATTTAATTTATTATATCTTGTTTGACAGAGCTCATGGAGCTCTGTCAAACAAGATATAATAGAATAACTGCTAAGTTTATCTCTAGAATACAGGAAAGTGACACAATCCCTGTTAATTGAATACTCCTGTTAATTGAATAATTTTCATTGGCAAACTGGCTATTCAATTAACAGGGTTCTACTGCATCTTACATTTGACATGATAATAAACATACTTATTCGACATTTATAAGGGAGCATAAAACAAAAATGCCTATTGCCTCTCCCTGGAACAAGTGGGGGATCATGAGCTACAAATGAAGAAGAAAATGAAATATCTTTGCAAATTTGGAATAAGTTGCAATTTTAATGAAAGTGTCCATGACACTGTAGCTCAACTTGTCCAAGAAGGGACCGAACTAACTAGAGGTACTGTGAGCAAGCTCACAAAGTGATACCCCTGCGCCTGAAATGTATAAGTTAGATTATCTCCTCTTGGAAATGTCAGAACGGAATTATATTGCTTCATGCACATCTTCATATGGAGTTCTTCCATTGTGTAAAGTTTCATGAAAATTCTTCAAACGGTTTAGGAGGAGTTGCGCTTATAAGGATGGACAGACGGATGGATGAAATGTATAAGTTAGATTATCTCCCCTTGGAAATGTCAGAACGGAATTATATTGCTTCATGCACATCTTCATATGGAGTTCTGCCATTGTGTAAAGTTTCATGAAAATTCTTCAAACGGTTTAGGAGGAGTTGCACTTACAAGGATGGACAGACAGACAGACAGACGGACAGACGGATGGATGGACAGATGGACGGATGGACAGGGTGATTCCTATATACCCCCCCCCCCTCCAAACTTTGTTTGCAGGGGGTATAAATAGAAAGCTCCAGTAATGATAAGTTGCTCAATCAAGTTTCTACAAGAAAAAACCCATCACACCAAAGCTACATATGAAACCTGAAAAATATCAGGTGAGGGATGCGACCTGCATGGTGTACCAAATCCAACAAGGACTGATGGCGGCCATGTTTTTCAACGTAATTCAGAAAAATTTCATAGCTCCCAAGAAGACATCACACCAAAGCCACATATGAAATTTGAAAGCAATTGTGTGAGAGATGTGGCCTGTAGGGTGTGATAATGGAATTGTTCACAATTTATATGACAAATCCAAGATGGCTGCTGGTGACCATGTTTTTCAACAAAATTCAGAAAAATTTGTTTGCTTCCATCTAGATATAACACCAAAACTACATATGAAATTTGAAAAAAATCAGGTGAGAAATGTGGCCTGTAGGGTGTGCTAATGGACTTGTTGACAATTTACGCAACAAATCCAAGATGGCTGCTCGCAGTCATGTTTTTCAACGGAATTCAGACAAATTTGAAAGCGCCCATCTTGACTTCACACCAAAGCTACAAATAAAATTTGAAAAAGATTGGGTGAGAGATGTGGCCTGTAGGGTGTGTCAATGGAATTGTTGACAATATATGTTACAAATCTAAGATGGCCGGCCGCTTGCAGCCATGTTTTTCAACATAATTCTGAAAAATTCAATAACTCCCATCTAGACATTGTCCTAAAGCCACATATGAAATTTGGAACTAATCGCGTGAGTGATGCGGCCTACATGTAGAGTGTGCCAATGGAATTTTTGACAATTTATGTGCCAAATCTAAAATGGCCACTGGTGGCCATGTTTTTCAACAGAATTCAGAAAAATTCAAGCACTCCCATCTAGGCATTGTCTGAAAGGAACATATGAAATTTGGAACTAATCAGGTGAGAGATGCAACCTGTAGGGTATGCCAATAGAATTACTGACAATTTATGTGCCAAATCCAAGATGGTTGCTGGTGGTCATGGTTTTCAACGAAATTTGGAAATATTTGATAACTCCCATCTAGACATTATACCAAAACTACATATTAAATTTGAAACTTGATCGATCAAATAAAAAATGCAGCCTCTAAGGTGTGCCAATGGAATTGTTGACAATTTATGTACCAAATGTTAGATGGCCGATTGCGACCATGTTTTTCAACAAAATTTGAAAAAAAAACAATAGTTCCCATCTAGACATTGCCCAAAAACCACGAATGAAATTTGGAACTGATCTGATGAGAGCTGCGGTCTGTACGGTATGCTAAAGGAATTGTGGATGGATGGATGTACAGACAGACGGAGGATCACAACCCATCGCAATAGCTCATACCTGATGTTGTCAAGTTTAGCTAAAAATGCTTGGAACAGCTGCTAGCAGCAATGATCACAGAATAATTTGATTTTAGCCTTAAACTGAACCAATTTTCATTGCTTGAAGAAGTGTCTTATCAAACAGGTGTGAATTTCAGAAAATTGGACAAATTTGGTTACTGTCATCCCCAGGCTGAAACATACCAGCTCAAAATGTCAAATATAACTGTATGTGGGATTAACACTTGAGTCCCCATACAGCCACAAACCGACACTTGTATATTGTTTTGAAAAAGTTGCCCCTTAGTGAATTCTTTGAGAACTCAAGCAGTAGGCTGCATTTATCTGGGCAGTGTCTTTACATCATTGTTGTTTTTTTTCTTTATTCATAAAAATTAACCCGATGCTTTTAGGGTTAGTTAATAAACAGGGTTTGATCCAAGTAGATTGGGAAAGGGGCCTTTTTCTTAGTCTTGGAAAAATTATTCAATTTACTTATCAGCAAACATTAGTGTCACTAAAATGTATTAGTATTACAGTATCACATTAGTATCAAAGTATTACAAATTTTTCTCAATAAATGTCACTTTTTCCACTAAATTTCTCTAATTATTTTGCCATTATTCCTTGAATAAATGCAAAATAATCCGAAAAATTTACCAAGTATTTCAAATTTTTCTCAATAAATATCACAATATTCACTAAATTACTCTAATTATTTCTCCATTATTCCTTGAATAAAAGCAAATTAATCAGAAAAAACTACCAAGTACCACAATAGTTTTCTCAATAAATATCACATTTTTCACTGAATTATTCTTTATATGTGCTATTAATAAATAATAAATAAATAAAAGAAAATCTGAGTTCTTCTTTTTCTCATTGCACAAATCCCGATTGCCCAAGCAGACGAAATGGCTAGCAGACAAAATGGGCATTTTCTGCTCATATAGGTCATTGTAACCCTAAATTTCCATCCAACTTCAACTGTGATTTTGACGCTGTCTTTGGAGTTCAAGCTTTCAAAATTAAGTGTAGAAATATATATATTTGTCATTAAAAATGTGGAACAAGTGAGAAGTTCCAGTTCTGCAAAGGAAATCACATTTGATAAACAGATGATCATTTAAAACATGATGCGTAAGAAGTAATTTTGTCACCTATTTTCACAGTAAATGCCACGCTTGAATGCAATAACAATTAGTGCAGCTGTTCTGAAAAAAGCGGTGTCACGAATCTGAAGTTTGAAAACAAGGTTAACTTTAGGTTGTTTCTCTCTTTATTCTGAGAAGTGAAGACCTAATTAGAGTTTTCCAACATTGAAGTTGAAAACAATGACAACATGTTTTCTGTAATTGTTTTGGTTTTGGTTTTGATAACAAAACCGAAACCAAACCGAATTTTTGGTTAACCGCCCCTCTCTCGAATACAGGTAAAAATAGGTATCACTTTATTAGAACAAGAGCTCACGTATCGCTGAAGCAATACAATGTCCCCTACCGGAATAATAAGCATTAATAATTATACAAATGTTATAACCTGGATGTGATCAGCATGAATTCCGTTGAAGCGTTTCCAAAAAAAAGTCCAGAAAGTTAAAAAATTTATAGTAATTTATATATTTTTTATACTTACCAATGACCCAGACATAGCTGGTGCTAACTCTTAAAATACTAGGGCCAAACACAAATTTTGCCCCCAATCCCCAAAATTTGCATCTAAAACCCAACAAATCATGTCCTGAAGGTCCTCCATACTTTGCCCTTACTGCGCATGCGCAGTGTCAAGGACGTTCCGAAATTGGCGCCAATTATCATTCTTACCAGCAGTGCCTGGTCAGCGCTATGTACTCAGCGGGGAGGTATGAGTTCCCAACTCCTGGGAGGGCCATCCCCGTCTGGGTCATTGGTAAGTATAAAAAATATATAAATTACTATAAATTTTTTAACATTTTTATACTGTACCAATGACCCAGACATAGCTGAAGAGTAAAAAGGCTGGAGGGCCTAGGACATAGAGGAAAATCCAATAAGCTCAACTATATAACATAGAGTCAACCCCTCAAGGAGAAAAAGAGTATTAGGCTTTACATGTATCTTTCTTATTTTATAATAAATTAGAAAGATACAATACCCTTCATAATTGAGCACAATAACATTCATGTTCTCTATTAACATCCAGTATAACCCTTTATACTAATTATTTTTAAAGTAAGCCAATAAATAAAGTTAGTCCAGAGAATTGAGACTCTTTATATTCTTTAAAAGTGTCCGAGGATTGTATATTAACGCCCGTTTGACACTTGACATATACAAATGCTTCACACCGAGCTACACTTTAAAAATATGACATGAATGAATTTTTAACATTAATATTACACTTTAAAACCATCCCGGAAACGACTCAGAATTACTGACTCCGGAGGAGGAATTCCCTTGCTTTTCACTATAAAGCAGGTGACCTAAGGGAACACCCTCCCCCCCCCCCCATTCCCCTTGCCCTGGGTCAAATAGCCCAGAGCAAAGAGGGCAGCAGGACGGAGTCACTGCCGGAATAGAAAGCCTGCATAACTATAGTTGCAACTGTTTAGTGGACGACATTCTGAGCAACAGATAACGGACCTAAACAATGCAGGTCTCCAGAAATGGACTCAATATTTCTGAGATAAAAATTTGTGAATGTGGATGGCTGAGACCAATAAGCAGCCTTCATTAAATCTGTAATAGCAACACTATTTGCGTAAGCCCATGATGTAGAAAGAGCTCTTACTTCATGAGCCGAAATCTTAAGCACAGACTGTTGAATTGAAGATAAATTTTCATAAGCAGTACGAATAGTTAATTGAATCCATCTAGCAACAGAATGGACCGAAATGTCCTTTCTATTAGGCATCAGAGACAGAAAGAAACGTTTTCGTCCCTTTCTGATAAACTGAGATCTTTGTCTATAAATACGTAAAGCTCTAACAGGACAGAGTAAAAGCCTACGCCCATCTGAAGACGGCAGAGCCTTAATAACAATAGGTTCCGGATATTTATTAGGAGCCTGATTCTTAGCTAAAAAACCAACATTAGTAGTGAAGGTGATAGTGTTCCCGACACTACGATAGTGAGAATCGTCCACCGATAGTGCATGAAGCTCACTGACTCTTCTAGAAGAGAAAGCTAAGAGAAAAGCTGTCTTATAAGACAAGAAATTGAAATCTACTGTCCCAAGAGGCTCAAATGGCTTTTCCTTCAGTTTAAGAAGAACCCAAGCTAAATTCCACTTAGGAATTAATCTAAGAGATCTGGGTCTATTTATCGAGAAGTTTCTAACTAACTTAGATAAAGAGACATTAGATCCAATTTGTAAACTATCATGGTGGGCATAGGTATCAGATAACATAGACCTATAACCCTTAATAGTAACAGGCTGCAGTTTGATCTTGTCAAATAAGTATACTAGAAAGTTTGCAATGTCTGGAATGGAGGGATCAAAAATATCTACAGAATGATCCCTACACCAACGACGAAAAACCTTCCACTTAGCCGCATAGTTTAGCAAAGAGGAGGTCCTCCTACAGTTAGAAATCGCGTCCACTGCTCGTCCTGTAAAATGCTTGCCGTGCAAGAAGGACCGCACAACGGAAAAACGTGAAGGTTGAGACCTTGCGGGTTGTGATGAAGTTGACGCGGTTTCCCCTGCGAAAGAAGATCCTCCCGTGGAGGAAGCTTTCGCGGTAGGTCCACAGCAGACACCTGAGTAGATTTATCCACGGTCTCTGTGGAGACAGAGATGCTACCAACAGAATCTTGCATTGAGATTGTTTTATCTTTAGCAATACTTGCTGCATTAACGGCGCTGGAGGATACGCATATCCTATCATTTCATCCCATGAGATCGATGGAGCGTCTACTGCAAATGCTCTTGGATCCGGACATGGAGACACATACGTCTGCAACTGATTGTTGAGATGTGTCGCAAATAAGTCTATCATTGGCCGTTCCCATTGGTAGCAAATCTGATTGAATACCTGTTTGTTGAGAGTCCACTCCGACGGCAACAAGCGACCCTTCCGTGAAAGGGAGTCTGCTAGTACATTCAGACGACCCGGTATATGACGGACCGAAAGTAGAACTTGATGTTCTAGAGCAAACAGAAGGATTCTTTCCGTTAAATTGAATAACGGAACGGAATGAGTGCCTCCCTGGTTCCAGATATACGCCACTACTGTCGTATTGTCGGACAGAATTTGGACATGAGCTTTCTGAATAATGTCCATCCAATGACGTAACGCAAGCCAAATTGACATCATTTCCTTGATGTTTATGTGCTTGCTTAGAAACTGTGGATCCCAAAGACCCTGGCACCTCGAATCTGTTGGGATCAATGATGCACCCCAACCTGTTTGACTGGCATCCGTCATAATCGTAAAACTCGGATCCGGCAACTGCAGCGGAACTCCCTGAGTCAACCACTGAATGTTTGCCCAAGTCTGAATCTCTTGTTTCACTTGATCTGACAAGAGAACGTCTATGTCGAGCGAATGAATCTTCACACTCCAATTCTGAGTCAAGAAAATTTGGAGAGGACGAGTGCGTAACCACCCCATCGGAATGAGATCCGCAGCGGCTCCGCACAGACCTATCAGTCTCATGAACTCCCTCGCTGTGACTTTGTCTGCATGAAGACAATAGCGAGCGTAACAACTGACTAATTTTGCTCTGGTTAACGGCAGACGAACGAGATTGTTGTGCGTCTCGAAGCTCATTCCCAGACGTCGGAGCAATAGAAGCAGATTCTGCACATCGTTCTGAAGCGTTAACTCGTTGCCGAACCTCTGAAGAATGTCGTCCAGGTAGGCCGACGTTACCGCAGACGAATGAGCTCGGAAATATATCATTACCGAGTTCATTACCCGAGTGAAAGCCCAGGGTGCTAGGTTCAATCCGAAGCACATCGCTCGGAATTGATACACCACTCCTAGGACTGCGAAGCGTAGATACTTTCTGAATGTCGGATGTACCATGACATGAAAGTACGCATCTTGAGATCTATGCTTGTAGCATAATCGTTCACCCGAATACTCGCTCTGACCAATCGAATCGTCTCCATATAGAACTTCGGAGCGACGATCAGCTTGTTTATCCAGCTCAAATCTATGACTGGACGGAACGAGCCGTCTGGTTTCGGAACCAGAAACAGATGGCTGTAGAATCCCGGTGTTTCCTGGTCTTCTACGACCTCTACCGCGTTCTTCATTAAAAGAGACTGCACCTCCGATAACAGAGCGTCTCTTTTCTACGGATTTGACGGAAGTTGAGTCCATTTTGGACTTCGAGTTAAAGGAGGCTTTCGTTTGAAGGATATTCTTAGACCTTCCGAAATCACTCCTCTCACCCAAGGGTCGTCCGTAATCGACACCCACTCTTCTAAAAAACTCGACAACCTTCCGCCAACCGGAACCGGTTGTCCCGGCCCGAAGGACGTCCCGCACGTGAGTCGCTGCCTTGACGGTCTCTTGAATAAGACCAAGAGGATGCACCAGAACCTCTATAGGAACCTCTCTTGGGCGCATTAGTCCCAGAAGTGCCTGTCTTACTCTTTTCTGCCGTATCCGACTTCTTGGAAGCGGATTTAAACAGCAGAGAATCCGAAGCTTTCTTAGTAATTTTATCGTAGATTGCAGAAAGCTTGCCGTCAAAGAGAAGCTCTCCGGAGACCGAAGCGACTCTGAGAGAGTTCTTCACCTTACTATCCACGCGTGTGGATGTAGCTAGGGCTGCGTCACGTCTAACCAACTCCAGGTTTGCCACTGAAAGGGCGGAGTTATACGTGGAATAAGCCACTGCCCTTGAAAGAAGTCTTAAAGAGGATTGTATATCCTGGAATTCTTTCCCTTGTAGACGTAGTGATAACGCCTTAGTAAGGTGGTCTGCGTAAGATAAAGCGTCTAAACTGGCCCTGTTAGACGTAATTGTCGTATCCAACACCGCGGTTGGAATGGACGTTCACAACGGTAATGACAATTCTAAGTCTTCCGCCTCGTCGTCAAGACGCAGAGGAACTCTCGGAACACCCTGTCCTGCCGTATCGAATTTATTCCTTGAATTAATAAAAGGCAGGTTAAGAGCATTGGCGGACAAGAAACCAGCTTTGCCTGTTTTGGAAGCAAGCTTGAAGATAGCGTCGTTCAATAATTCAAATGTTCTTATAACATTATTGGACTGAAACGGAAACTCAGTAACGATGTCTCTGAACCGCTCAAAGAAATCAGTGTCCAATGACGCTATCAGTCTCTTATCCGGTACCGCAGCAGACTGGCCCGACGGAACAACTTGAGGAAGGAAGTGCCGGATGAAATCCATGGCAGCTTTATGTTGTTCCGAAAGGGATAGCTCCAAGTCATCAGTATCCCTTTCGCCATCCGATCGGACCTCACGATGCTCCCGGTCGTCCGCACCCGATGCTTCGTCGGAGCGTACCGACCCAGCCCCATCGGATAATTCCCGATCCGACACCGATTCTGTCGGTTGCTGGGATGCTGCGATAATTTGTGCTATCTGAGCTAGCACGTCCGTCATTGAGGCCTGCGGAGTAGCGGTCTTTCGCTGCTTAGCCACGGGAAGCTCCGCATCAACTAACTCCCGCATACTCTTCCTATGCGAACGTCCGGAGTCTACCGGCCTCGTGTCCCTGGCTACCGGATGGCGTGACCTGGTCGCCGATGAATCCCTGATCGGCGAAGCTGGTAGAATATCCGCGGTCACGTAGCCAAGGTGCGGTCGAGTGCGCTGCTGAGAGGATGAGGAAGCCTGAGCAGTCTCAGCGGACTGCCTATACAACGGAGCGTCCCGAGCGACGGACCTGTGCTCCGCTTGCGACACATTTTGTACCACAACATCTGGTCCCAGATGTTGTTGTACGAGAGAGGGGCCTCTCTCGTTCGCGGCCCAGCTGGACCTGGACGAGCTAGGAACCGAACTAGAAGGCTTCCTCCGATCTCTCCTTATATCCGCCGTCACTGGGTGTGCACCTTGTATGTTTATAGTGCTCGCATCACCCAAAACTCCTTCCTGGACCGCAACGGACGAACCCGGCTGCCGAACCATTCGGTGAATGGACGCTACACCGGGTGAGCTAGCGGACGACAGCACCGTCGATCCTACTAGGGACCTCTTTGGCAGCTGTCGTATCTTCATGAGCACTTTTGCTGCTAGCTCTGCATTCAATTGTGACGACGGAAGCGCACTTTTGGAGGATAACATGGAAACATCACCCTGTTCTTGTTCCTCTGAAATAGAAACTGATAGACTAGAGTGACCCTGTGGAGAAAGGGCCGGCATGGTCCTTTCCCCGCTAACAATATATCGTGACACACGTTTCCAATGTTTATCATCCCAAAAATTACATATTGAACAGGAGTTAGTGCGAGTACACTGACTACAATTAATACACTGATCATGAAAGTCAGAGGAAGATTTCTTCCTATTACAATTTGAACAATATCTTTTCATTGTGAAAAGACAACAACAAGTCCTAGTACTCGCACCAACCCCTAAAAGCAAAGATACATAATAACATGATCCATTAATATTGAAAAAACAATAGAAATCAAAAATAATTTTTGAAAAATATTTTTTCAGCGAAGCCCAAGTTTCTGAAAAGTAACGTTGAGCCCCAATGGATCCCAAGGCTAAGTGTGGACAAAAATTTTAAAATTATTTTAAATAATTAATGCAACACTTACGGAAAATAATAATGTATCTTATAATGAGATAAACTACTCCAAAGGCAAAAAGCCCCCCTCAAAAGAGACTGTTGCCAATGTAAACAAAAAGTGTATAAACACTAGAAAACATGACTCCAGGCACTGACAATCCTGGCCCGAAATCAGTTATCAAAATACACACTATCTGATGCAAAACAGAGACTTCCAGGGAAGAATCTGCAGAACATCAGATGGTAGATGCAGAACACAACGTCTAAACACCCATGGGTGAAAACGTAAACATGGGGAAAATAACAGAAATCATTCTGTTACCAAGCTAATTCTCCCAAGAAATTTTAGTAGTAATCTTACTCAAAAATATGCCAAAAGCATGGGAGAATAGCAAGGGGGTACTTACAGGACAAGGGGAGAGGAAACACTGAATAAGCAGTGCAACTTCATAGCAAGAATGACAACAACAGGCCCATGCCTCGAAAATAGGCAACTTAACATAATTTCACTAGAAAATTTTAAGTTACAGCCCTGAATATTTTCTGTCACTCCTTTTTCCTCTCCTCCTTCTATATCCTCCTTAGAATCACCATTTCTCCAATATTTATGTGTCTGGCATCATTCAAACTGAGATTTACAAGCACAAAGATCAGTGAGATGTTAACTGATGAAGGGCCAAACAAAGAATGATAATTGGCGCCAATTTCGGAACGTCCTTGACACTGCGCATGCGCAGTAAGGGCAAAGTATGGAGGACCTTCAGGACATGATTTCTTGGGTTTTAGATGCAAATTTTGGGGATTGGGGGGGGGAAATTTGTGTTTGGCCCTAGCATTTTAAGAGTTAGCACCAGCTATGTCTGGGTCATTGGTACAGTATAAAAATACTGATATTTTGGCACTTTTCCATATTTCCACGGGCCATAACTCACACAAGAATAATGCAATCAGCATGAAACTCAACCTGATCTGTAAGTCATCGTTCTATAGTAGGTTACCAAGAATGAGATCATTCGGTTGAAGCATTTCCAAAAAAAGTCCGGAAAACTAAAGTGTGACTGACAGACTGACTGACAGACTGACAGATGGACAGAGTGCAAATGAAACTTGATCTGTAAGTCATCGTTCTGTAGTAGGTTACCAAAAATAAAATCATTCTGTTGAAGCGTTTCCAAAAAAAAGTCTGGAAAGTTAAAAAATTTATAGTAATTTATATATTTTTTATACTTACCAATGACCCAGACATAGCTGGTGCTAACTCTTAAAATATAGGGCCAAACACAAATTTTGCCCCCCAATCCCCAAAATTTGCATCTAAAACTAAAGAAAACATGTCCTGAAAGGCCCTCCACACTTCGCCCCTACTGCGCATGCGCAGTGTCAAGGACGTTCCGAAATTGGCGCCATTAATCATTCTAATAACCAGTGCCTGGTAAGCGCTATGTACTCAGCGGGGAGGCAAGAGTTCCCAACTCCTGGGAGGGCCATCCCCGTCTGGGTCATTGGTAAGTATAAAAAATATATAAATTACTATAAATTTTTTAACATTTTTATACTGTACCAATGACCCAGACATAGCTGAATAGTAAAAAGGCTGGAGGGCCAAGGACATAGAGCAAAATGGAATACGCTCAATAAAATAAAATAGAGTCATCCCCTGTAGGGAAAAAGAAGTAATAGGCCTTACATGTATCTTTCTTATTTATGATAAATTAGAAAGATACAACACCTTCCAAAATTGAGCTTCATACATCCATGTACTCTATTAATATCCAATATAATCCTTATACTAATAATTTTTAAAGTAAGCCAATAAATAAAGTAAGTCTAGAGAATAGAGACTCTTATACTCCTAAAAGTGTCTGAGGATTGCATAATCATGTCCGTTGACATATGCAATATTCAAAAGCTATACTTTAAAAACTAAGACTTGAATGAATTTTAAAAACCTAAACTTCTCACTAAACAACCATCCCAATAACAGCTCAGAATTACTAACTCCGGAGGAGGTATCCCCTTGTTTTCATAGTAAAACAGGTGACCCAAGGGAACACCCTCCCCCCCCCCCCCCTTTTTCTTGCCCTGGGTCAAATAGCCCAGAGCGAAGAGGGCAGCCTAACGGAGACACTGCCGAAACAGACAGCCTACCTAGCTATAGTAGCAATTGTTAAGTGAATGACATTCTGAGCAGTAGATAATAGACCTAACAATAGAGGCCTCCAGAAATGGACTCGATATTTCTAAGATAAAATTCATGAATGTGGATGGCTGAGCGCAATGAGCGGCCTTCAAAAATCTATAATAGCGACACTATTAATGTAAGCCCAAGAAGTAGAAGAACTCTTACTTCATGAGCCGAAATCTTAAGCACAACTGCTAAGTCAATGATATACCATAAGCAGTACCGATAGTTAATAGAATCCATTAACAATAAAATGGAGCGTAACGTCCTTCTACTAGACGTCAAAGACAGAAGAAGCTTACGCCCTTTGTAATAAACAGATATCTGTTTATAAATACATAAACGGTACCCGGAAAGAGTAAAGGCCTACGCCCATACGAAGACGGAAGGACCTTAAAATAATAGGTTCCGGATAATAGGAGCCTAACTCTTATGCAACAATCCAACCTAAATAGTAACGGAAGTATTGATTCCGAAACTATGAAAGTGAAAATCATCCATCGATAGTGCATGAAACTCACTGACTCTACAGTAAAAGAGAAACCAACAGAATTACTGTCTAAAAGGTCAGAATTTGAAAACTACTGTTTCCAGAGGCTCAAATGATTACTTAGCTAAATAAGAACCGAAGTTAAAATCCGTATAGGAATTTAATCTAAAGATTCTAAGTCTATTTATCAAAAAGTTACTAACTGACTTAGATAAAGAGACAAAAGACTCAATTGTAAACTATCGTAGAGTGCATAGGTATGAGGTAACATAAACCTATAACCTAAATAATAACAGGCTGCAGTAGATCTTGTGAAACAAGCATACTAAAAAATAGCAATGAGTAGTATGGAGGGATCAACAATATGAACATAATGATCCCTACACCACGACGGAAGAGCCTCCACTTTAGCCGCATAGAATAGCGAAGAAGAGGATCTCCTATAGTAAGAAATCGCGTCCAAAGCTCGTCCAGTACAGTGCTTACAATGCAATACGGACCACACAACGGAATACATGAAGGTTGCGACCTTGCTGGTTGTGATAAAGATGACACGATTTACCCAGTGAAAAAGATCCTCACATAGAGGAAGATTTCACGTTAAGACCCACAGTAGACAAGAGAGTAAATTACTCATGATCTCTGTGAAGATAGAGATGCTATCAACAGAAATGTATTGTGGTTGTTTATCCTAGCAATACCTGCTAAAACAACAGCGCCGGAGGATACGCGTATCCTATCATTCCGTCCTATAGATCAATAGAGCGTTAACAATATTAGCTCAGAGATCTGGACAAGCCAACACATACGTCTGCAATTGATTAGCAAGCTGTGTCATAAATAAATCATCATTGGGCGCTCCCATAGATAGCAAATCTGATTGAATACTTGTTTGTTGAGAGTCCATTCTGACAGCAACAAGCGACCCGTAAGAGAACGGGAGTCCGATAAAACAATCAGACGACCCGGAATATGACGGACCAAAACTGAACTTGGTGTACTATAACCAACAGACGGATTCTTTCCATTAAATTGAATAACGGAAACGAAAGAGTGCCTCCCTGGTTCCGGAGATACGCCACTACTGTCGAATTAAAGGACAGGAATTTGGGCATGCGTTTCTGAATAATGTTCATGCAATGACATAAAGCAAGCCTAAAAAACATTATTCCGCGGAAGTTAAACTGATTGCTAAAAGACTGCGGAACCCAAAGACCCTGGCACTTCGAATCCGAAGGGATCAGTATTATATCCCAATCTGTTTGACTGGCAACCGTCATAACAGCCACACTCGGGTCCGGCAACTGCGGCGGCACTCTCTGAGTCAACCACCGAATGTTTGCCCCAGTCTGAATCTCTTGTAACACTAGATAGACAAGAGAACATGTAAATCGAGCAATTCATGGATTGCCGAAAAGTTGCCGTCGAAGAGAAGCTCCTCCGAGAACGAAGCGACTCTGAGAGAGTTCTTAACCTTACTATCCACGCGTGTGGATGTAGCTAGGGCTGCGTCACGTCTAACTAACTCCAATCAGCCACTGAAGGGCGGAGTTATACGTGAACAAACTACTGCCCTCAAAAGAAATTACATTGAGAATAATATCCCGTAAATCTTTTCTTGAAGACGTAATGATAATGCCTCAGTAAGGCGGATTACGTATAATAAAGCGTCTAAGTTAAGTCTACTATACATAATGTCGTTCCCAACATTGAAATTGGAAAAGACATAAACGGCGAAAAAGAATATATGCAGTCTTTAATCACACCGTCTAGACGCATATGAACTCTCGGTATGCCCTGCTCTGCCAAAATAAACTATTTGTATAAATGATAAAATGGCAGAAATGAGCAACGCGGACAAGAAACTAAACTATCATGCTTAGTAGCAGGCTTGTATATATATATATATAGCGTCGAAAAATAAAACACATGTTGTAATGACAATATTGGACTGCATCGGTAAGTCAGGGACAATGTCCCTGAACCGATCGAAAAATCCGAGTCCAATGACGCTATAAGTCTCTTATCCAAGATCGCAGCAATGAAGTCCGAAATAATAATCACTGGAAGATAATGCCAGAAGATATGAAAGGCATCTTCCGATACTACTAAAGGGAAAACTTGAAATCTTTCGAATCCCTTTCGCCATCCTGTCGGACCCTATAAAGCGTTTGGTCGTCCGTAGCTGATGCAACCGCGGACTGCACCGACCCAGCGCCGTCGGATAATTCCTGATTCGACCGAGAAACTGTCAATTGCTGGGATGCTGCGAAACAACTGTGCTAACTCGGATAGCACGTCCGTCACTGAGGCCTGAGGAGAAGCGGTCTTACGATGCATTGCCGCTGGAAGCTCCGTGATTGTTACCCCGTGCATACTACCAATATGCGAGCGAACGGAGTGTATAGGCCTCGTGTCCATTGGCTACCGGATGGCGCGACCTATTCGCCGTGGAATCACTGAATGCCGAAACTGATCGGATACTCGAGGTCACGTAGCCAATGTGCGGTCGTGTGCCCTGCTGTGAGGATGAGGAAGCATTAAAGACAGTCTCTCGGACTGTCAATATAACGGAGCGTCCCGACCAACGGACATATGCTCCGAATGTAAAATATCTGAACCACAACATGCGGTCCCCTATGTTGTTGGGCGAGAGAGGGACCTCTCTCGCTCACAGCCCGGACGGACCTGGACAAGCCAGGAACCGGACTAACAGGCTTCCTCCGATCTGTCCTCAATCTGCCGTCACTGGGTGAGTACTAAAGTAATTAAAGTGCTCGCATCACCCAAATCTCCTTCCTAGACCGCAACGGACGAACCCGGCAGCCGAACCATTCGATGAATGTACGCTACACCGGGTGAGCTAGCGAATGTCACTCCGTAGGCGATAGACATATTCCATGAGCACTTATTGCCGCTAACTCTTCATTAACTATGACGACAGAGGCACACTTTTGAAAGACATCTCCATAACTCTTCGAACAAGAAACCAGAAATGCTTGGTTAGCAAGCATAAAATAATAATATATATAGCGTCGTTCAATAATTCGAAAGTTTGTGTGACATTATTGGACTATGTCGGAACTGAGGGACGATGTCCCTGAACCGAACCAAAAATTTCTAAGTCCACCGACGCTATCAGTTTCTTATCCGGCATCGCAGCATTCTGGTCCGACGAAAGAAGCTGTAGAAGACCAAGTCAGATGACATACACAACAGCATATGTTGTTCCGAAAGGGAAAGCTCGAAATCCTCCGAATCCCTTTCGGTATCCCGTCGGACCGGATGAAACTTTCGGACGTCCGTACCCGCTTCCGCGGAGCGTCCCGACCCAGCATCGTCGGATAAAATATATGCGACAGATTCAGTTGATGCTGGGATGCTGCGATAAACTGTGCTATTAAGGCAAGCACGTCCGTTCCCGAGGCCTGTGCAGTAGCGGTCTTACGATGCATTGCCGCCGGAAGCTCCGTGTACGTTGACTCCCGCACACTTCCTATGCGAACGTCCGGAGTCTGCAGGCCTCGTGTCCCTGGCTACCGGATGGTGTGACCTGGTCGCCGAAGAATCCTTGATCGGCGAAGCTGGTAATATATCGGCGGTCACGCAGCCAAGGTGCGGTCGTGTGCGCTGACGAGAAGAGGAAGCCTTAGCAGTCTCAGCGGACTGCCTATACAACGGAGCGTCCCGAGCGACGGACGTATGCTCCGCTTGCGACACATTTTGTACCACAACATCTGGGGCCAGATGTTGTTGAACGAGAGAGGGGCCTCTCTCGCTTGCCGTCCGGATGGACCGGAACGAGCTATGAACCGGACTAAAAGGCTTCCTGCGTTCTCCCTCCGATCCGCCGTCACTGGGTGTGCGTTAGGTTAATTTATAGTGCTCACATCACCCCAAAATTCCTTCTAGACCGCAACGGACGAACCCGGCTGCCGAACCATTCGGTGAATGGACGCTACACCGGGCGAGCTAGCGGACGTCAAAGGCCGTCGAACCTACTAGGGTCCTCTTAGGCAATTGGCGTATTTACATGAGCACTTTTCCGCTAGCCCTTCATTAATTGTGACGACGGAGGCACACTGTTGGAAGACATCACAGATACATCACCCTAATCTTGATCGTCTGAAATAGAAATTGATAAAGTAGAGTGACCCTGCGGGGAAAGGACCGGAGTGTCCAAATCCCCAACAACATACCGTGACATACGCTTCCCATATTGTCATCGAAATCATACAATACAGAACAGGAGTTAATGCGAGTACACTGACCACATATAGAATGATAATAAAGTCAGAGGAAGACTTCCTCTTAAAACAATTGATCAATATCCTTTCAACGTGAAAAGAAAACAAGTCCTGGTACTCGCACTAACCCCTGGCAATCAAAATACATAATAATAATATGATCCATTAATATAGAAAAAATAATTGAAATCAAAATATTTTGAAAAAATATTTTTTCAGAACAGCCCAAGTTTCTGAAAAGTAACGTTGAGCCCCAATGGATCCCAAGCCTAAGTGTGGACAAAAATTTTAAAAATATTTTAAACAATTTATTCAACACTTACGAACAATAATAATGTATCTAGTTATGAATAAAATAACATCAAGATATTATTTTTTAGAAATCCCCCCCTCACACAGAGGGCTGTTGTAAATGTAAACAATGAGTGTAAAAACACTAAAATAAGACTCCAGGCACCCAGGCCCGAAATCAATTACCAAAAATATACTATCTGATGCAAAACAGAGACTTCCAGGGAAGAAACTGCAGAACATCAGATGGTAGATGCAGAACACAACGCCTAACCACCCGTAGGTGAAGATGTAAACATGGGGAAAGAACAGAATTCATTCTGTTATTCAGCTAAAACTCCCAAGAAAATTTAGTAATAATAATTACAAAAACTATGCCAAAAGCATGGGAGAATAGCAAGGGGGAACTTAAAGGACAGGGAGAGAGGAAAACACTTAAAAAACAGTGTAACTAAATAATCAGAATGACAACAAAATGGCTGCTGCCTTGAAAATAGGTAACTTAACATAATTTCATTAAAAAATTTTAAGTTACAGCCCTGATAATATTCTGTCACACATTCTTTTCCTCTCCTCCTTCTCTATCCTCCTTAGAATCACCATTTCACTAATATTTATGTGTCTGGCATCATTTAAACTGAGATTTATAAGCACAAAGATCAGTCAGATGTTAACTGATGAAGGGCCAAACTTAGAATGATTAATGGCGCCAATTTCGGAACGTCCTTGACACTGCGCATGCGCAGTAGGGGCGAAGTGTGGAGGGCCTTTCAGGACATGTTTTCTTTAGTTTTAGATGCAAATTTTGGGGATTGGGGGGCAAAATTTGTGTTTGGCCCTATATTTTAAGAGTTAGCACCAGCTATGTCTGGGTCATTGGTACAGTATAAAAATACTGATATTTTGGCACTTTTCCATATATCCAACGGCCATAACTCACAAAAGAATAATGCAATCAGCATGAAACTCAAACTTGATCTGTAAGTCAACGTTCTATAGTAGTTTAAAAAAAAAAAAGTCTGGAAAACTGATATTCTGCCGCTTTTCCATATTTCCAAGGGCCATAACTCACACATGAATAAGGCAATCAGCATGAAACTCAAACTTGATCTGTAAGTCATCGTTCTATAGTAGGTTACCAAAATTGAAATCATTCGGTTGAAAAGCATTTCCAAAAAAAGTCCGGAAAACTAAAGTGTGACTGACAGACTGACGGACTGACAGTCTGCTGGACTGATGGACTGACAGACTGATGGACTGATGGATGGACAGAGTGCAAACCTATAGTCCCCTCCGGCGATGCCGGTAGGGGACTAATTAACTATCAGCAGAGCACAATAGCTGTGCAACCTGATTATGCTGTATAAGTATGGGGAAAATAATGATTTGTGTCAGAACTTGAAAATTTTATAGCATGTATGCCACTGGAAACGGGGCCTTATTTTGGCTGCAAAAAGGGTCTAGATTAAACCTTGTAATAAAAGAGCAATATTTATTTATTAGTGTTTAAAGTCACTTTAAGCATCTTTGGCTATATCATAACCACAACAGGGGTATAGAGTCAATATAAGACATTATGGACGTTCAACAGTTTGGGTCACTTAATGTCAACTTAAGGTGCAATATACATAAGGAAAAACAATTTACTTAAAAATTTCAAAGTCTGTGAATTTCCTCCCATACAGCCCTGTCACTTCATTTTGAAGTATTTTGAATTCCAAGCTTTGTTCTTGAATATCTGAACCATATTTGACCATGAGTTGTTGTCATGAAATATAATTTTATTATCAGTTTTGGTACGAATATAGTAGCAGACTTTTAGGAACCGTTTATACCTGCTATCAACTATGTGAGTTCTAGACAGCACAACCTTCAGTTTAATATATAATTTGTGTAATATTTATTTGGAATTTATGGAATTTCAGACATGGAAATTTCATCGATTGTTTTTTCTTATATAGTGCCTTAATGGCTGGAGACTAACATGGTGCTCAAAGAGAATCATAAAGCAGTGGAAGTCTGTGGTCAGATCTGGAACTAAATGGAGGCTTTCACAGACATTCAACACATCTTTTAACCCTTTACCTAACATGAAAAGCAGACAACACTTGCAAACAAAATTCTTGAATAACTAATTTTTTTCATTTTTTGTCTCAAAAACATAGGTTATGACCCCTCTTTGGAACGAGCTCGACGAGCTTGTTCCAAAGAGGGGTCATAACCTATGTTTTGGAGACAAAAAATGAAAAAAATAATGAAAATTAATGGGCAATTTTTGTGAATAACGCTGGCCGGTTTTCCCGTTACGTTAGGTAAAGGGTTAATACCTCTTCACATCTTTTTTGTAGTTTGTTTGGTAGGAGACAAACTTAATTTCCTGTTTGACGGGATTATGTCTGCATCCAAAATTAGAGTGTGTGTGTATGTGTGGTGGGGTGGGGGGGGGGGGGGGATTCCATCTATGCAATTTTGCACTGGGGGGATTAATTCGTGGGGGGGGGGGGGGAATAATTCTCTATACCATGGCAGTCAGTGAAAGAATCTTAAGCTTACTGACTTCAGGTCAAAAAGCTACATTTTGAATCTTGAAGACCTATTTCACAACTTTCAACTTTCTTCCAGAAAGTTAAAAAATTTATAGTAATTTATATATTTTTTATACTTACCAATGACCCAGACATAGCTGGTGCTAACTCTTAAAATATAGGGCCAAACACAAATTTTGCCCCCCAATCCCCAAAATTTGCATCTAAAACTAAAGAAAACATGTCCTGAAAGGCCCTCCACACCTCGCCCCCACTGCGCATGCGCAGTGTCAAGGACGTTCCGAAATTGGCGCCATTTATCATTCTAATAACCAGTGCCTGGTAAGCGCTATGTACTCAGCGGGGAGGCAAGAGTTCCCAACTCCTGGGAGGGCCATCCCCGTCTGGGTCATTGGTAAGTATAAAAAATATATAAATTACTATAAATTTTTTAACATTTTTATACTGTACCAATGACCCAGACATAGCTGAATAGTAAAAAGGCTGGAGGGCCAAGGACATAGAGCAAAATGGAATACGCTCAATAAATAAAATAGAGTCATCCCCTGTAGGGAAAAGAAGTAATAGGCCTTACATGTATCTTTCTTATTTATGATAAATTAGAAAGATACAACACCTTCCAAAAATTGAGCTTCATACATCCATGTACTCTATTAATATCCAATAATCCTTATACTAATAATTTTTAAAGTAAGCCAATAATAAAGTAAGTCTAGAGAATAGAGACTCTTATACTCTTAAAAGTGTGTGAGAATTGCATAATCATGTCCGTTGACAAATGCAATATTCAAAAGCTATACTTTAAAAACTAAGACTTGAATGAATTTTATAAACTTAAACTTCTCACTAAACAACCATCCCAATAACAGCTCAGAATTACTAACTCCGGAGGAGGTATCCCCTTGTTTTCATAGTAAAAACAGGTGACCCAAGGGAACACCCTCCCCCCCCCCCCCCTTTTTCTTGCCCTGGGTCAAATAGCCCAGAGCGAAGAGGGCAGCCGAACGGAGACACTGCCGAAACAGACAGCCTACCTAGCTATAGTAGCAACTGTTAAGTGAATGACATTCTGAGCAGTAGATAATAGACCTAACAATAGAGGCCTTCAGAAATGGACTCGATATTTCTGAGATAAAAATCATGAATGGATGGCTGAGCGCAATGAGCAGCCTTCAAAAATCTATAATAGCAACACTATTAATGTAAGCCCAAGAAGTAGAAGAACTCTTACTTCATGAGCCGAAATCTTAAGCACAACTGCTAAGCCAATGATATACCATAAGCAGTACGCTAGTTAATAGAATTCATTAACAATAAAATGGAGCGTAACGTCCTTCTACTAGACATCAAAGACAGAAGAAGCTTACGCCCTTGTAATAAACAGATATCTGTTTATAAATACATAAACTGTACCCGGAAAGAGTAAAGGCCTATGCCCATACGAAGACGGAAGGACCTTAAAATAATAGGTTCCGGATAATAGGAGCCTAACTCTTATGCAACAATCCAACCTAAATAGTAACGGAAGTATTGATTCCGAAACTATGAAAGTGAAAATCATCCATCGATAGTGCATGAAACTCACTGACTCTACAGTAAAAGAGAAACCAACAGAATTACTGTCTAAAAGGTCAGAATTTGAAAACTACTGTTTCCAGAGGCTCAAATGATTACTTAGCTAAATAAGAACCGAAGTTAAAATCCGTATAGGAATTTAATCTAAAGATTCTAAGTCTATTTATCAAAAAGTTACTAACTGACTTAGATAAAGAGACAAAAGACTCAATAGTAAACTATCGTAGAGTGCATAGGTATGAGGTAACATAAACCTATAACCTAAATAACAACAGGCTGCAGCAGATCTTGTGAAACAAGTATACCAAAAACTAGCAATGCGTAGTATGGAGGGATCAACCATATGAACATAATGATCCCTACACCACGACGGAAGAGCCTCCACTTTAGTCGCATAGAATAGCGAAGAAGAGGATCTCCTATAGTAAGAAATCGCGTCCAAAGCTCGTCCAGTACAGTGCTTACAATGCAATACGGACCACACAACGGAATACAAGAAGGTTGCGACCTTGCTGGTTGTGATAAAGATGACACGATTTACCCAGTGAAAAAAGATCCTCACATAGAGGAAGATTTCACGTAAAGATCCACAGTAGACAAGAGAGTAAATTACTCATGATCTCTGTGAAGATAGAGATGCTATCAACAGAAATGTATTGTGGTTGTTTATCTTAGCAATACCTGCTAAAACAACAGCGCCGGAGGATACGCGTATCCTATCATTCCGTCCTATAGATCAATAGAGCGTTAACAGTATTAGCTCAGAGATCTGGACAAGCCAACACATACGTCTGCAATTGATTAGCAAGCTGTGTCATAAATAAAACATCATTGGGCGCTCCCATAGATAGCAAATCTGATTAAATACTTGTTTGTTGAGAGTCCATTCTGACAGCAACAAGCGACCCGTAAGAGAACGGGAGTGCGATAAAACAATCAGACGACCCAGAATATGACGGACCAAAACTGAACTTGGTGTACTATAACCAACAGACGGATTCTTTCCATTAAATTGAATAACGGAAACGAAAGAGTGCCTCCCTGGTTCCGGAGATACGCCACTACTGTCGAATTAAAGGACAGGAATTTGGGCATGCGTTTCTGAATAATGTTCATGCAATGACATAAAGCAAGCCTAAAAAACATTATTCCGCGGAAGTTAAACTGATAGCTAAAAGACTGCGGAACCCAAAGACCCTGGCACTTCGAATCCGTAGGGACCAGTATATATCCCAATCTGTTTGACTGGCAACCGTCATAACAGCCACACTAGGGTCCGGCAACTGCGGCGGCACTCTCTGAGTCAACCACCGAATGTTTGCCCCAGTCTGAATCTCTTGTAACACTAGATAGACAAGAGAATGTATAAATCAAGCAATTCATGGATTGCCGGAAAGTTGCCGTCGAAGAGAAGCTCCTCCGAGAACGAAGCGACTCTGAGAGAGTTCTTAACCTACTATCCACGCGTGGATGTAGCTAGGGCTGCATCACGTCTAACCAACTCCAATCAGCCACTGAAGGGCGGAGTTATACGTGAAGAAACTACTGCCCTCAAAAGAAATTACATTGAGAATAATATCCCGTAAATCTTTTCTTGAAGACGTAATGATAACGCCTCAGTAAGGCGGATTACGTATAATAAAGCGTCTAAGTTAAGTCTACTATACATAATGTCGTTCCCAACATTGAAATTGGAAAAGACATAAACGGCGAAAAAGAATATATGCAGTCTTTAATCACACCGTCTAGACGCATATGAACTCTCGGTATGCCCTGCTCTGCCAAAATAAACTATATGTAAAAAAGATAAAATGGCAGAAATGAGCCACGCGGACAAGAAACTAAACTATCATGCTTAGTAGCAGGCTTGTATATATATATATAATATATAGCGTCGAAAAATAAAACACATGTGTAATGACAATATTGGACTGCGTCGGTAAGTCAGAGACAAAGTCCCTGTACCGATCGAAAAATCCGAGTCCAATGACGCTATAAGTCTCTTATCCAAGATCGCAGCAATGAAGTCCGAAAAATAATCACTGGAAGAAATGCCAGAAGATATGAAAGGCATCTTCCGATACTACTAAAGGGAAAACTCGAAATCTTTCGAATCCCTTTCGCCATCCTGTCGGACCCTATAAAGCGTTCGGTCGTCCGTAGCTTGATGCAACCGCGGACCGCACCGACCCAGCGCCGTCGGATAATTCCTGATTCGACCGAGAAACCGTCAATTGCTGGGATGCTGCGAAACAACTGTGCTAACTCGGATAGCACGTCCGTCACTGAGGCCTGAGGAGCAACGGTCTTACGATGCATTGCCGCAGGAAGCTCCGAGATCGTTACCCCCGTGCATACTTCCAATATGCGAGCGAACGGGGTGTATAGGCCTTGTGTCCCTTGGCTACCGGATGGCGCGACCTATTCGCTGTGGAATCACTGAATGCCGAAACTGATCGGATACTCGAGGTCACGTAGCCAATGTGCGGTCGTGTGCCCTGCTGTGAGGATGAGGAAGCATTAAAGACAGTCTCTCGGACTGTCAATATAACGGAGCGTCCCGAGCAACGGACATATGCTCCGAATGTAAAATATCTGAACCACAACATGCGGTCCCCTATGTTGTTGGCTTCCTCCGATCTATCCTCAATCTGCCGTCACTGGGTGAGTACTAAAGTAATTAAAGTGCTCGCATCACCCAAATCTCCTTCCTAGACCGCAACGGACGAACCCGGCAGCCGAACCATTCGATGAATGTACGCTACACCGGGTGAGCTAGCGAATGTCACTCCGTAAGCGATAGACATATTCCATGAGCACTTATTGCCGCTAACTCTTCATTAACTATGACGACAGAGGCACACTTTTGAAAGACATCTCCATAACTCTTCGAACAAGAAACCAGAAATGCTTGGATAGCAAGCATAAAATAATAATATATATAGCGTCGTTCAATAATTCGAAAGTTTGTGTGACATTATTGGACTATGTCGGAACTGAGGGACGATGTCCCTGAACCGAACCAAAAATTTCTAAGTCCACCGACGCTATCAGTTTCTTATCCGGCATCGCAGCATATGTTGTTCCGAAAGGGAAAGCTTGAAATCCACCGAATCCCTTTCGGTATCCCGTCGGACCGGATGAAACTTTCGGACGTCCGTACCCGCTTCTGCGGAGCGTCCCGGCCCAGCATCGTCGGATAAAATATATGCGACAGATTCAGTTGATGCTGGGATGCTGCGATAAACTGTGCTATTAAGGAAAGCACGTCCGTTCCCGAGGCCTGTGCAGTAGCGGACTTACGATGCATTGCCGCTGGAAGCTCCGTGTACGTTGACTCCCGCACACTTCCTATGCGAACGTCCGGAGTCTGCAGGCCTCGAGTCCCCGGCTACCGACCCAGCGCTGTCGGATAATTCTCGATCCGACACCGTTTCTGTCGGCTGCTGGGATGCTGCGATAAGCTGTGCTATGTGCACAAGAATGTCCGGCGTCGAGACCTGCGGAGGCGCAGTCTATCGGTGCTTCGCCGAGGGCAGCTCCGCATCAGATGGCTCCCGCATACTTCCTATGCGAACGTCCGGAGTCCATCGGTCTCGAATCCCTGGCTGCCGGATGGTGTGACCTGGTCGCCGAAGAATCCTTGATCGGCGAAGCTGGTAATATATCGGCGGTCACGCAGCCAAGGTGCGGTCGTGTGCGCTGACGAGAAGAGGAAGCCTTAGCAGTCTCAGCGGACTGCCTATACAACGGAGCGTCCCGAGCGACGGACGTATGCTCCGCTAACGACACATCGTACCACATCTGGGGCCAGATGTTGTTGAACGAGAGAGGGGCCTCTCTCGCTTGCCGTCCGGATGGACCGGAACGAGCTATGAACCGGACTAAAAGGCTTCCTCCGTTCTCCCTCCGATCCGCCGTCACTGGGTGTGCATTAAGTTAATTTTATAGTGCTCGCATCACCCCAAACTTCCTTCAAGACCGCAACGGACGAACCCGGCTGCCGAACCATTCGGTGAATGGACGCTACACCGGGCGAGCTAGCGGACGTCAAAGGCCGTCGAACCTACTAGGGTCCTCTTAGGCAATTGGCGTATTACATGAGCACTTTTCCGCTAGCCCTTCATTAATTGTGACGACGGAGGCACACTGTTGGAAGACATCACAGATACATCACCCTAATCTTGATCGTCTGAAATAGAAATTGATAAAGTAGAGTGACCCTGCGGGGAAAGGACCGGAGTGTCCAAATCCCCAACAACATACCGTGACATACGCTTCCCATATTGTCATCGAAATCATACGATACAGAACAGGAGTTAATGCGAGTACACTGACCACATATAGAATGATAATAAGGTCAGAGGAAGACTTCCTCTTAAAACAATTGATCAATATCCTTTCAATGTGAAAAGAAAACAAGTCCTGGTACTCGCACTAACCCCAGGCAATCAAAATACATAATAATAATATGATCCATTAATATAGAAAAAATAATTGAAATCAAAATATTTTGAAAAAATATTTTTTCAGAACAGCCCAAGTTTCTGAAAAGTAACGTTGAGCCCCAATGGATCCCAAGCCTAAGTGTGGACAAAAATTTTAAAAATATTTTAAACAATTTATTCAACACTTACGGACAATAATAATGTATCTAGTTATGATTAAAATAACATAAAGATATTATTATTTAGAAATCCCCCCCTCACACAGAGGGCTGTTGTAAATGTAAACAATGAGTGTAAAAACACTAAAATAAGACTCCAGGCACCCAGGCCCGAAATCAGTTACCAAAAATACACCATCTGATGCAAAACAGAGACTTCCAGGGAAGAAACTGCAGAACATCAGATGGTAGATGCAGAACACAACGCCTAACCACCCGTAGGTGAAGACGTAAACATGGGGAAAGAACAGAATTCATTCTGTTATTAAGCTAAAACTCCCAAGAAATTTTAGTAATAATAATTACAAAAACTATGCCAAAAGCATGGGAGAATAGCAAGGGGGAACTTAAAGGACAGGGAGAGAGGAAAAACACTTGAAAAAACAGTGTAACTAAATAATCAGAATGACAACAAAATGGCTGCTGCCTTGAAAATAGGTAACTTAACATAATTTCATTAAAAAATTTTAAGTTACAGCCCTGATAATATTCTGTCACACATTCTTTTCCTCTCCTCCTTTTCTATCCTCCTTAGAATCAACATTTCACTAATATTTATGTGTCTGGCATCATTTAAACTGAGATTTAAAAGCACAAAGATCAGTCAGATGTTAACTGATGAAGGGCCAAACTTAGAATGAAAAATGGCGCCAATTTCGGAACGTCCTTGACACTGCGCATGCGCAGTGGGGGCGAGGTGTGGAGGGCCTTTCAGGACATGTTTTCTTTAGTTTTAGATGCAAATTTTGGGGATTGGGGGGCAAAATTTGTGTTTGGCCCTATATTTTAAGAGTTAGCACCAGCTATGTCTGGGTCATTGGTACAGTATAAAAATACAAATTTTTGATTGGACAGTCATTGTTTTCTTTCCTGATTTCTATACAATTTCAGTTACCTCTGCACTGTCATCCTTTGCATCTGGTGGTGAGTTAAATCTTATGAAGGAAAGGCCGTACACTGAATTCTGAAAAAAAAATGAAATAACCCTGTCAGATTTTATTGACTGACTCTTTTCCTAATATAATGGTTAGATCCAGTCAGCAGTATTGACAAAAAATCCCTCTTCAAATTTTATTAGTTTTGTTTTTCAATGTTTGCCTCCAAAACACGGTTGGGACCTCTCATTGGATCAGGCTTGTCAAGCACATTCTGGTGACGTGTCATAAGCTATGTTTTTGAAACAAACAAGAGCAATGCAAAGCGTAGCATGTGCCCCCCACGGTGGTCATATTGAATTGGCTAGCAGGACCCAAAAAGAAAGGAAGCATTGTCTGGTCATTCACAAGTAAAACAATGTGATTAAATAAGCAGTTCTTTAGTTATTGGGCAGAAACCAAAAGTTAACAGATGGACAATGGATTGCAAATGGATGGACGGACAGACAGGGGGCATAAACAATGAAAATTTTCTGTTATTCGAGAGAACAATTTGCAAGTGTCATCCATTACTCATGTTAGGTAATGGGCAAAACCATATAATGTGATACCCCCCCCCCCCCCCCCTCATTGGAACAAACTTGAAGAGCTTCAGGGCTTATATTTCGATGAGAATCTGATAATCGATTCACACAAAGATTCTTGCAAGAAGCCCATTGAAAATCCATGTAGATTCTCACTGCACCTCTGCTAGAATTCGCTGGAAAAGAATTAAGTCAATTTAACAGTTTACCAAACATAGTGGCAGCAAATTAACCAATACAACGCTAACATGACCTGAAATATCCTGACATTTTGGCAATAAAATTGTACAAATATGGCTGTCATTGGAACCGGCTCAATGAGCTGGTTCCAGTGATATCCATATTTGTAAGGTTTTATTGGTAAACATTGTTTATTTTTTTAAATATTATCAAATTCACTTTGGGTTTTAAAAATTAAAAAGCTGTGTTGGGTAAAGGGTTAACACGTGTTATCAGTATACAACAGTGTTTCAACTATGCTGACCTCATGGGATCCTGGGGCACTCGCAGCCGGTAAGGATTCTCACAACCATACATGTATTTGTCAGAATCCAAGTGCATTCTTGCAAACTTAGATGAAGTATAAGCCCTGAGCTTGTTCCAATGAGGGCTCACATGATACGGTTTTGTTGGGAATTTTTTTAAATTTGTTTTTTCCAACTACTCAAATTGTAAATGGCAAATGGGGCCAATTCATCAGGTAAAGACTAAACAGTTTATCGCATGTCAGGACACCTCAACCATTCAAGTATGATTGTCAATAACAGTGACACTCAATGTTTATTTACTCATTTTCCAACAGCCATGTAAACGTGACATGGACATGCTGTTATGTGCTAGGCCTATCTGTCTCGATCATATTACTGCAACTTGACAACAACAAGACAAATTGCACATGTAGTCAACAAATATTACACCCAGTCCTATATTGTGTTCATAAATTGCACAGGTACAGTACAGCTGCCGTCGATTGGTCATAATCCAAGCGTGGGCAGTGATGTGTACGCATGAGTTTGCCAGGTAACTGCAGGCTTCATGTTCAACTTCCTGTTTTATTCAGTGGTTTTAAAAGCTTTTTATGCATAAGGGTGAAAACACAGAATGTTGTACACAAGTTGCATCATCAGGCCTGTCATTTTCAGGAGAGCGATTTATTCGTTTGCCTAGTGCTTGCCTTAAAAAAGTTAAGGAGGGAGGGCGAACACTAGCCCTCCTGACTTTAGAAAATAATGATTATCATAACAGCCTATTCCTAAAACACACATTTTTTCAGATCTCGGATATGTTAATTGTCTTTTTAAGATGGTCACACTGCCCCTCTCACACCTCCGGGCCTTGCCAAAGCCTGGAGGTGTGGGAGGAACAGTGTAGTCATCTCACAGAGACTACCTTGTTAGTACCTTGTTAGAAGCACCATACAAAATGTACAAAGCCCCCTAGGCAGAATTCAATAATAGTAAATCTTCATTTTGCCACTTTTAGCTTTTGTAAGCTTGAGGAGAGATAGTCACACCCCTAGGCCATGTGAGGGTAGCGATTTTTAGCCCTCCTGCATTTTTAAGAATACCAGGTCTGTATCATTATTTTTTAAAGGAAATGTAATGGCTTGACGTCCATATCAAGATTAAAGTGTAACAAGATCAAATTCTGAACTAGAGGCTAAAAAGAGCCTGTGATCGCTCACCTGGAACTACATATAAAAATGTGATTTCCCATAGGCTTTCCATGGTAACTATGAGCTGCAATTGTGGCCATGTTTGCAACATTACATCAACATTACATGAGGATCATTGGTAGAAGGTGTCCCAGTCCTCAATCATGTGAAGTTTCAAAACATTTGACTTTTTAGTCTCAGACAGGAAGATTTTTGCAAAATCCATCGGTCAGAATCAGAGAAGGTCTCTGGTGGCCATATTTTTGAACCAATGGGAACAGAAAGAGGATTGTTTGTAGAGGGCCTCCTGTAGGCCATTCATGCAAAGTTTGGTTCATGTCGGCTCAGTAGTTCCAGAGAAGATGAAAATGTGATTTCCCATAGGGTTTGTATAATAACTATAGGCCGCAATTGTGGCCATGTTTACAACCCAATCAACATTAAATGAGGATCATTGGTAGAGGGGGTCCCAGTCATCAACCATGCAAAGTTTCAAAACATTTGGCCCTGTGGTTTCAGAGGAGAAGATTTTTCAAAATCCACCAATCGAAATCAAAAAATGCTTCTGGCAGCCATGTTTTTCAATGCACGGTAAAAATATGAGGAGCATTTATAGAAAACCTCCCATAGACTATCCCTGCTAGGTTTGATTCACGTTGGCTCAGAAGTTCCAGAGAAGAAAATGAAAATGTGATTTCCCATTGGGTTTCTACAGTAACTATAAGCCGCAATTGTGGCCATATTTACAACCCAATCAACATTAAATGAGGATCATTGGTAGAGGGGGTCCCAGTCATCAACCATGCAAAGTTTCAAAACATTCGACCCTGTGGTTTCAGAGGTGAAGATTTTTGAAAATCCACCAATCAGAATCAAAGAATGCCTCTGGCAGCCATGTTTTCAAACGCATGGGAACAAAATGAGGATCGTTTGTAGAGGAGCTCTCATAGACTATCCCTGCCAGGTTTGTTTTCACGTCAGCTCAGTAGTTCCAGAGAAGAAGATGAAAATGTGATTTCCCATAGGGTTTCAATAGTAACTATAAGCCGCAATTGTGGCCAGGTTTACAACTCAATCAACATTAAATGAGGATCATTGGTAGAGGGGGTACCAGTCATCATTTACGTGAAGTATCAAAATATTTGGCCTGGCAGTTTCAGAGGAGAAAATCTTTGAAAATCCACCAATCAGAATAAAAGAATTCCTCTGGCAGCCAAGTTTTTCAACCCACAGGAACAAAATGAGGACCGTTTGTAGAGGACCTCCCATAGACCATCCCTGCCAAGTTTGTTTCACGTAGGCTCAGTAGTTACAGAGAAGAAGATGAAAATGTGATTTCCCATAGGGAAGCCGCAATTGCGGCCATGTTTGTAACCCGATCAACATTAAATGAGGATCGTTGGTAGAGGGGGTCCCAGTCATCATTTATATGAAGTTTCAAAACATTTGGCCTGGCAGTTTCAGAGGAGAAGATTTTTGAAAATCCACCAACAAGAATCAAAGAATGCCTCTGGAAGCCATGTTTTTCATCCGTAGAGGACCTCCCATAGACCATTCCTGCCAAGTTTGGTTCACACCGGCTCAGCAGTTACAGAGAAGAAGATGAAAAGTTTACGGATGTCAGACGACGGATGCCAAGTGATGAGAAAAGCTCACATGGCCTTTTAGGCCAGGTGAGCTAAAAATGGATACCTAAAGAGAGCAGTTTCGTCAATGCTCAAAGCAACCTTCCAATTATCTCTCTGTCTCTCAGCTGGTAGAGTGCTAAATTATTTTTGGTTGTCAAAATTTGTTTACATATCTTTGCCTTGTTACAATTTATGGAAGAGTGCCTCAGGCACTCTTCCATAAATTGTAGCAAGGCAATTCCATACAGAAAAAATAAATTCATTTTAAAGATAATATGAGGCAGATCCACAAAATTTATTTATTGGTGTTTAAGGTCATATACTTATGCACAATGGCTAATCATGACCGTGACAGGTTTACGGGTGGAGGAAACCAGAGTACATGGAGAGAATCACTGGGCATCGACGAGCAACTGTCAGCTCCTCAACATTCTAACTTTGTTCAAGCTCCACTCAAGCAGGGTTACAGCAGTTGAAGACATGTGCATCATAGACGTGCAGTACACCTTAGTACACGGCATCATCGTGCCCCATGTAGGCAACCAGGAAATCGTGCCTTGCCCAATGACACAACTCGGGTCGTCCCGGATGGTTAATTGAACTCGGGACCTCTAGCATATAAGTCCAACTGTCTACCACTGCATCAACAGAATATGAGGCCTTTAAGATGCAGTTCATGCACTTCAGAATAGAGACCAATTATGGGCTCCCAGCAATCAACCAGTTAAGGACACTATGGTTCACCACAAGTTCGGTCTATCACGGTTTTGAAAACTTCTGATTTTGCATTATGCAAAATGAAGAGAAAAGACATGACATTTGGCACTTCTTGTGTGGTTGTATGATTTGTACTTGTAAAGTTTTGATAAATGGAGAATTTTAGGTCAAAATAAAAAAATTTCTCAGCAAAGAACAATCAGTTTAGCTTCTGTGGTCAAATTATTTCACAAACAAGAGATCCCATTGTTTAAAGAAGGATTTAATAAGCATCCCCCCTCCCCCCCCCCCCCCCCCCCCCCCCCCCATCCACCCTTCCCTCCCTTGTATACCTAATATCAAAAGATTCTGACTGATGGTTCTGGAGAAGAACATTACCAATTTAACACTATGTTAAAATTTGCCCCCACCTCTACCCCCAGTAGGGAAGACAACCCAGGGACTTTATTTGAACAAACTAAGGATTCTGTATACCAAATAACAAAAGATGCTAACTGCATCTCAACTTGGGTCAAGAAGCAGATTTTTAAAGATTATTCCTCAAATTGGACTAAGTTAAAATTCGGGCTCCAATAGAGAGCACAAATATTTACTCCGGGACTTGATTTTAACCAACTTGAATGTGACTTCCTTAAGGGTGGTGCATACCACGTATCAAACGATTCTAACTAGGGGTTCTTGAAAAGAATATTTTTAAAGAAAATTCCCCATACTGCAACAAGTAAAATTTCAGGTCCAACAGGGAGCCCAAATATTAATCAAAGGACTTGATTTGAACAAAGTGGAATCTGACCCCCCATAAGGATGCTGTATATGATATATCAAAAGATTCTGATTAATGGTTCTGGAGAAGATGATTTTTAAAGATTACTGCTCATATTGGGCAAAGTTAACATTTGGGCTCAATAGGGAGCCCAAATATTAACCCAGGGATTTGATTTTTCCAAACTTTAGTCCAACTACCCTAAGAAAGGTGTATACCACATATCAAAAGATTCTGATTGGGGGTTTGTGTGAAGAAAAATTTTAAAGAATATTCCTCATATTGCACCAAATAAAAATTTGGGCTCCAAAAGGGAGCTCAAATATTATTCAATGGACTTGATTTGAACAAACTTGAATCTGCCCCCCCCCCCCCCCCCCCCCCCCCCCCCCTTGTGTAAGGATGCTGTATACCATATATCATAAGATTCTGGCTGACTGGTGAATCTGCAAATGAAGATTTTTAAAGATTAATCCCCATATTGCACTATGTTAAAATTTGCACTCCCACAGAGAGTCCAATTATTAACCGATGCACTTGGTTTGAAGAATCTTCAATCTGACCCCTGTAAGGATTTTATATGTCACATATCAAAAGATACTGATTAGTGGCTCTGAGGAAGATTTTTAAAGATTATTTCCATATTGCATTTAGTTAAAATTTGGGATCCCTTAGAGAGCCCAATTATTAACGATGGGACTTGATTTTAACAAACCTGATAATGACCCCTGTAAGAATTCTGTATACTATTATACAATATATCAAAAGATTCTGAGAAGTGGTTATAGAAAAGAGAAGAGTTTTAAGATTATTCCTCATATTGGACTAAGTTAAAATTTGGGCCCCAATAGGGAGTCCAAATATTAACCCAGGGACTTTGTTTGAACAATACTTAGATCTGACCTCCCTAAGGATGTTGTATACCAAATATCAACAGATTCTGACAGGTGAATCTGAAAAGAGGATTTTTAAAGATTATTCTCCATATGGCACTAAGTTAAAATTTGGGTTGTCATAGGAAGCCCAAATATTAACTGAGGGACTTGATTTGATCAAACTTGAATTTGACCCTCATAAAAATGAAGTACACCAAATATTTAAAAATTCTGACTAGTGGTTCTGAAGAAGAAGATTTTTAAAGATTATTCCCCATATTGCCCTAAGTTAAAATTTAAGCTCATGTATTGAGCCCAAATATAAACTGGGGTGGGGGGGCTTAATTTTAACTTGTATCTGACCCTCCTATGGATGCTGCATACCAAATATCAAAAGTCCCCTACAGAACACCCTGACACAACCGATGGCAATTTTGTTTTTACCATTTCATTCTACTGGCCCTAAGGATGCTAAACACCAAATAACAGTTCTCTGTTCCAATTCAGGAAATATGGGCATTTGAAAATATTTCGATTTTCAGCCTCTGGGATTCTACAAGGGCACAGGAATTTTTTTTTGCATGAATCAAGCAAGCACTTATGTCTCAATAATACCACCTAACATATTGGTTCAAATCGAATCATCGGTTCAGAAAATAGGAATTTTGGGCACGGCCAAAAATCTTGCCCCTCCCATTACAATGTCAAATATTGCTCCACAAACTTTGTTTGAACAAACCTGATTCTACCCCTCAAAAGGAAGCTCCATACCAAATATCAAGTCATTGCACCCACTGTTACATAAAAAGATTTTTTTTTAATTTTGGAGCAATTTCCCCCATCCCCTCCCGATTGGGGTGGGCAAGTTGATTGGAAAAAAAACAAAGTGAGATGTCAGAACAAGCAATCACCTCAAATTTAAATGAATTTGGTTCAGAGGTTTTGGATGAGAAGGTGAAAACAACATGTTCGCCGGCCAACATACGACAGAAGACAGATGACAAATGACGGGTGGTGAATGATCACAATAGCTCATCCTGACTATATTGAAGTCAATTCAAGTCGTTTCCAAGAGCAGCCCAGCATATTTCAAGGTTTTCAAAGGGTTAGAGATGAGAAATTTGGAAGCTTTTTCGAGGGCAAACAGAGATAAAAGAACTACTATCCAAAGGCAATACATAGTTATATCAACATTTAAGCTGAAGGGAAATTATTCATTTATTTATTTATTTATTGGTGTTTAAGGTCACATATTTATGCACAATGGCTAATCATGACCGTGACAGTTTTACGGGTGGAGGAAGCCGGAGTACCCGGAGAAAACCACCGAGCAACTGCGAGCAACTGTCAGCTCCCCAACATACTAACTCCACACAAGCAGGGTTAGCATTGGTTGAAGACAAGTGCACCATCGACGTGCAGTACGCCTTAGTACACAACGCCACCGTGCCCCCACGCGGGCAATGGAGATGAAGTGTCTTGCCCAAGGACACAATGCCGTTGCCGCAGGTAGGATTCGAACCGAGGACCTCTCGGGTTGCAGCCTGCACCTCTGCCTACTGAGCCACCACGCTCCCAAGCTGAAGGGAAATGTGCTCAATAGTTCTTGTTTTAAAGTCACAACATGATGCACAGATCTCTTTCTATTTGGCAGACATTTTGTTAGGACAATAAGATCCATTCAAACAATATTCAACTTGTTATTAACCCTTTATCCAATGCACACAAAATCAAAATTTCTTATTTAATTATTCCTTTTTTTCAAATTTTTCATAATATTTCAACAAGACTATATCAGGTGAAACCTTATTGGAATGAGCTCAGCGAGCTCGTTCCAATAAGGTATCACATGATATGGGTTTGTTGAAAAAGTTTAAAAAAGAATTTATTTTCAACAGCTCAATTTGTAAATTATGCCAGCAGATGTGGTCGATTCGTTAAAGGGTCAAGCAAACTGAATATTACTGAAATGAACCTCTCCTTTGGTATCTCATTAACTATTTGGAAAACAATTCTCCAGAAAACCATTTTCCAATTGCACAAAAATGATGAACAACCAAGTCAAGCTTTCTGCATACATCGGGGAGAAAATAAATTCTACAATACCTTATTAAATGGCTGTGTGCAAACAATTTTCACTCGATCCCAGTTTTTATCAGCAACTGATTTTGACAGTTTTTCAGAACCAAACATTCTCACTCCGTTCCTGTTTGTACCATTTTTGCTCTCAATAGGAGTCATGAAAGTAGAAGCCACCAATATTACCTATAAATCACAGAAAAGTAAATTAATGTAACTTGCAACAAAATGAACCGAACTCTTCATATTATGAAGAAAATATCCCAAATTCAAAGATATCAGACAAATAACAGAGGAACGGCAATTTAGCATTTAAAAAAATAAAGTTATTGTATTTTGAAGGTTCACCGAATCTTGATAACAGCACAAATTTCAAGCTAAAATGATTTTCAGACTAATCAGTCGTGTTTCAATTATCACTCAAAATGGTTACAACATCAATAACTGGTTGTTTGTTTGTTTGTTGGTGGTTAACGTCACATATTTATGCACCATGGCTAATCGTGACACAACATGGAGATGAAGTCAAGTTTAGTCAATCGTTGATCAACATGTTGCCCATTTTAGAGGACTTTCACCCCAAGCATTGGTGACTGGGTCCTATTTTACTAGTAAAGCGGAACTGGTTTACCACAGTAAACAAGTGCTGCTTACTTCCCGGGGTTCCCACGGGGACAATAACTGGTTAATCAAAACTTGAATTCAACATTGCAACAAGCTATTAATTGAAAATAGAATATGTTTTCATTTTTGGAATTCGCTTAAATTGTTTTAGCAAAATCCAGTACAAGTATTTCCATTGGTTCCTTGAATCATGTTCCCTATGTAACACGTAACCAAATAACCCTGTGCATTTTTACAGCCATTAGGCTAAAAGAAAATAATGTTTTGATTCTCAGGCCCTCCCTCGTTGGATTTGAACCTCCTCATTAGACATTTTTATTATGTCATGTTTTTTAAAGAATTTGTGAAAACTTGGAATGATCATTTTTTCATATTTCTCGACATATAATTATTTAGCTGTGTTTGCAGTAAATTGGTTTTTCTTGTTGCAGTTTATGGGAGAGTGCCCAGGGGCACTCTCCCATAAACAGTAACAAGGCAAATTCTGATACACTGGATCATGATTTAATTATTTATTTATTTGCTGGTGTTTAAGGTCATATTTTTCTGCACAATGGCTGATAATGGCCGCAACACCGATATAAACTCAAGTTTAACCAATCATTTAGAGCCATGTGTCCCATTTTAAAGGACTCATACCCCAAGCATTGGTTACTGGGCCTATTCTAATGGAATATGATGCTTGACAGATCTATGCCATTAAAAAGAATAATAAAATACAAATACTTTTAGCTGTTGTTAAGGCAGTTAGTTATAAAAGTTATACTATAATTACACTAAAATACAGCCTTTTCTCTTTTTCAAGTGGAAAGATAGCAAAAAGATTACTGACTATACTCAACCCTTTACATGAAAAAAAAAAAAATTAAAAAAAAAAAATAAAAATAAAATCCTCCCTCCCTCACTGATTTGAAAAAAAAAAATGCCTGAGAATCAATTCATTTTTTTTATTTGGCCTTATCAGAATATTTTATCATGTAGTGTTACCATTTTTTTATAACCAGAACGTGTGACTAACCCTGTGCATTGCACAGGGTTAGTCACACATTCTGGTTATGAAAAAAATTTCATTTTCAACTAAGTAACTAACTCTGCACTCTCACCTTAGTGTAAATCTCATCTGTATCAACTCTTTATTCAACATAGAGGCCAAAACCCACCAGTATAATTCCAAATCAGCTTAAAACCCCTCATTTGTTTTTTAAGTGAATTCCAAAAATGAAGACATATTCTATTTTCAAATAACAGCTTGTTATTGCATAAAATATCAAAGAATTGGAATTCTTGTGATTGCCAGAGTAGTGTAATGTAATGTAGTATCTATGAATGGGTGTAACTGCATTGTGTCAGTGGGTAAGATACTACATCCTGATTGCCTAAATGGGGGCACGGTGGCACTGTATACTAAGGCATACCATACGTCAATGGTGCTCTTGTCTTCAACCAATGCTAACACTGCTTGGGTGGAGTTTGAACATTGGGGAGTCTGACAATTGCTTGCCATTGCTTGGTAGTTCTCTCCGGGTACTCTGGCTTCCCCACCCATAAAATTGTCTGACACGAGGTGACCCTGGTTGTCAAAAGAGTCATTAAACCTCAATAAATAAATAAATAAATAAATAAATAAATAAATAAATAAATTTGAATGTAAATGTGCCGAGTAATCTCAGACGTAAAAAAAAAAAAAAAAAGATAGTTAATTTCATTTCACTGGGTACAATATTCTGTTGACATGTCAAGAAAATTCCTGACTTATGAAATGTTCTCTTCCTTCTCCAATCCTAAGAATTTGAAAAAAGTTAAAAAATTTATAGTAATTTATATATTTTTTATACTTACCAATGACCCAGACATAGCTGCTGGTGCTAACTCTTAAAATATAGGGCCAAACACAAATTTTGCCCCCCAATCCCCAAAATTTGCATCTAAAACTAAAGAAAACATGTCCTGAGAGGCCCTCCACACTTCGCCCCTACTGCGCATGCGCAGTGTCAAGGACGTTCCGAAATTGGCGCCATTTATCATTCTAATAACCAGTGCCTGGTAAGCGCTATGTACTCAGCGGGGAGGCAAGAGTTCCCAACTCCTGGGAGGGCCATCCCCATCTGGGTCATTGGTAAGTATAAAAAATATATAAATTACTATAAATTTTTTAACATTTTTATACTGTACCAATGACCCAGACATAGCTGAATAGTAAAAAGGCTGGAGGGCCAAGGACATAGAGCAAAATGGAATACGCTCAATAAAATAAAATAGAGTCATCCCCTGTAGGGAAAAGAAGTAATAGGCCTTACATGTATCTTTCTTATTTATGATAAATTAGAAAGATACAACACCTTCCAAAAATTGAGCTTCATACATCCATGTACTCTATTAATATCCAATAATCCTTATACTAATAATTTTTAAAGTAAGCCAATAATAAAGTAAGTCTAGAGAATAGAGACTCTTATACTCCTAAAAGTGTGTGAGAATTGCATAATCATGTCCGTTGACATATGCAATATTCAAAAGCTATACTTTAAAAACTAAGACTTGAATGAATTTTATAAACTTAAACTTCTCACTAAACAACCATCCCAATAACAGCTCAGAATTACTAACTCCGGAGGAGGTATCCCCTTGTTTTCATAGTAAAAACAGGTGACCCAAGGGAACACCCTCCCCCCCCCCCCCTTTTTCTTGCCCTGGGTCAAATAGCCCAGAGCGAAGAGGGCAGCCGAACGGAGACACTGCCGAAACAGACAGCCTACCTAGCTATAGTAGCAACTGTTAAGTGAATGACATTCTGAGCAGTAGATAATAGACCTAACAATAGAGGCCTCCAGAAATGGACTCGATATTTCTGAGATAAAATTCATGAATGGATGGCTGAGCGCAATGAGCAGCCTTCAAAAATCTATAATAGCAACACTATTAATGTAAGCCCAAGAAGTAGAAGAACTCTTACTTCATGAGCCGAAATCTTAAGCACAACTGCTAAGTCAATGATATACCATAAGCAGTACGCTAGTTAATAGAATCCATTAACAATAAAATGGAGCGTAACGTCCTTCTACTAGACATCAAGACAGAAGAAGCTTACGCCCTTGTAATAAACAGATATCTGTTTATAAATACATAAACTGTACCCGGAAAGAGTAAAGGCCTATGCCCATACGAAGACGGAAGGACCTTAAAATAATAGGTTCCGGATAATAGGAGCCTAACTCTTATGCAACAATCCAACCTAAATAGTAACGGAAGTATTGATTCCGAAACTATGAAAGTGAAAATCATCCATCGATAGTGCATGAAACTCACTGACTCTACAGTAAAAGAGAAACCAACAGAATTACTGTCTAAAAGGTCAGAATTTGAAAACTACTGTTTCCAGAGGCTCAAATGATTACTTAGCTAAATAAGAACCTGAAGTTAAAATCCGTATAGGAATTTAATCTAAAGATTCTAAGTCTATTTATCAAAAAGTTACTAACTGACTTAGATAAAGAGACAAAAGACTCAATTGTAAACTATCGTAGAGTGCATAGGTATGAGGTAACATAAACCTATATCCTAAATAACAACAGGCTGCAGTAGATCTTGTGAAACAAGTATACTAAAAAATAGCAATGAGTAGTATGGAGGGATCAACCATATGAACATAATGATCCCTACACCACGACGGAAGAGCCTCCACTTTAGTCGCATAGAATAGCGAAGAAGAGGATCTCCTATAGTAAGAAATCGCGCCCAAAGCTCGTCCAGTACAGTGCTTACAATGCAATACGGACCACACAACGGAATACATGAAGGTTGCGACCTTGCTGGTTGTGATAAAGAAGACACGATTTACCCAGTGAAAAAAGATCCTCACAAAGAGGAAGATTTCACGTTAAGATCCACAGTAGACAAGAGAGTAAATTACTCATGATACCTGTGAAGATAGAGATGCTATCAACAGAAATGTATTGTGGTTGTTTATCTTAGCAATACCTGCTAAAACAACAGCGCCGGAGGATACGCGTATCCTATCATTCCGTCCTATAGATCAATAGAGCGTTAACAGTATTAGCTCAGAGATCTGGACAAGCCAACACATACGTCTGCAATTGATTAGCAAGCTGTGTCATAAATAAAACATCATTGGGCGCTCCCATAGATAGCAAATCTGATTGAATACTTGTTTGTTGAGAGTCCATTCTGACAGCAACAAGCGACCCGTAAGAGAACGGGAGTGCGATAAAACAATCAGACGACCCAGAATATGACGGACCAAAACTGAACTTGGTGTACTATAACCAACAGACGGATTCTTTCCATTAAATTGAATAACGGAAAACGAAAGAGTGCCTCCCTGGTTCCGGAGATACGCCACTACTGTCGAATTAAAGGACAGGAATTTGGGCATGCGTTTCTGAATAATGTTCATGCAATGACATAAAGCAAGCCTAAAAAACATTATTCCGCGGAAGTTAAACTGATAGCTAAAAGACTGCGGAACCCAAAGACCCTGGCACTTCGAATCCGTAGGGATCAGTATATATCCCAATCTGTTTGACTGGCAACCGTCATAACAGCCACACTCGGGTCCGGCAACTGCGGCGGCACTCTCTGAGTCAACCACCGAATGTTTGCCCCAGTCTGAATCTCTTGTAACACTAGATAGACAAGAGAATGTATAATCAAGCAATTCATGGATTGCCGGAAAGTTGCCGTCGAAGAGAAGCTCCTCCGAGAACGAAGCGACTCTGAGAGAGTTCTTAACCTACTATCCACGCGTGGATGTAGCTAGGGCTGCATCACGTCTAACCAACTCCAATCAGCCACTGAAGGGCGGAGTTATACGTGAACAAACTACTGCCCTCAAAAGAAATTACATTGAGAATAATATCCCGTAAATCTTTTCTTGAAGACGTAATGATAACACCTCAGTAAGGCGGATTACGTATAATAAAGCGTCTAAGTTAAGTCTACTATACATAATGTCGTTCCCAACATTGAAATTGGAAAAGACATAAACGGCGAAAAAGAATATATGCAGTCTTTAATCACACCGTCTAGACGCATATGAACTCTCGATATGCCCTGCTCTGCCAAAATAAACTATATGTAAAAAAGATAAAATGGCAGAAATGAGCCACGCGGACAAGAAACTAAACTATCATGCTTAGTAGCAGGCTTGTATATATATATAAATATATAGCGTCGAAAAATAAAACACATGTTGTAATGACAATATTGGACTGCGTCGGTAAGTCAGGGACAAAGTCCCTGTACCGATCGAAAAATCCGAGTCCAATGACGCTATAAGTCTCTTATCCAAGATCGCAGCAATGAAGTCCGAAAAATAATCACTGGAAGAAATGCCAGAAGATATGAAAGGCATCTTCCGATACTACTAAAGGGAAAACTCGAAATCTTTCGAATCCCTTTCGCCATCCTGTCGGACCCTATAAAGCGTTCGGTCGTCCGTAGCTTGATGCAACCGCGGACCGCACCGACCCAGCGCCGTCGGATAATTCCTGATTCGACCGAGAAACCGTCAATTGCTGGGATGCTGCGAAACAACTGTGCTAACTCGGATAGCACGTCCGTCACTGAGGCCTGAGGAACAGCGGTCTTACGATGCATTGCCGCAGGAAGCTCCGAGATCGTTACCCCGTGCATACTTCCAATATGCGAGCGAACGGAGTGTATAGGCCTCGTGTCCCTTGGCTACCGGATGGCGCGACCTATTCGCTGTGGAATCACTGAATGCCGAAACTGATCGGATACTCGAGGTCACGTAGCCAATGTGCGGTCGTGTGCCCTGCTGTGAGGATGAGGAAGCATTAAAGACAGTCTCTCGGACTGTCAATATAACGGAGCGTCCCGACCAACGGACATATGCTCCGAATGTAAAATATCTGAACCACAACATGCGGTCCCCTATGTTGTTGGCTTCCTCCGATCTGTCCTCAATCTGCTGTCACTGGGTGAGTACTAAAGTAATTAAAGTGCTCGCATCACCCAAATCTCCTTCCTAGACCGCAACGGACGAACCCGGCAGCCGAACCATTCGATGAATGTATGCTACACCGGGTGAGCTAGCGAATGTCACTCCGTAAGCGATAGACATATTCCATGAGCACTTATTGCCGCTAACTCTTCATTAACTATGACGACAGAGGCACACTTTTGAAAGACATCTCCATAAGTCTTCGAACAAGAAACCAGAAATGCTTGGATAGCAAGCATAAAATAATAATATATATAGCGTCGTTCAATAATTCGAAAGTTTGTGTGACATTATTGGACTATGTCGGAACTGAGGGACGATGTCCCTGAACCGAACCAAAAATTTCTAAGTCCACCGACGCTATCAGTTTCTTATCCGGCATCGCAGCATATGTTGTTCCGAAAGGGAAAGCTTGAAATCCACCGAATCCCTTTCGGTATCCCGTCGGACCGGATGAAACTTTCGGACGTCCGTACCCGCTTCCGCGGAGCGTCCCGACCCAGCATCGTCGGATAAAATATATGCGACAGATTCAGTTGATGCTGGGATGCTGCGATAAACTGTGCTAATAAGGAAAGCACGTCCGTTCCCGAGGCCTGTGCAGTAGCGGACTTACGATGCATTGCCGCTGGAAGCTCCGTGTACGTTGACTCCCGCACACTTCCTATGCGAACGTCCGGAGTCTGCAGGCCTCGAGTCCCCGGCTACCGACCCAGCGCTGTCGGATAATTCTCGATCCGACACCGTTTCTGTCGGCTGCTGGGATGCTGCGATAAGCTGTGCTATGTGCACAAGAATGTCCGGCGTCGAGACCTGCGGAGGCGCAGTCTATCGCTGCTTCGCCGAGGGCAGCTCCGCATCAGATGGCTCCCGCATACTTTTCCTATGCGAACGTCCGGAGTCCATCGGTCTCGAATCCCTGGCTGCCGGATGGTGTGACCTGGTCGCCGAAGAATCCTTGATCGGCGAAGCTGGTAATATATCGGCGGTCACGCAGCCAAGGTGCGGTCGTGTGCGCTGACGAGAAGAGGAAGCCTTAGCAGTCTCAGCGGACTGCCTATACAACGGAGCGTCCCGAGCGACGGACGTATGCTCCGCTAACGACACATTTGTACCACAACATCTGGGGCCAGATGTTGTTAAACGAGAGAGGGGCCTCTCTCGCTTGCCGTCCGGATGGACCGGAACGAGCTATGAACCGGACTAAAAGGCTTCCTCCGTTCTCCCTGCGATCCGCCGTCACTGGGTGTGCATTAAGTTAATTTTATAGTGCTCGCATCACCCCAAAATTCTTTCTAGACCGCAACGGACGAACCCGGCTGCCGAACCATTCGGTGAATGGACGCTACACCGGGCGAGCTAGCGGACGTCAAAGGCCGTCGAACCTACTAGGGTCCTCTTAGGCAATTGGCGTATTACATGAGCACTTTTCCGCTAGCCCTTCATTAATTGTGACGACGGAGGCACACTGTTGGAAGACATCACAGATACATCACCCTAATCTTGATCGTCTGAAATAGAAATTGATAAAGTAGAGTGACCCTGCGGGGAAAGGACCGGAGTGTCCAAATCCCCAACAACATACCGTGACATACGCTTCCCATATTGTCATCGAAATCATACGATACAGAACAGGAGTTAATGCGAGTACACTGACCACATATAGAATGATAATAAGGTCAGAGGAAGACTTCCTCTTAAAACAATTGATCAATATCCTTCAATGTGAAAAGAAAACAAGTCCTGGTACTCGCACTAACCCCTGGCAATCAAAATACATAATAATAATATGATCCATTAATATAGAAAAAATAATTGAAATCAAAATATTTTGAAAAATTATTTTTTCAGAACAGCCCAAGTTTCTGAAAAGTAACGTTGAGCCCCAATGGATCCCAAGCCTAAGTGTGGACATAAATTTTAAAAATATTTTAAACAATTTATTCAACACTTTACGAACAATAATAATGTATCTAGTTATGATTAAAATAACATAAAGATATTATTATTTAGAAATCCCCCCCTCACACAGAGGGCTGTTGTAAATGTAAACAATGAGTGTAAAAACACTAAAATAAGACTCCAGGCACCCAGGCCCGAAATCAGTTACCAAAATTACACCATCTGATGCAAAACAGAGACTTCCAGGGAAGAAACTGCAGAACATCAGATGGTAGATGCAGAACACAACGCCTAACCACCCGTAGGTGAAGACGTAAACATGGGGAAAGAACAGAATTCATTCTGTTATTCAGCTAAAACTCCCAAGAAATTTTAGTAATAATAATTACAGAAATTATGCCAAAAGCATGGGAGAATAGCAAGGGGGAACTTAAAGGACAGGGAGAGAGGAAAAACACTTGAAAAAACAGTGTAACTAAATAATCAGAATGACAACAAAATGGCTGCTGCCTTGAAAATAGGTAACTTAACATAATTTCATTAAAAAATTTTAAGTTACAGCCCTGATAATATTCTGTCACACATTCTTTTCCTCTCCTCCTTTTCTATCCTCCTTAGAATCACCATTTCACTAATATTTATGTGTCTGGCATCATTTAAACTGAGATTTAAAAGCACAAAGATCAGTCAGATGTTAACTGATGAAGGGCCAAACTTAGAATAATAAATGGCGCCAATTTCGGAACGTCCTTGACACTGCGCATGCGCAGTAGGGGCGAAGTGTGGAGGGCCTCTCAGGACATGTTTTCTTTAGTTTTAGATGCAAATTTTGGGGATTGGGGGGCAAAATTTGTGTTTGGCCCTATATTTTAAGAGTTAGCACCAGCAGCTATGTCTGGGTCATTGGTACAGTATAAAAATATTAACTTTTTGGCACTCTACCTTAATTCAACATATCTGTAATCTAGAATTTGCAGAGGGGCAGGAAAACAGACACCCTCACAGGGCACATCCTTTTGCCCTTTAACATTTATGCAGAACAAATTTCCATGATATGACCCCACAGCTTACCCGAGTTTCTGTGCTTTAGAAATGAGCTATTGGTGATATTATTCAAGTGAATGTGATAAGTTCATGAAGCTAACATGTTATTTTTATCAAGGTTTTATTTTGAAAGAAGGGGGTGTGGTGGCTCAGTAGGTAGAGGTGCTGGCTGCAAGCCGAAAGGTCCTTGGTTAGAATCCCACCTGTGGCAACTGCATTGTGTCCTTGGGCAAGACACTTTGCCCCCACTGCCCATGTGGGGGCACGGTGTCATCGTGTACTAAGGCGTACTGCATGTCGATAGTGCTCTTGTCTTCAACCAATGCTAACCCTGCTTGTGTAGTCAGTATGCTGGGGAGCTTGACAATTGCTCACCATTGCTCAGTGGTTGTCTCCGGGTACTCCGATTTCTTCCATCTGTAAAATTGTTCGACACGAGGTGACCCTGACTGTCTAAAGTGCTGTTAAACCCCAATAAATAAATAATTTTGAGAGAATGACTCTCAACTTTTGTCTGTGAACTTTAGATATGTGGTATGATAATTTTGCAATTAACTCTGTTCAATATATTATTCCCATGCTGTTTCAGATTTGACTGATTCGATGTCGATATCAGACCTCAGATTCAATTCGAAAATTTGATTCAAAGACAGAAATTTTGATTCGAAGGGCCCTATATCAGGCCAACTAATTCCTCTTCCCAAGGAAGCTTCATACCAAATAACATGTACAGGTACCTCACCCCCCCCCCCCCCCCCCCCCCCCCCACAAGTCACTTCTCTGAGTATTTGTTTGTCGATCAAATTACCAATTTTTTCTTGTGAATGACATGTTGAGCAGAGACATTCAAATACAAGTTTAATGAAACATTATGTACATTTTTGTCTGTCCAGACACACCAGAAAACTCTACCAGATTCTTCCAGGGATACAGTGTGTATGTACATTTTCCAAATAAACTTTTGCTGACGAAATACACCACTAAAATTGTTTTGTAAATTAAAGGCAAATCTCACTTCAGCCTCAAAATATTACATGATACAAACAAATTAATGTCAACCCATTGACTGATCGACCAAACAATGAATAAATGAATAAATAAAAGGATGAAGGAATGAACAAACAAATAGGAAAAACCAAAAATATGCAAACTGAGCAGTGTAAAATACAAAGTTGCATTTAGGCTTAAAAAAATTAAAAATCTGTTTCTCAGGCCCTATGGCATGCTTCTTTTGGCTGTCGCATACTCTCATTTTATAACCAATGCAAATTTCCAAAAATAAAAATTAATTTGTTTATGTCCGATATTTTACCCAAGTTAATAAAAGTGATAAATTTGTCCCCTGACTGCAACAAGGCTTTGCAATGCTTTAGTATTGCAAAGCCTTCTTGCACTCATGGAACAAAATACACCACCACCCATGATGTACTGGACTGTAGATTATGAGGCCTAAGACATAAAACATCCAAGAACATGAACTTTTGATGGCAATGAAATAATTACAAATACAAAAAATAAAATAAAAAACACCTGCTCGCAATTTTACAAAAAATGGCCTGAAAACAGATGACCTACTTTTCTAGGCCTTATGTGATATGTAATATTGAAAGATACAGTACAATTGTCGTGGAGTATCCAGGTTTCATGCATTCGTGGATAGCATGAAAGCATGTAATATTTTATACTCATTTTACTCACGTAAAATGCGTGATGCGTGAAGATAGTTGCATGTTTCAAATTCTTACTGCTGTGCCACTGTCCGGAAATTTAATAGCTTACTCGCATATAAGCATGAAGTGGATTAATTATCATGCTGAACATCAAACACAAGGTGCAAAAACGAAATGTGCATGCAATGAGAATACATGGTTTCTAGACACTGTATTTCTTTCTAACTCATTCAGGCTTCTTTCACATTAAAAATGCAATGCATAATGAAATGTCATTTCTTTTCTCATTGCAAGATTTCAGTTTGCTTTGTTTTGCGTATCTAGTGTTCTGTGAATATTTTTTGTTTTAGAGTGGGTCATTGGGCAGATTTCTGCGTGGAAAATGCAGATCCACACACAGGCCAATTCTCCCTATTGAAGCTTCTTTTTCCACCCCTTTAGGTTATATATAAACCTACATAAATTAATACTTGCTAGGTCTTTCAATAAACTTATTGGACTATCAAGTGAATTTTCATCTATCAGGCTACTTGGTGATCCATGACCTGCCAAGTTGCTTGTCACATCTTGATAACAATTAAGTGTACAAGCAGATTAATTTTTTCTCAACTAACCAAAGTGATATAAAGTGCCAAATATTCCTCTTTGCTCCAAGATGAAAAAGAGTGCAGAATTAAAGTTCCTAAGAAAATACCCCTTAGGAGACTATAAAAATGACAAAACACAAAAAAGAAAACGAAACTGGTTTTGCCAGGAGCCGAGTTGTGCAGGTATACAAAAACCTGGCAAACTGTACCCTATTTGACTTTTCACCCATTGTTCACTTCCCGCCAGTATTGCGCAATAATATCAATTTTCCTCTTTTTCATTTCCTGTGAAAGGATGTGAAAATTTAAGTTATGTTAAAATTCAAAGTTATGTGCAGTTTTAAAAGGTTTCCTGGAGGTGTTCAAGATATTTCATCACTGATATAAGGCTAGAAAAGGATTTCTGCAAGTTTTTGTGAAGAATTTCTCAGGAAAGTGTTTTTTGAAATTTCTTTGTTATTTTTCGATAACGAAACAAATTGGTGTCACCTATTTTCGTGTAAAATTTATTTGCTTTCAAAATTGCTTCTGATCATTCCAGTGAGCTTATTCACTGTCTAATTTGCATATATATGGGTGTTTACAGCTTTCCTGTTAACTTACACCTCTCTCAGCCTTCACACTGATGTAATCTTCAGTCTCAGCCTGTTTTTCACCTGCAGTGTGTATTTTTGCTTATGCTTATAACATTGCGTGGGAATGATTGGCTTGGGCTTATGTGAAGGTATAATTTTTTCCACCTTTTTAGGAAAATTAAAGCTTTTCTGACCTTTTGACCCCCTCCCCCCCCCCCCCCCCCCTTCCCGATGTAATCTTCAGTTTTAGCCTTAAGTACTCAGCCTGTTTTTCCCCCGCAGTGTGTATTTTTGCTTATGCTTATAACACTGCGTGAGAATGATTGTCTTGGGCTTATGTGAAGGCTTAATTTTTCCACCTTTTTAGGAAATTCAAAGCTTTTCTGACCTTTTGAACCCTCCCCCACTCCCCCCCCACTCCCACCCCCAATGCCATGCCTTGGTGGGGTTCTGGGTTGATTTCATGTACTGGGATTCATAGATTTCATGTTTATATTTATGTCTCTTTGTTTATTTACCACTCATTGTATCTTTCAATGTAAAAAATATGTTTTGATATATTCTTTGGGTTGATCTTTGTTTCAGCTAACGGACCATTTTCAGTCTTTTATTGCTTGATCCTACTGTGGTAAGTTTGTGTATTCCCAGTCTATTTATTCTTCAGTACCATTTTAGGTTACATTCAATGATATTTTACATGTCTTTTGTAAAATTTCTTCATTGTTTATGCTAACCTATTTTCTTATATTTTTCAGCTTCTAGTTTTCAGAATGCTGCAAACCGTTCATTGCATCAAATGCAATCGTTAGAAGCATGTGGATGACGACCACACTGATTGCGTTTCTTGAAAACGATGCTGTTTGATTACCAATGAGCCATATGTGGCATTGGGTTCAGAAAGATGTGGTCAGATGTCAAGTCCTTTTTAAATGAAAGTGTCAATGACACTGTAGCTCAACTTGTCAAGACAAAGACATGTATAGTATGTGACACAGCAATGACAAACATCTAGGTAATGACCTGA